>CM052901.1:52029734-52111036 GCA_028534135.1 Potos flavus
TGTCCTCCATGTTTTTCCTTATGCTCCACATGTGAGACCATATGATAATTGACTCTTTCCGCTTGACTTATTTCACTCAACATAATCTCTTCCAGTCCAGTCCATGTTAAAACAAAAGTTGGGTGTTCATCCTTTCTGATGGAGGCATAATATTCCATTGTATATACCATCCTTCACTTTCAATATGCATGTGTCTTTAGGTCTGAAATGAGTCTTTTGTAGGTAGCACATATGGATCTTGCTTTATTATCCCTTCCTTCACTTTATGTCTTTTGATTGGAGTATTTAGTCTATTTACATTCAAAGTAATTATTAACAGGTATGTATTTATTGCCATTTTGTTATCTATTTTATGGTTGTTTTTGTAGTACTTCTGTCTCACTTCTCTTGCTCTCTTCTCATTGTTTGCTTCCCTTCATTAGCGATGTGCTTGGATTCCTTTCTCTTTATGTTTTGTGTATCTCTTACTAGTTTTTGACTTGTGGTTACCATTATGCTTATATATCATCTTCTGCATATAAGCTGATAGTTGATTAAGTTTGAACCCATTCCAAACGCACTAAAGTTTTACTTTTCTCCCCATCCCACCATGTTTTCATGTATGGTGTCTTATTTTTCATCCTTTTATTTTGTGAATTCTTTTACTTCGATATACTTAATTTTACCGCTTTTGTGCTTCCCTTCCTTATGGTATAACCTTCTCACTCAGATTATCCTTCTTAACATTTCTTGTAAGGCTGGTTTAGTAGTGATGAATTACTTTAAGCTTTGTTTGTTTGGGAACTCTTTATCTATTCTTCTGTGAGTGATAGAATTGTTAGTAGAATACTCTTTTTTTATTCAAATTTTTATTTAAATTCCAGTTAGTTAACTTATAGTGTAATATTGGTTTCAGGAGTAGAATTTAGTGCTTGATCACTTAAACATAAAACACGTAGTGCTCATTACAACAAGTACCCTACTAAATACCCATGACCTATTCAGCCCATCCCTCACCCACCTCCCTCCATCAACCCGTTTGTTCTCTGTCATTAAGAGTCTCCTATGGTTTATTTCCCTCTCCCATTTTTACCCTCTCGCCATATGTTCATCTGTTTTGTTTTTTAAATTCCACATATGAGTGAAATCATAAAGTATTTGTCTTTCTCTGACTAACTTATTTCACTTAGCATAACACACTTTAGTTCCATCCATGTCGATGAAATAGCAAGGTTTCATTCTTTTTGATGGCCGAGTAATATTCCATTGTAGCTATAACACATCTTTATCCATTCATCAGTGGATTAACCTTTGGGCTCTCCCCATAGTTTGGCTATTGTTGATAATGCTGTGAATATTGGGGTGCATGTACCCTTCAAATTTGTAATTTTGTATCCTTTTGGTAAATACCTAGTAGTGCAATTTCGGGGTCATAGGGTATGTCTGTTTTCTCTTTTTGAGGAACCTTCATACTGTTTTTCCAGAGTGGCTGTACCAGTTTGCATTCCCACCAACAGTGTAAGAGTGTTACCCTTTCTCCATATCCTCACCACCGTCTGCTGTTTCCTGTGTTGTTAATTTTAGCCATTCTGACAGGTGTGAGGTGGTATCTCATTGTATTTTTGATTTGTATTTCCCTGATGCTGAGTGATGTTGAGCATCTTTTCATGTGTCTGTTGGTCATCTGATTGTCTTCTTTGAGAAAATGTCTATTCATGCCTTCTGCCCATTTTTTAACTGGGTTATTTGTTTTTTTGGGTGATCAGTTTGATAAGTTCTTTATAGATTTTGGATAATGACCCTTTATCATATATGTTTTGCAGATATCTTCTCTTATTCTATAGGCTGCCTTTTAATTTTGTTGATTTGTTTCCTTTGCTGTGCAGTAGTTTTTTTTATTTTGGTGAAGTCCCAGTAGTTCATTTTTGCTTTTATTTCCCTTGCCTCTAGTCAACATGTCTAGTAAGAAGTTGCTATGGCCGAGGTCAAAGAGGTTTCTGCCTGTGTTCTCCACTAGGATTTTGTTGGTTTTCTGTCTCACATTTAGGTCTTTCATCCATTTCGAATTTATTTGTGTATATGGTGTAGGAAAGTGGTCCAGTTTTATTCTTCTGCATGTTGCTGTCCAGTTTTCCCAGTACCATTTGTTGAAGAGACTGTCTTTTTTCCATTGGATATTCTTTCCTGCTTTGTTGAAGATTAGTTGACCACAGAGTTGAGGGTCCATTTCTGAATTCTCTATTCTGTTCCATTGATTTAAGTGTCTGTTTTTGTGCCAGTACCATACTGTCTTGATCACTACAGAGTTGTAATACAGCTTGACAAAAAAATTCCAGACATTTTTTTCTCTGGAATTGTGATACCACCATCTTTGGATTTTTTTTTGAACATTACTTTGGCTATTTTCTGGTTCCATACAAATTTTAGGATTGTTTTTTTCTAGCTCTGTGAAAACTGCTGGTGGTATTTTGATAAGGATTGCATTAAATATGTAGATTGCTTTAGGTAATAAATAAATAAATACATACATGCATAAATAAATGTCTGACCCATTCAAATGATTTATTTTCAACATAAACATAAACTCAATATGAGATGCCTAACTAAAGCAAGCAGCACCAATAAAACCAAGACAGCTTCTCTTCTTCTAAGGTTTAGGCTTTGCCCAGAATTCCTTATATGTGGAATAGCCCATACCGAGAGTCATTGCTCCCACAACAAAGCCTTTGGCTGCCACATGCATGTGGATCAGGTGAACACACATTTTAGTATTTCCCCTGCTATTTAGTTTATATAATCCATATGCAATGACTGCTGCAAACCCCGCCATTCCAATGGGAACAAGCGATGCCTCTCTATCTTTTGGGATAAGTTTAGATCCCTGATCTTCATCATATGAAGAAAGAGAAACATCTGTGCCGGTTAACATAGTGGCTGAAGAATCCTCCTACAGTGACAGGACTTAGGCTCCGGTAATAAATATATTTTAACCATGTATGTTCTTCCGGTCCTTGAGCATGGAATGTTTTTCCATTTTTTGGCTTCCTCTTTAGTTTCTTTCATCAGTGTTTTATAGTTTAGAGAGTACAGATCTTTTACTCTTTGGTTAGGTTTATTCCTAGGTATCTTACAGGTTTTGGTGCAGTTACAAATGGGAAAGATTCCTTGATATTTTTTTTTCTCCTTCATTATTGGTATATTGGTGTACAGAAATGCAACCGATTTCTGTACATTGATTTTGCTGAATTCATGTATTAGTTCTAGCATTTTTTTTGTGTGTGTGGAATCTTTCTGGTTTTCTGCACAGAGTATCATGTCACCTGCAGATAGTGAGAGTTTGATTTCTTTCTTGCCAATTTGGATGTCTTTTCTTTCTTTTTGTTGTCTGATTGCTGAGACTAAGACTTCCAGTAGTATGTTAAATAGTAATGGTGAGAGTGGATATCCCTGTCTTGTTCCTGACTGTAGAGAAAAACTGTCCTTTTTTCTGCATTGAGGTTACTGGCTGTGGGTCTTTGGTATATGGGCTTTGTGATGTTGAGGTATGTTCTATCTATACCTTCTTTGTTGAGCAAGAATGGATGCTGTATTTTCTCAAATGCTTTTTCTGCATCTATTGAGAGGATCATATGATTCTTTTCTTTTATTAATGTGGTTTATCACATTGATTGATTTGCATATATTGAACCACCCCTGCAGCCCAGGAATAAATCCCACTTGATCATGGTGAATAATCCTTTTAATGTACTGTTTGATTTGATTTCCCAGTTTCTTGTTGAGAATTTTTGCATCCTTGTTCATCAGGGATGTTGGCCTGTAATTGTCCTTTGTAGTGGAGTCTTTGTATGGTTTTGGAATCAAAGTAATCCTGGTTTTGTAGAAGGATCTTGGATGTTTTCCTTCCCTTTCTACTTTTTGAGCATTTTGAGAAGACTAAGCATTACCTCTTCTTTAAATGTCTGTTAAAATTCCCCTGGGAAGCCATCTGGCCCTGAACTTATGTTTGTTGGGAGATTTTTTTTAATCATTTTTTTTTTTTAGATTTATTTATTTATTTATATGAGAGAGAGAAAACATGTTGGGGGAGGGGCAGAGGGCGAAGCAGACTCCCTGCTGAGCAGGGAGCCTGTCACTGGCCCTGATCCCAGGACCCTGGGATCCATGACCTGAGCCTAAGGCAGATGCTTAACTGACTGAGCCACCCAGGTGTCCCTGTTGGGAGATTTTTTTTTTTAACATTTTATTTATTTATTAGAGAGACAGCAAGAGAGGGAACCCAAGCAGGGCGAGTGGGAGAGGGAGAAGCAGGCCCCCCCCCCAGCAGGGAGCCTGATGCGGGGCTTGATTCCAGGACCCTGGGATCATGACCTGAGCCGAAGGCAGACATTTAATGACTGAGCCACCTAGGTGATTTTTGATTACTGATTCAATTTCTTTGCTGGTTCTCAGTCTATTTAAATTTTCTATTACTGTTTTGGTTTTGGTAATTTGTATGTTTCTAGGAATTTATCTTCTAGTTTGCCCAGTTGGCAAGTAAATTTTCATAATATTCTCTCACAATTGTTTGTATTTCTGTGGTGTTGGTTGTCATTTCTCCTCTTTCATTGGTGATTTCATTTATTTGTGTTCTTTCTCTCTTTTTTTAAGTCTGGCTAGTGGTTCATCAATTTTATTAATTCAGTGAATGAGCTTTCGGTTTCTTGGTCTGTTCTGCTGGGTTTTTTGTTGTTGTTGTTTATATATCCTTTATTTCTGCTCTAATCATTATTATTTCCCTTCTGCTGGCTTTAGGCTTTATTTGCTCTTCCTTTTCTAGTTCCTTTAGGTATAAGTTTAGGTTGTTATTTGAGCCTTTTCTTGCTTCTTAGTGTAGGCCTATATTTCAGTGTACTTCCCTCTTAGGACTGCCTTTGCTGCGAAAGGTTTTGGACTGTTGTGTTTTCATTTTCATTTTTTTCCACGTATTTTTTTTTAATTTCTTCTTTGGTTTCCTGGTTAACCCTTTTGTTTTTTAGTAGGATGTTCTTTAACCTCTGTGTATTTGTGGTCTTTCCAAATTTTTCTTGTGGTTGACTTCAAGATTCATAGTATTGTGATCTGAAAATAGGAATCATCTGATCTCCATCTTTTTGTACTTGTTTAGGGCTGATTTGTGATCCAGTATGTGATCTATTCTGGAGAATGTCCGTGTGCACTTGAAAAGAATGTGTATTTTGCTCCTTTAGGATAAAATGTTCTGTAATTTTAATATCTCTTTATCACTATTTTTTGCCATTTTAATTACTGGGTGTCTTGGTGTGGACCTCCTTGGGTTGATTTTTTTTTTGGGGGGGGTCTCTCTGTACCTCGCTGTGGATCTGGATTTCTGTTTCCTTCTTTAGATTTGGTAATTTTTCAGGTATTATTTCTGCAAATAAACTTTCTGCCCCATTTTGTCTTTCTTCTCTTTCTGGGATCCCTAATATATATATATGTTCCTGTGCTTCATGGTGTTGCTGCGTTCCTTTAATCTGTTCTTATTTTTTATTGTTATTTCTCTTGTGTAGCTTGATTACCTTCCAGTACTCTGTCTTCAAGGTCATTGATGTGTTTTTGTGCTTCCTCTAGTCTACTATTTATTCCCTGCAGTGTATTTTTAATTTCATTTTTTGTGTTCCTCATCTCTGCTTGGTTATTTTTTAATATTTTATATCTCTTTTTGAGGTTCTCAGTGAGATCCTCCACTCTTGTCAGTTCTAGTGAGTATCTCTAGGACCATTACGTTAAATTTTCTCTCAGGCATATTGCTTATCTCTTTTGCTTGCTTCTCTTCCTGTCATTTTTTTTTTTCATTTGTTGCGTATTCTTATTTCTCCTTATTTTGTCTCACTCTGTTATTTATATGTGTTAGGAAAGTCATCTGTGTGTTCTACACTTGTAAGTAGTGGTCCTTTGAGAAAGATTTCCTGTAGTTCCCTGCATTGCAACGTCCCCTCTTCAGAACCTTGCACGTCAGGGGTGTCTCCTGTCTGTGTTATGTGCACTGTACTGTTGCGGCTGAGCCACGGTTTTCTTCAGTGCAGTTGGATCCAATGGCTCCCTTTGCCTATTATGGGCAGAGTTTGGTCCCTGCCTTTTTAATAGGCCAGTCTGGGGACGGCTCGTGCTTGAGTTGGCTTATATGAGACATTTGTAGGGCATACCCTTAACTGAACTGGAGGGTATTCTCCGTGTGTTGTTCCCTGAGACTTGCATAAGTGAGTTGGGCCTGCCATCATACCGTTTGTCTGCCCTCAGCCTTCTGCAGGGCTGCAGTTGAACTGGTCTGTGTGCTTATTTGTCTTTTCCGGGGTGAGTCACTTTGTATTGGTTCTGGCCTATTTTAGGTCTGCTTGCACAAGGCCAGTGTTTTGGTTCCTCTTTAGGTGGACTTTTGCTGTTGCTGGGTTCAATGGGGCAGATTGGAAGGAGAGGTGGGGGTGTGGGCAGGGCCCATATAGTATTAGCAAGGTATGCACTAATCTGCTCTGGAGGGGACCTGGAGATGCTTTAGAGAACTCTTATGGAGGGCAAGGTGTGCTGTTTGCGTTAGGGGGAGAGTGTTCCCTGGTCTCCGAAAGTGCCCTGGTATCTGGACTAGGGGTTGGGGAGGTGAATGGCACCTGCCCACTCTTTGGTTCTTGGAGTAGTCTCCTGAAGATCCCTTCCCCTCCTGTGCAGGTTCTCAGATAAGTAAATACATCAGTTTCCTTACCGTAAACTGTTGCTTCTATGTGGTATCTCACTGAGATTGTTTCTCATGCTGGATCTTTAAGGGCAAAGACTCAGTTTCCTCTTGCCCTGTGGTTTTCCCAGAGCCCAGCCTGCTGATTTTTAAAGTTCAAAGTATTGAGCCCCACTCATTATGAGAATTTTCAGTGTTGAGTTTCTCTCATTTTCAAAGCCAAATGTTATGGGGATACTTCTTTCCAGTGCAGGCCCCCATGCCTGGGGAGCCTGATATGGGGTCTGCTCTTCTCCCTTCTCTGTGCTTGTGGTTTCCCTTTCCCTTGCAGACAGTCTCTGGGTCAGTTTTGTTCTTAACCATGTCTGTGCCCTCTCTACCATTTTTGATGTGGCCTCTTCTCTTTGATTGCTGTGGAGAATCTGTTTTGCCAGTCTTTGGCTTGTTTTCTGTGTTATTTACACTGATGTAGGTATTATCTAGGAGTTTCCATGGGTGGATGGGAGCTTAGGACCCTTCTACTCTATCATCCTCTCCTAAAGTTGATACTGATACTTTTAATTCTATTTTGTTACCACAGATTTCATTGTGGTCATCTTCTTTTTGTATTTTTACTTCTTCTGTAACAGAGAAATCTGGCCCTGCTATCCTCAATTTTTGTACTCATTTGCTCAGTCCTCATGTTATCCACCAAGTTTCAAATTTCTAACCATACCATCACAACAGAGAAACCTAACTAGCATTAAGTATTTGTTTTAAATTCTCTTTGTTTTTTGAATGACATTATATAGTCACAGTTCTGTGTTTGGGTAGTTGGGGAATTATACCTATGATGGTGGCAGACTAGCTTCATTTACACAAGTAGATTATCTCCCACAGATAACAGTTATAAACTCTGGCCAAAATACTGAAAATAATTATGTGAAGGAACTGGAAAGTGACAAAAAGCAGACAAACGGGAGGGGAATGAACACATGAAAGAAGGAAATACTATTAGTGAATTCCCACTTGTTAAGCCTTTTTTCCTTATGGACAGTGCCAGTTAGCTCAGTCAGGGGGCAGTTAAGACTTGGATAGAAATCTGCATTCATATTGGATGAAGTATGAAGAAATTTAGAAGGACCCTAGCAGCTTTTGTAAAACGAAGGGAGTGGATTCCATTCAGAAGAGAGCTCTAAATTAAGAACTCCAAAAGCTGCAAAAACTCCAACCATACCTGTGATTGAATTGTTCAAGTGAAGCCCAGATTCCAAGTAGCTCAGTTATGGGTTAAAAGAACAGTAGAAAACTTTTAGTTGCTTCCAGTACAGGGTAAACAGTTTGGGGTTTGATTTCAACTAAGTTAACTACCTCCTCATAACAGAAATATCAGCTCTTTGGAGGAACATAATGAGCTGCAGTATCTTCACTTTATCTTTCCAAATGACGAGTACCAATCCAAAAATACTAGATAGATGAAGAAAGAAGAAATGTGACCCATGCTCAAAAGGAAAGACAATCAATAGAGACCAATCTGCAGATGACTCAAGCGTTGAGGTTAGCAGACAAGAACATTAAAGCAGCAATTACAACTAAGCTCAAGCACAAAAAGACAAATACGTTTATGATGAACAGAGAGATAGGAAATCTTAGCATAGACAAAAACTGTAAAAACCCATTTTGAAATTCTAGAACTAAAAAATACAATTTCGAATAACAGATCATTGTACTTGACAGATTAAAGGTAGCAGTATAAGTGTCTGTGAATTTGATGACAGACTAATAGAATTTATCCATCTGAGACTAGAAAACATTAAAAGTGTGTGGAGCACTTGCTCTTCAAAGCCTTTCCCCAGTAAAACTGTATAGTTATCAATCAAATGCATGCAAAAAGTAAGAATGTGTAACCCATGCTCAGGAAAAAAAGTCAATGGAAATTCTCAGTGGGCCCAGCGTTTTATAGTTATCCATATACTAATTTTGTATATATTTTGTTAGATTTTTATGTATTTCAGGAATTTGGGGTGCTATTTTAAATTCTGTTGTTATTTGTAATTTGGATTTTATTTGTTCATTGCAGGTATGTAGGAATTTTATTCTCTCTTTATGTTGTCATTGAATCCTGTGAACTTGCTGTAGGGAGGGTTTTTGTTTGTTTTATTTTTTTGCCTTGTAGATTCCTTGGAATTTTCTATGTAATCTTGTCTGAAAATAGGGACAGTTTTATTTCTTTGTTTCATCTGTGTGCATTTTAATTCTGTTTCTTGTCTCATTATGCTGGGTACGAGTTTTTATATTTTCCATTATTATCTTGAAGAAGAATGGCGATGGCAGACATTGATGTTTCTGATCTTTGTGGTAAAACATTTAGTCTTTCACCATTAAGTATAATGGTTCCTGTATAAATGATTTTTGTAAATACTCTATCAAGTTGAGGATGTTTCCCTCTATTCCTAGTTTTCTGACAGTTTTTTACAGTGACATTTATATTCAGATAATTATAGATTCACATGTAGTTGTAACAACCAATATAGAGGTCTTGTATACACTTGGTCTATTTTCCCCATAACGGCAACACTTTCTAAAACTATAATGTGTTATTGTAATCAATTCATTGATATCTACAGATCTGGTTCAGATTTCCTAAGTTTTCCTTGTACTTGTATGGGTTTATTGAGTTTTATACAGTTTTATTACTTGGGTTGATTCATATCTCCACCCCTGTAGTCATATATCCACCCTCAGATTACTCATCTTGCCCTTTCATAATCATGCTCACCTCCGTAGCCTGACTCCTACCCAGGCCTAACACCTGGCAATCACTAATCTGTCCTCCATTTCTAAAGTTCTGTCATTTCAAACATGTTACATAAATGGAATTATATGAATATATGTATTTGGGATTTGGATTTTTCACTTAGCATAATTCCCTAGAGATTCATCTGAGTTTTAGCATGTACCAGTAGTTATTTCCTTTTTATTGGCTATTATGAATAATGCTGCTACGAACATTTGTGATCAAGTTTGTGTATGGCAGTGTATTCTCATTTTTCTTGGGTACACACTTAGGACTAGAGTTGCTAGGTTATATGGTAACTATATTAAATCCTTTGAGGAAATGGCAAAATGTTTTCCAAAGTGACTGCACCTTTTTATGTTCCCACCAGCAGTGTATGAGGATTCTGATTTCTCTGCATCCATGCCAACAATTATCAGACTTTTTGATTTTAGCCTTCCTAGTTCATGTGAAGTAGCATCTCATTTTGGATTTGGTTTTCATTTACTTTTTTTTTTTTTTAAGATTTTATTTATTTATTTGACAGAGAGAGATCACAAGTAGGCAGAGAGGCAGGCAGAGAGAGAGGAGGAAGCAGGCTCCCCGCTGAGCAGAGAGCCCGATGCGGGGCTCGATCCCAGGACCCTGAGGTCATGACCCGAGCCGAAGGCAGAGGCTTTAACCCACTGAGCCACTCAGGCGCCCCGGTTTTCATTTACTTGATGGCTAATGATATTGAGCCTCTTTTCATGTGCTTGTTGGTAATTTGTGTATATTTTCTTTGGAGAATCGTTTATTCAGACCCTTTGCCCAATTTTTAATTGGGTATATGTTTTTGTTATTGATTTTTAGCATTCTTTACATATTCCAAACTTTTTATTATGATAAAATTTACCATTTTAACCAATTTTAAATATACAGTTCTCTAGCATTAAGTACATTCGTGTGGTTGTGCAAACATCACCACTGTCTATCTCCAGAACTTTTCTTCTTTTTTTAATTGGTTTTTTTTTTTTAACTTTTATTTTATTTTTTCAGTGTTCCAAGATTCGTTGTTCCTGCACCACACCCAGTGCTCCATGCAATATGTGCCCTCCTCAATACCCACCACCAGGTTCACCCAACCCCCCAACCCCCTCCCCTCCAAAACCCTCAGTTTGTTTTCTCAGAGTCCACAGTCTCTCATGCTTCGTCTCCCCCTCCGATTTCTCCCAATTCACCCTTCCTTTCCTTCTCCCAATGTCCTCCATCTTTTTCCTTATGCTCCACACGTAAGTGAAACCATATGATAATTGACTTTCTCTGCTTGACTTATTTCACTCAACATAATCTCTTCCAGTCCTGTCCATGTTGATATAAAAGTTGGGTATTCATCCTTTCTGATGGAGGCATAATATTCCATTGTATATATAAACCATATCTTCTTTATCCATTCGTCTGTTGAAGGGCATCTTGGCTCTTCTTCTTTAAATGAAACTCTGTACCCATTAAGCACTAACTTTCCAATCTTCTCTTCCCTAGCCCCTGGCAACCACCATTCTATATTCTGTCTCTATAATCTTGACTATTTTAGGATCCTCATATAAGTGGGAGGGCTAATACAGTTTTTCTCCTCTTGTGTCTGGCTTATTTTACTTAGCATAATGCCTTCAAGGTTCATCAGTGTTGTGGCATGTATCAACATGTCCTTTTTAAGGCTGAAGAGCATTCCATTGTATGTATATAGCATATTTAGTTTGTATTCATCTGTCAGTGGGAACTTGGGTCAGATATATGATTTGCAAATATTTTCTCCCATTTTGTTCGTTGTCTTTCATCTTCTTGATGGTATCCTTTGAAGCACAAAAGCTTTTAATTTTGATAAAGTACAGTTAATCTAATTTTCTTTTTATTGTTCATGTTTTTGGTGTCATATCTAAGAATTCATAGTACTAAACCTGAGGTCACAGCAATTTACCCCTATATTTTCTTCTAAGAGTTTTATAGTTTTAACTCTTTAGGTCTTTGATGCATTTGGAGTTAATTTTTGTATGTGGTGTGAGGCAAGGCTCCAAGTTCACTTTTTGGATGTGGATTCATAGTTATGTTAACGTCTTTTGTTGAAAAGACTAGTTCCCCACTGAATGGTCTTGGCATCCTTATTGAAAATCATTTGGGGGCAGGGGGGGGGAAGAAAACCAGTCAACCATGGTTTTATTTCTGGACTTTCAGTTTTTTTTGTTTTTTTGTTTTTTTAACTCATCTATATGCCTGTCCTTTTGCCAGTACTACACTGTATTAATTACAGTTGTTTTATACTAAGTTTTGAAATTGTGAAGTGTGAATCTTCCTATTTTGTTTTTTATTTTGAAGGCCAATTTGGCTATTTCTGTTTAATTCTATACAGATTTTAGAATGAGCTTGTCAATTTCTAGAAAAAAGTCAGCTGGGATTCTGACAGGGATTGCATTGTATTGGTAGATCAGTTTGGGGACTATTACCATCTTACCGTTGTATTGTTTTCTTTATTTTCAGGTCATTCTTTACAAGTGAGTAGAAATACAATTGATTTTCTTATATTATTCTTGTATTTTTCAATCTCTTTGTACTCTTTTACTAGTTCTAATAGTTTTTTGGTGGATTCCATAGATTTTCTATATATAAGATAATGTCATCTACAAAGAGAGAGAGTTTTACTTCTTTGTTTTCATCTTGATGTCTTTTATTTCTTTCTCTTGACTGCTTGCTCTGGCTAGAATCTCCATTACAGTATTGAATAGAAGTGGCAAGAATGGATTTCCTTTCTTGTTTCTGATCTTAGGAAGGAAAGCATTTAGTCTTTCACCTTTAGTATGATGTCAACCTGTGGGTATTTTGTAGATAGTTGAGGATGTTCCCTTTTTTTAGGGTCTTTTAAAATAGATTTTACCTTTTAGAGTTGCTTTATTTTTTTAAAATTTTTTCTAAGATTTTATTTATTTAAGAGAGAGAATGAGAGAGAGAGAGAGAATGCACAAACCAGGGTAGGGGCACAAACCTGCTGAGCAAGGAGCCAGATGCGGGACTCAATCCCAGGATTCTGGGATCGTGACCTGAGCTGAAGGCAGTGGTAACCAACTGAGCCACCCAGGCGCCCTAGAGCAGTTTTAGGGTCACAGAAAAATTGAATGAAAAGTACAAGGATTTCATTTATCTTCCTCCCCGCACATGCACAACTTCCCCCACTGTCAACAGGCAACATCACAGCTGTACATTTATTACAGTTGATGATGAACTTACACTGACAAGCCATTATCACTTAGAACCGATAGTTTGCGTTAGATTTCACTCTTGGTGTTATACATTCTAAGGATTTTGACAAATGTATAATGACATGGATCTACCATTACAGTATCATACAGGTTGGTTTCATTACACTTAAAATTTTCTGTTCCATCTATCCATTCTTCCTTTCCCTTTAACTCCGGGCAATCACTGATGTTTTCACTGTTTCCATGGTTTTGCCTTTTCCAGAATGTCATAATAGGTGGCCTTTTCAGATTGGGTTCTTTCACTTGGTAATAAACATTCAAGGTTCCTCCATCTCTTTTCATGGCTTCATAGCTATTTTTTTTAGTGGTGAATAATACTCCATTGTCTGGATGTACCAGGGTTAGTTTATCCCATTCACTTTGTGAAGGATATGTTGGTTGTTTCCATGTTTTGGCAGTTATGAATAAAGCTACTTATAAAGATCTTTATATAAATAAAAAGGGTGTTTATGTAAAATAAAAGTGTTCATAAGCGTCTGTGTGCAGGTTTTTGAGTGGATTTAGTTTTCATCTTATTTGGGTAATTATCAAGGAATGTGATTGCTGGATCACATGGTAAGAGAATGGTTATTTTTGTAAGAAACTGCCCAAATGTCTTCCAGAGTGGATGTACCATTTTCCATTCCCAGCAGCAATTGAATGAGACTTGTGTTGCTCCACATCCTCACCAGCATTTGGTGTTGTCAATGTTCTGCATTTATCATTGGTTGTGTAGTATTATCTGATTGTTTTAATTTCCAATTCCATCATGACATATGATGTGGAGCATCTTTTCATATGCTTGTCACGTGTGTATCTTTGGTAAGATATCTTCAGATCTTTTGCCCATTTCTAATCATGTTGTTTATTATTATTGGGTTCTTTGTATCTTTTAGATAATAGCCCTTTATCAGATATGTCTTTTGCAGATATTTTCTCCCAGTCTGTGGGAGAAGGACTTGTCTTTTACTCTGTTGAAGTTTGCTAGTATTTTGTTGAGGACTTTTCTGTCTGTATTTGTGATAGTGTTCTGTAGATTTCTCTTTTCGTGGTACCTTTAATGCTTTTGGTATGATACTGGTCTCATAAACATTAATTGGGAATTATCCCTCCTTTTTATATTGGAAGAGTTTGTGAAGAATTCTTTTTTTTTGAATGTTTGGTATATTTCAGTGGTGAAGCCATCTGAACCTTTGCTTTTTTTTTTTGTGAGTAGTTTTTTGATTACTAATTCTGTCTCTTCAGTTATAGGTCTATTCACATTGTGTATTATTTAGTCAGTTTTGTTAGTTTGTGTATATTTAGGAATTTGTCCATATTTTGTTTTCTAATATTTTGGCATACAATTGTTCATGATATTCCTTTATAATCTGTTTGTTTCTTTAAGGTAGCTAGTAATGTCCTCTTTTTAATTTCTGATTCTAGTAATTTGAGTTTAGCTCTTTTTTCTTGGTCTAGCTTAAGGTTGGTTCATTTCATTCATCTTTTCAAAGAACTGACTTTTGGTTTCAGTGATTTTTCTTTATTTTTCTATTCTGTTTCATTAAATTTAGCTATAATCTTTATTATTTCTTTCCCTCTGCTTCCTTTAGGTTTAGTTTTCTGTTATTTTTTTCCAGTGTCTTAGGTGAAGGGATATAAAATTTATTAATAGTATGATAGTACTGTCAGTAAAAGATGGAGGTTAAATTTTAAGAGAAAATACCTTAGAAAATTACAGTAGGAAATGTTTTGATACCAAACTACTAGTTTTAGAAACTTAGTGCTTTCTTTCTTTTTTTTTTTTAAGATTTTATTTATTTATTTGACAGAGAGAGAGAGAGAGAGAGAGAGCAAGCACAAGTAGGGGGAGCAGCGGGCAGAGGGAGAGGGAGAAGCCAGCTCCCTGCTGAGCAGGGAATCCGATGTGGGACTCGATCCTAGGACCGCAGGATCGTGACCTGAGCCGAAGGCACTCGCTTAACGACTGAGACACCCAGGCGCCCTGGAGGTGCTTTTATTTATTTTTATTTATTTATTTTTAAGGATTTTATTTGTTTATTTGTCAGAGAGAGAGCACAAGCAAGGGAAGTGGCAGGCAGAGGGAGAAGCAGGCTCCTTGCTGAGCAAGGAGCTCGATGCAGGACTCATCCTAGGAGCCTGGGATCATGACCTGAGCTGAAGGCAGATGCTTAACTGACTGAGCCTCCCAGGCATCCCTAGAAACTTAGTGCTGTAAAAGAAGGGGTTAGTGTGTCAAGGGAGTGATTCTAGTGAGAAAATTCTTTTAGGAATATTTTAATATGAGTAATATATTACCAGTACTGTTGTACTTCATAGATTGAAAAATGGCTTCATGGAGTTATAGTATTGGTATTATGTTTGATAATGCTTTGAAGAGATAAATAAAGTTTTTATTTCTTCTCTTTTAAGAAAAAGTCAGTGGTTCTGGAAATAACTCAGATATGATGGAAAACAGCAAGGAAGAGGTAAGACTAATTAGAAGCATTTAAAAGATACTAATTGCTAATAACCAACTAGAATATGTTATCAGATTGCTTCTGTTTTTTTTTTTTTTAAGATTTATTTATTTATTTTAGAGAGAGAGCATGCATGTAGTGGGGGGGAGCAGAGGGAGAGGGAGAGAGAAACTCAAGCAGACTCTCCACACTGAGTGTGAAGCCCAACGCAGGGCTCGATCTCATGACCCTGAGATATGACCTGAGCTGAAACCAAGAGTTGGACACTTAACCGACTATGCCACCCAGGCACCCCAGATTGCTTCTCTTTAGTACATGCATGTGTTTTAAGTTTACTGTTATGCTGAAGTATTATGATACTTCATTTTGGGTAATTGTTTATTTTTAGAAGGTGTTCATTGTTTTTATTATTGTGTGGTTCACTTTAGCAATATACCTAAAGTCAGACAACTGAAGGCTTGCTAACAGATAAGTATTTGAACATTATTATATTGCAGTAGTGGTGCTCAAGGTGGTTGTTATGGGCATGACTCCATGGTTCTGACATCCCTCGCAACTGGATATTCAGAGTATCTTAAGCATTATTATAGGAACCCATCCTGATGTCCTTCACTCATAATACCCAGGCCTATGCTACCTAGTATAAAAATTTTAATTCTAAACAATATATTGATTATATTGGCAAAATGAGGATAAATTTAGTATCTCAAAGCAAATTGTAGAAGGTACTTTGTACCATATGTTAGGATAGAGAAAATGACACATTTTTTTAGATCCTTAAAGCTCCTCACATCCATTGGGATCTGATTATTTCTGTACCTTTGTTTTGTCTTTGTTGACTTGAGTCAAGATCATGATATAGTAGTACATCCTCACCTACACCACAAAATTCAGTAGAAACAATTTAATAATACAACCAGGAAATTAATCTCAAATTAAGGAAGCCTGAGAATAAATGAGAATTAGTTTTTGAAATTCCTTTTAAAAAATATTTTAGACATAAAAATAATATCCCATTCTGTTACTATATCAGAGATCTTGGTATAGGGAAATAGTTAATTGTAGGGATGTTCTTTGAGAGTTATATTCACTTTTTTATTTATTTCTCACATTTAGGGAGCTAGCTCTTCAGAAAAATCCAAATCATCTGGATCATCACGATCAAAAAGGTTGGTTGATATTGAAGGGAAAACATTTTCAGATTACTTTATTTTCTTTTTCTAAGAATAATTTTTCTAAATTTCAAGTGCCCTTGTTCTAACTAAATAAACTATTTTATACAAACATGCACATTAAAATTGGACAGTATAGTATAATGAATTCTTTTGGATCCATCAATTAACTTCAACAATTATTGATTCATTCTGACTTTGAATTTTGCTGGAATTTTCCAAGGAGGATTTATTATGCCTTAGTGATCCTTGCAATATGTAGATCATTTCTTTTAGATCATGTATGTGCTCAAAAAAAGGACAGGGAAAATGAAATGAATGCCTCATGAAGCAATACGGTTTTGTAAGGATTATGTCAAATTTTCCAGGATGATGGGGAGGGGTAGCCATTATACTTATGAGGAAGTTATAAGGAGATCAAAGAGTGGTAAAAATACTTTTCTGTGTTAAATTATCAAAACGAATTGTACATAAGGACTGAAACTACTTCTAATCATACTGTAAAGCATAATATGCTGTAGAGTATGGATTTTATTAGAAGTTTATGGTTTAAATGAATCTTGGAAAACTGAAAAAAATAAAATTTAAATAAAAAATAAAGGGTTAACAGTTGTATTAAAAATAGCATCACAATTAAAATTGAGTACTACAAAAAAAAGTTTGCAGTTTATTCTATTGGGCATTTGTTGATGGTTTTTGGTGTGTGTGTGTGTGTGTGTGTGTGTGCGTGTGTGTGTGTTTGTTTAAAGAAGGCTCCACACCCAACGTGGGGCTTGAACTCAAAACCTGGAGATCAAGAGTCAGATGCTCTATCGACTGAGCCAGCCAGGTGCCCTGGGCATTCGTTGTTTCTTACAAGTGGGAATATCTCCTAATAAACACAGCTTTATTTTAACTTATTCTCTAAAGTAATGATTCTTAAAGAGGAGGTCCCTTTATGATTCCCCCCTGGTAGCTTTTTCAGAGTGAACGTACCCTGGTCCTACCCCAGACCTACTGAATCATAATTTTCGGTAATACGGTACAGAGATGTGTGCTTCCGTAGGTGAGTCTGATCTGTATCTCTGGTTAAGAGCCACTGTTCAGTCTAAACATGTTCTTTGGTTATTATTCCAATTGTCAGAAATGTCCATAATTCTATGGACTTAATTCTTTCATAGGAAACCTTCAATTGTAACAAAGTATGTTGAATCTGATGATGAAAAACCTTTGGATGAAACTGTAAATGAAGATGCTTCTAATGAAAATTCAGAAAATGATATTACTATGCAAAGCTTGCCAAAAGGTAATGTTTATTAATTTTTCATATGAAGTTAAAGTTGAAGTGTTATTTTTAAATGTTATAATAAAATTGGGACTTGATTACTGTTAGCTTGTATAAAGAAACAAAGGTAGTATTTTAATAGTGGTTGTCTGGAAATGTATTAGAATGGTAATGAAAATGTGTGTTACTGAGGTTAAAAAATTAGAATATATGCAGTCAGCTTTAAAAAATAACAAAACTTATTTTCTCTTTCCATTGGGTTTTAGAAAGGAGATTTTTGTTTCTAAATTGTATTTGAATGTGGAAGTTAAACGTTTATATTAAGTTTTGTTTCAGCAAATTTAAATATGCTTTCTTTATAGGAAAACATACGAATATTCTTAAAACTTTAAGAAAACATTTAAAAATCTGGTTCAATCTTACTGCATTCTTAAATCCTCTAAGACCGAAAGCTGAAGTTAATTATCAAAGATAGATTTAGATGTATTTGTTGTAATTATCTCTTTAAAATGCTTTGTCACATGCCTTTCAACTGTTGCAGTTCTAACCTTAAAACCTCATTAATTAGATTGGGGGGAAAAAGGCCAAATGAAAATCTTGGATGTTTCATAGCCCAAGTCTGAGAGCAGTATAATTATATATGATAAGAGTAATGATAAAGGTCTTGGTAATTTCATGGTGTTTCAGAGTCAAAAGTTTAGATTTTTTCTTTATTAATAATATGTGGAAGTATCTTAGATTTTTCAAATTTATCCTCACAGGTCATTGATAGCAGTGTTTACTAAACTTTGTTCTCTGTCTACATTTATATTTTTGCGATACATTTTTTGATTATGAAAGTTTAAGAAAATGGTGGGAAGGGGAGCATAAGACATTACTTGACTAGGACAAATTAGGAGTTATAGTAGATGAAATATGAAATGAGGAAAAGGAATGAATGAGAGAAAGTAGAAAGAAGGAAAATTGATGGGCCTACCATTTACTTGGCTTTGCAAAATCATCTGTGACAATTTTATGTAATGGTTGGTCGCTGAGGGCAGAAACAACGACTGAAGGAGTGTGAGTCCCATGGGCAGTGACTCACTTTGGATTGTTACGTTCTCAGTGGTTGTCACTGGGAGTCCTTATGATGGTCACTGGGTGAGCTAGGAAATAGGAATTAAAATCTTTCTTTTAATGATACTGTGGAAGAAAGTTAGTATGGGATGTTTCTAACCTGAATTAATCGTAATTCTCTCCCACCAAACCAAAAACAGACCCATTTCATAAGGTAGAATTTGGGTGATGATAATTATTATTATTATGCTATATTGAGTGTATATAGGTACCGGACTCTTACAGAACTAACTCATTTAATCCTCAAACCAATATTGTAAGGTAGTTACTGTTTCTACTTGTAGAAATAAAGGAACAGATTCAGAGCTCAAGGAACATTTTCAAGCTTTAAATTGAGAAACTGGGTCTGCTTGAATGCAAAGCTAGTGAGTGCTCTCTCCACTCTACTGCTTTGCTTCCATTTAGAGAAGAATCTTCAGAAATAATTCTGTTTTTTCGTTCATTATAAATCTTGAGCTTTTTCAAATGCTGTGGCTTCTCTGAGAGTATGTATGTGAAATGGTTGTTGTAAATAAACTTTTTTTTGTGTGTGTAGATTATTTAAATTCACCAGTTTGTACAAACTCAATCCTCTATGCCTGCTTTCCCCTCCTTTTTTTCAGAGACTCAGAAATACATAAAACTAGATGTTATACCTTGCCAAAATCTGCTTGCTGAATAACATAGGCCCATGTTTCAGGTAGACCGCCCCTGATAAGTACCAGGTTTTAATTTCTTAAATGTTGCCAATAATGCCCAATTACTAAGCCCAAAGATGTAGGTAAATGTGAGACCTGGACCCTTTTTACTATGCTCCTGCTTTGTTTGCTCTTGAGAGATTATAATGAAAACTTGAATTAACAACCTGTCTTCTCAGTTCACACATTTTATAACTAAGAAAGTGCATTCTTTCTAAAAATATTTCCTTTGAGACCAATAATCGATATCATTCTACAGTTTATTGTTAGAGCAGTTGAGCTTAAATATCTTAAGGCAATCTTCTGTTTTAAGACTCTTTAAGGACTTTTCAGGGTACTAAAAATTTGACATACTAGTTGGGAAATGCCTCAGAATAGGTATAGCAATAATAGCAGAATTAACTTCTCACATTGCCTCCCACTGTCCTCCCCCAAAACAATATAAAAAAACCTCTTACAAATCTTTTTCTGAGTTTGTGATTTGGATTATAAGAAGAATAGGATGTCTTTTTAAAATTTTCCTTCTGGTCCTTCTGTTTTATAAACTTTATTGGCGCTTAGCAATGGTGTTCATACTCAAAACAGTTTCTGTGATAGGTACTATAAAAATTCAGAACTGGGCTGAGGTTTCTACTTTATTCACACATTTCTGTTATAATCAGTTCATAATACCCCCACCCTATTTTTTATTAATTATATTCCAACAAGTAATCTTACACTGACACCTGGCCCTTTTACTATTTCTGTTTTATTTACTCTTGAAGAGGTCCTTACACAAGTATTGAAAGCTTGAAAGAACAAAATTATGTACCAGCAATGTTGGCTTTATCTGAACTGAAGTCTTGTACTTCATTTGCACATTTAATATGTGTAATGGTTTTTTAAATGAAATCATTCTAGGTACAGTGATTGTACAACCAGAGCCAGTGCTGAATGAAGACAAAGATGATTTTAAAGGGCCTGAATTTAGAAGCAGAAGTAAAATGAAAACTGAAAATCTCAAAAAACGCGGAGGTAAATACAAGTGAAAATGAAAACATGAGTTTAAATTGCTGTTTATGACCATATTGGAAAATCTGATGTGCTTATTAAAAATACCTCCACTTTTCTGCCCATTGTTTATTAAAAGCACTACTTAAAAATAACTTCTGTTTCTCTCTGAGCTCTGAAGCAGAAAAGGTTAAACATTTATCAAAATACCTTTGCCTTCAGTGGCTATACAGTTATCTCAAGAAGCTTAGCATTTCCTTCTTGAATATTAGTTCTGTAATGCCTATATGCCAAAATACCATGTGTTCCCTTTCACCCAGAAAGAGTTTCAGATTTGGACAAAATCTTGCCTGTGGCCTTGGGGTAACTTTATATATATGTGTATATATATATATATATATATGTATATGTGTGTGTGTGTGTATATATATATATACACACACATAAAATCTTTATATGTCTATATATATAATACATTGTATCGCAGTTACCTGTGCCTTCGTATTATTTGGGGTGCTTGTTAAAAATGCAAGTCCCTTAACTCCACTAACAAATTAGAATTTCTGGGGATGATGTCAAGAATGAGCCCCATTTTGTTCTTTTGTATATTAAAGCTAGAGATCAACTGATGTAAGGACGATAATGTAGAGATGAGTAGGAAAAAGGGAGCTAGAGCTAGTAACCTTCTTTCCAGCTGTCTGAACCGTCTCTTCTTTTGTCTGTCTACCCCCACTTATACACACACCACGTTGGCTAATCATCGTAGAAACTTAGCACAAGGAGGATTCATTTAGAAATTTATGACAGTGGGGTATGTTTCCCATTTGTTTCTGTGTGATTTTTAAATAGTGCCTGTATATTTTTTTGGGCAGATTTATAGAGCCATTATCCATGACTGTAAAAGGAACGAATCTCTAAAAAAATAGAACATGACACTAAATTTCTAAGTAGAAGTGTAATGGAAGCATGTCTGTTTAATATTTATCATGTTACTTGTGAAATTATAGCATAGTACTTATATTGGTGAAATTTTGTGAAGATTTTTATTTCAGTGCTATATGATTATCTTGATGGAATTAGTAAAATATATCTGTGTTTGTTATATATATTTTTGGATTAAGTAACTCATTAGGTTGTTGGAGAAAATCAAAGAAATGTTGTTTAGTCTGTTGTCCACAAGGGGGTGTTCTGCTCCTTTCAAGCATAGGGAAGATTTATGGAGAATGTAGTTCATAGTAGGGAAACGGCCATTGTAGCAACAGAGCTCACTAAAGCCGAATAGTTTTCTTAAAAGAAGAGAATCAGCAAGTTGAAGGTGACCGTAGAGATCAGTAGCAAGAGTCTGGAGAACAGATAACTAAGTGTACTGCATTGTATCAAAATTAATATATAAATGGTGTCTTTGGGGAAAGACTCTGATGCAGTCAGTGTCTAGAATATGTACAAGGGACAAAAGGAGAATGAAAAAAGAACCACAGTTGTTGGGGAACGCATTCTTAGTGCCATTTCACTATGCTGCTGGTATTTGGTCTAAGCTGATGCATTTGGAACATTTTATTGAGTGTTCTGTGTAAGAATGTTTATATTATGCTTAATGAAATAAATATGTTTATAGACATATGGTAGCACCTAAATCTCTCATGTTAATTTTTGTCTTAATGATTTGCTACATCTTTAAACTGTCAGAAATTACACAGGAAATTTAACTGTTTGCTTATATACGCGTATATGAATAACTAGTGATCTGAGGTACTGAATTGCTAGTTAATATTCAAGCTTCCTAGGAAAATTAGTTCTAAAATTGAAACCTAGTTTAGGAAACTATCAAGAAGGTAAACTGTGTATAAAGTAATCTTATATTGATTTGAAAGAAAATTAAAGGTACAGCTGTATCCACCATTTCAGGAGCCACTTTTTAAAAAACACCATAGCCTACTGACAACCTTTTCTCCAGTTTGTTAGAAAGTATATTTTACACCTAATTTTTCTATCTGGCACAATAATTCTATTTTAAATTCCAGTATAGTTAGCATACTGTGTTATATTAGTTTTAAGTGTACAACATAGTGATCCAACAGTTCCATACATCACACAGTACTTATCATGACAAGTATACTTCTTAATCCCCATTGCCTATTTTACCCATCCCCATACTCACCTCCCCTTTGGTAACCATCAGTTTTGTTTGTCATAGCTAAGAGTCTGTTTCTTGGCTTATCTCTCTTTTTTTTTCCTTAAATTCCACATATGAGTGAAATAATATGGTATTTGTTTTTCTCAGATTTATTTTCCTTAGCATTACACTCTCTAGTTCTAGCCCTGTCATTGCAAATGGCAAAATTTCATTCTTTTTTAATGGCTGAATAATACTCCATTGTGTATATGTACCATATCTTCTTTATCCATTCATCTGTCAACGGATACTTCGGCTGCTTAAATAATTTGGCTATTGTAAATAATGCTTCTCTAAATATGTACATGTGTCCCTTTGAATTAGTGTTTTTGTATTTTGGGAGAAATATCCAGTAGTTCAATTGCTGGATTGTAGGATAGTTCTATTTTTAACTTTTTGAGGAACCTCCATATTGTTTTCCAGAGCGGCTGCACCAGTTGACATTCCCACCAACAATGAAGAGGGTTCCTTTTTTTCCACATCTTTGTCAAACACTTGTTTTTCTTGTATTTGATTTTGGCCATTCTCATAGGTGTGAGACGATACCTCACTGTGTTTATGATTTGCATTTCCCTGATAATGAGTAATGTTGAGCGTCTTTTCATCTGTCTTTTGGCCACCTGGATGTCTTCTTTGGAGAAATGTCTGTTCATGTCCTCTGCCCATTTTTAAATTAGATTATTCATTTTTTGGGTGTTGGATTTGTACGTTCTTTATATATTTTGGATACTAACCCTTTATCAGATATCATTTGCAAATATCTTCTTCCATTCTGTAGGTTACCTTTTAGTTTTGTTGACTGTTTCCTTTATTGTGCAGAAGCCTTTTATTTTGATGTAGTCTCAAGAGTTTATTTTCTTTTATTTCCTTTGCCTCTGGAGACATATCTAGAAAAGTGTTATGATGGCGGATGTCAGGGACATTACTGCCTTTGCTTTCTTCTAGGATTTTTTAAAATTTAAATTCAATTAGCCAGCATATAGTACATTCATTAGTTGCATGTAACATCCAGTTAGGATTTTTTTTAATTAAAGGTTTTATTTTTAAGTAATCTCTACACCCAACATGGGGCTCAAACTCACAACCTTGAGATCATGAGTCGCACGCTCGAGCCAACCAGGTGTCCCTCTTCCAAGATTTTTATAGTTTCAGGTCTCACATTTAGATGTTTAATCCATTTTGAGTTTATTTTTGTGTATGGGGAAAGAAAGTGGTCCAGTTTCATTCTTTTACATGTAACTATCAAGTTTTCCCAACACCATTTGTTGAAGAGACTATCTTTTTCCCACTGGATAGTCTTTTCTTGCTTTGTCAAAGATTGATCATATAATTATGGGCTTATTTCTGGATTTTCTGTTCTGTTCTATTTATGTGTCTGTTTTTGTGCCAGTACTATACTGTTTTGATTACTACAGTTTGTGAATAATTTAAGTCTGGACTCGTGATACCTTCAGCTTTGCTTTTCATTTTCAAGGTTGCTTTGGCCTTTTGGGGTCTTTTGTGGTTCCATGCAAATTTTAGGATTCTTTGTTAAAATTTTGTGAAAATGCTGTTGGTATTTTGACAGGGATTGCATTAAATGTGTAGATTGCTTTGAGTAATTTTAGACATTTTAACAATATTTGTTCTTCCAATCCATTAGCATGGAATGTCTCCATTTCTTTGTGTCATCTTCAGTTTTTATCGTTAATGTTTTATAGAATTTTGTTCTCTTTAAATCTATTAAAATGTATAGAGCTCAGAAATGAAAATGCCTCTTTTCCATTTACACATTATATTATAATCATTAAGATATTTCATAGCTAAAAGTAAAAATGTAAAGCATATACATATAGAAACAAGTACATAAAGTAACATTTCGCCATTATTTGGTATTGGCTTTTCATCTTACTTAAATGAAATACTGGTTCAGTCTTACTCCTCCATTCCCCTCTCCCCCATGATGATGATTTTGAAGTTTGTATGCGTGTGTGTATATTGTTTTCATACATGTTTTTGTATTTTTCCTATACATGTTTATTCATAAAGCATTTATTTTTCACTTAAAATATATAAAGTAGTATCCTGTGTATATCCTTTTGCAACATTTCACATTTAGCATTGCTTTTGAAGTGTGTCCATCTCAGTGAATGTACATCTGGTTTTTTATTTTCCACTGCTCTATAGAATTTTGTTCTGTGAATAAACCACTGTCTATTTCCCAAATGGAAATTATTTCCAGTTTTTTGTTTTCGAAGTTTTCTAATTTCCTACTTAGTGCTGCAGTGAATATCGTATATACGATTCTTTGTGCACATGTGGGAGAAATTCTCCAAAGGATCACTTAGTTTTGTTTAATTTTTGGGTGATATATGTACAAAAGCATATAGATGCTTAATATTTATTATGTTAACATTGGATGAACATTGATATTCTAGCTTTTATTAGTATATCTTAATGCAGTCATTATTTGAAATGAAGCACACTGTATTTGTTTCTGTTAAAACAAATACAGAATATATGAGCACTCAAGATCAAACACTAATGTAGGACAGTATGATATAAAATATTAGCAGTTTATATAGTGAGTCTTCAAATTCTCTATATTGTCTGGAAAAGTATGATGGTACGCTTAAAACTTGGTTAAATTTTTTTAACTTCTGCAAATAAGAATATTTGTGATGTTCGGGTCCATGGTGATTTGGACCTAAAGAGTAAGAAAAAAACAAAATAAAAAATTGAGAGGTGGGAAATGTATGTATTGCTTTGTTTTTTATTTAGAGATATAGTTTATTCTTTTAATTATCTCCTTTTTATTTGTGAATGCAGGCATTTTCATTGGCCTGTTTGGAATCATAATCTATCATCTTTTTTTTTTTTTTAAAGATTTTATTTATTTATTTGACAGAGAGAGAGAGATCACAAGTAGGCAGAGAGGCAGACAAAGAGAGAGGGGGAAGCAGGCTCCCCCCCCACCCCCAGCAGAGAGCCCGATGCGGGACTCGATCCCAGGACTCTGAGATCATGACCTGCGCCGAAGGCAGAGGCTTTAACCCACTGAGCCACCCAGGCGCCCCAATCTATCATCTTCTATCAAGATCTTGGTTGCATATCAGAATCATCTGTTAAAACTAAAAAAAAAAAGTCTAGGAGATTCTCATTCAGTGGTTTTGGGGTGGGAATGGCTGTCTCTGCTTTTAAAAAGTTTCTTCAGATGATTCTGATGCTCAGCTCAGATTGTGAAGCACTGCTCTAAGCAGAACTAGGGCTGAAAGTGAGGCAGGAGAGGTTTCCTCTTTGTTGCATTGGGTTATCTTCAGTCTGTTTTCTTTCAGACACTGTGGAATGGGGCTCTGCCTTCCCCTTCCTCCAGGTCATTCGCAGGTTTTGCTGCCAACATCGATAGATATACCTGCAAGTCTTAGTTGTCCTTAATTGGAAATAGTATGCAGTGCTGATATGGAGTGGATAGTGGGATAGACAGGTTAATGGGTATTATGGATAGTATTGAAGTAAATCTGAGGTAAGAAATTGGTAATTTAAAATTACTAGGTTTTCATATACTATTGTGGAAGAGTCTGTGTAAACATTTTCATTTTGAGGATACCTAACTTTTAAGTATAAGGATGCAAAAGACTGTTCCACATATGTCACTTGCTTCCCCATTCTTTAAGAACTGATAATTAACTTATTTGCAAAGCAATAGCAAAGTGAAAAAGAGCTCTTGACCCCTATTTTTAGAACTTCTCTTATGGAGCCTGTTCATGTTTTATCAAGTTGTTGTGAGAAATAGAGTTTGCATCTGTAAAAGGAAACAGATTAGGATTTGTAGTTCTGGAATTTTCCAAGGTTGCCATGTTTTTAGTAAGTCCATAAAATTATTAGCCTTTTATGTCCAAAATGTCACTTTTCTAAGGATTATGAAGTATTTAATTTCCAATATGAAAATTGCAAAATGCTGACTAAAGTAAATATCTTTTTTTATGTGTGTGTGTATGTCTGAATAATGGTCGCTCCTTTCTCCTAGAAGATGGGCTTCATGGGATTGTGAGCTGCACGGCTTGTGGACAACAGGTCAATCATTTTCAAAAAGATTCCATTTATAGACATCCTTCACTGCAAGTACTTATTTGTAAGGTATGTAATGATCTGTTTATAATTCATTCCACAAATATTTGAATGTTTACTATGTGTTAGACATTAGGTTTACAGTGTCAGACTTTTGGTGCATAGTGATGAAGAAGATGGACATGGTCTCTGTCTTTGGAGGGTTTATATTGTAATGGGGAGGATAGACGTTGCAAAAAGCCCAATAAGTGCCGTGATCAGGGAAGTACTGTGTACTATGGGAACATACAGGAAGCCTGTGTACTCTGGAGTTGGGTAGAGGGGCTTTATAACAGAGATGATATAAGCTGGTATCTGAGCTATAAATAGGAATTAGCCTGGTGAATTGGGATTGGCTCAGCATATTCTAAGCAGAGGCAACATGGTATTCAAAGGCTGGTAAGTGAAGCAGAGCATGGTTGTTGGCAGATCTAAAGAGCATACGTGTGCGCAGATGTATGTTTTATAACCTTCCCTCTCATGTATTCTAATTACCCAAATCTAAACTCTACACGTGGGGCAGGGTTTTGACATAAGTTGGTGATGATAGAATTAAAAATGCTTCATATGTGTTATAGATAGTTTTAACAGTCTATGTATACTCTTTTGTTAGTAATACCTTGGAGTTAATTTTAAATATAACATCAAAGTTAAAATTTCCCTAACTCATTACTGCTAAGATTAATTCTGGGGTAGTTTGTTTCCCAACAAAATGCCTTCTTGACATGCAGGAGCAGACCAGATTTTCCTCAGAGTTCCAGTTCTAGGTCTTTTTTTTTTTTTTTTAAGGTTTTATTTATTTATTTGAGAGAGAGCACAAGCGGGGCAGAGGATTAGAGAGAGCTTGAACCCAGGACCCCAGGACCCCAAGATCATGACCTGAGCTGAAGGCAGACACTTTACCGACTGAACCACCCATGCGCTCCTCTAGGTCTTTCATTGTATGAGTTTTTGATACAGACCTACTTAAGTGGACTGAATTTACTTTTTCTTTTAGCAATTTGTGTCCCTCCATTCCTTGATTGCAGTTCAACCAGGAGCCTATTTAGGGGGACATGTTGTAGCTTCTAGTTTTAATATGGAATAGCTGAATTTCATGTTGCTGGATTTGTAATGTGCATTTCCTTTCTCTTCTTTTTTTTTCTTTTTTTTCTTTTAAAGATTTTATTTATTTATTTGACAGAGAGAGAGAGATCACAAGTAGGCAGAGAGAGAGGGGGAAGCAGGTTCCTTGCTGAGCAGAGAGCCCGATGCGGAGCTCGATCCCAGGACCCTGAGATCATGACCTGAGCCGAAGGCAGAGGCTTTAACCCACTGAGCCACCCAGGCGCCCCTCCTTTCTCTTTTCTAATATATATAATTGTTTTTTTTCAAAGGCCGGTCTGTAGAGCCTAGCCCATTTTGGTAATCAGTACTTTTCATCACTGGGCAAGGAACCTTCCCTTTCTCCAGGCTTAGTGAAAATGAATTTAAAGATGGTCAGACTTGGATTTGAATACCAGCTTTGCCTGTTACCTAATTGTATGACTTGAGGAGATTTACTTTCATATTAGCCTTTTCTCTCAAATTGGGTGTAATACTTCCTATCGTGCATAATGTTTTGAGATTGAAAGAGAATGTAGCTTAATGTAGGATAATGTTGCTTACCTGTACACATAGCAGCTGTTTATATGTGAAGGTTATTAAATACATGAAGTAGCAGCATCTAATACATCTTTATGTAGAGGTTTAGTAGTTCGTCATATGAAATTAGAAACTTGATTTACCAAAATATTTTACAAATTTTATATAAGGAAGAGTGACACTTGATGATATGGAAATCTACTTCAAGGAATTAATTTATTGAGGTGTCTGTGTCTGGAAAATACTAGTATTGAGTAGTGCTGTGGTTTTGCTTTGATTCTCTAAAACACACACACATACACATTCCCTCTACTTTTTTTAATGACCTAATAATAAAGTTTTTGTCCTTTATGAATGTTATCCATTTTAAATATAAAATTTCCCCTTCCCCTTTTCTTTTAATAGAATTGCTTTAAATATTACATGAGTGATGATATTAGCCGTGACTCTGATGGAATGGATGAACAATGTAGGTAGGTAATAAACCAAGATGAACTAAAATTCAGTATTGTTTACTTTTGGGGGAAATTCTTACATAGTATGTTATTAGATCTATTTTTTTTGTAGTATCATCATTGATGTCTTTAATGGAAGGTTATTCTTTTCCACAAAACCTTAGGTTTATGTTTGTTTTATGTTTCCAGTAAGGAATAAGCAGATGACCCAAATTACTATTAAAATTCCTGGCAGGAAAATTTAAATTGCTTTAATAATGAAAAAAATTTAGAGTGAGTTTCATTTTGGAATAATATTTTTATCTTTTAATAATTTCAGGTGGTGCGCAGAAGGCGGAAACTTGATTTGTTGCGACTTTTGCCATAATGCCTTCTGCAAAAAATGCATTCTGCGCAACCTTGGTCGAAAGGAGCTCTCTACAATAATGGATGAAAACAACCAGTGGTATTGCTACATTTGTCACCCAGAACCTTTGTTGGACTTGGTCACTGCATGTAATAGCGTATTTGAAAATTTAGAACAGTTGTTGCAACAAAATAAGAAGAAGATAAAAGTTGACAATGAAAAGAGTAATAAAGTGTATGACCATACACCCAGATTTTCTCCAAAGAAAAATAGTTCCAATTGTAATGGAGAAGAAAAGAAATTAGATGACTCATGTTCTGGTTCAGTAACCTACTCTTATTCAGCACTAATTGTGCCCAAAGAGATGATTAAGAAGGCAAAAAAACTGATTGAGACCACAACTAACATGAACTCCAGTTACGTTAAGTTTTTGAAGCAGGCAGCAGATAATTCAGAAACCAGTTCTGCTACAAAGTTACGCCAGCTTAAGGCTTTTAAATCTGTGTTAGCTGATATCAAGAAAGCTCATCTTGCATTAGAAGAAGATTTGAATTCAGAGATTCGAGCTTTGGATGCTGTAAACAAAGAGAAAAATACCAAAGAGCATAAGGTCATAGATGCTAAGTCTGAAACAAAAGTACGAAAAGGAGAAAAACCCTGTGCTTTAGAAAGAAAAGATATTTCAAAATCAGAAGCTAAACTGGCAAGAAAGCAGGTGGATAGTGAGCATATGGATCAGAGTATTACAGTACAGGAACAAAGAGCAAATAAAAGTGCCAGTGGTGAACATAAGAAATCTGATAAAAAAGAAGAACCTCAGTATGAACCTGCTAACACTTCTGAAGATTTAGACATGGATATTGTTTCTGTTCCTTCCTCAGTTCCAGAAGACATTTTTGAGAATCTTGAGACAGCTATGGAAGTTCAGAGTTCAGCAGATAATCAGGGAGATGGCAATAGTGGAACTGAGCAAGAACTGGAGAGTTCTGTAAAATTAAATACTACTTCAAAAGACAACAGAGGAGGTATTAAGTCAAAAACTACAGCTAAAGTAACAAAAGAATTATATGTTAAACTCACCCCTGTTTCCTTTTCTAATTCTCCAGTTAAAGGTGCTGATTGTCAGGAAGTACCACAAGATAAAGATGGCTGTAAAAGTTCTGGTCTGAACGCCAAGCCAGAGAACTGTGGACTTGGACAGGAAAAGAATGACGGTGAGCATTTGTTTGAAAGTGAAGTTCCATCACTTTCAGAAGAATCTGATCTTCGAAGATCTCCACGTGTAAAGACCACTCCCTTGAGGCGACAAACAGAAACCAATCCTGCAACATCTAATTCAGATGAAGAAAGTAATGAAACAGTTAAGGAGAAACAAAAACTATCAGTTCCAATGAGAAAAAAGGATAAGCGGAATTCTTCTGACAGTGCTATAGATAATCCTAAACCTAATAAATTGCCTAAATCTAAGCAGTCAGAGATTGTGGATCAGAATTCAGATTCTGATGAAATGTTAGCAATCCTCAAAGAGGTATCCAGGATGAGTCACAGTTCTTCTTCAGATACTGATATTAATGAAACTCATACAAATCATGAGAAGACTTTATATGATCTAAAGGCTCAAACAGGGAAAGATGATAAAGGAAAAAGGAAACGAAAAAGTTCTACTTCCGGTTCAGATAATGATATTAAAAAAGGCAAATCAGCTAAGAGGTCTATAATTTCTAAAAAGAAACGACAAAACCAGTCTGAATCTTCCAATTATGACTCAGAATTAGAAAAAGAGATAAAGAATATGAGTAAAATTGGGGCTGCCAGAACAACCAAAAAAAGAGTTCCAAATAAAGATTATGATTCTTCTGAAGATGAAAAACACAGAAAAAAAGGAATGGATAATCAAGGGCAGAAAAATTTGAAGACTGCACAAGAAGGATCATCTGATGATGCTGAAAGGAAACAAGAGAGAGAGAATTTCACTCCAACAGAAGGCACAGTCGATAAAGACAGGACCAACATGGACTTAAGAGATCGAATTTCTAAGAAGCAACAGTTAGGTGTTTCTTCTGATGGTCCTGATAAGCTGCCTTCAGGGAAAGAGGAGAGTTTTAATTCTCCAGAAGACAAAAAAGTTGCTGAAACTAAAGAAAAGAGTAAGCATTTGAAAACCAAATCGTGTAAGAAAGTACAGGCTGGTATATCTGACATTGCTGAGAATTTCCCAAAGAAAGAGCAGAGTGATGAATCCTCTGAAGATGATAAAAAGCAAAGCAAAAAGGGAATTGGAGTAAAAGAAAAGAAAACTACAGACTTGAAGAAAAATGTAATTAAGATGGAACAACAGTATGAATCATCATCTGATAGCACTGAGAAATTACCTGAGGGAGAAGAAATTTCTCATTTTCCTAAAGGCATAAAACAAAATAAGAATGACACAACTTACGGGGAAAAGAAAAGTAAAAAAATAAAAGATAAAACTTCTAAAAAGAAGGATGAAGTATCCGATCATACTGAGAAATTACAGGGAAAAAGAGATAGTTGTGACTCTTCAGAAGACAAAAGGAGTAAGAATGGGGCGTCCAGTAGAGTGAAGAAAAGATGCAACTTGCCTGAAAAGAGTTCGAGGAAGAGACAAGATTGCTCGTCATCTGATACTGAGAAATACTCCATGAAAGAAGATGGTTGTGATTCTTCTGATAAGAGACTGAAAAGAATAGAACCGAGGGAAAGAAGAAATTTAAATTCAAAGAGAAATACCAAGGAAGTACATAGTGGCTCATCATCTTCCGATGGTGAGGAAAGTTCTGAAGACAATAAAAAGCTGAAGAAACAGAGAACTTCAGCCAAAAAGAAGACAGGCAGTGTCAAGGAGAAAATGAGAAACTCCTTAAGAACAAGCACTAAAAGGAAGCAAGCTGACATTACATCATCATCTTCTTCTGATATAGGAGATGATGATCAGAATTCTGTAGGCGAGGGGAGCAGTGATGAGCAGAAAATTAAGCCTGTGACCGAAAATTTAGTGCTGTCTTCACATACTGGATTTTGCCAATCATCAGGTATGCAAAAATAAATAAATTTATAATTTATGCTTTTACTCTCTTGAATAACTACATTGTTTAATTTTCCCTGAAGCCAATCAAATGCAAGGTTACTGTTTAGGAAAAGGCTCTTTAAAAACTCTTTAAAGATTTACTAAAAAGCCTTAATTTATTTTTATGCCATCATTGGAAGGTATTCCAAATATCATTAGTATTCTGTATCAGATATACCCAGTTTGTTGGATAGGTAACAGAATTTCTTTACCAATATTTAGTGCTTTTTTTCTGGAGTAATAAATGTTAGTTTATGAAGGAAAAATCAGACCTGTGCCAGTAGTTCAGTAGGTATATCTTTATGTAATAGAGATGTGTGCTTGGTGTTGGTACAACATAGTGTGTGGAAGTTTTAACTGCCTTGCCATGCATATGACTTTTTATGTAATTTCTGTACCCAGTGCGGGGCTTGAACTCACAATCCTGAGATCAAGAATTGCATGCTTTTCCAACTGAGCCAGCCAGGCACCCCTGCATATATATAACTTTTTAAATTGGACAGATTAACTTTGTGTCCAGTGAAACTCTCTGAAAATTTTATATTTGCATCGTTAAACCCACTGCTGCTGCTTGTCAATTTTTTCTAATCGCGTGAACGATGTTTCTGTCTATAACAATAACAAAAGAAAAATCCAAAAAGTAGATGAATTACCTTACCCTGAGGAGATAGAGAACTAGGACAATTAGGGTTTAGGTCAAATAGTCAATGATACCCTCCCAAAAAAGAGTTATAAAAATAATTTTTATCACTGTTGCAGTTCTTAAAAATCAGTTGTATAATACATGTGCATATGTCACTTGCATTGTTATTTTTTTTTTAAGTTAATAAGCTTGTCAGTTAACCAGGGACATGTTAAACTTATTCATTCATTCTAAACATTTATTTATTTGTATTCCAACTCCAGCTGCTTATTTATTTTATTTCTTTAAATTTTAATTCCAGTACATGTAACATACAGTGTTATATTAGTTTCAGGTGTACAGTATAGTGACTCAGTAACTCTATACATTACTCAGTGCTCATCACGATAAGTGTACTCTTAATCCCCTTCCCATATTTCACCCATCCCCTTCTTCCCCTTTGGTAATCATCAGTTTGTTCTCTGTAGTTAAGAGTCTGTTATTTTGTGTTTGTCTTTTTTCTTGGTTCATTTGTTTTCTTAAATTCTACATATGAGTGAAACATTAGGTATTTGTCTTTCTCTGACTTATTTAGCATTATACTCTCATGATCTGTCCATGTTGTTGCAAACAGTAAGATTTCTTTATTTATGGCTGAGTAATATTCCATTGTATAGATACATACACATCTTCTTTATCCATCTATTGTTGGACATTTGAGTTGCTTCTGTAATTTGGCTATTGTAAATAATGTTGCAATAAACTTTATAGGAGTGTTTATATCTTCATGAATTAGTGTTTTTTTCTTCTTTGGGTAAATACTAGTGGAATTACTGGCTCATACAGTAATTTTATTTTTAATTTTTTAGGAATGTTCATACTGTGTTCCATAGTGGCTGCACCAGTTTGCATTACCACCAACAGATTCCTTTTTCTCTACATCCTCACCAACACTTTTTATTTCTTGTGTCTTTGATTTCAGCCATACTGACAGGTGTGAGGTGATATCTCACTGTGGTTTTGATTTGCATTTCCCTGATGATGAGTGGTGTTGAGCATCTTTTCATGTGTCTATTGGCCAGCTTTATGTCTTCTTTGGAAAAATGTCCATTGATGTCTTTTTCCCATTTTTAACTGGATTATTTGTGGGTTTTTTTTGGTGTTGAGTTGTATAAGTTCTTTATATATTTTGAATACTAGCCCTTTATTGGATATATTGTTTGCAAGTATCTTTTCCCATTCTGTAGGTTGTTTTTTAGTTTTTTTTTTAAGATTTTATTTATTTAGGGGCGCCTGGGTGGCTCAGTGGGTTAAAGCCTCTGCCTTAGGCTCAGGTCTGATCTCAGGGTCCTGGGATCAAGCCCCAAATCGGACTCTCTGCTTAGCGGGGAGCCTGCTTCCTCCTCTCTCTCTGCCTGCCTCTCTGCCTACTTGTGATCTCTCTCCTCTCTGTCAAATAAATAAATAAAATCTTTAAAAAAAAAAAAAAAAAGAAAAAAATTTTATTTATTTATTTGACAGAGAGAGACACAGCGAGAGAGGGGACACAAGCAGGGGGAGTGAGAGGGAGAAGCAGGCTTCACACTGAGCAGGGAGCCCGATGTAGGGCTCGATCCCAGGACCCTGGGATCATGACCTGAGCCAAAGGCAGCCACTTAATGACTGAGCCACTGAGGTGCCCCGGTTGTCTTTTAGTTTTGTTGATTGTTTCCTTTGCTGTGCAGAAGCATTTTATTTTGATGTCATCCCAATAGTTTATTTTTGCTTTTTTTCCCTTGCCTTCAGAAGACATATCTAGAAAAATGTTGATATGGTAGATGTCAGAGAAATTACTGCCTATGCTCTCTCCTAGGACTTTTTTTGGTTTCAGGTTTCACATTTAGGTCTTTAATCCATTTTGGATTTATTTTTGTGTATGGTATAAGATAGTGGTCCAGTTTCATTCTTTCTCATGTTGCTGTCCAGTTTTCTCAACACTATTTGTTGAAGAGACTGTCTTTTTCCTATTGTATATTCTTGCCTCTGTTGAAAAAATTAATTTTGTTGAAAATTAATTGACCATATAATGTTGAATTTAATTCTGGGCTTTCTATCCTGTTCTGTTGATCTATGTGTCTGTTATTGTGCCAGTACCATACTGTTTTGTTTTTTTTTTTAAGATTTTGTTTATTTATTTGTCAGAGAGAGAGCACAAGCAGGCAGAGAGGCAGACAGAGGCAGAGGGAGAAGCAGGCTCCCTGCCGAGCAAGGAGACCGACGCGGGACTCGATCCCAGGACCCTGGGATCATGACCTGAGCCGAAGGCAGCCGCTTAACCAAATGAGCCACCGAGGCGTCCCAGTACCATTCTGTTTTGATTACTACAGCTTTGTAGTATATCTTGAAATCTGGGATTGTGATACTTCTAAGTTTGCTCTTCTTTTTTGAGATTGCTTTGGCTAGTCAGTGTTTTGTGGTCCCATACAAATGTTAAGATTATTTGTTTCAGTTCTGTGAAAAATGGTGTTGGTATTTTGATAGGGATTGCATTAAATCTGTAGATTGCTTTGGGTAGTAAGGATATTTTAACAGTATTTGTTCTCCCAGACCATGAGCTTGGAAATCTTTCCATTTTTTTGTATCATCTTCAAATTCTCTCATCAGTGTTTTATCGTTTTCAAAGTACAGTTCTTTCACCTTCTTGGTTAACTTTATTCCTAGGTATTTTATTATTTTTGGTGCAGTTGTCAATGGGACAGTTTTCTTAATTTGTAATTCATTATTAATAACATTTGCACATCGTTATTAGTGTATAGAAATGCAGTGGTTTTCTGTACATTGATTTTGTATCATGTGATCTTACTGAATTCATCTATCAATTCCAGTAGTTTTTTGGTGGATTCTTTAGGGTTTTCTATATATGGTATTGTGTCATCCACAAGTAATGAAAGTTTTAGTTCTTCCTTACCAGTTTGGATGCCTTTTATTTGTTTTTGTTGTCTGGTAGCTGTGGTTAGGGCTGCCAGTACTAGTTGAATAAAAGTGGTTTGAGTGGACATCTTTGTCTTATTTCTGATGTTAGGGGAAAAGCTCTCAGTGAACTCCATGGTGAACGTGGAGTATGACGTTGGCTGAGTTTTTCACATATGGCCATTATCATGTTGTGGTATGTTCCTTCTAAACCTACTTTGTTGAGAGTTTTGATCATTAATGGATTTTATACTTTGTCAGATGCTTTTTTGCATCTATTGAAATGATCATACATTTCTTATCCTTTCTCTTATTGATATGAGGTATCACATTGGTTGTTTTGCAAATATCGAACCACCCTTGCAGCCCAGGAATAAATCCTACCTGATCATGTGAATGATTTTTTTAATGTATTATTGGATTCTGCACTTGATCTTAGCCAAAAGGCCGAGAAGCGATGTATTATTGGATTCTGTTTGCTAGTGTTTTGTGGAGGATTTTTGCATCTATGTTCTTCAGAGATACTAGCCTGTAGTTCTCTTTTTTAGGAATATCTTTATCTGGTTTTTGTATCAGGGTAATGCTGGCCTCGTAGAGTAAATTTGGAAGCTTTCATTTGTTTTCCATTTTTTTGAATAATTTGAGAAGAATTGGGTATTAACTTCTTAAAATATTTAGTAGAATTCACCTGTGAAGGCATGTGGTTCTGGACTTTTGTTCGATGTAAGTTTTTTTTTTTTTTAAAGATTTTATTTATTTATTTGACAGAGAGAAAGAGAGAGAGAGAGCACAGAAGGGGGAACAGCAGGCAGAGGGAGAGGGAGAAGCTTGCTCGCCTAACAGGGAGCCCGATATGAGGCTCGATCCCAGGACCCTGGGATCATGACCTAAGCTGAAGGCAGATGCTTAACGACTGAGCCACCCAGGTGCCCCAAGATGGGAGTTTTTTGAATACTGATTCAATTTCACCGTTGGCAATTGATCTGTTCAAATGTTAAATTTCTTTGCGATGAAGTTTTGGGTGGTTATGTTTCTAGAAATTTATCCATTTCTTCATTTTGTTCAATTTGTTAGCATATAGTTTTTCATAATATTCTCTTAAAATCCTTTTTATTTCTGTGGTGTCCGTTGTTATTTCTCCTTTCATTTTTTGTTTTATTTGAGTCTTCTCTTATTTTTTTGATGTGTCTGGATAAAGGTATATCAGTTTTGTTGGTCTTTTCAAAGAACCAGCTTCTGGTTTCATTGATCCATTGATTTTTTTTTTTTTTTTTTTTAGTTTGTATTTTATTTATTTATGCTCTGAACTTTATTATTTCTTCCTCCCACAGGTTTTGGGTTTCATTTGTTCTTTTTTAGTTTCTTTAGGTGTAAGGTTATGTTGTTTGAGTTTTTTTCTTCTTAAGGTAGGCCTGTATTGTTATAAACCTCTGTCTTAGAATAGCTTTTGTTGCATGCCGAAGATTTTGGAGCATTGTGGTTTCATTTTCATTTGTCTCCTTGCATTTTTTGATTTCCTCTTTGATATCTTGGTTGACACATTCATTGTTTAGTAGTGTGTATTTAATCTCCATGTATTTGTGTTCTTCCAGATTTTTTCTTGTGGTTGATTTCTGGTTTCACAGCATTGTGGTTGGAAAAGATGGATGATATGACTTTGATCTTTTTGAATTTGTTAAAATTTGTTTTTGTGGCCTAACATGTGATTTAGTCTGGAGAATGTTCCATGTGCACATGCAAAGAATTATGTTCTCTTTTAGGATGGAATGTTCTGAATATATGTTAGATTGATCTGGTCCAATATGTCCTTCACAGCTACTGTTTTCATGTTGATTTCTATTTGAATGATGTAAGTGGGGAGTTAAAGTCCTCTGCTATTATTATGTTACTATTGATTACTTTCTTTGTTATTAGCTGTTTTATATTTTTGGGTGCTCCAGTGTTGGGTTTATAAACATTTATGGTTGTTATACCTTCTTTTTGGGTTGTACTGTTTATGATTATATGGTATCTTTGTCTTTTGTTAAAATCTTTTTAAAGTCTGTTTTTTCCATTACATGTATTGCTACTTCGCTTTCTTTTTACATCTATTTGCATGATAAATATTTTTCCATCCCTTCACTTTATGTCTTTATGTCAGAAGTGAGTTTCTTGTTGGTATCATATAGATAGGTCTTGCTTTCTTATCTGTTCAGTCACTCTGCGTTTTTTGATTGGAGCAATTAGTCCATTTACATTCAAAGTAATTATCGATAGGCATATATTGCCATTTTGCCACTTGTTTTATGTTTTCTTCTGTAGTTTTTCTCTGTTCCTTTCTTCTCTTGCTCTCTTCTCTCATTGTTGACTTTATTAGTATATGCTTGGATTCCTTTATCTTTTTTTTTTTTTTTTTACATATCAGTTGTTTTTGATTTGCGTTTGTCATTAGTTTTATATAAAACATCTTCTGTATGTAGCAGTCTATATTAAGTTTGAGGAACTAAATTTTTATCCCCTCCCCTCCATGTTTTAGATATATATTGTCCTACTTTATTTCCTTTTATTTTGTGAATCCTTAACTGACTTTTATTGGTATACTTAATTTTACTGCTTTAGTGTTACCTACTTTTCTTACTCCTAATTATGGTCTTACCTTTCCATTCAGAGAACTCTAATATTTCTTGTACAGCTGGTTTAGTTGTGATGAATTCCTTTAACTTTATTTGTCTGGGAAACTCTTTATCTTTCTTTCTATTCTGAATGTCTTGCTGGAGAGAGTATTCTTGGTTGCAATTTTGTTTTCCTTCAGCACTTTGAATATATCATGCCAGTCTCTTCTGGCCTGCAAAGTTTCTTCTGAAAAATATGCTCATATCTTTATGGAATTTCCCTTGCTTGTACCTGTTTTCTTTTGTCCTGTTCTTTTTAAAATACTGCCTTTATCATTACATTTTCCTATTTTAATTACTATGTGTCTTGGTATAGACTTTTTTGGGTTGATTTATTGGGGGCTCTTTGTGCCTTCTGAATCTGGATATATGTTTCCCTCCCCAGATTTGGGAAGTTTTCAGCTCTTATTTCTTCAAGTAAATTTTCTGCCCCTTTTTCTTTCTCATGTCTTTCTGGGGTCCTTATAATGTGCCTGTTACCATGCTTGACTATGTTACTGAGTTCCTTAAGTCTATTTTCATTTTTTTATTATTTTCTTTCTCCCTTCTGTTCACGTTGATTGCTTTCCATTACTCTGTCTTGTAGGTCACTGGTCCGTTCTTCTACTTCCTCTATTCTACTATTTATTCCCTCTAGTATATATTCAATTTTAGTTATTGAGTTCTTCCTCTCTGATTGGTTCTTGTTTATGTTTTATACCTCTTTGTTGAGTATCTCAGTGAGGTTCCCCACTCTTTTCTCAATTCCGGTGAGTATCTTTATAACCATTACTTTAAATTCTCCTTTTGGCATATTACTTATCTCTGTTTTGTTTAGCTCCATTGCTGTAATTTTGTCATGTTCTTTCAATTGGGACATATTCTTTTTTCTCCTCATTTTGTCCAGTTTTCTATGTCTTTTTCTACGTGTTAGACACGTGCTCTTGTAAGTAGTGGTCTTATGAAGAACAGGTCCTGTAGTGCCCTACAGTGCAGTGTCCCTTGTTCACCAGAACCTGACACTTCCAGAATGTCTCCTGTGAGTGTTGTACCCTAATTTTATGGCTGAGCCTCGTTTGCCTTCATTCCAGTCATCTGCAATGGCTCTGTTTGCCTCTTGTGGGCAGGGTTTGGGCAGTTGTTATGGGCCAGTCTGATGTTTGCTTTGGGCTTGAGTTGAGTCATACCAGCCATTTATCAGAAATGTAGTAGCTCGGAACTGCAGGATGTTCTCCCCACGTCGTCTTCTGAGAAGTTTTTGTTGGTAGCCTGAGCCTGCCATCAGACCGGATGTCTGCCCTCAACCTGCTGCTGGGGCCACAGTTGTACTTGTGTATGCTTATTCTTCCCTCTCCTCCAGGGCAGGAGTCATTTTGGAGTGGTGCTGGCCACTCTTGGGGCTGTAAGCATACTGCCAGGTTTGTGTCACTTCTTTGGATGGTCTCCTGCAAAGGGTATGTTGGTGGGGGCTGTCTGTAAAAGAACATGGGGGCAGGATATGTGTGGTGCCAGCAAGGTCGATGCCACTCTCCTGTGGAGGGTGTCTTGCAGCCACCTGAGGAAACTATCCAGAGTCCAAGCTGGTATGGAGGGGGTAAGTCTACAGAAGACATAGTGGGGTGGGACTTGTAAGGTATGTGGAGAGTGTTAGTGTTGTGCTGGTTCCTGTAGGAGTGGGGAGGGAAATGACACCTGCCAGCTTTTTGATCTTGCAGAATTCTCCGAGTGATCCCTGCCCTTGCAACACATGCTCTGAAGTTAGTAGAGAAACCACCTTCTCCTATACCCCAGGCCCTTTTCAAACTACTCTTTGTATGCTGTATCACAGTGGGGTTGTTTGTTGTGCTGTCTCTTAAGGATGGGGACTCAATTTCCTATTGCCCCCTGGTTCTTCCAGAGTTGAGCCTGCAGATTTTTAAAATTTAATGTGTGAAGCCCCACCTGTTGTAAGTTCTTGGGAAGTTAGGTCCTTCTGGTTTTGAAAGCCAAATCTTATTGAGATTTGTCTCCCGGTATGTGGGTCTATCGTGCCTGGGATGCATAGCTTGGGGTCTGCTCTTCTTCCCTGTCTGCAACTGTGGCGTCCTTCCTTTCCTCTGACAAATCCACAGGTCACTTTGTCTTCCACTGCATCTTTGTCCTTTCTACCCTCTTTATTGTGGCCTTGTCTCTACATTTAGCTGTGGAGAGTCTGTTTTGTCAGTCTTTAGATCATTTTCTTTTTTATTTGCACTGATGTGGCTGTTATGTAGATGTAACCACAGAATGAGGTGAACCTGGGATCCTCCTGCTCTGCCATCTTCACCAGAAATCCACCTGAACTTTATTTTTAAATTTTTATAAAGCAGATTTTAGGTATAAATGTATTCCCAGCACAGGCAGAATGTTTACCTTTTTCCTTTGTCCCAATTGGGTTTTGTGCAATTAACTTGAATATTGCTTTTTAAAATTTTTATTTTTATTTTTTTATTTCTTTAAAAGATTTTATTTGAGAGAGAGAGAATCAGCGGTGGGAGGCGGGGCAGAGGGAGAAGGAGAAACAGACTCCCTGCTAAGCAAGGAGCCTGACACAGGGCTCCATCCCAGGATCCTGGGATCATGACCTGAGCTGAAGGCAGACACTTAACCAGCTGAGTCACCCAGGCATCCCTGAATATTGCTTTTTAATAAAACTTTACATTCCTTATATGGAGTGTTTATCTGATGAGTTGTTTTGAAAACCAAGTGTGATTTTCATGGCATATTCAGTTTAATGCATTGCTGTATCAGATGCCCATATGGATTTCTGCCTGTATGGCTTTTAACTACTGTCCCCAAAATTGTCGGGCCCAGTGTGTTTCAGAATTTTCAACTTATAGAAAGATAATATCAGTTAGTTAGCATATATTATGTAATAGCCTCCATCGCATGTGAGGCAACACTCCCATAATTAAACAAATTAGTATTTCTGCAGCAAAACGTGTGAACATTCATACTTAAAGGAATAAACAATTTAAATCAGGTTTTGCTGCCAAATGAACTTTGCTGCCAAATGAACAATTTAAATCAGGTTTTGCTGTCAAATGAACTGCAACAACTTGTAAAACTTAGTTTTGAGAGCCTTGATTTCAGAATTTTGGTTGACCCTTGAAGAATGCAGGGGTTAGGGATGCTCATCCCCTGTTCAGTCAAAAACCCATATTTAGCTTTTGACTTCTCAAATACTTAACTCTTAGTAGCCTACTGTTGACTGGAAGCCTTACCAATACATAAGTAGTTGATTAACACATATTTTGTATATTTTATATACTATATACTATATTCTTTCAGTAAAGTAAGCTACAGAAAAGGAAATAATAAGAAAATCATAAGAGAAAATAGTTATGCTGGTGTACTGTAAAAAAAAAAATCCATGTATAAATGGACTTGTGCTGTTCAAAGCCGTGTTGTTCAAGGCTCAACAGTGTGGTAGTATAAGAGATTGTATTCAAAGTACAATCTAATACTTATTTTGATATCATATCAATGTTTTGTTATCAGGTTAGTTGGGAAAGCTCTTATTAAGGATTAGAGTATAAGAATAATAAATTGTGAGTAGTAACATGGAGTATTCTCATTGGCAAATCGTAGGCTGTTGAATTAATCTTAAACTTTGGAAAACTGGTTTCCATGATTAAACAGCTTCCCTAGTGAAATCAGCATGTTTGATTTCAGTTGCTAATTTTCATTTCCCCAAATCTAACTTGATTTGACATGTATGAGAGGTTTCCATGATATACTTCTCATGTTTGGAACTATTAATACATTAATACATAGTGTAATAAGTAGTATGTATTCATTAGATCTTAAGAAGAGATGGCAATGTATGGCAAATATTTGTAGGGTGTGTTTCCCAATAATTCCTTACCTGAGCACTGGTCTAGATCACTGTGTTCCATTTTGATCATTGTGTTCCATGTAACTTGGTTCTGAAAGATCATCGTGCTGTTTAGGAGGTGATCCCTTTTTCATGTATGTATCCACGGAAGCCTTGAGAATTGAGCTCTTGTGCAGATGCCAGTCTCTCAACTTTTTGGTGGAATAAGCCTTGTTGTTTGGATTGGATTTTCTTTACCCTGGATATTTCTTGGAACTGATTACTTTAGATGAAAAAAAAGAAGATAATTTTGCTTGGGAATTAACACATCTAAAAATTGGCCTTTCTAAAAATTCTTAAGCAGAAAAGATTATAAAGGGTGTTGAGAATAAGCACTATAAAAAGTACTGTGTTTCAAGATAAGTTTGGGTGTGAACCAAAGATAAGTGGCATTCCTTTTACTTTATTTTTTTAAAAGATCTTGTTTATTTATTTGTCAGAGAGAGAGAGAGCACACAAGCAAGGGGGGTGGCAGGCAGAGGGAGAAACAGGCTCCCCACTGAGCAAGAAGCCCTATGCATGAGTGGCATTCCTTAATAATTTGTATGCATATATAAACATAGTATATTTTCCTAATGTGTCCAGCTTAATTAAGGGAACAGTATTTTTGAACTTTTAAAAGGGCTCCCCTGCTCCCATATATTTAGGTGATTCCAGTTTATTCAGCCATAGTTGGGTATCCTATTATGAGGTATAATAGTTTACTAGAAAAATTGGGACTTGAGAATGGCATGAGCAACCGGAATGAAGAACATGGTCCAAGGATATCGCAGTCCAGTGAGCAAGATAGACATAGATAAGTCATTATTTTAAAAAAACACCAGAAGAAACATATAAAACTAAAATGGGGCTGTGTAATATATAGCAAGTAGGCCATTTAATCTAAATATTAGAGGAAGACTTAGAAGAATAGGTAACATTTGAACTCAGCTTTGAAGGATGTGTCAGATTTTGAAAAGTGCAATAGAGGAATGACAGTAATATTACTAGTAATATTTCCTTTGAAGATTGGTCTGCTTGAGGTATTTATTGTGAGTTTGGTAAGATATTCTAAGATTTATTTATTTATTTATTTTTTCCTAAGATTTATTTTTGCCTTCCTGTGTTTAGCATAATTCTGTCTTGAACCTATAGCTTTCCTGTGTTCTTTATGGATCTTTTTCCTCCAACATTTTCTCCCTATATTTTATTATAAAGCAATTTTATTTTTTTTAAAGACTTATTTAGTTTAGAGAACAAGAGAGAACTTGAGCTGGGAGAGGGAGAGGGAGAGAGAGAGAATCTCATGGAGGGAGGTTCCATGGTTAGCACAGATTCTGATGCGGGGCTCAATCTCATGACCCTGAGATCATGACCTGAGCCGAAATCAAGAGTCAGACACTTAATTGACTGAGCTACCCAGGTGCCCTCAAAGCAGTTTTAAATATACAGAAAAGTTTCTGTCATTAACATTGTACTGTGTTTGCTTTGTCACATATCTGTTTATATATCCTTCTATTTATCCATCAGTGTACCTAATTTTTTTTTGCCTTTTAACTGTTCATTTTGAATTAATTATAAATTCACAGGACATTGCAAAAAAAAACAACAACAAACCAAAACATATGGGGAGGTCTTGAACAATACCCTTCACTCAGTTTCTCCCAGTGGTGACATCTTGTATAACTGTAATACAATATCAAAACCATGAAGCTGAAGAGTTATTGCAATTTCACCAGTTTTTCATTAACTGATTTGTTTGTGTGTGTATGTATATGTAAGTATAGTTCTATGCAGTTATCACATGTGTAGCTTTGTATAACCAGTACTACAACCAAGATACTGAACTATTCCATTACCACAAGGTTCCCTTGTGCTAACCCTTACAAACATCACCTTGCTTATCCCCATTCTTAACCCCTGGCAAGTGTTAATTTCATTTTCATCTCTAATTTTGTTATTTTGGAGTGGAATCACGAAGTGTGTAACCTTTAGGGATTAGCTTTTTTCACTCAATGTAAAGCCCTTGAAATCCTTGATGCATTTCAAAATAAATGGTAAATAAACATGAGCATACTATTCCTTAATTACTTCAGCCTGCATAGTATTAATTAGAGGTCAATATATAAGTTTGTTTTTGAGATAAAATTTATATACAGTAAAGAGCACAAATCTTAACCTCTTTAGATTTTTAATCAAAGATGACAGTGTAGCTTTTTAGAAGGAAATCAGTTTTATTATACTTGAATATATTTCTCGGTAATTCTGATCATGACTATAATACAGATTTAAGTATATTTTACTTGCTACTACCAAAATATTAATAGCAATTTTGCTATTCTTCAATTTAACAGGATAAGACATCTGTTAACTTTAAACTTAAAATGGATCACTACAAAGCTTATTTCAGCAAGAAAGTTATGGTACTGTGATGCCAAATTGATGAAGACTTGTTACTGGGAAGGATTAGCTTTAACACTGTTGTGTTCTGGGAAGGAACTTTGAAATATATAAAATCCAACTGTTGTTTAACTGCTGGCACTTAATAAATTCCCCATTGTGCTTTCCCTATACATTTTTTTACTCATGTTTTGGATCCAGAGTACAGTTTAGAACCCACTAGTTGTTTTGACGTTTTTGGCTTTCAGTTTTATTTTACATGATTTTACTTATATAGATAATTTAAAGCTAATTTTAAGTGCACTTTTTTCCCCTCAAGGAGATGAAGCCTTATCTAAATCAGTGCCTGTCACAGTGGATGATGATGATGACGACAATGATCCTGAGAATAGGTATGATTCCATCTGTAAGGACTTTAAAAAGATTATAACACACCCTAGGCGTGGGCACAAACAGCAGCAACGGAACCGCAAGCCGGTTGTAAAAACCAGGAGTGCCTGCCTTAGAAAGACTCGCTCACAGTCTTCCTGCAAGTTTGAAAGAAAGGCCAGAAAATGGGCTAAAACTCAGAAACCTTAAGAGAAAATAAATAGAAATATTAACACACCTAGCATAGGGTGTGTTATAAATGCAGCACTGTCAATTTTACGTTCCCATGTAAACTGTGATAATTTTTGAGAATATTTTAATTTTGGCAGATTATTTTATTGATGAAAATAAATCGTATCTCAATAAATTGGTGACAACAGATATCTCTCTCCTCAATATCTGATTATTGTTTTTAATTGCCATCTAATATGGTGGTCCTGTTTATTAAGACCCATTCAAAGTGATGAAAAGGAGATTGCACTGATATGTAAGATTAAGAAATTCTTTTCAAAATAACTATCGGTTTACAAAGTGTCCAGACTGATTTGGATTTTAACCATTTTTCAAATAAAATAGGTAGTATGATAGTATTAACTTCAATAAGACTTAACCAGTAGGTTAGAAGTAAACAGTGTAGCCTTTACAGATTCACTTAACTAAGGGATGGGCTGGGAGAAGAAAAAATACAAAGACACACCCATATCCTAACAATGATGAATAATGGAAATATATTAAAGAATATAACCCTAATTTTTTTTACCTATCTTTTAAACCCTTCCTGAAATACAGTATATTCCACACTCGTAATCTTCAACAAGATCGTGTGGTGTAGTAGGTGGAATTTTAGGATAATGGGGATAAGAATATCTGATTTCTAGTTCTAACTTCTTTAATTGTGTGATTGTGCGCAAGTGACTTAACTACTCTGCCAAAATTTTCTGATTTCTAAAATGAAAGGGTTGGATGAAATTTTCCCTGATTAATTCTAACACCTATTATCAATGATAGACTTGATGGTTTTACTAAAGAACACTGTATTAACCATCTATTTATTCCTAATAGTAAGTTATAATATTAAGAAAACATAAAAATATGCATGTAATTTTTGTGTCATAATTTTGTAGGAAATTAACTTTGAGTTAGTAAATGCTGTGGGCTGGCTGTTACTCTAGCTCTATTTTCTATATCTTGTTGATGCTGATAGGGTTTTCTGTTTTTAAGATCAGCATTCTTCTAATAGGAGAATGTTTTTGTTAAGGTAAATAAGCAATTTTATTTTGTACTTTTAAATAGAAATCAACCATGGGCACAATGATTCAGATGCTGCATACCTACTTATTTTTTTTATTAAAAAATATATGTATCCATTTATTTTATGAGATGGGGTGGGGATTGGTAAAGGCATGCATTTTATTCATCAGCAATTTTTATAGTACATGATCATAGCAAGATTATGAAAGCATTTAAAAAATCTCTTTTAAAATGCTTTATTTCCTCTTTATTTAGACTACTAATTTGTTTTCCTGTAAACCATGAGGACTCAAATGTTATTAAAAGGCTAATAATGTTTAAAGCATGCGATATTATTTTTAACTATATATGTGATGAACCTTAATCTCATATTTAGCCACCAAATGAGTGTCATTGAGGTATGATAATTTTATATTTGTGTTTAGAACTTGTCAAAATATGAATATCATTTTCATCTTTTAAGTTGCTTGATTATATCTCTCTGTAACTGGCAGATATTTTATTGGAAGGTATATTTAATTCCATCTTGTATTTTTGATTAAAAAATACAACACTGTTCAGTACTTTTGAGAAGAATTGAATTTTATCTCGAACATGTTTTTCTTTATACTTATTTCAATGTGCCTTTATAAAATATATCATTAATAACTTGTTTCACTTTCAACATACCAAAGAGGTATCTAACACCCATGATGGACATACAAGTATCTTCTGGAACTGTTTTAGCATAGATGATGTATTTGAGCATATTCGAATATGCACTAAGCGACTTTTAAAAATTTATTTGCAGATCGTGATTAAGTCTTGGAATTATAGTTACCAATTTCACATTTTTGAGTAGGATGTATTTTAGTAAACAGCATATTGTAATTGTGTGTAAATTTGTACACAATTGTGTAATTGTGTATAAATTGTGTATACATTTCATATACTTTGACTTTTTAGCAATGTTAATACATTTTCAGTTTTGACATTTATGAAGAGGTAAATAGTGTATTAATGCTAATGCTTAAGTATTTGGATGCAATAAATTTCTATAAAACTTTTTTCTTGTTCAAGCATTTAATTTTAATTATAATGCATCGTTTCATGAAAGTTGAAAGAATTTGTTAAAATCAAGATTTGGAGGGTAGTTTGTAGCCAAAGAAGTTTTGATATTTCTGATATTGAGGAAGTAAATACTTTATAATTCCCTAAACATATATACTTATATATGAAATATATATTTATGGGAGAGTTTTACAGTGGATTTCACTACTGTTTCTGTTTTTAAAGCTATGATAGTTTTTGGGGTCATTTAGAAAACTTAGTCATGTCCTGAATAGTAGGTGTGAATATATAAATTTGTTATTTTAGCATACTGTTATGTAGCATCATTCATATTTGAAAGTAAATGTATGCTGTTGTGAGATAGAGTGGTCTAACTTGTAAATTAACTTCTGTTTAATTGCATTTATTTAATAAACAATGAAAAATATTATAGGTTTATTGATAGTTTAACTTTTTTTTGGTTGAACTTTTTAGAAAAAAGTGTAAATAGTAGACTAACTTTATAGTTTGAATTTTATATAATTGGGAATTTACTTAGAATTTTATAGCTTAGACTTTATGTACTTTTTGAAAGGGAGAATAATATGAAATAGTATGTCAGGTTATTTAAATTACACATGTAATTTTAAAGTCAGTTATTCTAATTTGCCATTATGTTAATGTTGCCTTTCAAATTCCTATTGTGTTTCAAATTGGTTCTTTCATTGAAGAAACATTTATTTATGTAATTTTAAAATTATGGTTGCATTTCTACAGTTAGCTGGCATTAAAAATACATTATGATTATGTAAAAGGGATATTTTGACCAGACATTTTCTAATGTCCTATATTTGAATACCTACACTGTGAATTAGCCTCAGTGATAAGATGTGTTTGTTGAAGTTTAACAGTGTTAGTGTTAAGGATCATTAAACCAGGCTTGTCTTTAGAGGTTGCATACTAAATGAGTGAGGAGTCCATTCTCTCTGAAAAAGAATTATTTTCATTATGTTCTTTATTTGTAGATTATTTTCTAAGTATTCTTTTTTTTATTCCAATTTGACTAAAAGCTGAGATTTTTATATGGATATCTTCCCCTGACACACACATAAAAACATTTACCTTCTATTTGAAGAATGCTTAAATGGGTCTAATAATCCTCCATAGTTTTCTCATAGTTTCTTTCTTAGTGGGGCTAAATGCTTACATAGAAGCAAAATTTGATGTGGAGATTGCTTAAAGGAATTGCCCATTGTTAATAGAAGTTCTACTTAATTATAGTGGGACTACGCAGTAGCCTTAAAAATTTCCAATTATTTTGTTAATTTGGTAATGCTTTACTTTTCAACTGGAAAATATACAAATGATTGTTTTTTCCCTACTGGTTTGGTGGGGGTATTCTGTTGATAAAGTTTCTGTAATATTAATTCAGCATATTTTCAGAAGTAATTAATTTTTCCTGGATGTTGTTCATGCTAAAGAAAATATTTAATAATTGTTTACCTGATTTCAGCAATGTTTAATGGGTTGAGTATATCTCAAGTCCTTTCAACGAAAGACTTTTCATTTGGTTTCCATTTTAAGCACTTTTCAGAATGTTCATCTTCTACACGTGTCTTTATTCTTTATACAAATTTGCTAAATCTGGAATAATTTTTTCTCTGAAATGTTTTTTTTTTTTTTCATGGCGGTCCTGTTTGGTTACCAAAATTGCTTTGGTTCTCCTTTATTGTTTTGAAAAACAAAGCTAGCATTTTAAATGAAGCATTTTACTTGTTTTTATGTTTGAGTAAGGGTTTTAAATGCGTGGCAGTTTTAAGGTAACTCTGTTTCAATTTACTGTGTTTTTATAGTGCAGGTAAGTATTATAAGTCATTTAAGTATATAGAGGTGTCTAGTCTGTATATAGGATCCATTTGTAGATAACTAAACTGGTTGCAGTTGCCATGAGATCTCTTTCTCATGCTACGATTTTCAGCAAGGAAATAAACATGGTCAGTAGTGGTGATCTCTCTGCTTAAGGTTTAAACATTATATCTAGCCTTCTTTCCTGTTCTCTGTTCTTTGGTGATATTGGGACTTTTAGAGAACGGAAAATAGGACCCCCCCCCCACCCTCGCAAAGGGAGTTTGCATTTTCTAGTGTTAGCAAAAATGATTGATTTTTCTGACTTAATATATGTCTCCTTTGTCTTTAGCTTTGAAGTTTATAAATAAAAATGAGAGGAGTCAATCCTGTTTTTACCTTTCAAGTATAAGAAAATATTAAACTAGATCTTTAATCAAATTTTCTAAATTTATATCAATGTTAATAAAATTTTTTTTAAAATTTCCTCTGTAAAACTGCTTTAGATTTTACATAAAATCAGGGAATGCACATTTTATAATTTGAATTTATTCAAACATAATAGCCTGTGTATAAATTGTTAATAAACCATGGATTCTTAATTTCATACAGCTTTTATATTTCTGCTAAGATTTTTTTAAAGTTATCTGATACTAATGTTCCTGGTACCCTCACTAAAAAGGAAACAGTGCTGTTTTTCAGTAACTGCAAACATTGTAGGACATATGACTAACAAATGTTTGAAACCATTGTTTAGCTTTTTGATTATTTAGTTACCTTGTCATTATCTTATAAACCCCACCATTTTTGGGTACAGCTCATTATGCCTTAGTCATTTTTTATAGAAGGGTTCATATCAAGAATACTAATTTAGAACTAAGGAGTTAAAAAAATACTAATACAGATTTTGAAGATGAGGAATTGCATAGTAATTCTATGAAATATTTTAGTTTTTTTTTTGAAAACATTTTTTAATTTAAATTCAGTTAGTCAACATGTAATGTATTATTGGTTTCAGAGGTACAGGCCTATGATTCTTCAGTCTTATATAATACCCAGTGCTCATTACATCACATGCCCTCCTTAATGTCCTTAATGTTCAGTTTGAAATACTTGCTTTTATTCTTTATTTTTTTAATTTAAAAAAAATTTTTTTTAAAGATTTTATATATTTATTTGACAGAGAGATCACAAGTAGGCAGAGAGGCAGGCAGAGAGAGAGGGGGAAGCAGGCTCCCTGCTGAGCAGAGAGCCCAATGCGGGGCTCCATCCGAGGACCCTGAGATCATGACCTGAGCCGAAGGCAGAGGCTTTAACCCACTGAGCCACCCAGGTGCCCCCTTGCTTTTATTCTTAACCCTGAAATATATATAACATTTGTTAATGCCTTACACTTTATTAGAAGAATATGGGTTCACAACCTTGTTTTCACAAAAAGTTTTTAACATTCTTTGGCTGTAGTCATTTGAATTGTTTTACATATCAACATTTTGAATATGGTATGATATTTTAGCATAGCATATACTTAGATACTTGTTTTGTATCTCTAAAGGGTATGCATTTAAACCTATAATCTTATTTGGAATTCTGTTTAGAAAAAACATTTCTCTGCTTAAGCTATTTATGTTGTATTGTATACAAAATGTAAACAATTTTTTAAAAAATTTGTCATCTTTGTGCATGTATGCACCATAGTTTTTGGTATTTTTTATTTAGCAATTTTCTTTAAACCTGTTTTCAGAACTTCTTAAAAGATAAAACAGTAGATTATAGGGATGTATCTGAGATGGCCTGTCAAGTGCATTTTAGAGATGGCGCATATTGGACTAAAGATGTTTAGAACTTTTTAATTTTTAAAAATTGAAGCTTCAACACTTTCATTTCTAAATACATATTTGGAAATCAATAAAATACAAATATCTTTAAGAATGTGACTGTAGTAGATTCACCAGGTACTCATAAGCATAGTAGTAGTGAATGAGTAGAGAATATAACACTGGCATAGTAAGATTAGAGAATATTAGAATTTAGGATCTTAGGTGCTACTTCTTGCTTTGCCACTAACTAGCTTTGTTTCTTTGGCCACATCATTTTCCCTTTCTAAGCCTGTTTCCTAATCTGTCAGATGACAGAATTGGGGCTCTAAAATTTTGTGTTGCTTTTGTAATGGCTGTTTCTCTAAAACCTCTATGGTGCAACAGATCCCTCTCTTGATTGCTCCTATTTTAGAAATTTAATGTTTTGAATTATTGATTTATGTACCAGCAAGAGGTAGTTTACTTTTTTCCCTGTTTGAGTGCTTACACAAGGAACATTTATGCATTTCCTTTCTAGATAGGATCAGAATAACTAAAGGCTTTCTTGGCTTTCTCTCTCTCTTTTTCCTGCTTGGGTGTTCGTCTTTGCATTTTTGGACTGATTCCTTATTTTATTTTTGCTTCCTTTTAGTAGATGAAGGTGTAAAGAGTAATAAGACATTATTTTGGTATTATGTGATTTAGAAGCCTTAGCTTGTTTGGGTTTTGGGGTTCTATTATTCTCTCATGCACCAGTTCCGATCACTGTTTTTTTGTGGGTTTTTACCCTTCCTCCCATATTGTTTTGCTTTCTCCCCTTCTCCCTTCCCTCCCTTTCAGGAAAATGGAGGAGTGGCTCCATTACTTCCAGCTCTGCCCAGGTTTTCTGCCACAGAGTGGCACAGCCTGTGCCTCTAATGCTTCTGATAGAGTCGTGACTGCTTTGGATGCTACACCTGTCCCAAGATGTAATATTGAGCATTGAGATTCCAGGGGGGCAGTACCTTGTTGCCTGGATGATTTTCTCAGAAACGTCCTGGAAAGCCTCAAGAAAGGAAACTTCAGAACAAACAGAAATCAACTAGGGATCATGACTATACATCCATCACATGCATACCAGCACGGGTCCAGCCGAGGCCTCCAAAATGATGCTTTGCCAGCCTCAGCTGGTTCTCGAGTGATGATGTCCTTGAAGTCTCTGTGGCCCGTGACTCAAGAGTTAAGGTAGTGGAGTTTCCCTTAAAGCATCTCACAGCAGGCTTTGTAGATGGGACACATCTCACCTCAGCATGTTTGCTGACTACTCAGGTTGAAGGTCAGCCTCAGCCCTTAGGTCCTTCAAATTAAGTTCTAACTGAGGTGTAGGTTATGTGATAGGCTAGGTTTATGATACAGTGTGTCTTTGATGTAATGGGCTTGAGCCATCAGTCATACAAAATGATTTAACTTTATTCTTTTTAGGGCTTAATATACAGGACTGTACATTAGGTTTTCCATTGGTCAAAAGGTGTTAGAGGGTAAATCTAAACCATCTTAGGGAGGTAAAGCTAAGGGAATCACTCTGTATGTAACTTTTCAGTTTGGAGAAAAATGACCATTCTCTGAATTTTGTAATTTTTTTCCTGCTTCTAAAGTGATTGTGATTGTTCTATATATTATGTTCTTAATGAAGGTTGTTGATTGATAAATCATGTAATTTTTCCGTGTATGGATTTCATTTAATTTTTCATGATTTATTATGTAATTTCACAGTTGATATAGAATTGTATCTTTTTATCTTATGTGTATCATATTTCTCAGTTTTTTCATGACAGTCTAGAACTTGAGTGTGAATTAGGTAGGTTTACATATTTTGACCTTCCATTTGATAGACAATATTCTTAGGAGTCTAGAGTTTGAAAGAAGAAAAATTTTATGATTTCTTAAAATTAACCAGGTCTTTACAGATAATATAGAATTTTAGACTTTTTTTGAACTTGTAAATACAAACTGAAATCAGGTGATTGAAGTAACCTTTAGTATAACTAAATTAGTACTTGTATTTTTCTTGGTTATTATTGTACTACCCAAATGGTTATATAAGATCTTGTAACTGCAAGTGAACTGTTTTTCTATTTGCAATCTATTATTCAACACTTTACATTTATGTCTGTGTGTCTCTGTGTGTGTGTGTGTACCCACACACATTCATTCCAAAACAGTGGTTTTACCCAAATTGGTTCAAGAAAGTTTTTCCTTGTCCATGGGAAATGGCAAATGTAGTGTGTATTAAAGATTTTAGAGAGTTTTTCTAGACAGATGCTTTTATTGAATTTAAAGAACCACCCTTCATTCTGAAACTGTTTCCTAATTTGCGGAGGGTATGTTCAAATAGTCTTTATTTTATAAAATGATGAAAATGAACAGTTTTGGCTTTAAATTTTTATTCTTGGCAAAATGAGAAGTTGACAAACCTATATTATTCTCCATTTTAAAAAGTTTACTGTGTACAATCCAAGTCAGCAAACCACTGATCTAGAAATGTAATAACATTTTATAGCTCAACTCCAGTAGGACTTCAATTGGAGTGATCTAATCTTCCCTTCATTGAAACACAAATCAGGTCAAAAACCCTCAAAAAAGCAAACTCATCTGTGGTTTTCTTTAGCACTTGGTAACTCTCTGTGTTGTCTAAATATTTCTAATTTGTCTGTTTAGGGAAGGAAGCACCTAAAAGGCAGATAATAAGTATTTATGAAGTGATTACCTATTTTGCTTCAGTCTGATTTGGTGCCTTTGCTGTATATCTTTGAGTAAAACTAGTAAGGAACAGTCTGCCTTTCAAATAAAATTACCAAGGCATTAGCATCTCCTAGCATTAAGTGAATCTTGATTGAAATGTGAGTGTATGTTAAGAAATCTAAAGAAGGGTTTCAAATCCAAAAATAACAGAAGTTCCATAATTCCAGCTGTAAGTTTTCGACTGAGCTGGAGAGTTAATCTTGATTGCAGAGTGGATGTTTATCCCATAAGAGTTATTATTAGTTCATGGAAAACTGAGAATCATGCTGCCTTCCTTTTGAACCTTTTTATAAGGTATTCCTTTGTTACTGTGATTTATAAATTTATATTACAAAGACACTCCAGGTGCAAAACACCTCATCTTATACAAAAGCTGCATGATTGCTTTTATCTTACATTTTCAGATGTTTTCCTTTAACGTAAACATGGAAATTTGTTAGGATTATATTTTATTTTAACATAAGGTTACGTTAAAGAAATATTTTTTCATGCTTTTAGCAGTTGATTTTTCCATTAACAAATTGGTCTTTGAGGAACATCTTGAGAAATTTTGGTATGAGTGAGGCTACTGCACTGTCTACTTTTTTGGAAAGTGAAGACTCATTTATGGTATTTTGTGTTTTTTTACCATGTGTATAATTAATAGCACTCATGTCCCTTCTCTTATCTGCCCTAGTTTGAATATTATTAGGGATTTCTGATCGCTTCAGTACTTAGTATATGGTATATGCTTTCATTTCATTAACAGAATTTATGAATTAAATTGAAATTTAAGTGCCAAAAGTATTATTCACCAGTTTGAGGCACTGTTTGATAAGAAAGTGGTTTATTACATATTGATTTTCTAAGAATATGTTTTGCTTTGAATAGTTTTATGTGGAGTTTTGTCTTGGAATGCCATTTATTTGAATAAGTTGATTTATTACGTGGGCCTGTCTGATATTGTAGTTGTTGGATGATGGCAGCAGAGCAAATACAGGATTGGAAGATTATGCAGCATGAAATTGCAATTGGTCAAAATGGTAGAAATGTCCCTCTGATTTTTAAATAAATTGCAGAAGTATTCAGAATTGGAAAAAAAATCGGTGCTAAGAGCATTTTCAAAAGTTTTGGTTGGTAGCATAGGTTGAAACATGGTTTTGGTAGTCTTTTATTGACAGTATAAAACCTTTTTGCACATTTATTTCTATTTTGATAGTGAGAAGTTTTTTTTTTTTAATTTGTTGCACTTCACCACCAAATATATAGTTTTTTTTTTTTTTACTGTCTTTTTACTCAAGAATTGCCAAGAAGATGCTTTTAGAAGAAATTAAAGCCAATCTTTCCTCTGACGAGGATGGATCTTCAGATGATGAACCAGAAGAAGGGAAAAAAAGAACTGGAAAACACAGTGAAGAAAACCCAGGAGATGAGGGTGAGCTCCAAAGAGAAGTATAGGATATCATAATTTGATTGTTTGACCAGTTCAGTCTTTGAGGACTATCTGACTATGAAATTTCATAATAAATGCATTTGGAGTTTATTAAATATTAAATATTTAAAACTTTTACTCCTTTCGAGTATCTGGTAATAATTGTGCACGTTTTGTCAGTTATTGCCAATAAACATGATTTTTAAAGCAACATATTTTTTACTTTTTAAAAAGTCTACAAGTGTCTATTGATTTTTAATCAATATTTAATCATAATAATCAAGTCTGATGTATGAGATTGCCTGGTATTACCAGTGATATCAAAGTAAGTGCAAGCTCTGATCTTTTTCATAAATCTTGGTAATTTTCAACAAACAAAATAGTTCTATGAAACATTTTAAAGGAAAAAAGTCTGAAGGCTTTACTGATTTTCTCCATTTAGAAGCAAAAAATCAAGTCAATTCTGAATCAGATTCAGATTCTGAAGAATCTAAGAAGCCAAGGTACAGACATAGGCTTTTGAGGCACAAACTCACTGTGAGTGATGGAGAATCTGGAGAAGAAAAAAAGATGAAGCCTAAAGAACACAAAGAAGCCAAAGGCAGAAATAGAAGGAAAGGTAAGACATTTTAATTCTGAATGTAAGGAACATACTGGTTTTTTTTGTTTTTTGTTTTTTTTTTTGAAGAAGGAGGGAGTTTTCTTTATTTGAAGAAGGTGGCTCAGTCACTTAAGCATCTGCCTTCTCAGATCATGATCCCAGAGTCCCAGGATCAAGTCCCGCATCAGGCTCCCTGCTCAGCGAGGTGTCTGCTTCTCCCTGTGACCCTCCCCCCTCTTGTGCTTTCTCTCTTTCTCTCTCTCTCTCTCTCTCATTCTCTCTCTCTCTCAAATAAGTAAATAAAATCTTTAAAAGAGAGAGAGAGAGAGAGGGAGTGAGAAAGAGGAGGGCAGAGGGAGAGGGAGAGAGAAAATCCCAAGTAAACTCCACACTCAGTGTAGATCCGACGTGGGACTTGATCTCATGACCCTGCAATCATGACCTGAGCCAAAATCAAGAGTCAGACACTTAACTGACTGAGCCACCCAAGTGCCACTGGAACATATTGGTTTTATAAACTAATTATAGTAATGAAATTTAAGTATATCTGGACCAGCTATATTAAGTGAATATCAGCACACTAGTAACAGTTGTTTTCTTACATGAGAATGAAATAAAGAATTTAGAGTGGGAAGAGAACCCAGAAACTTGAGAGATGACACAAAGAATATTTTTAACCTTCAGCAGTCATACACACTTAGATTAAAAAGATAAATATGACAATAAATAAAACGCTTGCCTGTAACTGCAGGAAGAAATAATGCTTTCCTTAGGAAGAATAGAAGATGCAATTAATTCGGGTAAATTTTGTAAATTTTCATTACATTAAAAGTCTGAATCCTTCTGCATTGAATGCTTACATATTTCCAGCATCATGGTAAACATTGGGAATACAAAAATGAATAAGGAAATCATTGTCTTGTATGATGGTTTTCAGCCTGACTACACATGTGGATTATTTTGGGGATTTTGAAATATACATTATGACAGGACCCTATCCCAGGCCAATATGGATTGGCCTGGATTATATGGATTATAATATGGATTATATGGATTATAATATGGATTATATATATATATGGATTATATGGATTATAATATGGATTATATATATATATATATGGATTATATGGATATAAAACATATGGATATATATATCCATATATATATCCATAAAAATATCCATATATTTTATAAACCACCTCCGATATGATTCTGATATGTAGCCAGGTTTGGTGTCAGTAGTTTTGTGAGAATTATTGACATTAATATTATATGAAATTATAGCACTGTGAGGGATGTCTTCTATAACACAGTATTGTATTGTGTGGCATAAAGGAAGATTTCTTTAGCTTCTTGGGGGATGGCAGTTACCCCAGAGATGACTTCACAAAGATGAAGAGTTTCAGTCAGCAGACCAAGTTGTAATTGAGGAGCAGGTAGATGTGAAGATTTATAATATAAGCAGGGAAGAAAACTTTAGAAGCCTCTGCAAACTGTTTGGCAGGTGGTGGACAGGATGTAGTTAACATTGTATAGCTGGACTGTAGGAGGGAATAGGGAAAGTAACACCAGGAAATGAAGCTGGGCCAAGACAGACACCAAGTGTTGGAGACACTTGTAAGCTTTTGTTTCTTAAACTGGAGTCCTTGGCAGTGGACCCATGGGTACATGAGGCTGTGGAGTAAACATAGCACCCCTCTTTGGTGTGCCCATTTTACTTGAACATTGCAGGAGAGCATTCTTAAGTAATCACAGGTATATTGAAAAATTAAATGTGAAAGTTGCCTGAGCATTTTGGCTGACAAAATGTTCAGAGAAACTTTGGTTTCTTAGGGGCAGATTCTGAAAATTTTACTGCCAAATCCCTAGAGGGCAAATAAACTCTTTTTTTGCCACTAGGAATAGGAAAACATTTTTGGAAGTGTCTGAGAAGTACAATAGGCTCTATAAACTGAAGAGCCATAGAAAGTTTCCTTTATTTTTTTAATTTTAAAAAATTATTTCTATTTTTTTATTTTTTTGAATTGTAGCTGTATTGAGATATAATTCATAAACCATACAGTTTGCCTGTTTACAGCATACAATTCAGTTTTTAGTATATTCACAGAAGAATACCACTATTTTTTTTAAGATTTTATTTATTTGACAGAGAGATAGAGAGAACAAGTAGGCAGAGTGGCAGACAGAGGGAGAGGGAGAAGCAGGCTCTCTGCCGAGCAGGGAGCCTGACGCGGGGCTCGATCCCAGGGCCCTGGGATCGTGACCTGAGCCGAAGGCAGCCGGTTTAATCAACTGAGCCACCCAGGCACCCCGGAATACCACCACTTTTTAAAACAACTTTGATGTATACTATACATACAGACAAGAGCACATTGTATAAGCAGACAGCTTGATGAACATGTATGGCACAGGATATTCGTTACTAGTACTCATGAATCACAGCCTCAGCCCAACCACTCATTGTTCGCATTGAAAGATTTTAACCAAGAATATAATATGATCAGATTAGTTGTCTATTATTCTGTGATACTCAGAGCTTAGATTTGCATCTATTTGGAGGATACTGCTATAGATGATACCAAGTGTGGTTGAAGAGAATTGACTTGTGTCATATAGAGACTGAATTGTTAGCTCTTGTTAACTGATGTGAAAGAAAGAAGTCTCGGATGACTGTCAGGTTTTTGGAGTTGTCATGGTATATGTATAATATGACAAAAGTAGATGAGATGACCTAAGAGAGCCTGTAATGTTGTGCAGATGAAGGGGCTAAGGAAAGAATCTTGCAACCCTGAATATTTAAAGGGCTGTTGATCAGAAGTTATTCATTAAAGAGGAAGAGGAGGGCTTCCCCCCATGCACATAAACTTCATATGTCAAGGACATTTTCTTGTTAATAAATAATAATACATCATTTTGTGAATGCTTAATTTATAGATTTCCTTGCAGCATGACTATAAGCTTGGCTTTCAGATTCTGTAAAGCAACTGAGCGATTTAAGCAGGTTACATAACATGATTCCTGTGCATCTTCAGCAAAGGGGGAGATACGGATTTTGTCTCTGAGGGTTCAGTTCAGAATATAGAGTCCTTTAGTAGGCACAGTTACATTCGAAATATTTTATTAAAACCTTAAGTTCCGGGCGCCTGGGTGGCTCAGTGGTTAAGCATCTGCCTCCAGCTCAGGTCATGGTCCCAGGGTCCTGGGATCGAGTCCCGCATCGGGCTCCCTGCTCAGCAGGGAGCCTGCTTCTCCCTCTCCCACTTCCCCCTGCTTGTGTTCCCTCTCTCGCTGGTCTCTCTCTGTCAAATAAATAAAGTCTTTAAAAACAAAAAAAAAGAAAAATAAACTTAAACTTTAAAAAAAAATAAAAACCTTAAGTTCTTTGTGACTTGACCGATTTCCACTGTCCTCTTCTGTGGGTAATTTATTACCCAAGTGTTTTTTCATTTGTTTGTGAAAGAGGGAGTAAACCAAAATCCCATCATATTTATGTTTCTAGTATGGATTATGATCATAGTGATTGATACCACATTTAAAGTTGCATGATTTTCCAAGTTTTGCAAACTCCGTTGTACCTGTTGTCTGGAAACTTAAGTTAGTGGGGAGAAATCAAGAGAGTAGCTGACTTAGTAAATCAAGGGCAACATGTGAACTTTCAGTTTCCATCTAAATTTGAAAAAGGTATTATTTTGGTGATAATTTTTAAAATGTAATTATTGCCTTTATATTAGATGATAGTAAATTGACGTTATGTTTAAAAAGATTTTATTTATTTGAGAGAGTGAGAGAGCAGGAGAGCGGGTGAGGGGCAGAAGGCGAAGCAGACTTCTTGCTGAGCAGAGAGCCCGATGTGATGTGGGGCTTGATCCTGGGACTCCAGGGTCATGACCTGAGCCAAAGGGAGATACCTAACTGACTGAGCCACCCAGGTGCCCCTGATGTTATTTTTCTAAGTGTGATAATGTTACTTAGTTATATAGGGCAGTATCCTTATGCTTAAGAGTAAAGCGTCATGCTATCTGCACTTAAATTCAAATGGTTCATTATAAAAAAGTGTGCATGTATAGAGAGAGCAGCAAGCAAATGTGATAAACTTAACAATAAGTGAATTATAGGGATGTAGAAGGGAGAAAGGCTATAGATATTCATTCGATAATTCTTTCAAATTTTTGGTAGATTTGAAAATTTTCAAAATAAAGTGATGAAAAATGAATAATAGTTTTAGAATTTTACTTTTTTAAAAAGATTTTATTTATTTTTGCGAGACAGAGAGCGAGAGAGAGCATGAGCTGGGGGCTAGACAGATAGAAAGAGAGAGGCAGACTCCCTGCTGAGCAGAGAGCCTGGTGCAGGGCTCAATCCTAGGACCCTGGGATCATGAACTGAGCTGAAGGCAGATGCTTAACCAGCTGAGCCACCCAGGCGCCCTTAGAATTTTACTTAATCAGAGGATTTGGATGTGTGTGCATGTGGACCCATGTGCTCCCCCACATTCCCAATTGCTTAGTTCTTTTATTATTATTATTGTTATTTTTGTTTTTTATTGTAAAATACAACATAAAATTGTAACCATTTTTAAGTATGCAGTTTAGTGACCTTAGGTGTATTCACATTGTTGTGCAACAATCAGCACTCTGTCTCCACAACTCTTCCGTCATCCCAAACTAAAACTCTTTAAACACTAACTCCTTATTCCCGTTTCCAATAGCAATTCTTTATTTACATTAGCCTATGTTTTTTTAATTTATTATTATTTTTTTGGATAGAACAGATATTAGATTCTGATCTCAGGTCATGATCTTTAAAATTTTTTTCTTATTATGTTCAGTTAGCCAACATTTAGTACCTCATTAATTTTTGATGTAGTGTTCAGTGTTTCATTAGTTGTATATAACACCCAGTGCTCATCACATCACATGCCCTCCTTAATACACTGGGTTACCCTCTTCTCCCACCTGCCCTCCCTTCTGTAACCTTCAGTTTGTTTCCTGGAGTCTAGAGTCTGTCATGGTTTGTCTCCTTCTCTGATTTCTTCCCATTCAGCAATTTTTTTTTGAAATTTTAAGTTTAAAGAAATGTTGTAAAAATAGTACAGAGTTCCTCTATACCTTCTACCCAGCTTCCCTAATTTAACACTTTAAACTTACTATAGTACGATAACCAAACAGGAAATTAACACTGATACAATATTAGTTAAACTGGGTGTTGGCTAACTATACCTGAAGGCTATACCTGAACCACATTATACTTACTTACTTACTGTTTTCATGTGTTCATGTGGCAAAATTGAGTAGAGATAAGTAGTTGCAACAGAGACCATATAGCCTACAAAACTGAAAATATTTACCATCAGACTTCCCAAATAAAATGTTTTCTGACCTCTGAAGTAAACTATAGATCTTATTTGCTTTTTATTCGTTTTCCCACTAATGTCTTTTCTGTTCCAGAATACAATGTAGGATGCCACATTACTTTTACTTGTGATGTCTTCTTAATCTACTCCAATCTGTGACAGATTCTCCTTTTCTTTCATCATCTTGACACTTTTGAAGAGTATTGATCAGTATTTTCTAGACTGCCCATCTATATGTATTTGTCTAATGTTTTCTTATGATTGGATTGAGCTTAGTATGCATTTTGACAAGAGTACCACAAAAGTGATATTTAATCTTTCTCAGTTTATCATATACCAAGGTTATATGATGGCAATAGGTCTTATTACTGGTAATATTAATATTGATTGCTTTGTTCATTTGGTGTCTCCTGGGTTTTTCTACTGCAAAAATATCTATTTTTCTATTCACATTGAATTAATATCTTGTGGAGAGAAACTATTCAAATATCCTGTTTCTCATCATACTTCAGCCCACTAATTCTAGCATTCATCTTGCCTGAAGCAATTACTGTGATGTTTATCTAGCAGTGATTTTCTACTTCTTTCATTACTTATACAATTAGTAATGGTAAGGAAGGGCTGTCTGTTTCCCCTTATTTATTTATCCCATTACTTATGTTAATATGGGTTTATAGATATTCTATGAGTTGTGATCCAGTTATTCATTTTGTCGCTCAGATTGTTTCAGCTTTGGCTATTGGAAGCTCCTTCAAGTTGGATCACGTGTCCTTTGAATATACCCCCATAATGTTTTGAGCACTGCTTTACTTTCTGGAACCACAAGATATTTCAAGCTCATCTTGTATTTTCCCTGCCTGGCTTCCTCTGGCCAGAAAGATGGGTATTCTCCTAGGGTTTTGAATACATGCGTCATAGTGGCAATTTTGGTGCAGAAAAATAAAATTTTTTAGAGAAAAAATAAAATTGGGGATTCCCTTTTTTCTCATGATTTGCAGGGCCCAGCTCCCTTTTCTCAGTGCTGTGGCTAGAAATGGAGTTCTCCCAGTTTTACTGTCAGCACCCTCTGCATAGTTTTGGAATTCAGCCTGCCTTCTTGTTGAAACCAGGAAGAAAGGAGGAAAAAAAGACCTAGGACACTCATAGTCACTGCCTCAACCCCAATTTTATAGGGATCATTATTCAGGTTTTTATTCTAGTCCCCAGTCTGCCTTCTGTTGTTTCCTTTTCATAGTGCTTAGGTCACTTCTTTATGTATTCTGTTCATAGTTTCTAGTTGTCTTAAATGGCAGAAGAGTCTGTATTTGCCCATACTCCATCTTGGTCAGCCTACTTTGCTTGTTTTGAATAATTAGAGTTCTTTTTATTCACCTTTGGTACTAATGAATTTGTTTTATCGATAATTGAATTCTCATTTTGTTAATTCATACACAATTAATATTTATATTTCAATATAGAACCATAGTTGGAATACATTTGAATTATTTTTATAGTTACTGTTTGAGTTATTAACTGGTTTCATCTGTAAAAAAAAAAAACTGGTTTCATCTGTATGATGTGTAATATCCACGAATGTGTATACTATAGATAGTCTCACAGTGTTCCATGTTTTAATGTGAACATATTGAGAAATTTGGTGAATTGCATTTTTGTTGGGAAGTATTTAATAACTTAATATTTTTTTTTATTCAAGTGAGCAGTGAAGATTCTGAAGATTCTGATTTCCAGGAATCAGGAGTTAGTGAAGAAGTTAGTGAATCTGAAGATGAACAACGGCCCAGAACAAGGTAAATATTATATCACTTTTACAAAAATTGTAGGAATTCATATGAATAACCATACTTCAGGTTATTTATAGAAAGGTTGCTGTTACTAATAAGTAAAATATGTAATATTTTGATTTGATACTAATTGTGAAAATTAAAGAGTACATATAAACATATATGTTTGAATTATGTCTTATAAACCAAGTGGGCTTTCAGTATGCAAAAGCACTCTTGACTGTACTTTTTCGTTGTTATAGGGAGATGCTATAGTGTAGTAAATAAGAGACTCTGTAGACAAACTACCTCCTGGCTTTACTATTTACTCTTTGTATGAATACTCTGTGCTTCAGTTTCTTTGTCTTTAAAATGGGGAATTACAATAGTACTTACCTTATTGGTTATTATGGACATTGAATGGGTTTATAGTATGCCTACTTGGCAGATAGTAAATGTTGCCTGAATGTTAATTATTGGTCCTAGTAGTATACTAGTATTATAGTAATTAAGATTTGTTTGTTCTCTTAATTCACATAGCTACTGATCTAGATTTAGTTATTTAAAATTCTGCTTGCATCTTAGTGTAGTATTTTAGATAATACTAACCATTCTGAGAATTTTTTTGTTTCCTCCAGAATATTGCATCTTGGCCTTTTGGCTAAGATCTAGTGTATTTCCCCCAGAATAATATTATCTTTTTATAATTCATCAAATGGGCTGTTTGTGTTTGTGTGAATATGATGTGTGTGTCTGTGTAGGTGTCAATACTTGTAAATTTTAAAACATTTGAGATCTTCTTAGATTAGCACTTACCAGGTTGTGCCTGAAGTATAGCAACATATTATACATTAGGGAAATAACAATGGGATACAAGGAGAGATTTTTAAAACTGAGAATTCACATAGAATTATGTCTAATGTATAGAATACAGTGGTTTTTAGAACATTCACAAAGTTCTTCAGCCACCACCACTGTCTAGTTTGAGAACATTTTCACCACCACAGAAAGAAACCCTATACCCATTAGCAGTCATTTCTCATTCTTCCTGCCCTCTATTCCCTGGCAAAAGCTAATCTACTTTGTATATTGATTTGCCTGTTCTGGACATTTTATATCTTTGGTTTCATATAGTATTTTTTTAATGATTCGGTTAGCATAATGTTTTCAAACTTCATGCATATCTATTAGTACTTTTATCTTTTAAAAATATTTTTAGATGATCATAAAATACATGTAACCTAAACTTTACTATCTTATAAATTAAGTGTACAATTCAATAGTGTTAAGTACACTGACATCCTTCTGCAACCAATCTCTACAACTTTTTCGATTTTGCAAAACAAACTCTTTACACATTAAACAATAACTCCCCCTTCCCTACATCCTCAGGAAGCTACCATTCTACCTTCTATCTCTATGAATTTGACTCCTGTAGGTACCTTATATAAGTGGAATCTTATAGTATTTGTTTGTCTTATTGTGGCTGGCTTATTTCACTTAGTACAATATATCAAGTGTCATCCATGTTGCAGCATGTATCACAGTATCCTTCCTTTTTAAGGTTAAATAATGTTCCACTGTGTGCATGTACCACATATTATCTCTTCATCCATCATTGAACGCTTGGCTTACTTATACCCTTTGCTGTTGTGAATAATGCTGCTGTGAACATGGGTGTACAAATATCTATTCAGTCCCTGCTTTCAGTTCTTTTGGTTTTATACCCACAAGTGGAATTGCTGGATCATACATGGTAATTCTGTGTTTAACTCTGAGGAACTGCCACATTGTTTTTTGTACCAACAGCACATGAAGATTACCAACAGCACATGAAGATTCTCCTCTTTCAACATCCTCACCACCACTTGTTCTTTTCTGTTTTTTATGGGGTGGGAGGGGATCTAACCATCCTAAATACTGTGAGGTGGTATCTCATGTGGTTTTGATTTGTATTTTCCGTAATTGTTAGTGATAGTGATGTTAAGCCTCTTTTTATGTGCTTTTGTGTGCTCTGAGTTAAGGGAGACAGAATCCCGTCCCTTGGGCAGCCCCTAGAAAAGCCAGAACATTGCAAGCAAGTTTCACTCTTTACCTTCCTTCCTGGCAGAGGAGCTGAGAATTAGGCCGCTTCCTACTGACCTCTTTGAGCTGAGCAGGAAAGGGGTACAAGCATGAGCAGAAACACTACAAAATACCCAACTATTTTAAGTGTGACTTTTGGTTAGGTGTTCACTTGGTTGCTAAAGTTTCTTAACTGGTTTGTAGAGTTCTCATAAAGTTACTTTTTACCATATGTTGTTTATTCTATGTTTCTGTGGGAGAACAAGAGCCTGGAACTTCCTAGTCTGCCATCTTGCAGTGGTTACCTGGCTATTTTATTACTTTTAATGGCTGAATAATATTCCATTGTATAGATAGTGCCACATTTTATTTATCCATTTTTCATTTGTTGATAGACATTTGGGTTGTTTCCATTTTTTCGCTATTATGAATAATGCTGTGAACATTTGTATATGATTTTTGCATAGTCATATGTTTTCATATTCATTCATAGGAATATATCTATGAGTGGAATTGTAGGGTCATATGGTAACACTATGCTCAACTTTCTAAGGTAACTGTCAGACTGTTTTGCGCAGTGGCTTATCATTTTACATTTCCACCAGTAATGCACCAGACTTCTGATTTCTGTACATCTTCAAAAACATTTTTTTTTATTATAGCCAACCTAGTGGGTATGTGGTGGGCCATTGTGATTTTGATTTACTTTTCCCAAATGATTAATGATGTTGAGCATTTTTGCTTGTGCTTACTAGCCATTTGTATATCTTCTTTGGAGAAACATCTGTCTAAATGTCTAAATTCTTTTCCCAATTTTTAATTGTTTTTATTATTGATTTTTTGTTTTTATTGTTGATATATTGTTGCTGTGAAAACACAGCAATTGTTTTATTGTTGATTCATAACAGTGCTTTATATATTCTGAATATAAGACCCATATCAGAATCCATTGCCTAATCCAAGGTCATACAGATTTATTGTTCTTTTCATTGATAAATTTTGTAGTTTTACCTATTATATGTAGGACTTTAACCCTTTTCTCCCCTATAACCTTTATGATAAGCTTCTAGGTTTGTATGTTTAGATAGTTCTCAGTGTTTTCTAGTATAAATACTATTGTCATAAAAATATTTGTAGGGGCACCTGGGTGGCACAGTCGGTTAAGCATCTGACTCTTGGCTTTGGCTCAGGTCCTGATCTCAGGGTTGTGAACTCAAGCTCCATATTAGGCTCTGCACTCAGGGTAGAGTCTACTCGGGACTCTCTCTCTCTGTCTCCCTCTGCCCCTCCCCCCCAATAAATAAATCCTAAAAAGTATTTGTATACACACACAATAGAAATGTAGAAATGTTTTTATTACACATTGTTATATATATATATATATATACACACGCACACATATGTGCATGTGGGCATATTGACACTCATTTAATTCTCTTAGAGTAAATTACTAAAAGTGATGTTGAGTCTAAGTTACACAATTTTAAGACTTTTGTCATATATATTTTCATCTTTTTTCTCCAAATTTTTATTTAAATTCCAGTTAACATACAGTGTAACATTAGTTTCAGGAGTAGAATTTAGTGATTCATCACTTACATATAAAACCCAGTGATCATCATAACAAGTACCTTCCTTAGTACTCATCACCCATTTAACCACTCCCCCCATGCACCTCCCCTCCAGTAACCATCAGTCTGTTCTCTACAGTCAAGAGTCTGTTTTCTGGTTTGCCTCTCCCCCCCCCCCCAAGTTCATCAGTTTTGTTTCTTAAATTCCACATATGAGTGAAATCATACGGTATTTGTCTTTCTCTGACTGACTTATTTTGCTTAGCATAATACTCTCTAGCTCTAAACATGTCATTGCAAATGGCAAGATTTCATTCTTTTTTTTAAAGAATTTTTTTTTAAATTTTATTTATTTGACAGAGAGAGAAAGATCACAAGCAGGCAGAGAGGCAGGCAAAGAGAGAGGGGGAAGCAAGCTCCCCGCTGAGCAGAGAGCCTGATGTAGGGCTCGATCCCAGGACCCTGAGATCATGACCCGAGCCGAAGGCAGAGGCTTTAACCCACTGAGCCACCCAGGCGCCCCAAGATTTCATTCTTTTTCATGACTAATATTTCATATATATATGCCAAATCTTCTTTATCCGTTCATCAGATGGGGGACATTTGGGCTTTTTACATAATTTGTCTGTTATTGATAATGCTGCAGTAAACTACAGGGTGCAGGTGTCCTTTTGAATCAATATTTTTAATCCTTTAGGTAAATACTTAGTGGTGCATATACTGGATCATAGGGTAGTTCTGTTTTTAACTTTCTGAGGAACCTCCATACTGTTCTCCAGAGTGGCTGCACCAGTTTGCATTCTCACCAAGAGTATAAGAGGGTTTGCCTTTCTTCCACATTCTGGCGAACATCTGATGTTTCCGTGTTAATGTTAGTCATTCTGACTGGTGTGAGGTGATACCTCATTGTAGTTTTGATTTGTATTTTCCTGATAATGGGTGATGTTGAGGATCTTTTCATATGTCTAATGGCCATCTGTATGTCTTCTTTGGAAAAATACATATTCATGTCTTCTGCCCATTTTTAAACTGGATTATTTGTTTTTTGGGTGTTGAGTTTTATAAGTTCTTTATTGGTTACTAACCCTTTATCAGATGTCATTTGCAAACATCTTCTCACAGTCCAAAGATTGCTTTTTAGTATTGTTAATGGTTTCTTTCACTGCAAAAACTTATCTTAATGAAGTCCCAATAGTTTATTTTTGCTTTTGTTTCCCTTGCCTCAGGAGACCTATCTAGTAAGAAGTTGCTACGGCCGATGGCAAGGTTACTGCCTGCGTTCTCTTCTGTCTCACATTTAGGTCTTTCATCCACTTTGAATTTATTTTTGTGTATGGTGTAAGAAAGTGGTCCAGTTTCATTCTTCTGCATGTGGCTGTCCAGTTTTCCCAACACCATTTGTTGAAGAGACTGTCTTTTTTCCATTGGATATTCTTTCATGCTTTGTTGAAGATGAGTTGACCATATAGTTGTGGTTCCATTTCTGAGTTCTCTATTCTATTCCATTGATCTTTGTGTCTGTTTTTGTGCTAGTACCCCACTGTCTTGATGACTGCAACTTTGTAATATAGCTTGACGTCTGGAATCATGATGCCTCCAGCTTTGCTTTTCTTTTTGGGATTGCTTTGGGTATTCAGGGTCTTTTGTGGTTCCATACAGATTTTAGGATTGTTTGTTCTAGCTCTGTGAAAAATGCTAGTGGTATTTTGATACAGATTGCATTAGATGTGTAGGTTGCTTTGGGTAGTGTAGACATTTTAACAATATTTGTTCCTTCAATCCATGGGTATGGAATATTTTTCCATTTCTTTTTGGCATTTTCAATTTTTTTTGTTGGTGTTTTATAGTTACAAGAGTACAGGTCTTTTACCTCTTTGGTTATGTTTATTCCTAGGTATCTTACTATTTTTGGTGCAAATGTAAATGGAATTGATTCCTTGATTTCTCTTTCTGCTGTTTCTTATTGGTGTATAGAAATGCAAAGATTTCTGTATGCTGATTTTGTTTCCTGTGACTTTACTCAATTCGTGTATCAGTTCTAGCAGTTTTTTGGTGGAGTCCTTCAGGTTTTCTGTATAGAGTTTCATATCATCTGCAGACATTGAAATTTTGACTTCTTTCTTGCTGATTTGGATGTCTTTTCATTCTTTCTGTTGTCTGATTGCTGAGGCTAGGACTTCCAGTATGATGTTAAAAAACAGCGGTAAGAGTGGCCATCCCTGTCTTGTTTCTGACCATAGAGGAAAAGCTCTCAGTTTTTTTTTCTACTGAGAGTGATATTAGATGTGGGTTTTTCAAATGGCCCTTATGATGTTGAGGTATGTTCCCTGTATGCCTGCTTTGTTGAAGGTTTTTATCATGAGCAGATGTTGACTGATTTGTGAATATTGAACCACCCCTGCAGCCCATGAATAAATTCCACTTGATCACGGTCAGTCTTTTAATGTACTGTTGGATTAGATTTGCTAGTAGTTGAGAATTTCTGTATCCATGTTCATCAGGGATAGTGGCCTACATGTAGTTTTCTATTTTAGTGGACTCTTTGTCTGAATAATACTGGCCTCATAGAATGAATTTGGTAGTTTTTCTTCCATCTCTATGTTTTGGAATTGTTTCAGAAGAATAGGAATTAACTCTTCCTTAAATGTTTGGTAGAATTCTCCTGTGAAGCCATCTGGCCCTGGATTTTTGTTTCTTGGGAGATTTTTGAGTACTGATTCAATTTCTTTGCTGATTATAGGTCTGTTCATGTTCTCTATTTCAGTTTTGGTAGTTTATATGTTTCTAGGAATTTATCCATTTCTTCCAGATTGCCCAATTTGTTGGCATATAATTTTTCATAATACTCTCTTATAATTGTATTTCTATGTATTTCTGTGGTTTTGGTTATTTCTCCTCTCTCACTTGTGATTTTGTTTATTTGGATCCTTTCTCTTTTCTTTTTGATAAGTCTGGCTCTGGGTTTATCAGTTTTATTAAGTTTTTCAAAGAACCACCTTTGGTTTTATTAATCTCAGCTGTTTGTGTTTGTTTGTTTGTCATTTATTCCTGCTCTAATCTTTATTATTTCTCTTCTTCCATTGGCTTTAGGCTTCATTTGTTGTTCTTTTCCTATATCCTTTAGGTGTAAAGTTAGGGTATTTGAGAATTTTCTTCCTTCTTGAGGTAGGCCTGTATCGCTGTATATTTCCATCTTATGACTGCTTTTGTTGTATCCCAGAGGTTTTGGACTGTTGTGTTTTCATTTTCATTTGTTTCCATGTATTTTTTATTTCTTTTTTTTAATTTCCTGGTTGACCCATTCATTCTTTAGTTCTTTAACCTTGTATTTGTGGTCTTTCTAAATTTTTTCTTATGGTTGACTTTAAGTTTCATAGCCTTGTGGTCAGAGAAGATGCGTTGTGTGATCTCAGTCTTTCTGTACTAGCTGAGCCCTGATCTGTGATCTAGTATGTGATCTGTTCTGTAGAATGTCCCATGTACACTTGAATGTGTATTTTGCTGCTTCAGGACGAAATGTTCTGAATATATCTGTTAAGTCCATCTGGTTCCGTATGTCATTCAAAGCCATTGTTTCCTTGTTGATTTTCTGCTTAGATGATCTGTCCATTGATGTAAGTGGGGCGTTAATGTCCCTTAGTATTATTATATTATTTTCGATGAGTTTATGTTTGTTATTAATTGTTTTATATATTTGGGTGCTCCCAAGTTGGGACATAAATATTTATAATTGTTAGATCTTCTTATTTGATAGACTCTGAAATTATGTTATAATGCCCTTCTTTATCTCTTATTACAATTTTGGTTTAAAGTCTTGTTTGCTTGGTATAAGTATTGTTTCTCTGGCTTTCTTTCACATGCATTTACAAGATAAATGTTTTTCCATCCCCTCATTTTCAACCTGCAGGTGTCTTAAGGTCTAAAATGACTCTTGTAGGCAGCATATAGATGGGTTTTGTTTTATTATCCATTCTGACATCCTTTGTCTTTTGATTGGAGCATTTAGTCCATTTACATTCAGAGTGATTGTTGATAGATATGGATTTCGTGCCTTTGTATTACTTGTTTTTGTTTTTTTTTTCTTTTTAAAGATTTTATTTATTTGACAGAGAGTGAGATCACAAGTAGGCAGAGAGGCAGGCAGAGAGAGGGGGAAGCAGGCTCCCTGCTGAGCAGAGAGCTTGATGTGGGGCTCGATCCCAGCACCCTGAGATCATGACCTGAGCCGAAGGCAGAGGCTTTAACCCACTGAGCCACCCAGGTGCCCCAGTATTACTTGTTTTGTTGTTGTTTCTGGAGATTTTCTCCATTCCTTTCTAGTCTTTGTCGCTTTTGGTCTTTCTTTCCTACTCAAAAAGTCCCCTTTAATATTTCTTCCTGAGCTGTTTTAGTGATCATAAACTCCTTTAGTTTTTGTTTGTCTGAGATACTCGATCTTTCCTTCTCTTCTAAATGATAGCCTTCGTGGATAGAGTATTCTTGTTTGCATATTTTTCACATTCAGCATGTTTTGTATATCATGCCTCTGACTTCTGGCCTGTCAGGTTTCTGTGGAGAGATCTGCTGCTATCCTTTTGGGTCTTCTCTTGTAAGTTTGGGATTTCTTTTGTCTTCCTGCTTTTAGGAGTTTTTCTTTGTGACTCTATTTTGCAAATTTAACTTCAATATATCTCCTTATCCTGCTTTTGTTGATGTTGATGGGAGTTCTCTGTGCCTCCTGAATCTGTATGTCTTTTTCATTCCCCAGATGAGGGAAGTTTTCCACTATTACTTTCTCAAATATACCTTCTGCCCCCTTTAATTTTTCTTGTTCTGGGACTCCCATGATACAAATGTTATTACATTTGTTGGAGTCACTGCATTCCCTAAGTCTACTCTTGTGATCCATCATTATTTTCCCTCTTGTTCAGCTTCATTATTTTCCATAATTCTGTCTTCTATATGAATTGTTTCTATGTCTGTTTCTTCTATCCTTGTGGTAATTACATCCAGTCTCTCTTGAATCTCAGTTACTACATTTTTCATTTCTGCCTAGTTGTCTTTTAACCTTTTTTATTTCTGCGATAAGGGTCTCCCTGATGTCTTCCATGTTTTTCTGAAGTCCAGGGAGTATTTTTATGATTGTTGCTTTAAATTCTCCATTAGGCATATTACGTATATCTGTTTCTATCTAAGATCTATCTAAGATCTTGTCTGTGATCTTTTCTTGTTTTTTCTTTTGGGATAAATTTCTCCATCTCTTGGCATTTTGTCTAGGTTTCTGTCTTCTGTGTGTTAGAGAAGCCTGTTGTATTTCCTTCCTGAGAGTAAATGGCTTTATGAAGAAGAGATCGTATACTGTCCAGGGCCTGGAGCTTCAGAAAGTGTCTCTGGTGTGTGCTGCATGCACTCTGCTGCTGGATTTTGGCTGCTCTGTCCATCTGTTTAGTTGTCTGTAGAGGTTCTTCTTGCATGGTGTTTGGAGCGTGGCCAGAGTATGGCAAGTTTTAACTAGCTGTGCTTTGATCTGCTTTCTAAAAGAGACCTGATGCTATTTCCACTAGAATGGAAGCTTTGCAGCATACTATGGTAAGACTATGGTCTTGCGTGCCTGGGTTTGTGCTGGTCCCCAGAAGGGGGAAGGGGTCTACTGGGCTGGTCCTTAGTGATAATTGCCTGAGAAAAGCAGTAACAGTATAGCTCAGGGGTGTGATAGTTGGTGTAAGCAGATTAGGTAACCACTGTTGGTGCTATACTATTTCCTAAAGTTAGTTTATGCTGAGGGGTGGCAGAGGTAATTGATGTCAGTCAGGTGTTTTTTTCCTTGTAGAGGGGAGTCTGTGCTTGCTGCTCTCAGTGAAGCACTCGCAGATGAGTGAGTAATTTTTCCTCGTACATTCTAGGTGTTTTTCAGATCATTGTTTTCACACTATCTCCAGGTTGCTTTTCTGCCTGGAGCAATGCAGTGCACTTTGGGCTCTATCCCAGCTAAGCCAGCTGACTTTTTAAATTCCAAACTTTAGGGACCTGGTGTGGTGGGGTTCTGTGGGAGGGTATTGCCATGCCTTGACTAATGCAGGTTTGACCCAGAAAGGCAGTTGCTCCAGAATGCAGGGTCATCAGATTTGAAGTAAATCAGACCAAACATCCAGTGTACAGGTTAGCTGCCTTCAACAGGTGTGTCTGCACCTATGCTGAGGTGTGGGGTGTGGGGGGATGGCGCCCACTGGTTCTCTTCTCCCCGGACATGCAGTGCCACCTCTCATAAATACACTCCAGGAGGAGGGAACAGACTCTTCCATTGCACCTTAGGTGAGCCTCAGATCGTGTCATCTGCCTGGAGTTGCTTGTTTGCCTGCCTTCTGTCTAGGAGTAGGGCAGTGCCCTCAGGTCTCTATTCCAGCCAAGCCCAGGGGCCTTTAAAACTCCAGTCTTTGAGCCCCTCTGGTTGCAAAAACTCATGAAAATCAGCCCCTTTTGTTTTCCTAGACAGTGGCTTTGAGGAAGTATTCATCTTGTGCATATCCCTGTGTGCTCTGCTCTCTCTTTCCTTTCTCTGCCACCAGGGCTTCCTCCCCGCTGCAACACACATGATACATTTCTCCTTACTTAAACACCCTCTCCACACTTACTACCTTCCAGAATGTGCCCTCTTCTCTCCCCTCTACTTGTTCTATCAGTCTTCAGGTCTATTCCTTGGGTATTCAGAATGATTTGATGATTTACCTGTATTTGAGGGGTGAGGCAAGCCTAGGGCCCTACTATTCCGCCATCTTAACTCCCTCCTGTCATACATATTTTCAAACTGTCTTATAGAGGTCATCTTTTTTTCCTCCCCCAGCATAATATGTAAATAATCGTTTTTTCACTTTTCAACAATTAAATAGGGAGTAGTCTGTTAGGTAGAACATATATCTTAGGGGGATTTTGATCCATTTTGAGTTAATTTTTATGTGTGATGTAAGATAGGGGTCCAACTTCATTCCTTTGCATGTAGATAACTAGTTGTCTCAGCACCATTTATTAAAAAGATGGTTTTTTTTACCTGTTGCATTTTCTTGACACTCTAGTGGAAAATCAGTTGATCACACATGTAATGTTTTATTTCTGGACTCACATTTCTCTTTCATTGATCTGTATGTCTCTTATTTATGACATGAATGTATTGTTTTTATGTATGTAACTTTGTATACCAGTTTCTAAGCCCAGAAGTACTTTTTTTTTTGCCAAAAGTTGTTGTTACTGTTTTTTTTTTTTTTCCTAAGAGATGGTGAATATTTTTCATTTGTATATTGGCTATTAATATTTCTAAAGGCCCTCTATCTTTTTTTCTTAATTAATTATTTTAGAGCATGAGTGAGTGAGGGGGGAAGGGCGGAGGGAGAAGGAGAGAGAGAATTTAAAGCAGACTCCACGTGGGGCTGGATCCCATGACCCTGAGATTATGACCTGAGCCGAGATCAAGAGTCGGATGCTTAACGGATTGAGCCACCCAGATCCCTTCATCCATTTTATTACTTATGCCAAACCTCCCCTCTCTGTAACTTAAAATATTGATCATTGGATTAAAATTAAGGGTTATCTAGTAAAGATTTTTTTTGCTTTTTGTTTTCCTTGTCCTTTTTTAGGAATGTATGCAAAGGTAAATTAGCTATAGAATAGTATGTAATTAATTTAAGGAAATTCATCATGAAGTATTTCATTTTGCATTTTAAATGTTCTTTAGGTCTGCAAAGAAAGCAGAGTTGGAAGAAAATCAGCGGAGTTATAAACAGAAAAAGAAAAGGCGACGAATTAAGGTTCAAGAAGACTCATCAAGTGAAAACAAGGTAATGACATTTATTATGTGCTTGAATTTTATCTACAGTAGAGTGTAGTAAATATGTTACTTCCTTTTCTGCATTCCATTCATTAGTTTAATTCTGGTTTATTTACATTTTAACACCTTTGTGGAAGGATTGACTTATTGAATATATAAGTATGCAGAAATAGTATGACACATTATCGATTTTTTTTTTTCTGTTTCTTAACTAGATCTGATGGAAATTTTAAGTTGCTCTTTTTCATTATTTTACACTCTTGGGGCTATAAAGTTGATGACTAGTGTTCTATTTTCTGAAGACATAAAACATTTTATCCTGAATAATGACTCATATGTGAGTAAATTTCTTCCAGAGGTGATGTTAGCAAATTCGTTTCTTATACATAAGCAGGATTATGTAAAGTAGAAGTTCTCTGTAATATGTTTTAGTCTGTGAGTACAGAATAAATCTGTAACATGATTCATTCATATTCTCCTTGGCTGGGGGTGGGTGTGGTCTTTTTTTTAAATGATCCTTTTAAACTTTTTTTTTTTAAAGATTTTATTTATTTATTTGACAGAGAGGAGAGAGATTACAAGTAGGCAGAGAGGCAGGCAGAGAGAGAGGGGGAAGCAGGCTCCCTGCTGAGCAGAGAGCCCGATGCGGGGCTCCATCCCAGGACCCTGAGATCATGACCTGAGCCAAAGGAAGAGGCTTTAACCCACTGAGCCACCCAGGCGCCCCTCTTTTAAACATTTCTGATGTACATTTCAGTGGTCTTAATTAAATTCAAAATTAGAAACTCTGTACCCAGCCCCTTGTAACCTCATCTAATTGCTGTGTTTACGAATTTGCCTATTTTAGGTACCTCATATTAAGGGGAGTCATACAGTATGTGTCCTTTTGTATCTGGTTTATTTCACTGACAATGTTTTCAGGGTTCATCCATGTTGTAGACTATATCACAATTTCCTTCTTTTTAATGCTAAACAATATTCTATTGTATGTATATATCTCATTGTGTATCCATTCATTTGTTGATGGACACTGGGGTTGTTTCCATTTTAGGCTATTTTGAGTAATGGTGCTGTGAATGTGGATATAGAAATATTTTAGTCCCTGCTTTATGTCTTTTGGTTATAATCTGAATATGGAATTGGTGGATCATCTGGTAATTCTATGTTTAACTTTTTGAGGCACCATCACATTGTTTTTCCAGTGCACGAGGCTTCTAGTTTTTCTACATTCTCACCAAAACTTGTTACTTTTCTGTTTTTTTTTTCTTTTTCTAATAGCCATCCTAATGAGTGCAAGATAGTATCTCATTTATGGTTTTGATTTAAATTTCCCTAGTGACAAGTAATGTTGAACATCTTTTCCCATGATTACTGGATATTTCTGTAACGTCTTTGGGAAAATGTTGCATTCCTTTGCCCCCTTTTCTGGGGTGTTTTTTAATGCTCTTTTTTATTGCAAAGTATAAATCCAAAGCTTTTCAGTATGTTTTCTTTCACCTTTTCTTAGTTTATTAATTATTGGAATATGAAATGGGTAAATTAGACAACTTTGTGGTATTTACTTCTGATCATTTAAATTCCATAGAGTAATTCTGAAGAAGATAAAGAAGAGGAGGAAGATGAAGAGGAAGAAGAAGAAGATGAAAATGATGATTCCAAGTCTCCTGGAAAAGGCAGAAAGAAAATTAGAAAGATTCTTAAAGATGATAAACTAAGAACTGAGACACAGAATGCTCTTAAGGAAGAGGAAGAGAGGCGAAAACGTATTGCTGAGAGGGAACGTGAACGAGAAAAATTGAGAGAGGTAAACCAGTTTTTATTTATGATTTCAAAAAATAGGACTTAATAGCTTCACACACATACATATTACTCAGTATTTTAAGAATAGAATGTTGTAATCACCACAGATTTTTAGTTATACTTGCTTTTCCCTATTAACAGTATTTTATGCAACTTTAATTTCAAAAGATTTTACTTATTTATTTATTTATTTATTTATTTATTTTAGAGATAGCGAGCGAGTGTGTAAGTGGGGAAGGAACAAATGGAGAGGGACAAGCAGACTCTGCACTGAGCGTAGAGCCCAACATGGGGCTTGATCCCACGACCCTGAGATCATGACCTGAGCTGAAATCAAGAGTTGGACATTTAACCAACTGGGCCACCCCCTCACCCCTACTTTATGCAGCTTAAAAATCTTCATTAGGCTATATTAGTATAATTAGATACATGAAATGACTTAAGATTCTTGAATTATCACCAAAGTGATTGTGTTTTATCTGGGGCAGAAAAATGTTTAAATATTACTGCTTAAATTCATAAAAGATTTTAATTTTTTTTGGTTAATCCTTTTATTTTTTATTTTTTGAATCAGAGAGAGAGCACAAGCAGGGGGAAGGGGAGTGGCGGGCAGAGAGAGAAGCAGGCTCCCCACTGAGCAAGGAGCCCGATATGGGACTTGATCCCAGAACCTTAGGATCACGACCTAAGACCAAGACAGCCACTTAACCGGCTGAGCCACCCATGCATCTCAAAGATTTTAATTTTTTAAATAAACTTTTTTTTTATTGTGATAGTTTTCAAGCACATGTATAGGCAGAGGGAATAGTATAGGCAGAGAGAATAGTATTAAAAATCTCCATGTACCAGATACTCAACTTTAGCAGTTACCAACACATGGCCAGTCTCGTTTCATCTGTTTTCTTCAGATTACTTTGGAGAAGTCTCAAAAATCATCTCATGTGTGTATATATAGTTTAGAATATATTGTCAAAAGATAAAGACCCTTAGACATTATTACAGTACCATTATTGCACTTAAAAATTATCATTAATTCCGGGACGCCTGGGTGGCTCAGTTGGTTGGGCGGTTGCCTTCAGCTCAGGTCATGATCCCAGGGTCCTGGGATCAGGTCCCACATCAGGCTCCTTGGTTGGTGGGGAGCCTGCTTCTCCCTCTGCCTCTGCCTGCCACTCTGCCTGTTTGTGCTCTCTCTCTGACAAATAAATAAAATCATTAAAGGAAAAAAAAATTATCATTAATTCCATATTATCATCAAATATCTAGTTAATACTCCAAATTCCTTCATTTTCCTCAGAAACATATTAGTGGTTTTTAAAGATTTATTTATTTGAGAGGGAGAGAAAGAGAGTGTGAGGGGAGGGGAGGGGCAGAAGGAGAGGGACAGAAAGAATCCCAAGCAGATTCCCCACTGAGCATAGAGCCTGACATAGGGCTCAATCTCATGACCCCAAGATCATGACCTGAGCCAAAACCAAGAGTTGGATGCTTAACCAACTTAGCCACCCAGGTACTCAAATATTAATGGTTTTTAAAAATATGTGCTATGAATTAGGATATTAAGAAAGTCTTACTGTGGCACCTGTGTGGCTCAGTGGGTTAAAGCCTCTGCTTTCAGCTCAGGTCATGATCTCAGGGTCCTGGGATTGAGTCCCACATCGGGCTTTCTGCTCGACGGGGAACCTGCTTCCCCCTCTCTCTCTGCCTGCCTCTTTGCCAACTTGTGATCTCTCTCCTCTCTGTCAAATAAAAAAATAAAATCTTAAAAAAAAAAGTCTTACTACATGTTATGTTGCATTTGGATATTATACCTCATGAGTCTGTTTTTATCTTAAATATGTTTTCCTTTTTCCATTTTCTTTCTTATAGTACATGTGTTTAAAAAGCTAGATTATTTGTGTAGAATTTCCTATATTTTGAGCTTTGCTGGTCCCATTTTTGTAGTGTATTTTCACTGGTTCCCATATGTCCTATAAACTGTTGGATATAGAGGTCTGATCAGATTTAGATTCAGTTTTTGGCAAAAATACTCATGGGTGGTAATATATACCTCTTCTTGCATCTCACTTAGAGGTGCGTCTAAGAGTAGTTGTCTCTTTTCGTGATACTATTTAAATTTTATTTAAAAATTTGAATAATACCATTTGCTAAGTAGACATTAAAATTCTATATTATCATTTTCTTCTTCTGATCCCTATCAGTATATATACATGTGTTTCACATAACTGCAGTCAGTGTATGTGATGTATGCTGTATTTTCCTCTCCCTTTTATTTCATGTAGTTTAAATATATATTAACGTGTTCCCCATACTTTTCATTGTTCTATAATGTTTATTTTCTAATTAACTTTTTTGTTTACTAAATTGAATCTATTGCTTTTTAAAAATCAAGTATTACCATAAGCCTATGTTGAAAAATCAGTAGTCTTCTGTTTTACCAGACTCTACTCAAAGGTAATGACTCAATTCTTCTAGCTGTTCTTTGCTTTTATTTTTATGTTTCTGTTTAATATGCATATAATTTTATTTCTTTATTTTTCAGTTTTAGGCACTACCATTATTATATGATAGTTGTCGATTTAGTTCTCATATACTGCCTGCCAAAGACAGAGTTTCTTCTTCCCATTCTCTCAGTATGGTTATACCACAGTTCTGGTGGAATCATTTGTCATTGTTTGCATGACTATAACTATGTAAATACTCACAAAAGGGCTACATAGTGTATATTGCATATATTTCTCATATATACACATCTATATGTGTATATACACATAGTGCATGAGATTACATTTCTTTGTTCTTTTTTGTTTGCTTTTCCTAGAGTTAATAATGTTTTGGATTTTTTTTTGTCTTATTTTCTGAATACTTTTGACTACTTAATTTCCTGTGTATTTAGCAGAACCCTATAATTCCTCAGTAACTTTAACACATCAGGTGAATGATCAGTTTAGTTTTTTTTTTTCTTTGAAATTACACTGATGGAGCCTTTTTTCCCCACTTCTAAACTGGTCTGTTTCATTACTTTCACTCTTCTGGGAATTTCCTCATCCATTTCTTGTTTTAGATCTCTTACTTCGTAGATATTTGTTTTCCCATGCCCTGTACTTCCCAGAATTTTTCATGTGGATTAGTCACCTTTCTTTAGTAATGGACTAATTTGGCGATCTGGTAGGTGTGACTCTTATTTAGCCTTTCAACCAGTTTTCCTGCTTTCATTCCACTCTTCTCCCGAACTGTTTGTGTTAAGTGATGCCTCCTTGTCCTTAAACTTCTGAGGAATATCAAATATGTGATTCTTGTTAGTTTTCTTTGTGGGAACTTAAGTTTCAATCTTCTTTATTTTGTTATGTCATTTGACATTCGTCCAAATGCCTTCTGGCTTTCACAGTTTTGTTTTTGTTTTTGTTTTTTTAAAGATTTTATTTCTTTATTTGACAGACGGAGATGACAAGTAGGCAGAGAGGCAAGCAGAGAGAGAGGGGGAAGCAGGCTCCCTGCTGAGCAGAGAGCCCGATGTGGGGCTTGATCCCAGGACACTGGGATCATGACCTGAGCCGAAGGCAGAGGCTTAACCCACTGAGCCACCCAGGTGCCCCTGGCTTTCACAGTTTTGTTGACATTTCATTTCTGCCAAGATCTTCCTTTTTCTTCTTTTTCACCTATGGGATTATAACATTTTTGTTCTTGCATATCATTTTAGTAAAGAAATATGTTCATTCTACCATTTTGAGCCACTTACAGTGGTTTTGCTTAAGTAAACTGTCCCAATAAATAAATTTATTCATTCATTTGATCTTATTTATTTAACAGAGAGAGAGTGCAAGCAGGGGAGCGGCAGGCAGAAGGAGAGGGAGGAGGAGAAGGAGAAGCAGGTTCCCTACTGAGCAGGGAACCTGATGTGGGGCTTGATTCCCAGGACCCTGAGATCATGACCTGACCTGAAGGCAGATGCTTAACCGACTGAGACACCCAGGCACCCCATTTCCCAAGAAATTTAATATAGTTTTGTATAGTCACCAATTACGTATGATATATTTCCTATAGTAAGTTAACAATCAAAGGATTTTATCAAAAGTATATTTTCTAGTAGCCATTGCCACAATTAAGATGTAGAAAACTTTAATCAGTACTTCTTGGTCAGTCCTCAACCCTATATACCTAGCTGTAGGCAGTCTGTGATCTGCTTTTATCACTATAGATTATATTTGTCTTTTTTGAAGTTTCATATCAATGAAATCACATAGTATGTTCTTTTATGTAATTTTCAGTTTAACAATTTTGAAATTCATTCACGTTTATGTGTTCCAAGTACTTTGTTGTTTGTAGAGTACTATTCCACTGTATGGATAGGCTACAGGTTATTTACTTATTGAGGGACGTTTGGGTTATTTTTGGCTTATGAATCAATTTGTTATAAATATTTCTGTACCGGTTTTTGTGTAGAAAGATGTTTTCATTTCCCTTAGAAAAATATCTAGAAGTGATATTACTGGGCCATATGGTACGTGCATGTTTAAATTTAATTTCAAATTCCATTTCTCCATTGCTGGTATCTAGGAAAGCACTGTCTTTTGTATATTAACCTTATATCCTGCAACCTTGTTCTAATCACGTAGTTCCGGGATTTTTTCTTTATTTGTTTTGGATTTTCTCTATATGAGATCATTTCATCTGTGAACAAAGACAGTTTTATTTCTTCATTCCCAATCTGTGTACCTTTTAATTGTTTTTCTTTTTTTACTACATTAACTAAAGTTCCTGGTATGATGTTCAAAAGGAGGGGTGAGAAGGGATATCCTTGCCTTTACCTGACCTTAGTGTGAAAGCTTATAATGTCTCACCATTAAGTATTATGTCAGCTATTGATTTTTTGTAGGTACTCTTTAACAAGTTGTGTAAGTTCTCCTCTATGTCTTATTTACTGAGAATTTTTATCATTAAGAGGTGTTGGATCTTTGTGAGATGCTTTTGCTGCATCTATTGTAATGATCATATGATTTTTATTTATTTTATTTTATTTTTTATTAGAGAATTTTAAAAGTAACTTAATTTTTTTCCCAAATACTTTTATTTTATTTTTTCAGTGTTACAAGATTCATTGTTTATGTACCACACCCAATGCTCCATGCAATACGTGCCCTCCTCAATACCCACCACCAGGCTCACCCATCCCCCCACCGTCTCCCCTCCAAAACCCTCAGTCCCTTGTTCTGAGTTCAGTCTCTCATGGTTCTTCACCC
>CM052901.1:52111536-52153439 GCA_028534135.1 Potos flavus
GATCCAGGCACGGTGCACCCTGGAAGGTTTTGGAGCAATTGGAATTCACCACCAAAAAGAAAGAATAAAGATAAGAAAAGAGAGATAGAGAAAGAGAAAAAAAAAGAGATCCCAGCCAGAATGGATCCTAAAATAAGATTTATAAGGTATATAAACAAACACGAACAAACATAAAGACTGACAAAAGTATATGACAAGAAATAAAAGAACCTAGTCCGAATGAACCTCAAGAATAAGGTTTATATAATACCAGAACAAAAGCAGATACATAGAAACACTGACAGACGGATAAGATGGGAGGGTGGTTATAACTCTTCCATATGTTGTATTAAGCCTCTAGGTGTAATGTTAAATAGTTAAAAAAAAATTAAAAAAAAACCAAGAAACTTGAGAATGAGTGAAAAAAAATAGAAAAGAAAGAAAGAAAGAAAAACTTGTATCTGTGAAATATACAGGTTTTGGGATATTATTGGGAGCTTAATATATTGATTTCCCCTACTGTTGGGGTTTTATATTTTTACGGGGGCCCTGTGGTTCTTGTTTTCTTGTTTTTGGGTTGTCTTCTGGGGGAGGGGCCTGTCGTGTTGTTTTCCAGTCAATCTTGCTTGGGTTGAGTCGCCCTGCCCCCCAGTCGAGGGGCTGGCTCTGTGGAAAACAGTTTTCAGGCTTCTGCTCTCTGGAGGTTTTCGCTCTTTTGCAGTTTTTTTGCCTTTTCAGAGAGTTCAAGCAAGGAGTTTGCCTGTACCCAGACCTCCGCATCCCAGAGAAGCCTCTGTCTGCTCCCCTCTGCAAGCTCCGCTCACACTGCACCCCGCCACAGTCAGTGCCCACCCCCAGCCACTGTCCCAGTGGCCCCGAGAGGCCCTCAGTAGCCTCTGCACCCTCCCGCGATCAAAGCTGTGAGGGGTCTAGGAAACTGGTTTCTGGTGGCTGCCCTCGCCGCGACTGCTTTCCGGGCTCCAGTTCCACACCGGGTGCGCTCAGATTCCTGCCCCAAGCGGCCACGTTCTCTCCAGCCTGTGGGCGGTGTGTGCCTCCGGTTCTCCTCCTCGCGTGGGGCATAGGGCGGGAGCCAACGGTGCTAGTGCGGGCGGAGAACCCACCACTGGTCCCGCCTGCCACTCTTTGTGTTTGGAGGTCCTGACGCTGCGCTCTGGCAGCCTCCAGGCCGTGGAGCAGATTTCTAAAAGTCCAGATCTTGTGCTCTGATCTTGTGCGGGTTGCCGGGAGCCGGCCCCTCCCTCTGCGGTCTATCTTCCCCTCGCTTTGGATTCACTTTTCTGCACATCGTACCTTCCAGAAAGTGGTCGATTTTCTGTTCCTAGAGTTGCTGTTCTTCTTCTCTTCTATCCTGCTAAGTTTGTAGGTGTTTAGAGTCGTTTGATAACTATCTAGTTGAACTTCAGTCACTTTCTCCGCTTCCTACTCCTCCGCCATTGCCTAAAAGTGATCATATGATTTTTAAAGCCTGTTGATATAATGGATTATGTTGAGTTTTGGATGTTGAACCATATTTGAGTTCCGTATCTGAGATAAATCCTACTTGGTTATGGTGTATAATTCTTTTAATACATTTTTGGATTTTATTTGTTAACAGTTTGTTGAGGACTTTTGCATTTATGATTATGAGAGATACTGGTTTGTAATTTCACATCATGTCTTGCTATTAGGGTAATGCTGGCCTGATATATTGAATTAGGAAGTATTCCCTCTGCTATATCCTCTTAAAAAGATTGTAGAGAATTGGTATAACATCTTCCTTAAATGTCTGTTGAATTCACCTGTAAACCCACTAGTGGTGCTTTCTGTTTTGGAAGGTTATTAATTATTGACTTAATTTCTGTAATATGTATGAGTCTATGTAGATTGGTGATTGGCTTTATAATAAACTGCCAAATTGTTTTCTAGTGTGGCTATAACATTTTGAATTACCATCAGCAGTATATGAGTATATGGTGTGTGTGTGTGTGTGTGTGTGCGCGCTACTACCATACTGTTTTCATTAGCTTTGTAGCTATAGCTTTGTAGTATAGTTTGAAATCTGGTGCTACTTCCAAATACCTCTAGCTTTGGTCTTTTTTCTCAAGACTGCTTTGGCTATCTGGGGTCTTTTGTGATTACATACAAATTTTAGAATTCTTTGTTTTAGTTTTGTAGAAAATGCTGTTGGTATTTTGATAGATATTGGATTGAGTCTGTATATCATTTTGGGTAGTTTGGACATTTTAACAATATTAATTCTCCCAGTCCATAAGCATGGTATATCTTTTTATATATTTGTATAATCTTCAATTTTTTTCATCAAATATACAATAATAGTTATTGTATTCTTTTGCTCTAATTGGTTCTTTGAAAATATTTCCTATCTATTGAAGTTCTCACTGTCTTTATTCTTTTCCTGAGTTTGAGGAGCATCTCTATGGCCATTATTTTGAACTTTTATCAGGTAGATTGCTTATCTCTGTTTATTTAGTTCTTTTTCTGAGGTTTTGTCTTGTTATTTTGTTTGGAACACATTCTTCTGTCTCCTCGTTTTGCCTTTTTGTGTTTGTTTTTATGTATTAGAATATCTACTGCTCTTTGTCTTGAAGGAGTGGCTTTATGTAGAAGGCATCCTCTCTGGGGCCCAGAAGTGCAGTCCGCACTAGTCAACCAGAACCAGGCCCCCAGAGCTGTCCCTTGTGTGGGCTGCCTGCGTCTTCCTATTGTGGCTGGCCTGAGACTGTTGCAGGTATGCTGGTAGGCAGGGTTAGCCACCATCACCCCCAGGAGCCATCACTCTCAGGTGCCACTTTGGAGGGACACCAGTCCCAGCTGAGGCCACCTATCAAGTGTGGTAGGGTGGGAGCCTGGTTGCCAGGGTGGGGAGGGGGTTGGTACTAGCCGAGACCACCTGCCAGGTGTGGTGGTGGATGCTTACTTTCTTCAAATGCTTCTTAATGTGTCTTTTTTGGTAATCTAGAAAATCAGTCTTGCGTTCCTAGAATAAGCCTTGCTTGGTCATGGTACATTATACTTTTTATATATTGCGGTATTTCTTTTTTTTTTTTTTTTTAAGATTTATGCATTTATTTATTGGGGGAGGGAGAGTGAGAGAGAATGAGCATGAACAGGAGCAGCAGAGGGAGAGGGAGAGAATCTGAAGGAGACTCTGCACCAAGTGCAGAGCCCAACATACGGCTAGATCCCATGACTGACCATGAGATCACAACCCAGTTGAAACCAAGAGCTGGGTGCCTGAATAGCTGCACCAGCCAAGGGTCCCTGTTGTTGTATTTCTTTTGCTAATATTTCAACTGTGTTTGTACCTCAGTGTTAAGTATGCATGTTCCTTTATAGATTTCTTATATACGTTTCTAGTTTTGCTATCACAGTAATACTATTCTCATATAAAGTGAGTAGGGAAGTGTTCCCACCTCCTCTATCTTCTTAAAGTTTCATTCTTAAAAGTTCGATAGAATTCTCCAGTAAAGTCATGGGCCCGTAGTTTTCTGTTTTTTGTTTGTTTGTTTGTTTTTGTTTTTGTTTTTAACAGTTTCAGTTTCTTTAATAAATGTAAGGCTACTTAGACTATTTCTCCTTAGATCTGTTTTTGTAAATTATGTCTTTAATGAATTTGCCCATTTCATTTAAATAGTCAAATTTATTGGTGTAAATTTTTTCATAATATTCTGGTTTTTTTCCATGGTTTTTGTAGGCTTTGTCATGATATCTCATCTTTCATTTCTGTTGTTGATAATTTGTGTCTTATCTTTTTTCCTTATTTAGTCTCTTTAGAGGTTTAGCAATTTTAGCATCTTTTTCAAAAACACCAGCTTTGAGTTTCATTGATTCCTCTGTTGTTTCACCTTTTCCCATTTCATTGATTTCCACTTTTATTTTTATCTTACCGTCTTCTTCGGGTTTCATTTACTCTTCTTTTTCTAGCTAATTAAGGTGGATTTTAGATCTTGCTTTTAAAAAAATGTATGCATTTAATGGTATAAATTTCCTTACTGTTTTAAACTGTGCTGTATGAATTTTGATGTTTTTGTTTCACTTTTACTGTGTTCAGAGTCGTCTCTAATTTAAAACTTAGAAATGCTATATATTTTTAAATTTTTTTTCCTTTTATATATTCTGTTTCTAGCTTCAGTATTCTATAAATTTTAATTAAGTTGCGCTGGTTTATTATATTCAGGGCTTTTATATCTTTAACAATGTTCTGTCTAATACTGAGAGAGCAATGTTGAGGTCTCCAAGTATAATTGCTGATTTGTTGTTTTCTCCTTGCATTTCTCAATTTTTTCTTCTTGTATGTTGAAGCTCTGTTGTTAGGTACATGTACATGTAGAATTGTTGTCTTTCTAGTGATGTACCCTTTTATCTCTGTAATTTTCCTTCATCTGAACTCTTATCTACTTTATGTGTTAATAATATTATGTACTCCATCTCTCTTTTCCAATGTTTTATTATGAAAAGTTCCAGCATACAGCAAGGTGAACAGAATTTCACAGTAATTTCCCATAAACTCACATCCTTGAGTCTTCCATTAATAATTTAGTGTACTTGGTTTATTACATTTCTGTTTATTTACTAATCTGTCCATCCATTATTACAGGTCTTATGCATTTTAGTGTCAATTGTAGACATCATTTTACTTAACCCAAAGCTTTAGCATGCATATCTTTTTTAAAAATTAAAAAAATATTTTTATGTAGGCTTCATGCAATGTGGAGCTTGAACTCACAACCATGAGATCAAGACCTTAGCCGAGATAAGAGTTGGACACTTACCCGACTGAGCCACCCAGGCACCCCTAGCATGCGTATCGTGAGGTGGAATTTGTAAAGATTTATAAGCTTTCCTTTTTATGTAAAATTTACATTCATTGAAATGTACTAATCTTAAGTGTACATTTCTTTTCAACATACCATGGAATGCACAGATCTATCTTATATTTTTGTGGTTTTCTTCAACTTGCTTTTTTCCTTTTCTTTAATGTTTGGAAAGTTTTACCTGTTGTGTCTGCCCTTAACTGTGGTACAACTTATCGGTTGAATGGATATAGTACCATCAGTCCTTGCCATCTCCAGATCTTCTTTTGAGCGACAGATAGGTTGTTTGAACATTTTTCACTAAATTGGAGTATCTTGTTACATATTAGAATGATTTCTGTTGTGCTTCTTTGGCTCATTTTTTAAAAACATTATTTACTGAGGCAACTGGGTGGCTCAGTCAGTTAAATGTCCGACTCTTGACTTTGGCTTAGGTCATGATCTCAGTGTTGTGAGATTGAGCCTCACATTGGATTCCGTGCTGGGCGTGGAGCCTGCTTAAGATTCTCTCTCTCCTTCCCTCTCTCTTTTTCTGCCTCTCCCGCTCCCCTCGCAAAATTATTTACAATTTAAGTGTTTTAAGTGCACAGTTCAATGAAGTACATTCACAGTGTCATGCAGTCATCACCACCATTTGTTTTCATAAACTTACCATTATCCTAAACAGAAAACTGTACACATCGAAAAATAAACCCCATTCTTCTCAGCCCCTTTTAATCTCTCTTTTATTTTCTGTCTCTTAAGTATTTGTTCTAGGTACCTCATATAAATGGAATCATATAGTATTTGTCCTTTTCTTTCTAGCTTACTTCATATCACATAATGTTTTCAAGATTCCTCCATTTTATTAACTATCAGAATTTCATTACTTTCTAAAGATGAATAATATATGATATACATATATCATATTGTATTTATCCATTTATCTGTCGGTGGGTACTTGGGTTTCTTCTACCTTTTGACTGTTGTGAATAATGCTGCTATAAACATGGGTATACAAACATCTGTTCAAGTTCCTGCTTTCCATCCCATTGCATATATACACAGACGTGGAATTGCTGAACATAACGTAATTCTGGATGAAATTTTTTGAGGAATTGCCATACCACTTTCCACAACACCTGCACCATTCTGTGTTGCCACCAGCAATGTATACAGGTTTTAATTCCTCCACATTTTCACCAAAATTTTTCTTTACCTTTCTTTTCTTTCTTTCTTTCCTTATTTCTTTTATTTTCTGGTTTTTTTTGAGTAATGGATGTGAAGACTTAATGGTTTTGATTTGCATTTCCTATATGACTAATGATGTTGAACATGTTTTTTCACATGCATATCGGTCATTTGTATATTTTATTTGGAGAAATGTGTATTCAAGGTTTCTGCTGTTTTTATTTTTCTATTTTTTTTTTGTTTTCAAACTTTTTTTTTTTTTTTAGTAGAGAGTCTTCTGTGACAATCTTTTCAAACTTTTATTTAAATTCTAGTTAACATAGTGTGCAGTATTGGTTTGAGGAATAGAATTCAGTGATTTGGCACATACATACAAAACCCAGTGCTCATCATATCAAGTGCCCTCCTTAATACCCGTCACCCTTCTAGTTCATTCCTTACCGACCTCCATCCAACACCCCAGATATTTGTATTGTCTTAAAGAGTGTCTCTCTCTCTCTTTTTTTAAGGTATTATTTGAGAGAGAGAGCATGAACAGGGGGAGAGGCAGGGGGAGAGGGAGAAGCAGACTCCCTGCTGAGCAAGGAGCCCAATGTGGGGTGTGATCCGACCCCAAGGTCATGACCTGAGCTGAAGGCAGATACTTAAGTGACTGAGCCACCCAGGCTCCCCTCTTTAAGAGTCTCTTATGGCTTGTTTCCCTCTCTCCTTATTCTTTTATTTTCCCCTCCCGCATATTCATCTGTTTTGTTTCTTAAATTCCACATATGTGTGAAATCATAATGCTATTTGTCTTTTGCTGACTTATTGCACTTAGCATAATACACTCTAGCTACATCACGTCGTTGGAAATGACAACATTTCATTCTTTCTGATAGCTAAGTAATATTCCATTGTATATATATACCACATATTCTTTAGGCATTCATCAGTTGATGGACATTTGGGCTCTCTCCATAGTTTGGCTATTGTTGATAATGCTGCTATAAACATCAGGGTGTACCTCTTCAAATCCGTATTTTGTATCTTTGGGTAAATACCTAGTAGTGCAATTACTGGATTGTACAGTAGTTCTATTTTTTACTTTTTGAGGAACCTCCATAACGTTCTCCAGAGTTTCTACACAAATTTGCATTGCCACCAAGTGCAAAACGGTTCCCCTTTCTCTGCATCCTCGCCAACACCTGTTATTTCTTGGTGTTGTTAATTTTAGCCATTCTGACAAGTGTGAGGTGGTATCTCATCTTGGTTTTCATTTGTATTTCCCTGATGATAATTGATGTTCTGCATCCTTTCCTGTATCTGTTAGCCATCTGGATATCATCTTCAGAGAAATATCTTCCTATCTTCTGCCCATTTTTTTAACTGGAGTATTTGTGTTTTGGGTTATGAGTTTGATAAGTTCTTTATAGGATTTGGACACTAACCCTTTATCAGATACGTCATTTTCAAATATCTTCTCCTATTCCATAGGTTGCAATTTAGTTTTGTTGATTGTTTCTTTTGCTGTACAGAAGCTTTCTATCTTGATGACGTCCCAGTAGTTCATTTTTGTTTTTGTTTCCCTTGCCTCCAGTGACATGTCTAGTAAGAAGTTGCTATGGCCGAGGTTAGATAGGTTGCTGCCTGTGTTCCTCTCTAGGATTTTGATGGTTTCCTGTCTCACATTGAGATCATTCATCCATTTTGAATTTATTTTTGTGTAGGGTATAAGAAAGTGGTCCAGTTTCATTCTTCTGTATGTGACTGTCCAGTTTTCCTAATACCATTTGTTGATGAGACTGTTTTTTTCCATTCATTCCTGCTTTGTTGAAGATTAGTTGACCAAATAGTTGTGTGTCCTTTTCTGGGTTTTCTCTTCTGTTCCATTGCTTTATGTGTCTGGTTTTGGGTCAGTACCATATTGTCTTGATGATTATAACTTTTTAATATAGCTTGAAATCTGGAATCATGATGCCTCCTGTTTTGTTTTTCTTTTCATGATTGCTTTGGCTATTCAGGATCTTTTGTGGTTCCATACAAACTTAAGGATTGTTTGTTTTAGCTCTATGAAAAATGCTGGTGGTATTTTGATAAGGTTTGTATTAAATGTGTAGATTGCTTTGGGTAGTATAAACATTTTAACAATATTTGTTCTTCCAATCTGTAGGTATGCAGTGTTTTTCCATTTCTTTGTGTCCTCTTCAATTTCTTTCATAAGTGTTCTATAGTTTTCAGATTACTAATCATTTACCTCTTTTTTTAGGTTTATTCCTAGGTATCTTACAGTTTTTCATGCAATTGTAAATGGGCACGATTCCTTGATTTCTTTTTCTGCTCCTTCATTATTGATGTATAGACATGCAACAGATTTCTGTACATTGACTTTATATCCTGCCACTTTGCCGAATTCATGTATTCTAACAATTTTTTGTTGGAGTCTTTTGGGTTTTCTATATAGAGTATCATGTCATCTGCAAAAAGTGAAAGTTTGACTTTTTCCTTGCTCCTTTGGATGCCTTTTATTTCTTTTTGTTGTCTGACTGATGTGGCTAAAACTTCCTGTACTATGTTAGATAGTAATGGTGAGAGTGGACACCCCTGTCTTGTTCCTGACCATAGTGGAAAGGCTCTCAGTTTTTTCCCATTGAGGATGATATTAGCTGTGGGTCTTTCATATATTGCCTTTATTATGTTGAGGCCTGTTTCCTCTATCCCTACTTTATTGAGGGTTTTTATCAAGAATGAATGCTCTATTTTGTCAAATGCTTTTTCTGCATCTATTGAGAGGCTCATATGGTTCTTATCCTTTCTTTTATTAATGTGATGTATCATATTGATTGATTTGTGAATGTTGAACCACCCTTGCAGCCCAGGAATAAATCCCACCTGATTGTGCTGAATGATTCTTTTCATATACTGTTAAATTTGATTTGCAAGTGTCTTGTTGAAAATTTTTGCTTCCATGTTCATCAGGGGTATTGGCTCGCAATTCTCCTTTGTAGTGGGATCTTTGTCTGGTTTTGGAATCAAGGTAATGCTGGCTTTGTGGAATGAGTTAGGAAGTTTTCCTTCTATTTCTATTTTTTAGAACTGTTTGATAAGAATATTAATTATAATTATATATTATATATAATCATTATAATAGCATTAATGTTTAAAGCATTAACAATATTACTATTTAGTATTATTAGTGTGAATATTAACTAATAAGAATAGTTTATATACTATTAATAGTGTATAGTACTAGTATAGTAATAGTATTAATTCTTCTTTTAATGTCTGTTAGAATTCTCCTGGGAAGCCATCTGACCCTGGACTTTTGTTTCTTGTGAGATTTTCAGTTACTGATACACTTTCTTTGCTGGTTATGGGTCTGTTCAAATTTTCTATTTCTTCCTGTTTCAGTTTTAGTAGTTTGTATGTTTGTAGGAATTTGTCCATTTCTTCCAGGTTGTCTGGTTTGTTGAGAAATAATTTTTCATAATATTCTTTTACAATTGTTAGTATTTCTGTGTCGTTGGTTGTGATCTCTCCCCTTTCATTCATCATTTTATTTATTTGGGTCCTTTTCTTTTTGATAAGTCTGGTTAGGGGTTTATCGATTTTATTCATTCTTTAGAAGAACCAGCTCTTAGTTTCATCGATCTATTCTACTGGTTTTGTTCATATCTATATCATTTATTTCTGCTTTAATCTTTATTATTTCTCTTCTTTTGATGCCTTTATGCTTTACTTGGTGGTCGTTTTCTAGCTCCTTTAGTTGTAAGGTTAGGTTGTGCATTTGAGACTTTTCTGGCTGCCATATACTTCCCTGTTAGGAATACCTTTGCTGCATCCCAAAGGTTTAGGGCTGTTGTGCTTTCATTTTCATTTGCTTTCATGTATTTTTTTAATATCTACTTTTATTTTATGGTTAACCCATTCATTCTTTAGTAGGATGTTCTTTAAATATGAATGGTCTGTTCTCTATCTTTTTGTACTTGTTTGGGGCTGATTTGTGACCCAGTATGTGATCTGTTGTGGAGAATGTTCCATGTGCACTCAAAAAGAATCTGTGTTGTGCTGTTTTAGGATGGAATGTTCCGAATACATCTGTTAAGTCCATCTGGTCTAGTGTGTCATTCAAAGCCATTGTTTCCTTGTTGATTTTCTGCTTAGATGATATGTCCATTGTTGTAAGTGGGGTGTTACAGTCCCGTACTACTTTTGTATTATTATCAGTGAATTTCTTTGTTTGTTATTAAGTGACTTATATATTTGTGCGCTCCCAAGTTGGGTGTATAAATATTTACAATTGTCACATCTTCTTAATGGAGAAATCCTTTATGATATAATGCCCTTCTTCATCTCTTTTTACAGTCTTTGGCTTAAAATCTAGTTTGTCTGATGTAAGTATGGCTATTCCAGATTTCTTTTGGCATCCATTAGTATGATAGATGGTTGTCCCTCCCCTCACATTCCATCTGCAGATGTCTTTAGGTCTAAAATGAGTATCCTATAGGCAGCAGGTAGATGCGTCTTGTTTTTTTATGCATTCTCTTACCCTGTGTGTTTTGATTGGAGCATTTAGTCCATTTACGTTTAGAGTAACTACTGAAAGATATGAATATAGTGCCAATTTGTTACCTGTAAAGTTGGTGTTTCTCGTGATATTTTCTGTTCCTTTCTAGTCTTTGTTGATTTTGGTCTCCCCCCCCCCCCCTTTAAAGAGTCCTTAATATTTATTTGAAGGCTGGTTTAGTGGTCATGAACTCCTTTCGGTTTTGTTTGACTGGGAAACTCTTTTTGTGTCCTTATATTCTGAATCACAGCCTTGCTGGTTAAAGAATCCTTGGCTTCATATTTTCCCCATTCAGTGTGTTGAGTATGTCTTACCACTCTCTTCTGGCCTGCCAAGTTTCTGTGGATGAGTCTGCTGCAAACCTGATCTGTCTTCCCTTGTAGGTTAAGGACTTTTTCTTCCTTGCTGCATTCAGGATTCTTTCCTTGTCTGTGTATTTTGTTAATTTGACTATGATATGCCTTGGTAATGGACCACTTTTGTTGAATGTAATGGAAGTTCTCTGTTCTTCTAGAATTTTGATGTCTTTGTCCTTCCCCATATTAAGGAAGTTTTCATCTGTAATTTGCTCAAATAAATCTTCTGCCTCTTTTTCTGTCTTTATCTTCTTGGACTCCTAGCATACAAATATTACTCTGTTTTAATACCTTGCTGAGTTCCCGAAGTCTGCCTTCACGATCCATTACCTTTGTTTTCCTCTTTTTAGCTTCACTGTTTTCATCTTCTATACCACTGATTCATTTCTCACCTTCATTCAGCCTTGTTATTAATGCATCCATTTGTGTTTGCACCTTGGTTATAGCATTTTAAATTCCAGCTTGCCTTGCTTTTAGCTCTTTTATCTCAGCAGTAAGGGATTCTTTAGTGTCTTGTATGCTTTCTTCAATCCCAGCTAGTATCCTTATAATTGTTGTTGTATTTTTTAAATTTTTTATTAAGTTTATCTAGCCAATGTATAGTACATCATTTGTTTTTGATGTAGTGTTCAGTGATTCATTAGTTATGTATAACACACCATACTCATCAGATCATGTGCCCTCCTTAATGCCTATCATCTAGTTACCTCACCCCCCATCCCCCACCCTTCTTCAGCCCTCAGGTTTGTTTCCCAGAGTCTGTCACAGTTTGTCTCCCTCTGTGATTTCTTCCCATTGAGGTTTCTCTCCCTTCCCCTATGGTCCTCCATGCTATTCCTTGTATTCCACGTATGAGTGAAACCATATGATAATTGTCTTTCTCTGCTTGACTTATTTCACTTAGCATAATTCCCTCCAGTTCCATCCATGGCGATGCAAATGGTAGATATTCATCCTTTCTAATGGCTGAGTAATATTCCATTGTATATATGAACCACATCTTCTTTATCCATTCATCTGTTGAAAGACATCTCAGCTCCTTCCACAGTTTGGCTATTGTGGCCATTGCTGCTATGAGCATTGGGGTACATATGCTCCTTCTTTTCACTACATCTGTATCTTTGGGGTAAATACCTAGTAGTGCAATTGCTGGGTCATAGGGTAGCTCTATTTTTAACATCTTGAACCTCCATCCTGTTTTCCAGAGTAGCTATACCAGCTTGCATTCTAACCACCAGTGTAAGTGGGTTCCTTCCCTCTCCCTGTCCTCGCCAACATTCGTTGTTCCCTGTCTTGTTAATTTTGGCCATTTTCACCTGGTGTAAGATGGTATCGCATTGTGGTTTTGACTGGCACATAATTGTTTTAAATTTTAGTTCATACATCTCACTTATATCTGTATTTATTAAGTCCCTGTGTGCTATTTCTTCTTGTTCTTTCTTTTTGGGTCAGTTCCTCCATTTTGTCATTTTTGATATCAGAGAAAGGAAAATAATATAAAAACTTTTTAAAATTGAAAAGTAAATGAAGCTATGTATTTTGGTCTGCTTGTTAAGAGAATCTTGATTGGGAAAAGAAAGGAAAAAAATAAAAAAATTTTTTAAAGATAAAGAATTTGCTCTTCCTAGATCCAGAAAACCTCAGAAACAAAACTAGAGCAAAACCAAAAAAAGAAACCCAAAGGAAGCTAGATCCTTTTTCCCCATATATCTTTTGCTTTCAGCACTCTATTGTTAGTAGAGTTGTCAGTGAGAGAGGTTTTTTTTGGTCTTCCTGGGGAGGGGCCTGCTGCTCTGGTTTTCTTTGGATTTGCCCTAGTGTACATTCACCTCCAAGGTTCAGTGGGCCATTTGGTGGCACTGTTTAGCTCAGGTCATTATTGCTGGTGGGTGTGAAGTGAAAATGGCTTCTTCTGGTTTTCTCGGCTGAGGAGTGGGAAATTTATGCCCACCTCTCTTCAGGAAGCCCTCACAGATGCCCAAACTGTCACCCCTCGTTTGTCCTCAGCTTCTTTAAGATTCTCACCTTCACCATTTTTCTTGACTGAGCTGTCCGCCTGCAAGACGGTTCAGGACTCCTGTGTTTTATCTCAGGCACCGCTGTGTTTTGAAGTCTCGCACTTCAAAGACCTGCATGGCGTGTTCCCGCACTTGTCCTTTATGGGAGGGTCTCTGCACTGTGGCTGGTGCCAGCTTGTCCCAGAAAACAGTTGTACCGTGGTGCATGTGTTCTTTATATATTCTTTATATTAATCCCTTATCATGTATGTGATTTGCAAATATTTCTCCCTTTTCGTGGATTACCCTTAACTGTATTGATAAGCATCCTTTGCACAAAAGTTATTAAATTTGATGAAGTCCAATTTATCTATTTTTTCCTTTCATTGCCTGTGGTTTGGGTGTCATGTTGAAGACATCATTGCCAAATCCTATGTCATGAAGGTTTTTTCCTTTTGTCACATTGGACAGTTAGGTTAATATGCTGTTGAATTTGGTTTGCCAGAATTTTTTTGATGATTTTTGAATCTGTATTTGTATAGAATCTGTAGTTCTCTTATAGGTTATCAGTCTGGATTTCAAATCAGGTTATTGCTGGCTTCATTGAGTGAACTGCAACGTGTTACCCCCTCTTCAGAGTCCTTGAAGAATTTGAGAAAGATTGACATTAATTATTTTTGGAAATATTGGTAATATTCATCAGGGAAACTATCTGGTCATGTTCTTTGTTGGAAGTTTGATTACTGATTCAGTGTTCTTATTAGTTTAGTGGTCTGTACGGTTTTTATTTTCTTTCGTGAGTCTTTTCTGGTAGATTGTATTTCTAGAAATTTTTCCATTTCATCTCGGTTATTTATTTTATTGCCATACAGTCGTTCGTGGTCTTTTTCATAACTATTTTTCCATAAAATTGTGCTAGTAATGTCCCCACTTTTATTTCAGGTTATAGTAATTTCGTCCTCTTTTTGTCTTAGTCTAACTATGGTTTATGAATATTTTACTTTTTGAAGAGCCAACTTTTGATTATGTTGATTTTCTTTTTTTTCTAAGTATCTATTTTATTTATGTCTGCTCTAATCTTTATTATTTCCTACCATTCAATAGTTTGGGTTTAGTGTGCTCTTCTTTTTCTACTTCTTTAAGTATAATGTTAAGTTCCTGATTTGTGATCTTATTTCCTTTTAATGTATGTGTTTAGTGCCATTATTCCCCTTTTAGCACTGCTTCTGCTGATTCCATTAGTTTTAGCTTTGTTTGGTTTTGTTTTGATTTTTCTGACGGTTATTTCTAATTTTTCTTGTGATTTCTTATTTGACCCGTTTTTTTTTTAATGTGTCTTGTTTAATTTCCACAATTAAAATTCTGTTCAATTCTGTTACTGATTTCTAGCTTCTTTCAGTTTTGAGTAGAAAAGATACTTTTTATGATTTCAGTCCTTTATAATTTTTTAAGGCTTGTTTTGTGGCCCAACATGTGGTTTGTCTTTTAGAATGTTTCACATATACTTGTGAAAATTTGTATCCTGCTGTTGTGTGAATGTTACCTATATATCTGTTATGGTAAATTGTTTTATCATATTTTCAAGTTCTAATTTCTTATTGATCTTTTTTGGCTTGTTTTATGCATTATTGAAAGTTGGGTATTGATGTCTCCAAACTTATCATAGAACTCCTTTTAATTCTGTCAGTCATATATCTTGGGGCTCTGTTGTTGGTACATTTATGTTTATGAGTGTTCTATCTTCTTGATAAATTGACTCTTTTTGTCAATGTACAATGTCTTTTTGCCAGTTGTAATAGTTTCTTGACTTAAGGTGTATTTGTCTGATGCCTGTGTAGTCACCCCTGCTTTCTTAGTTATGGTTTTCATGAAATATCTTCTATCATTCTTTCTTTTTCAGCTTATTTGTGTTTTTTAATCTAAGTTGAATCTTTTGTAGGTAACCAGTATTTACATCATCTTTAATCCATTTTCTCAGTCTGTGTCTTTTAATCGAGGGTTTAATCCATTTGTATTTTGAGTAAGTATTGATGAGTAAGAATTTACTTTTACCATTTTGATACCTTTTGTTTGTCTTACTGCTTTTTTTCATCATTTTCTCCATTACTGCCGTCTTTTTTTGTTTAGTCTTTTTCAAACGGGGTCACATTGTGACTCCCATCTCATTTTTGTGCATAATCGTTAGATACTTTCTTCATGGTTATCATGGTATTAAATATCATTTCAAATATCCTAATGTCATAATGATCTGTTTTGAATTGATATGAACTTAATTGAATCACATACAAAACTGTATAGGTTTCTATAGCTCTATTTCTCATGTCACAAATTACATTTCTGTACATTTTATGTCCCAAAACATGTTTTTAATATCTTTTATGCTTTTGTCTTTTAAATACATAGAGAACAAACCTAGAGTTACAAACCAAAATTACAATAATAGTGGGTTTTATATTTGCCCCTATATGTATCTTTTCCATAGATATTTATTTCTTCATACATGTTTGAGTTACTATATAACATTCCTTTCATTTTAACCTGAACACCTTCCTTTAGCATTTCTTGTCTAGTTTTAATGAACTTCCTCAGTTTAGGAATGTTTCAATTTCTCAGGGCACCTGGGTGGCTCAGTGGGTTAAAGCCTCTGCCTTCGGCTCAGGTCATGATTTCAGGGTCCTGGGATCGAGCCCCGCATTGCGCTCTCTGCTCAGCAGAGAGCCTGCTACCCCTTCTCTCTCTGCCTGCCTCTCTGCCTACTTATGATCTCTCTTTCTCTGTCAAATAAATAAATAAAATCTTTAAAAAAAAAAAAGGAATGTTTCAATTTCTCCTTCTTTTTTGATGGATATTTTGTTTGCTAGGAATTTCTCAGCTGACAGTTATTTTATTTGAACACTTTAAAATATATCATCTGGTTGCTTGGGTGGCACAGTCATTTAAACATCTGACTCTTGGTTTCGGCTCAGATCATGATCTCTGGGTCGTGAAATCGAGTCCTACCCACACTGGGCTCCGTTCTCTGCATGCAGTCTGCTTAAGACTTTCCCTCCCTCTGCCCCTCCTCCTTGCACATGCTCACTCTCACTCACTCTAAGAAATCAATCTATCTGTCTGTGTTTTAAAAAAATATTATCACACTACCTTCTGGCCTCCCAAGTTTCTGATGAGAAGTCAGCTGATAATGTTATTGATGATCTCTGTATCTGACAGTGTCTCTCTAGCTACTTTCAAGATTCTCTTTGTCTTTGGCTTTCAAAGCTTTGAGTATAATGTGCTCAGTCTGGGTCTCTTTTAGTTTATCTCACTTCTAGTTTGTTGCATTCCTTGGATTTGTAGATTCTGGTCTTTACTCAGTTTTTCAGAGTTTGGGGCCAGTATTTCCTCAAATAATCTTTCTGCCCCTTTCTCATTCTCTTCTTTGACTCTCATTATGTATATATGTTGGTCCACTTGATGGTGTCCCACAAGTCCCTTCGTTTTTCATTTTTCTTCATTCTTTTTCCTTTCTGCTCTATAGGTTTATAATTTCAGTTGCCACCTTGATGTTTGTTAATTATTCTGTATGCTCATACTATTGTTAAATCCCTTTTGTATTTTTGTTGTTTTTTTTTAAGTATAGTTGACACACAGTGTTTTAGTTGTTTCAGGTGTACAATGTCGTGATTCAGCAACTTTACATTATAGTATGCCCAACATCACTGATCATCAGGGAACTGTACATCAAAGCTACATTGAGATATCACCTCACACCTGTCAGAATGGCTAAAATGAAAAACACAGGAAACAAAAAGTGTTGGCAAGGCTGTGGAAAAAAATAAACCCCCTTGCACTGTTGGTGGGAATGCAAATTGTTGAAGCCATTTTGGAAAACAGTATGGAAGTTTCAAAAAAAATTAAAAATAGTACTACCCTATGATCCAGGAATCACACTACTGGGTATTTACCCCAAAAATATAAAAGCAGTAATTCAGAGGGATACATGCACCCCTGTGTTTACTGCAGCATTATTTACAGTAACCAAACTATGGAAGCAGCTCAAGTGTCCCTCAATAGATGAATGGATAAGAAAGAGTTTTATATATATACATTGAATATTATTCAGCCATAAAAAGAATGAAATCTTGCCATTTGCAATGACATGGCTAGAGAGAGAGAGTATAACGCTGATTGAAATATGTCAGTTAGAGAAGGACAAATACCATATGATCTCACTGATATGTCAAATTTAAGAAACAAAACAAATGAGTAAAGGAAAAAAGAGAGACAAACCAGGAAACAGACTCTTAACTATAGAGAACAAACTGATGGTTACCAGAGGCGAGGTGGGCAGGGGTTTGGGGGAAATAGGGGACGAGGAATTAAAGAGTACACTTATGATGGTGAAATAAAATGATAAAAAAGATAAATTATCTCCTCCTACATTCAGGATGACAATTCACTAATTCTCAATCCAAAGACAGCACTTAATAACAAAAATTTGCAAATCACTAATGAACATATGGTCCCAAAGTCTTAATTACAGCAATGTGCATTATTTTTCTAGTGATATGTTAAAATATTTTCAAAAACTTAGCCTCTTAAAACAAGACAACATTATTATCTCACAATCCTGTAAGTTAGGAATTTTAGAGTGGCTTAACTGAGTATGGCTCTACTGGGTTACCTGCTCAGTGTCTCACTGACTAGATATTAAGTTGTTAGCCAGAGTTCAGATTTTCATATAAGACTTTGTGTCCTTTTTAAGCTCCCTTTTCGTCAGAATTCAGTTTTTTGTAGTTGTAGCATGGAGGTCCTTAGCTCCTAGATGCTTCCCCACAACATGGCTTTCAAAGACTAGTAAGAGAGCATTTCTTACACTTCAGTCTTTTATTTTATTTATTTATTTATTTTATTTTTTTAAGATTTTATTTATTTATTTGACAGAGAGAGAGATCACAAGTAGGCAGAGAGGCAGACAGAGAGGAGGAAGCAGGCTCCCCACTGAGCAGAGAGCCCGATGCGGGGCTTGATCCCAGGACCCTGAGATCATGACCTGAGCCGAAGGCAGAGGCTTTAACCCACTGAGCCACCCAGGCGCCCCCACTTCAGTCTTTTAAAGGGCTCATCTTGATTAGGTCTGGCCCACCTAGGAGAATCCTCTTTTTGATTAAGTCAAACCCAACTGATTACTAACTTAATTATGGGAATGATATCCCATCATATTTACAGATCTCAATCACATTCCAAGGCATTGGACTATACAGGATGTTTACACAAGAGGATGGGATCTTAGGGACCATTTTTATGATTCTGCCTGCTACACCTTGCAAAAATAACAAGACATTAAGGGAATTTTCCGTTTTGATTAATGGATTTGCCCCACTGATTTGAAGCTTGGACACAATCCAAGCTAGGATACTATAAAATTTTAGTGAATGTTTTGTGTATGTTAGTTACCTTGCATACATTGTCTTATTTAATTTCTACAACAACCCCATAAGGGCTGTTTATAATCTTTCCCAGTTTGTAGATGAAAAAACTGAAGCTAAGAGGGTTTAAGTAATTTGTTAAAATGGAGTTTGGATCGAAATGGCCCATGGTATTTATACTCCACCATGGTGTCACCTAGTATTAATCTTGATTTGTATATCATTTACACTTTTATGTAAGTGCAGTATCTATTCAGGTAATTTATCACAAATTTGTGACTTATGTTATAATTGTTTACATCCAGTAATGTTAGTGTAGTTATAGTTTTAAAAAAGAGTGTCCTTTAAAAGAGACATTTAAAAATATTTACAGATGAAATTCCATGCTTTCTCACATTTGCTTCAAAATCATTTGTGGGGTATGAGGAGTTGGAGAATGAGTAGGAGGCTGTCAGTGAAAAAAAAAAACCTAACCAGAAGTTGCTAATATTTCATATTGCTGGATAATGGGGAACAGGCTTTATTATGCTATTCTACTTTTTTTTACATTTGAAAATTTCCATGGTGAATATTAAGTAATCCATAGTTACAGTTCTAAATAAGAAAGAAAATACTAGGTAATACTAGGAAAATACTGTATTCCTTAAAGATCATGTCTGTATTTTTAAAATCATGAATGTTATAAAAAACAAAATCATGAATCTTTATTGGTTTTCATGGAATCATAAAACTGTTAATACAAGCATTTCCTTTATTAAAGTAGTACTGTGTAGTGGTTAAGAACAAGGGCTCTAGTATCTGACCCTCTGAGTATCTTAGTGTTGTAATATTTAATAGTTGTATGACTTTTGTGTAAGTTATTTAACTTCTGTGTCCTTCACTTCTTTTTATTTGTAAAATGGGAATATTTGTATCTACTTTATACAGTTCTTGGGTGTAGTATGTAATGGATATATTAGCATAAGACAGCAAAAAAAGTGTATACACATACAAGTATTCACATTTATATCCATTTGTTTCTTCTTAAATAAGAAACTTGAGATTATTGTTTTCCTTTTGCAGTTAAGAATATTTTATGTTTTTGTAACTTTGAGCCTGTGGTTCTCAAACCAATGTTTCTAAAAGTTTTTCCCGTTCACAACACATATTTACATTGTTTTGCAGTGGGAATCATTTGTCATTTTGGGTCGAACCATTCTTATTTGGGACATTTACATTATTGAACATCAGTATTTACTTTCCTCTCTACCTACGTTAAATACCACTCCTGACCAGTCATTGTGACAACCTTAAGTGCCCTTGCACATTTTCAGATGTCTTCTAGAAAAATAGAACCATCGTTGTTTGGGAGTCATGTGTCTGTTAAAATTTGTAGGGTGGTACTATAGTTTATTTTAGAGCACTGGTTTTCTCACAGCTGTACCTATCATGTGTGTTGAGATATATTGGGTGAGAACTGATGAGCTAAATTACTGATATTTCCACAGTGGTTCAAAATCTTATATAAGTATTAATTTTGGAAAACATGTATTAACCTGCAGTCTGTCCTGATCTTAATTGAGTCAAAATGTTGGATGTGTAGTGTGTAAGTAGGTATTTCAATATTTCGGAAAATTTCCCTTAGTAATACTCCACCATTGCTTGAAAGATTTCTGTGAGTTAGCTAACTGTAATTCCCTTTCTTGTAGGTGATAGAAATTGAAGATGCTTCACCCACCAAATGTCCAATAACAACCAAGTTGGTTTTAGATGAAGATGAAGAAACCAAAGAACCTTTAGTGCAGGTTCATAGAAATATGGTTATCAAATTGAAACCACATCAAGTAGATGGTAAGAAACAATTCTATGATTAAAACATTTTTTTAAGTAGGCTCCACCCAGTGTGGAGCTCACTGTGGGACTTGAACTCATGACCCTGAGAACAAGACCAGAGCCTAAATCAGGAGTCAGATACTTAACCAACTGAGCCAGGTGCCCCATGATTAAAGCATTTTTAATTAAGTTTTACCAGTATTTGGTGTTTCCTGTGTGCCTCACATTCTGCTAAGCACTAGAGGCATGTTGGTGAGCAAAACAAATGTGAACCCAGACCACTATGGAGCTCATAAATAAATGAGGAGAAACAATTGAATGATTACAAAGAAAATGAGTTATAGAAGGGGAAATAAGTGTCACATACAAATGGGTACATATAGCAAATGGATTTCATATAGTTTGCAATGGTTGGGTAGGGGCAGCTACAGGGTAGGGAGAGATACCACCATTAGCTAAAAGAATTCTTTAGGAAATTCTGTGTCAACATTTTTTTCAGGTATGTTTGTTAATAATATTCTGATTGGTATTTTGAAAGATACCAATTATCCCTGTTCTCTATTTTGTTAAAGTGGAAACAGTAAGTCAGTTTTGAGTGTGTATGTGAATGACTTCATAAGGGAAGTTCTACAGTTCTACTCCTTGGGTAGTGAGCCCCCTTTCTTCTTTAGTCTTTATTAGTGAATAAAAGGAGAAATGATAAATTATCTCCTGGGTAGTTTTCCTAGTCAACTCAATAAACCTGAAAGAATATTTGATAAGAATCTATAAATTAGATAAAATTTTAGATAACATTTGTATTTTAGATTATTCATATGTTTCTTCGGATTGTCCCAGGGAATGAAGGTTTGCTCTGATAGAATAGATGAATGAAGGAAAGTTGCCCTGTTGTATGCTTCAGTTTACTGTCTTTTTTTTTTTTTCTAATTAACCTTAGTGGGGTTGGGGGGATTTCATATATACTTATGAGATTCTTTATCTCATTTTAAAATTCTATTTCTTAGATGTTTTAGTTATGTTTTTGATGTGTATATGAAGGAAGATTTTTAACTTGGATCTTTAAACTTAATGAAGCTGTCATTTTTAGGTGTTCAGTTTATGTGGGATTGCTGCTGTGAATCTGTAAAAAAAACAAAGAAATCTCCAGGTTCAGGATGCATTCTAGCACACTGCATGGGCCTTGGTAAGACTTTACAGGTAAGAACATGAAGGTGTTCTGTTCTTGTGCATTCATGAATTCAAGATTATATGTTGGATTCTATTCTCTGTCCCAGGCAGAGTTATAGGGTCTGGAGATATAGCAACCAGTAAACAAGAATAACAGGAGCCCTCTCTCAGGAAGCTTATATTGTAGTGCAGTTGAGAGATTTTAATCAAATAAGAAATACGTACTTTCGGTAGTAGGTGTTCAGAGAGAATAGAGAGGGAATGCAACTTAAAGGAGGTGATGTAGGAGCAGAGATCCTAATGAAGTGAAGGAATGGGGTTACAAGGCATAGCCAGTAAAAACTGCAAAGATTCTGAGGTGGAAATGAACTTCCTTACAATTTTTAATAGTCTGTGATCCTATAGTAATGAGAATGTAAACTATTTTTCACTATTAAAATACTGAATTTCTGATTGGTAGGACTTGTAGCAGAGATGACATTAGTGAATATAGATATAATATATATTTTTGGAATACATATATATAACATTAAGCCATGAGATAATAATTACAGATTGAGTGAGTCAGAACACTTTTTTATTTTTTAACCATTTTAACCATTTTTTTGGCTTTTAAGGTTCTTTTTTTGTTCCAAGATTTTATTGAAATTCAAGTTACTTAACATATATTATAGTATTGGTTTCAGGAGTAGAATTTAGTAATTCATCACTTATATATAACACCTAGTGCTCATCACGAGTGCCCTCCTTAATGCCCACCCTCCCAGCCCAGCCCACCTCCCTTCCAACAACTTTCTATAGTTAAGTCTCCATGGTTTGCCTCCCTCTGTTTTTTTTTTTTTTAAGATTTTATTTATTTATTTGAGAGAGAGAGTGAGAGCACAAGCCAGGGGGAAAGGCAGAAGGAGAAGCAGGCTCCCTGCTGAGCAGGGAGGCCAATGTGGGGCTTGATCCTAGGACCCTAGGATCATGACATGAACTGAAGGCAGACACTTAACCAACTGAGCCACCCAGGTGCCCTAGCCTCCCTCTCAGTTTTTACCCTATTTTTTTTCCTTCCCTTCCACTATGTTCACCTATTTTTTTTCTTAAATTCCACATATGAGTGAAGTCATTTGATATTTGTCTTTCTCTGACTGGCTTATTTCACTCTAGTTCCATCCATGTCCTTGCTAGTGGCAATGTGTCATTCTTTTTGATGGTAGAGTAATATTCCATTGTATATATTTACCATATCTTAACTATCCATTCATAGATCAGTGGACATTTGGGCTCTTTCCATAATTTGGCTATTGTTGATAGTGTTGCTATAAACATAGGGGTGCATGTGCCCCTTTGAATCAGTAGTTTTGTTATCCGTTGGATAAATACCTAGTAGTACAATTGTTAGGTTGTAGGGGAGTTCTATTTTTAACTTTTTGAGGAACCTCCATACTGTTTTCCAGAGTGGCTGCACCAGTTCACATTCCCACAACAGTGTAAGAGCATTCCCCTTTCTCCACATCCTCGCCAACATCTGTTGTTTCCTGAATTGTTAATTTTTGCCATTCTGACCTGTGTGAGGTGGTATCTCATTGTGGTTTTGATTTGTATTTCCCTGATGATGAGTGATGAGCATTTTTTCATGTCTTCTTTGGAGAAATCTCTGTTCATGTCTTCTGACCACTTCTTAACTGGATTATTTATTTTTTGAGTGTTCAGTTTCGTAAGTTCTTTATAGATATTAGATGCTAGATCTTTTTTTTTTTTTTTTTAAGATGCTAGATCTTTATCCAGTATGTCATTTGAAAGTATGTTCTCCCATCTGGTAGGTTGCCTTTTAGGTTTATTGTTTCCTTTGTTGTGCCGAAGCTTTTTATCTTGATGGAATCACAGTAGTTGATTTTTGCTTTTGTTTCCCTTACCTCTGTAGAAATGTCTAGTAAGAAGTTGCTATGGCTGAGGTCAAAGATGTTGCTGCCTATTTTCTCCTCTAAGATTGTGGTTTCCTGTCTCACATTTAGGTCTTTCATCCATTTCAGCTTTGCTTTGCTTTTTGAAGATTGCTTTGGCTATTTGGGGTGTTTTGTGGTTCCATACAAATTTTAGGATTGTTTGTTCTAGCTCTGTGAAAAATGCTAATGGTATTTTGGTAGGGATTGCATTAAATGTATAGATTGCATTCAGTGGTAAAGACATTTCAACAATATTTGTTCTTCCTATCCATGAGAATGGAATGTTTTTCCATTTCTTTGTGTCCTCTTCAATTTCTTTCATAAGTGTTCTATAGTTTTCAGAGTATAAATCTTTTACTGTTTGATTAGGCTATTCCTAGATATCTTATGTTTTTTGGTGCAATCGTAAATGGGATCAATTCCTTGATTTCTCTTTCTGCTGCCTAACTGTTGGTGTATAGATATGGAGCAGAGTTCTGTAAATTTCTTTTATATCCTGACTTCGCTGAATTTGTGTATCAATTCTATCAATTTTTTGTTGGAGTCTTTCAGGTTTTCTACAGAGTATCATATTGTCTGCAAAGACTGAAAGTTTTCCTTCTTCCTTGCTGATTTGGTTGCCTTTTATTTCTTTTTGTTGTCTGATTGCTGAGACTAGGACTTCCAATTTTATGTTGAACAATAGTGGTGAGAGTGGACATCCCTGTTATGTTCCTCACCTTAGGGGAAACTCTTTAGTTTTTCCCCATTGAGGATGATATTAGCTGTGAGTCTTTCATATATGGCCTTTATGCTGTTGAGATAGGTTCCAATCTATCCCTACTTTCTTGAGGATTTTTATTAAGAAAAGATGTTGTATTTTGTCATGCCTTTTCTGCATCTGTTGAGAGGATCATATGGTTCTTATGCTTTCTTTTATTAATGTGGCGTATCATGTTGATTGATTTGTAGGTGTCGAACCACCCCTGCGTTGGCTTTTAAGTTTTTAATTCCATTCAGTTAATGTACAGTGTTGTATTAGTTTCAGGTATACAATATAGTTATTTACTAATTCCATATATCACTCAGTGCTCATTATGACAAGTGCACCCCTTAGTCCCCTTCATCTATTTATTCCATCCCCTTACCACCCGCCCCTCTGGTAACCATCAGTTTGTTCTCTGTAGGTAAGGATCTTTTTCTTAATTTGTCTCTCTCTCTTTTTTTTCCCCTTTGTTCATTTATTTTTTCTTAAATTTCACTTATGAGTGAAATTCTATGGTATTTTTGTTGCTCTGACTGACTTATTACAGTTAGCATTTTGCTCTAGCTCCATCCATTTTGTAGCAAATTGGAAGATTTAATTCTTATGTACAGCTAAATCGTATTCCTGTGTGTGTGTGTGTGTGTGTGTATGTCACACTCACAGCTTTATCCATCTATGGATGGACACTTAGGCAGCTTCCATAATTTGGCTTTTGTAAATTATGCTTTTTTAAAAATAGGATTACATGTATGCCTCTGAATTAGTGTTTTTCTATTCTTTGGGTAATACCCAGTAGTGTGATTGCTGGATTATAGGGCAGTTCTTTTTTTAGCTTTTTGAGGAATCTCCATTCTGTTTTCCACTGTGGCTGTGCTAGTTTGTTTTCCCACCAACAGTGCAAGATGGTTCCTTTTTTTCCACATCCTTGTGAACACTTCTTTTTCTTGTGCTTTTGACTTTAGCCATTCTGACAGGGGTAAGGTGATATGTCATTGTTGTTTTGATTCACATTTCCTTGTTGAAGAGTGATGATCTTCTTTTCTGTGTCTGTTGGCCATCTGTTTATCTTCTTTGGAAGTCTGTTCATGGCTTGTGTACTTTTTTCAACTGGATTATTTGGGGCTTTTTTCGTGTTGAATTTTAAAGGTTCTTTATATCTTTTGGATACTTAACCTTTATCAGATATGTCCTTTGCAAATACCTTCTCTGATTCTGGTTATCTGTTAGTTTGGTTGATTGTTTCCTTTGCTCTGAAGAAGCTTTCCATTTTGATGAAGCCCAATAGTTTATTTTTGCTTTTGTTTCCCTTTCCTCAGAGCCATATCTCTTAAAATGTTCCTACAGCCAATGTCAGAGAACCTACTGCCTGTGCTCTCTTTGAATATTTTTATGGGTTCAGGTCTCACATTTAGTTCTTTCATCTATTTTGAATTTATCTTTTTGTGTGGTGTAGGAAAGTGGTCCATTTTCTTTATTTTGCGTGTCATTGTCCAGTTTTCTCAACACTGTTTCTTCAAGAGATTGTGTTTTTCCCGTTGGATATTCTTTCCTGGTTTGTCAAAGATTAATTGACCATTATAATTTTGGATTTATTTCTGGGTTTTCTATTCTGTTCCATTGATTTATGTGTGTATTTTCATGCTAGTACCATACTATTTTGTTTACTACAACTTTGTAATATAACCTTGACATCTGGAATTATAATGCTTTTCCTTTTTTTTTTTTAAATGTTTATTTACTTATTCTAGAAAGAGTGAGAGTGTGCATGAGCCAGGGGAAGGGTGGAGGGAAAGGTGGGGAGAGAATCCCATGCAGACTCCCTGTTGAGTGTGGAGCCTGTCATGGGGCTCTATCCCAAAACCTTAAGATCATGACCCAAGCTGAAACCAAGAGTCAGATGCTCATCGGACTGAGCCACCCAGGTGCACTTATGTTTTGCTTCTCTTTTTTCAAGATTACTTTGGCTATTGGAGATCCTTGTGGTCCATACAGATTTTAGCATTGTTTATTCTACCTCTGAAAAATGCTGGTGGTATTTTGATAGGGACTGCATTAAATGTGTAGGTTGCTTTGGGTAGCATAGACATTTTAACAATATTTGTTCTCCCAAGCCTCCATTTTTTCATCTTCAGTTTCTTCTGTCAGTATTTTTACTTTTCAGAGTATAGGTCTTTCACTTCTTTGGTTAAGTTTATTCCTAGGTATGTTAATATTTTTGGTGCAATTGTAAATGGTATTGTTTTCTTAATTTCTGTTTCTGCCTCTTCGTCCTTGGCATATAGAAATGCAACAGATTTCTGTTTGTTGATTTTATGTCCTGTGACTTCCCTGAGTTTATCAGTTCTAGCGGTTTTTTGGTGGAATCTTTCTTATGTTCAGGTATGGTTCCTCTAAATCTACTTTCCTAAAGGTTTTTATCATGAATGGATGTTGTAGTTTGTCAAATCATTTTTCTGCTCTTGTTGAAATGATTATATGGTATTTATCCTTTCTTTTATTGTTGTGATGTATGACATTGATTTGCCGGTATTGGCTGACCCTTGCAGCCCAGGAATAAATTGCAAATAATCATGGTATATGATTTTTGAAATGCATTGTTGGATTGGTTTGCTAGTATTTTGTTACCAGGGATATTAGCCTGTAATTCTCCTTTTTAATGATGTCTTTGTTTTTAGAATCAGGGTAATGTTGGCCTCAGAATGAATTTGGAAGTTTTTATTCCTTTTCTCTATTTTCTAGTAGTTGAAGAAGAATAGGTATTAACCCTTCTTTAAATATTTGGTAGAATTCACCTATGAAGAATTTTTTTCCTGTCTTTAGTTTGTTAGGGTTTTTTTGATTACTGATTCAATTTCTTTGCTGATTATGGTTGTGATTTAACTTTTTATATCTTCCTTTTTCAGTTTTGACAGTTTATATTTTTCCAGGAATTTATCCATTTCTTCTAGGTTGTCCATTTTTTAGTATGTAGTTTTTAATAATATTCTCTTATAATTGTTTGTATTTTTATAATGTCATTTGTTATTTCTCCTCTCTTATTTATAATTTTATTTACTTGAGTACTTCCTCTTTTTTTTACTTCTCAGTCTAGCTAGAGGTTTATATATTTTATTGATATTTTTCAAGGAACCAGCTCCTTGTTTCATTGATCTTTTCTGTTCCTTTATTTTCGGAATCATTTATTTCTGCTGTAATTTTTATTATCTCCTTTCTTCTGCTGATTTTAGGTTTTGTTTGTTGCTCTTTTTCTAGCTTCTTCAGGTGTAAGGATGGGTTGTTTATTTCAGATTTTTCTTGCTTCTTAAGGTAGCTAGTATTGGTGTAACCTTCCCTTTTAGAACTGTTTTTGCTCCATCTCAGGGGTTTTTGGTCATTGTGTTTTCATTTTCATTTGTTTCCATGTAGTTTTCTATTTCTTCTTTTATTTCCTGATTGACCCATTAATTGTTTAATAGCATGTTGTGTAATTTCCACATATTTGTTATTTTCTAGATTTTTTTCTTGTTGTTGACTTCTAGTTGAATAGCATTTTGGTCAGAAAACATTTATGGTATGAATTCTGTCTTCTTTAGTTTGTTGAGGCTTGTTTTGTGGGCTAATATGTCATATATTCTGGAGAGTGTTTCATGTGCACTTAGAAAAGAATGTGTATTCTGCTGTTTCATAATGGAATGTTCTGCATATATCTGTTAAATCCATCTGTTCCAATGTGTCATTTAAAGACAATGTTTCCTTGTTGGTTTTCTGTTTAGATGATCTGTCAATTGATGTAAGTGGGGTGTTAATATCCCCACTATTACTTTTTTTACTTTTTTAAAAGATTTTATTTATTTGACAGAGAGAGAGAGCACAAGCAGGGGGAGTGGGAGAGGGAGAAGCAGGCTCCCTACTGAGCAGGGAGCCTGATGTGGGGCTCGATCCCAGGATCCTGAGATCATGACTAGAGCCGAAGGCAGATGCTTAATTGCCTGAGCCACCCAGGCACCCCTATTCTCACTATTATTGTATTATCAATTAGTTCCTTTATGTTTGTTATTTATTATTTTAGATATTTGAGTGCTCCCATGTTGGGTGCATAAATATTCTCTGGTGTTATATCTTCTTTTTTAATTTTCCCTTTTATGATTATATAGGGTCCTACTTTGTCCCTTGCTCCACCTCTGTTTTAAAGTCTATTTTGTCTGATAGAGATACTGGTATTCTCTGATTATATAGGGTCTTACTTTGTCCCTTGCTCCACCTCTGTTTTAAAGTCTATTTTGTCTGATAGAGATACTGGTATTCTCTGATTATATAGGGTCTTACTTTGTCCCTTGCTCCATCTTTGTTTTAAAGTCTTTTTTGTCTGATACAGATATTGCTATTCTGGCTTTTTTTTTTTTGAGATCCATTTGGGTGATAGATGTTTCTCCATCCCTTCACTTTTAATCTTCAGGTTTGTTTAGGTCTCAGATGAGTTTGTTGTAGGTAGCATATGGATGGGTCTTTTTTTTTTTTAAATCCATTCTATCACCCTATGTCTTTTTTGGGAGCACTTAGTGCAGTTACATTCAAAGTAATTATTGATAGTTATGTATTTAGTTTCATTTTGTTATTCATTTTGTGGTTGTTTCTGAAGATTTTCTTTGATTCTTGTCTTTTTCTCTTTCATGTTTTGCTGTTTTTCTTTAGTGATGTTGGATTTCTTTCTCTTTATTCTTTGCATGTTTATTAGCGGTTTTTTATATATGGTTACCATTAGGGTTTTATATAACATCTTCTGCCTATAGCAGTCTGTATTAAGTTGATGGTCGTTTCAGTTCGCGCCCATTCTTTACTCCTCTCTTCCACATGTTTTTGGTGTGTGGGGTCATATTTTATATCCTTTTATTTGTTCCTTTACTGATTTTTTACAGAAATATTTATTTTTAATCCTTTTGGTCTCTCCTTTCAACTGAAAGTGTCGCCCTTAATATTTCTTGCTCCTTTAGTTTTTCTTTGTATGGGAAACTCTTTATTTCACCTTCTATTTTGAATGATAGTCTTTCTAGATAGAGTATTCTTGGTTACAGGTTTTTCCTGTTCAGCACTTTGAGTAGATCATGCCACTTTGTCCTTGCCTGCAAAGTTTCTGCTTTTTTTTTTTTTTCCCCAAATACTTTTATTAAAGTTTCTGCTTTAAAAGGGGCTGGTAGCCCTATGGGTTTTCTTTTTTCTTTTTTTTTTTTTTTTAAAGATTTTATTTATTTATTTGACAGAGAGAGATCACAAGTAGGCAGGCAGAGAGAGAGGGGGAAGCAGGCTCCCTGCTCAGCAGAGAGCCGGATGCGGGGCTCGATCCCAGGACCCTGAGATCATGACCTGAGCTGAAGGCAGAGGCTTTAACCCACAGAGCCACCCAGGCACCCCCGCCCTATGGGTTTTCCATTTTATGTTAGTTTCTTCTTTTGTCTTACTGCTTTAAAATTTTTTTCACTATGTTTTGTCAATTTAATTATAGTATGTCTTGGTGTGTGTCTGCTTTTGTTGATTTTGTTGGCCGTTCTCAGTGCTTCCTGGATCTGGATATCTGCTTCCTTCCCCAAATTAGGGAAGTTTTCAGCTATTATTTTTTCAAATAAATTTTCTGCCCTCTTTCCTCTGTCATCTTCCTTTGGGAGATAGAATACAAATGTTGTTAGTTTGATGGAGTCACTCATTTCCCTATGTCTGTTCTCGTTTTGCATAATATTTTTTTTCTCTTTTGTTTAGCCTGATTACTTTTCATTACTCTGTCTTCTAGGTCATTAATTCATTTCTGTGCTTCTTCCAGCCTGCTGTTCAGTCCATCTAACCTGTTTTTCATTTCATTTATTGAGCCCTCTCCCCTTTTTAGATTTTATTTATTTATTTGAGAGTGAGCAAGATAGCATCAGTGGGGATGGGGAGAGAAGGGGGAAGGAGAAGCCGGCTCTCCACTGAGCAAGGAGCCTGACACAGGGCTCCATCCCAAGACTTGAGCTGAAGGCAGATGTGCTTAACTGACTGATCTACCAAGGCGCCCCTCATTTCGTTTATTGAGGCTTTTATCTCTGCTATGTTATTTCTCATCTCTCTATTAAGGGTCTCACTCATGTCTTCCTCTCTTTTCACAAGTCCAGTAAGTATTCTTATGATCATTCCTTTAAATTATTTATCAGGCATATTACTTATATCTGTTTTGCTTAGATCTGTGGCTGTGGCCTTGTTGTGTTCTTTCATTTGGGATAAATTTCTCTGTCTTTTCATTTTGTCTATGTCTCTGTATGTGTTTCTCTATGTTAGAAAAGTGAGCTCAGTCTCCTGTTCTTTAGAATAATGGCCTTATGAAGAAAAGGTCTTGTAGTGCCGTGACGTATAGTGTCCCCTGTTCCCTAGGGTCTGGTGTTTGTGGAAGTGTCTCCAGTGGGTGCCGTGTGTACTTTGTTGTTTTGTCCTGGCCGCTTTATTCTTCACAGCAGTCTTCTGTAGAGGCTCTCTTTGCCTGTTGTGGACAGTGTGTGATTCCTTGCTTGAATGTGGCATCTTTTAACTAGGTGTGCTCAGGTCTGCTTGTGAAATGAGAAGTGTTGCAAAATGAGAAGTGTTACTGAACTGAGATCCTGAAAACTCCCAGGTCTGGAGACATGGTGTGAGCAGGGATTTGGGTGGGTCTTCTGGGGGAGAGGGCCTTCTGCCCTGGGACTCAGGGAAGCATGAGCCAGAGGGGTCCTTCTGCTTGAATGCTGGCAGTTGGGGCTTAGTCTAAGCAAGTTAGGTAATAAGTGTCAGTGCTCTTCTGCTTCCCACAGGTGCCCTTGTGCTTACGCTGAGGAGAGGGGTGAGAAGATGATATTGACCAGTTTCTTTGTTCCTGGAGGGGTCTCTTTGTGAATGCTGTTTCCCTGGGATGTGGTCCAAGATGAGCAAATACCCTCCCCACTGTAGGCCCCCAGGTGCCCTTCATTTCGCTGTTTCCATGCTATATGTCCATGCACTGTTTGCCTTCTCTCCAAGGGCAGCATAGTGTCCTCCAGGCTGTATCTCAGCCATGCCTGCTGACCTTTAAAACTCTGGACTTCAAGCCCCACTGGTTGCAAGAGCTCACCAAATTCGGCCCCCTCACTTTCCAAGCCAGTTGCTTTGGGGATTCATTTTCCCTGTGTGCTCCCCTGTGTGGTAGGCTGTCTTTTGTCCTTCTCGATGACCACATCTCCCTCCCCACCATGGTGGCCTTGATCCGTTTCTGTCCCAAACCACATCTCTATACTTTCTACCTTCACTTGTGGAGTTTGTTCTCCCAGTTCTGGGATATTTATGATGAATTGATAGTTACTGTATTTGTGGGATGAGGCGAGCCTAGGGTCCTCATACTCCACCTCCATCTTCGCAAGATATCAATTCAGAACAGTTTAAAATGGAAAAATGCCGTATAACACTATTCTCTTTTAAATTGGCAATGGCAGTTTCTAAAAGTTTGTAGGGAGGGACGTTGTGCAGAGACTAGTCATAGTTGAAGAAAATAGTTGAAGAAAAAGGGACGTTGTGCAGGACTTAGTCATAGTTTTGGTATGTTTATTTTTTATATTCGTATTATTATTATTTTTTAAGATTTTATTTATTTATTTGACACAGAGAGAGAGAGAGCACAAGCAGGGGGAGCAGGAGAGGGAGAAGCAGATACCCTCCCTCCCCGCTGAGCAGGGAGCCCAATGCGGGGCTCAATCCCAGGACCCTGGGATCATGACCTGAGCTGAAGGCAGACGCTTAACTGACTGAGCCACCCAGGCACCCCCATATTACTATTATTGATCATAGGATCATGAAGCTTTAGAGTTGGAAGAACTTTATAAATCATGTAATCAAACTCTGTCTTTTTAAAAAAGATTTATTTATTTATTTCACAGAGAGAGGGACAGCGAGAGAGGGAACACAAGCAGGGGGAGTGGGAGAGGGAGAAGTAGAGTTCCCTCAGAGCACGTGACCTGATGTGGGGCTCGATCCCAGGACCCTGGGATCATGACCTGAGCCAAAGGCAGATGCTTAACAACTGAGCCACCCAGGTGCCCCAGACTCTGTCTTTTTATATATTATATCTCTTTCCCTATACTTTGCCTGGTTTGGAAATTGTGACCTTTGGTTGGTTGCTTTATTGTTTAAAGGTAAAAGAAAACAAAACTGGTAAATTGTACGATTGTTTTAACTTTTTTCAGATATTTTAGTTGAAGATGGTAACTTAATTTGTTTTTTTGTAGGTGGTAAGTTTTCTTCATACGGTTCTTTTGTGCGACAAATTGGATTTCAGCACAGCTTTAGTGGTTTGTCCTCTTAATACTGCTTTGAATTGGATGAATGAATTTGAGAAGTGGCAGGAGGGATTAAAAGATGATGAGAAGCTTGAGGTATTATAATTTAAGTATTTTCTTTTATTAAACTAACTGCATGAAATTCATATAGTAAAATAAAAAGATTTTTAATTACCAGTTTTACATATTTCCATGGGAATATGCCATATTCCTACACTCCTAATAGCTGCCTTTAAAAATCTTTGTTTTCCCACAAAAGGTCTCTGAATTAGCAACTGTGAAACGTCCTCAGGAGAGAAGCTACATGCTGCAGAGGTGGCAAGAAGATGGTGGTGTTATGATCATAGGCTATGAGATGTACAGAAATCTTGCTCAAGGAAGGAATGTGAAGAGTAGGAAACTTAAGGAAATCTTTAACAAAGCTTTGGTTGATCCAGGTAATATATTAACAGTAACTGAGATAAATAAGCAAGTTAAATAAAAAATATGCTGATGTTCTGTTTAACAAGTACTAAGTATTTGGTTTTTGTTTCATTTGTCCTGTTTTTTTCCTTCTTTCTGTTTCTTAGTATAATTTTATTAAGGTGAAAGCAGTCTTAATGTTGCCAATTTTTCAGTCTAGAAGTGTTTAGGGTTTTTAGGGGAGATCTTGTAAACAACTGAAAATGCATCTGGTGCCTAAGTCACAATTGCAGTTTCTTCCAACTGTCTTAATATTAGATGGTAACAAGACCTCTCTCCATACTCTGAAAACAGTTAAATTTCTTTCCCAACTTTATGTCATTACAAGAATTGCTACCGGTTTTTGTTCCTGTGTTTTAAAGTGTCATCACTATGAAAGGTTAATATTTACAATACTGTCTAGCCTTATGACAGTAATTCTCATAAAACAAGATCAAAATATTTAATTCTTATTTGGCACTTAGAAAAGCAACAAGTTGTATTATTCACAAAACTAATTAATTTTTAATTATTTGTTTTTTCTTTTTAAGCTTTTATGTTACTTTGAGACACTTATCGAGGCTTTAGATGTGTGTTAAAGTCTAATTTTCACTGTCAAAATAACAGTGTTCTTTACAAGGGACTGAGAGTTTTGGAGGGGAGGGGGTGGGGGGATGGGCGAGCCTGGTGGTGGGTATTGAGGAGGGCACGTAGTGCATGGAGCATTGGGTGTGGTACATAAACAATGAATCTTGTAACACTGAAAAAATAAAATAAAAGTATTTGGGAAGAAAAAAAAATAACAGTGTTCTTTAGAATCCATCAGTTTGCCTCTTTTTTATTATATTTTATTGTTTTCAGGTTTATTCAGGTGTAATGGACAGAGTTGTAAAATATTTAAAGTGTACAATATATGATTTTGATAAATGAATACATTTTGTAAGTGTTACTGAGAGAATGAAAAGGAAAGAAGCCTCAGTTATTTTCACTGCTCACATTAAAGAATTACAGGATAGCCAAATGAAAGAAAGGCAGAGCAAAGTTTTATTAACGTATACTCCAAGGGAGGAGTTGGCCACTCAAGAGAGACAAAGGCCCAGAAACTCCTGGGTGTGGGTTTATATCAATATTTTCTTGGGTGGGTTCTAGGATCATAACATTTGAGTGACAGGCCTAGATTATATAATAATTAGCCAACTATCCATGTCCTTTTGCAAGATAAATTTGAAATGCCTTAATGGGGTAGGAAACCACAAGATTATTTCTATTCTAGAGACATAAGGATAAGTGACTACTTTCTGAACAAGTGCAACAAACACAACAAACTTAACTCTAACTCTGTCGGGATGTTGTAACTGCAAACCGACTGCTAGGTGTGTAGGATGGCGTGGTCCATGGGTGGTCCTCAGTTGGGGCTCTCCGTCGGGATGTCTAAGGTCCATCCTCCTGTTGCTTAAGCTTAGCTTCCTGCCTAACAGAAGGATTCACCCTTTTGAGTTACACATCCATGACCTCACATACTTACTACCCCCATTTTTTTTTGGTGAGAGCATTTAAGTTTTACTCTTTTAGCAAATTTTAATTATATAGTACAGTGTTATCAGCTATACTTACCATGTTATAAATTAGATTCTCAGACCTTATTCATCTTATAATTGAATATTTGTACTGTTTTGCCTCTTTTTTAAGATAATGCTTTAACATGTGTCAAAGTATCATTGCCATTCTAAATCTAAGGCTCAATAAGTTTATCAAATATTTGTCAGAAAGTTCTGTGGTGGTTTCATCGTCAGAGAACTTGAAGCTAGTGAATAGTATTAAAACAGATTTTTAAGAAGGTTGCTTTAGAATAGGTAAAACAACAGTTTCAGATGCTTAATACTGATTTGTTCATGAGGAAATAAATTTTTAAAAAATTAAAGCTTGACATGAAGAGTAACATTTGTTACTTCCATGTAAATCATTTAGTGACATTTTAAAAATGTTTTACTTTGGAAAAATTTTTTGCAGAAAATTTGAAATGATAGTGAAAAAAAAAAAAGGTCCCATATTCCATGCACCCAGATTTCCTGCTGTTAACGTTTTACATTGCCAGGTAGATTTGTCCAAACTAAGAAGTTGATACATTGTTGGCATATGTTCATAAACTCCAAACTCTATTTGAATTTCACCATTTTTCATGTCCACATTCTGTTCCAGGATCTGACCTCGGGTATATTACATTGCATTTAATTGTGATGTCTTCACAGTCTTGTGGAGACTTTATTTTTCATTCTTTATTTTTCATTATCTTGTCAGTCTTGAGTGTTGTGCAAGTATTCTATAGAATGTTCACTAGTGTGTGTTTGTTGTTTTTCTTGTAATTAGACTGGGGTTATACATTTTTGAAAAAATTTACCAGAGGTGAAATACCTTTCTCATCATATCGTATCCAGGGTACATTAGATCTACATGACATTACTGGATCTACTATTTTCACCTATCTTTACTCTGTTCTTTGGAAGTCGGTCACAAAGTCTAGCTTACCCAAGTTGGGGGAAGGCAGAAATTAAGCTCTGTCTCCCTTAGTGGTCATTATCTGCACATAAAATTTAGAATTTTTCTTTAAGAAAGATTTGTCCTTTCTACTTGTTTATATAATCAATCATTTATATCAGTATAGACTGACTACCTATTATTAGTTTGTAAATTAGATTATAAACTATGTTATTTATTTTGTTGTTCAAATTGTTCCAATTTGGTCATTGGGAGCTCTTTCAGGTTTGTAGATTAGTTCCTGTATCCCTTTGATATGTCATACTTTTTGTTGTTGTTTTAAGCACTTCATTACTTTCTGGTACTAAAAGGACTCCAGGCTTATGTTATATTGCCTCTGCCTCCTGCCCCAGAATTAACCATTTTAGTAATGTGCCATGATGCCTTTTATTGAAAAATGGTTTGTTGCTACTGGAGTATCATTGCTTCTAGGTCCTCTCAGCAGACAAAAACCAGGTGATAGTTGTACAAATCTACATCTACACACAAATCTATCCCTTTGCATGTGAGTACATAGAGATAAACTTGATTTCATAATGGTGTCGAGTCTTACCCAGTATCATAGTGTTCATTTTCACCTTCTTCGTTGATCCGTTACTTGCTTTTCCAACTCTGAGAATCCTGGCTCCGGCTATCCGCCATCCATTTATTTATTTGTCCAGACTTATTATACATGCAAAGTAATTTCAGAATTGTTAACCTGTACCTCTGTGAGAAACAAGTTTACCAGCTATAATACAGTGTTTATATGATTGTTTTTGTCTATGGCTTTAGAATTTATTTATTTATTTTTTAGAAAGATTTTATTTATTTGTCAGAGAGAGAGAGAGAAACAGCAAGCACAAGCGGGGGGGGGGGGCAGGGGGAGAAGCAGGCTTCCTGCTGAGCAGGGAGCCTGATGTGGGACTCCATCCCCAGACCCTGAGATCATGACCTGAGCCGAAGGCAGACGCTTAACAGACTGAGCCACCCAGGCGTCCTGGCTTTATAATTTATAGTTATTATATTTTCTAAAGTCACTTAGGTCAGTTCCTTTGTTTTATTATTTGGATACATTAAAGTTTATTCTTTGTAATGTAGCTTTTATTGGGCTTTGACAAATGAATAACCTGTTTATAACCTCATTACTATACTTGTCTTTTTTAATTCATAGCACAGTTACTTACTTTAAGTCATGCTAAGCATTTATTCATTGTGGTAGCTTGAATATTAATCTACATTGTCCCACACTTTAATGACTAGAGTTTATTGCGATAAAACTACACATAACATAAAATCCATTTAACCATTTTAAAGTTTACGGTTCAGTGGCGTTTAATATACTCACAATGTTACATAACTATCACAACTATTCTCTTGAACTCCACAACATTTTCATCACCTCAGAAAGAAATTCTGTACCCATTAACAGTCATTTCCAAATGCCTTATCCCCTGGAAACTACCAATGTACTTTTTGTCTCAATGGATTTGCCTTTTCTGGACATTCGTAAAAATATTTCTGGACATTCTGTAAAAATGAAATCGTACAATATCTGACTTTTTTCACTTAGCATAAGGCTTTCAAGCTTTATTTGTGTTGTAGCATGTTACCAGTACTTTAGTCCTTTATGCACACACACATTATTAATTTAAGGTACTGTTTGATTTAAACAATAAAATAGACTTAACGTAATTATATAAAATAATGACAAATTTCCGTGGTGTATTGAACTATTTCAGTCAGGCTTAATTTTTGAACAGGAGAACTTTTCTCTAAGCCTCTTGCTAAATCCCTTTTCTTCCACTCTCCAGAGCCTCATGACTGCATTCTCTCTGTCTTTGTCTAGAATGATTTCTCCAATAGCTGTTATCAAATCCTACCACCTCATTGGAATGAGGTTTTCTAGAAAATACATTTCCAAGATTATTAAAATTTACTTCTTTTAAAGACTTTTAAACTTTTTAATGTTATTATGTTACATACATTCCTATCTTAGTAAACAGAATAGGAATAACATCTTTTAGCTTTTTTGTTGACTCGGTTATTCATGAGTATATTTACTTTTATTCTTTCTTCCTACTTTTATTCCCTCAGATATCCTTACTAAGGATAGGACCCCCTTTCCTTTCATTGCCATGCTGATAAATAGTTCTTTTTAAGTTAAATTATAAAAGCAATACATGTTCTTGAGCAAAATATAAACAGAAGGAAAAGTTGTATATTAAAAAGTAAAAGTTCCCTTCCTCTGTCTCACTGTTGTTTCATGTATATCCTTCCAGAAATTTTTCGTGTTTGTGCAAACAAGCATGTATTTTTTGAGATGTAATTGACATAATAGCATTATAGAGGTTCAGGTGTACAACATAATGTTTCAATATATGTATATATTGCAAAATGATCACCATAATAAGTCTAGTTAACATCCCATAACCCACAGTTATAATTATAATTTTTTCTTGTGATGAGAACTTTTAATATTTACTCTCTCAGCAACTTATAAGTATATAACACAATATTGTTATTTATGATTATCATGCTGTATATTACATCCCAGGACTTATTTACAAAACTGGAAGTTTGTAACTTTTGACCATCTTTACCCATTTCACTCATCCTGCCTCTGGCAACCACCAATTATTTTCTGTGTCTAGATTCCACATAAATGAAATCATAGAGTTTTTGCCTTTTTTGGTCTGATTTATTTCACTTGACATAATGCCCTCAAGATACATTCATGTTGTCACAAATGGCAGGATTTCCTTTTTTATGGCTGAATAATATACCACTGTGTATATATACACCCCACATTTTCTTTATCCATTCATCTGTCAGTGGACGCTTAGTTTGTTTCGCTGTCTTGGCTATGGCAAGTAATGCTGCAGTGAGCATGGTAGTTCAGATACTTCTTTGAGATAATGATTTTGTTTCCTTGAATATATATATACCCAGAAGTAGAAATGCTTGTTCATGTGGTAGTTCTGCTTTCCAATTTTTGAGGAACCTTTACAGTGCCTGCACCGATTTACATTCTTAGCAGTGGTGCACAAGGGTTCCCCTCTCTCCGCATCCTCACTAGCACCGGTTATCTCTTGTCCTTTTGAGAATGGCCATTCTAACAGGTGTGAGGTAATATCTCATTGTGGTTTTGATTTGCATTTCCTGATGGTTAGTGATGTTGAGGTGTTTTTCGTGTACCTATTGACCATTTGCATGTCTTTGGAAAATTCTCTAATCAGATCCTCTGTCCACTTTTTAATCAGATTGTGTGGGTTTTTTTTTTTTTTTTCAAGCATGTATTTTATATTGCAGTGTTTAGAAGCCCAAGACTACTCTCAGGTTCAGTAATTTACTAGGACTCAATAGAACTCAGAAAAACTGTTACACTCATGGTTATGGATTATTACAGTGAAAGGATACAAGTTAAAATCAGCAACAGGAAAAGGCACATAGGGCAGGGTCCAGGAGAGTTCCAACGCTGATCTGTCAGTGGAATTCTGCAGACAGCAGTTACTTCTCCCGGCAATGATATATAACAGTAAGTATGGAGTATTGCTAACCAATTACACTTATACAAGCCTTGGTGTTTAGAGTTTGGACTTGGCCACATAGACCTGTTTGACCACCCACGTGAGTGATCTTAGTGTTTAGCCCCTCCGAAGGTCAGGAAGATGCCATATGGCCCAAAGGCCCCCTGCCCCCATAAATCACCTCGTTAGACTATCTGGTGTGTGTCCCAAGCCATCCAGGTAAACAAAGACCATCTTCTCAGGCAGGATGTTCCAAGTTTAGAGGTTACCTCCCAGGTGCTGAGGGCAAAGGCCTAACCTTTCTTTCGGCAGTGTTAATCCTTTGCTACGTATGTGTATACATAAATAAAATCACCCTGTTTGAGGTGGCTTTTTTTTTAAGATTTTAATTATTTATTTGACACAGAGAGTGAATACAAGCAGGGGGAATGGCAGGCAGAGGGAGAGGGAGACGCAGGCTCCCCGCTGACAAGGAACCCGATGCAGGGCTTGATCCCAGGAACCTAGGATCATGACTCAAGCCGAAGGCAGATGGTTAACTAACTGAGCCACCCAGGTGTCCCAGAGGTGGTTGTTTAAATACAAATAGTATCATAATATAGATTCTGCAGCTTGCTGCTTTTTATTTAATAATGTATTTGGCATATATTTCCAGGATAATACATAGAGATCTTATTATTAATTTTAGTTCTGCAACATTCCATTATAGATTTATTAATGCCCTTTGAAAAGCTTTTAGGTTGTTTTCAATTTTCCACCAAAACAAGCAATGCTTCAGGGAATATTTTCTGTATCTTTGGATACTTGGGGAAGGATACTGTTAGGATAAATTCCCAGAAATTGAAATATGAGTCAAAGGGTCATACATTTTACATTTTAATAGATATTGTAAAGTTGTCTTCCAAAGTGTCTGATAGTAATTTAGACTCTCACATAGATTGTATGAGAGTACCTGTTTTACCATACCCTCGTGAACAGTGAATATGGTGGTGAAAATCATTTAAGTCACATGTAAAAGGCAATTTTTCTCTTTAGAAAATTTTATAGGATTCAAAAAAACCAGTATGTAGTCTTTTAATACAAAGCATGATAATAGATTTTAGTTTTTAAGAAAGTATATAAGTAATTTTAAAAAGTCTTAATATTTGTGTAGCCCCATCAGAATACAAATTAACAATTATATTATTTGATCAATCATACTGAAGCATTTACTTTTGAAGTCATGTAGAAGACAAATTTTCTCTAATGCCTAACATATGGGGAGTAATTTGACAACTGCTATTGTTGAATCAATATTTAAGTAGTATATATATATATATATATATATATACACACACAAACACCAGCAAATTGTGTATAAACCATACTTTAGAAGACAATAATATGTTACTTTAATAAAGTGTATGTATTTCTTTTGAAAGAGTCACTTTCAGCTGTAAGATCTTTTATAGCTTGGAAAGTGTTCATCCCATCTGCCCCGTATCCCATAGCCATATAACAATCAATTTAGCTCTTCTTTATCAGTTAATTTTTTCCCCTGCAAAGATTGTTAGTCATTTGAAATATGTTAATTGGGAGATACTGCAGGGTCTACTGTGATTTATTTTTATTTTTATTTTTTTAAGATTTTATTTATTCGAGAAAGAGAGAGAGAGAGAACATGAGTGGGAGGGGCAGAGGGAGAGGGAGAAGCAGACTTCCCACTGAGCAGGGAGCCTGATGCAGGGCTCCTCGGTCCCAGGACCTGAGATCATGACCTGAGCCGAAGGCAGACACTTAACTGACTGAGCCACCCAGGCACCCCTCTATTGTGATTTATATAGTATTTCTTAAAATGTAACTTTTGAAATTTGTCTTTTCATGTATATATAAATTGCTAGTAGTCTTAGGCAATTGTGTTCACTTGATACATTAGTGCTGATATATATCTTTAGATACTGTTTTCCAATTATAAAAGATTGTAATTTTCAAATACCGTAATCTGTTGGGGGGGATCTTTTTACTCTTTGGTTATTTTTATTTTTGGTATTTTTGTTTGTTATTGAGAGAATCTTAAGTACCATCTATAGTATTTAATACTCTACTGTTGGGATATAATTAATACTAGTTAGTGCCATATTACAAAATACAGTAAATACAGCAGCAGATAAAATATGACTATTCTTATGAGAATACTTGTTTTATCTTCCCACAAGAGCAGCACTTTAAAGAGTTAGCTTATTTGCAAAAAAAAAAAAAAAAAAGAGCTATTTGCTTGAATGGATTACATATTCAATTTGTAATTACATTTTAAATTTTATTATATGCTACTTAAATGTTGTTTTTCTATACATTTTTATAGGCCCTGACTTTGTTGTTTGTGATGAAGGTCATATTCTGAAAAATGAAGCATCTGCTGTTTCAAAAGCTATGAATTCTATACGATCAAGGAGGAGGATTATTTTAACAGGAACACCACTTCAAAATAACTTAATTGAGTGTGAGTTACTATCTGCAATTATGCTGTAGAGTTGGCATTGCCTCAGATACATTTTTGCCACTTTGCCATTTGCCTTTCTTCTGTCTAATATAGTCTTTGACTATGATCTGCATAGGTCCATCTTAGTCTGCTGTGAAAGAATACCATATATTTCAGGTGGAATGCTTTATAAATACGAATGGTAAACCACAGTCAACAGGTGTGCTATTTTGAGTGTTCAAAAATAAACATAGAATTTGCAATCTAGAAAAATGATCGGAAGTCTTAATGATTGCTTTACAAATTCAGGAGATATTGTAACAGAATATATCTAATTTGTGGGAAGTACTATAGGAAATTGAAAAGAAATACCACGTGTGAATGATTTAGGAATGTGGAGGTGGGATAAGGAGAGCTGTGTCGAATCTATATAGGCATAGAATTTGTGAAGACTGAGAACAGATGATGTGAATCCAGATAACTTGTGATTTTCTCTCATTTTCATATGTGTGGTAATACTTAAAGAGGGAACATGATTTATTGCGCAAATAACAAATTGAAATTTCTTTTTTTTTTTTACATTTTTTTTTAAATTTATTTATTTTTTTAATTAAAGCATAATGTATTATTTGCCCCAGGGTACATGTCTGTGGATCCTTAGGTTTACACATTTCACAGCACTTACCATAGCACATACCCTCCTCAATGTCCATAACCCAACCACCCTAT
>CM052901.1:52153939-52179106 GCA_028534135.1 Potos flavus
CCTTTCTCCACATCCTCTCCAACATTTGTTGTTTACTGTATTGTTGATTTTGGCCATTCTAACTGGTGTGAGGTGGTATCTCAATGTGGTTTTGATTTGAATCTCCCTGATGGCTAATGATGATGAACAGTTTTTCATGTGTCTGTTAGCCATTTGTATGTCTTTGGAGAAGTGTCTGTTCATGTCTTCTGCCCATTTTTTGATGTGTTTATCTGCTTTTTGAGTGTTGAGTTTTAGGAGTTCTTTATAGATCTTAGATATCAGACCTTTGTCTGTAGTGTCACTTGCGAATATCTTTTCCCATTCCGTGGGTTGCCTGTTTGTTTTGTTGACTGTTTCCTTTGCTGTGCAGTTTTTTATCTTGATGAAGTCCCTAAAGTTCATTTTCGCTTTTGTTTCCTTTGCCTTCGGAGACATATCCTGGAAGAAGTTGCTATGGCTGATGTCGAAGAGGTTACAGCCTATGTTCTCCTCTAGGATTTTGATAGATTCCTGCCTCACATTGAGGTCTTTTATCCATTTCGAGTTTATCTTTGTGTATGGTTTAAGAGAATGGTCAAGTTTCACTCTTCTATTTATAGCTGTCCAATTTTCCCAGCACCCTTTATTGAAGAGACTGTCTTTTCTTCACTGGATATTTTTTCCTACTTTGTCAAAGATTATTTGACCATAGAGTTGCAGGTCCATATCTGGACTCTCTACTCTGTTCCACTGGTCTATGTGTCTGTTTTTGTGCCAGTACCATGCTGTCTTGGTGATCACAGCTTTGTAGTAAAGCTTGAAATCAGAACATGATGCCCCCAGCTTTGTTTTTCTTTTTCAACATTTCCTTAGCAATTCAGGGTCTTTTCTGGTTCCATACAAATTTTAGGATTGTTTGTTCCAGCCCTTTGAAAAATGCCGGTAGAATTTTGATCGGGATGGCCTTGAAAGGATAGATTGCTCTAGGCAGTATAGACATTTTAACAATGTATGTTCTCCCGATCCATGAGCACGGAATGCTTTTCCACCTTTTTGTGTCTTCTTCAATTTCTTTCATGAGTGTTCTGTAGTTCCTCGAGTACAGATCCTTTACTTCTTTGGTTAGGTTTATTCCCAGTTATCTTATGGTTCTTGGTGTTATAGTAAATGGAATCGATTTCTCTAATTTCCCTTTCCATATTTTCATTGTTAGTATATAAGAAAGCAACTGATTTCTGTGCATTGTTTTTGTATCCTGCCACCTTATGGAATTGCTGTATGAGTTCTGGTAGTTTGAGGGTGGAGTCTTTTGGGTTTCCCATATGAAGTATCATGTTATCTGCGAAAAAAGAGAGTTTGGCTTCTTTGCCATTTTGAATACCTTTTATTTCTTTTTGTCGTCTCATTGATGTTGCCAGGAGTTCTAGTACTATGTTGAAGAAGAGTAGCGAGAGTGAGCATCCTCGTCATATTCCTGATCTCAAAGGGAAGTCTGTCAGCTTTTCCCCATTGAGAATGATACTTGCTCTGGGCTTTTCGTAGATAGATTTTATCAAGTTGAAGAATATTGCTTCTATCCCTATACTTTGAAGAGTTTTAATCAGGAACGGATGCTGTATTTTGTCAAATGCTTTTTCTGCATCAATTGAGAGAACCATGTGGTTCTTCTCTTCTCTTATTGATTTGTTCTATCACGTCGATTGATTTGCAAATGTTGAACCACCCTTGCATCCCAGGGATAAATCCCACCTGGTCATGGTGGATAAGCTTTTTAATGTGCTGTTTGATCCTATTAGCTAGAATCTTGTTGAGAATCTTGGCATCCATATTCATCAGGGATATTGGTCTGAAATTCTCCATTTTGATGAGGTCTTTGCCTGCTTTGGGGATCAGGGTAATGGTGGCCTCATAGAGAGAGTCTGGAAGTTTTCCTTGTTTCTATTTTTTGAAACAGTTTCAGGAGAATAGGTACTATTTCTTCCTTGAATGTTTGGCAGAATTCCCCAGGGAATCTGTCAAGTCCTGGGCTCTTGTTTTTTGGGAGGTTTTTGATCACTGCTTCAATCTCATTACTAGATATTAGTCTATTCAGGTTGTCAGTTTCTTCCTGTTTCAGTCTTGGAAGTTTATTAGTTTCCAGGAATGCATCCTATTCTTCTAGGTTGCTTAACTTATTGGCATATAACTGTTGATAATAATTCCTGATTGTTTCTATTTCCTTGGGGTTAGTTGTGATCTCTCCCATTTCATTCATAATTTTGTTAATTTGGGTCCTCTCTCTTTTCTTTTGGATTAGTTTGGCCAGTGGTTTATCTATCTTATTGATTCTTTCAAAAAACCAACTTCTGGATTCGTTGATGCGTTCTGCTGTTTCTCTAGTTTCTAACTCATTGATTGCTGCTCTTTCCCTTCTTGTACGTGGGGTTAGCGTAATTTGTTGTTGATTTTCCAGTTCCTTAAGGTGTAAAGAGAGTTAGTGTATTTGGGATTTTTCAATTTTTTTCAGTGAGGCTTGGATGGCTATATATTTCCCCCTTAGGACCGCATTTGCCGTATCCCATAGGTTTTGGACTGATGTGTCTTCATTTTCATTGGTTTCCATGAATTGTTTAAGTTCTTTGATTTTCTGGTTGATCCAAACATCCTTGAGCAGGTTGGTCTTTAGCTTCCAAGTGTTTGAATTCCTTCCAAACTTTTTCTTGTGGTTGAGTTCCAGTTTCAAAGCATTGTGGTCTGAGAATATGCAGGGAATCATCTCACTCTTTTGGTATCGGTTGAGTCCTGATTTGTGACCCAGTATGTGGTCTCTTTTGGGGAAAGTTCCATGTGCGCTCGAGAAGAATGAGTATTCTGTTGTTTTAGGGTAGAATGTTCTGTATATATCTATGAGGTCCATCTAGTCCAATGTGTCATTCAAAGCTCTTGTTTCTTTATTGATTTTCTGTTTGGATGATCTGTCTGTTACTGAGAGTGACGTGTTAAGATCCCCTACAATTAATGTATTCCTATCGATATGACTCTTTATTTTGATTAGCAGTTGGCTTATGTAGTTGGCTGCTCCTATATTGGGGGCATAAATGTTTACAATTGTTAGATCTTCTTGGAGGATAGACCCTTTAAGAATGATGTAGTGTCCTTCTGTATCTCTGACTATAGTCTTTAGCTTAAAATCTAATTTATCTGATATGAGAATTGCTACCCCAGCTTCTTTTGAGGTCCATTGGCATGAAAGATGGTTCTCCATCCCTTCACTTTCAGTCTGGATGTGTCTTTCGGTTCCAAATGTGTCTCTTTTAGACAGCATATGGATAGGTCCTATCGTTTTATCCAGTCTGCAACCCTGTGCCGTTTTATGGGAGCATTTAGGCCGTTTACATCGAGAGTGATTATTGAAAGATAAGTTTTTATTGACATCATGTTGCCTGTGAAGTCCTTGTTTCTATAGATTGTAAGTTTCTGTTCTATGTCACTTATAGGTTCTCTCTTCTTTTATAGAACCCCCCCGTTAATATTTCTTGTAGTGCCAGCTTGGTGGTCACATACTCTTTTAAACCTTGCTGGTCTTGGAAGGTCTTTATCTCTCCATCCATTTTGAATGTCAGCCTTGCTGGATAAAGTATTCTTGGATGCATATTCTTCTCATTTCGTGCCCTGAGTATATCTTGCCAGCCCTTTCTGGCTTGCCAGGTTTCTGTGGACAGGTCTCACATTACTCTGATGGGCCTTCCTCTGTACATAAGGAATCTCTTCCCCCAGCTGCCCTCAGGACCTCTTGTTTGAAATTATAATTCGCGAATCTCACAATGATGTGTCTGGGTGTCTTTCTAAACTCATCGATTTTGGAGGGTGCCCTTTCTGCCTCTAGGACACGAACACTTGTTCCATTCCCCAGATTGGGGAAATTTTCATCCAGAATTTGTTCAGCTATATCTTCTAGTCTTCTGTCTTTCTCCACCCCCTCAGGGATTCCAATAATTCTGACGTTGGAACATTTCATGGCGTCATTTATTTCCCTAAGTCTGTTCTCATGGCTTCTAAGCAGTTTGTTCCAGCCCTCCTCCTGATCTTTCTTCTCTATCACCTTGTCCTCTCGATCACTAATTCTATCCTCTGCCTCAGTTACCGTAGCTGTTAGACTCTTTAGATTGGATCTCATTGATAGCATTTTTAACATCAGACATATTGGCTCTCAGTTCCGCCCTTAGAGATTCTATGTTGTCACTAATGTTTTTCTCCAACCTAGTCATTGCCTGGATAATTGTTACCCTGAATTCCCTTTCCGAAATACTGTTTATGTCCATATCCCGTAGTCCTGAGGGAGAGGGCGCAGTCTCTGGGTTTTTCCTTTGTTGGGTGTTCCTCCTCCTAGTGATTCTGATGAGAAGTGGTTGAGGGGATGTATAGCTGAAAGTATCAACCACGATCCAGGCAAGCTGCCCTCTGGAAAGTTTCGGAGCAATCGGAATTCACCACCAAAAAGAAAGAAAAAAGAAAAAGAGAGAGAGAGAAAGAAAAAAAAGAAATCCCAGTCAAAATGAGCCCCCAAAACAAGATTTATAAGATATATAAACAAACACAAACAAACATAAAGACCGTCAAAAGTAAATGACAAGAAATAAAAGAACCCAGCCAGAATGAACCCAAAGAATAAGATTTAACAACCGAAAGATAAACAACTACACAGAAACACTGACAGAAGAATAAGATGGAAGGGTGGTTATAAATCCTCCATGTGGGCGAGGAAGGTTATTTCTGATCTTCCTGGGTGTATCGTTGTATTAAGCCTCTAGTCATAATGTTACGTAGTTTAAAAAAATTAACAAGAATCGTGAGAACGAACCAAAAAAAAAGGAAAAAACTTGTATCTCTTAAATATGCAGGTTTTAAGGCAATACTGGGATCTTAATATATTGTTTTCCCCTGATGTTGGGGTTTTATAGTTTTATGGGGACCCTGTGGTTATTGTCCTCTTGTTTTTGGCTTGTCTTCTGGGGGAGGGGCCTGCCCCCTTGTTTTCCAGTCATTCTTGCTTGGGTTGAGTCGCCCTGCTGGCTATCACAGGGCTGGGCTCTGTGGAAACCGGTTTTTCAGGCTTTTGCTCTCTCGAGGTTTTTGTTCTTTTGCGGCTTTTCAGAGGGTCTGAGCAAAGAATCTGCCTGTACCCAGACCTCGGCCTCAGAAGCCTCAGTCTGATCCCCTCTGCGTGCTCCAGAACACACAGAGTTCTGCTCTGCAAACTCCACTGCATAGCACAGCCTCCCACAGGCAGGTCGCACCCCCAGCCACCTTCCCAGTGGTCAACCGAGGCCCTCGCTTTTCTCTGCACCTCCGTGCCACTAAAACCGTGAGCGATATTGGCCTGGGAAACTCGCTTGCAGTGGCTGCCATTTCTGGGATTGCTGTCTGGGCTCCAGGCCCACACCAGGTGTGCTCAGACCCCGGGGGCTCGGGGGTTGCGCAGGCCTCGGAGGGATTCCTGTCCGAGATCTGGCCGTGTTCTCTCAGGCATGGGCTGGGAACTCTCAGACCCGTGGCTGGCCGCCAACGGCCAGAGGTCCTAGAGATCGCTGTCTGGCGCTCACACCAGGCTCTCTTGGGCGCTTGCAGGAGTACCCCCAGCCCCAGTGGTGGTGCAGGCAGCGGAAAGCCACAGGCTCATGGACCACACCAGGCTCTCTTATGTGCTTGCGGGAGTGCACCCAGCCTGAACAGTGGTGTAAGCAGTGGAGAGCTGCAGGCTCATGGACCACGGACTGGACCCCCCCCACCAGTCTCTCTCTGATGCAAGTGGTCGCCCGTGGTTGTGTCCTTCCTGGGAATGTGGGTTTAGGCCCGTGCCCATGACCACTCAATTCCACTAGTTGCCCTTTGAGATCTTTTGCTCTTTTTGAGTGTTTTTAACCAGACTCTAAGTTAGTGCTGGTCCCCAACCACAGAGCACTCTCGTTTGGGGTATTACTTTCCTTGGGTCACTTCTGGTGGCTCCCTCCCCCTTCTGTTTATCCTCCGATATCAGTCCAAGTGTTCCCACTCCGCTTTACCTTTCCGCTGCTGCCTTCTGCTCCCGTAGATATCCAGAAGTGAATTATCTTACATCTCACCTGATTTCATGGGTGTTCAGAGTGTTCTGGTAGATATTTAGCTCACTTTAGGGGACCGGTTGAAACAGGGTTTCCTACTTCTCTGCCATCTTGCCTCCTCCCCCAAATGCTGCTTTTTTTTATTTAATCCCCTTTGTTTTGCATCTTACCTCTTTGATAAGTGTCATATAAATGAAATGTGCATTCATTTTCATTTTGCTTTTATAGAAGAAATACAATTTTGTTGAAATGACTCTGAGCAGAGGAAATCTAATGTTTTCAACATGAAAAACTGTTTTTAGGAGTACATTTTTTTGTTTAAGAATAGTTGGGAAACAGTTTCTAAAAGATTAGATACAGAGAGGCTTTATCTAAAACAAGAGCTTTTATGTTTTCATTTAAATTCCAGCTAGTTAGGGGTTCCTAGGTGCTCTAGGTGCCTCGATTAAGTGTCCAAGTCTTGGTTTCAGCCAAAGGCTGCTTATGACTCTCTCTGTCCCCCTCCCCCAGTAAAATAAATTTTAAAATTTGAATTAGTTAACATTCAGTATAAATTTAGTTTCAGGTATAAAATATAATGATTCAACACTTCCATACATCACCCTTTGCTCATCATGACAAGTGCACTCCTTAGTTCCTATCACCTCTTTAACCCATCCCTCTACTTGCCTCCCCTCTGCTAACCATCGGTTTTAAAAGAGGAGTTTGTAATCCATGATCCACAGATGGAATTATTGGGGGGAGGGGGGCATGTGAACCGGAATAAGAAAAAGTCACATTAATTTTTACTAACTGCTAATGAAAATTAGCATTTTTTCCAATTATAATGTGGGCAGTAAACCATAGTACTATTAGTGATAACTGTGACTTTGTTACCAATAGAAATCAAATATTTCTATTGTTACTGGTATCTTAAAGTTATTTACCTTTATCAGGACTTCAGAATTTCAGATAATTCTTAGACTTGCTGCTATATTTTGTTATTTAATGCATTAACAAAGTACATATATTACTGTATCACAAATATGTTGGCTATTTTGATAATTTATATATAATGGGTGTCTTTTGTTTTCCTATTTTATGTGTTTCAAAACATTATTCAAAGAAAGATATCTACAAACTTCTCTATACTGCCAAAAGAGTCCCTGGCTCAGATACAGTTAAAATCCCTAATTTAGAAGCATGTTGGTTGACATAGAGAATTCTTTTTTTTCTCAGTTTTCATTTAAATTCCAGTTAGTTAACATACAGTATAATTAGTTTTAGATGTACAATTTGGTGATTCAGTACTTAATACAACACCTGATGCTCATTCACAAGTGTACTCCTTAATCCCCATCACCTATTTAACCCATCCCTCCACCCACTCTCCTGACAGAGAATTCTTATGTCTTAACATTAACTATTTTTTTTTTGATCAGGTGTAGGTAATAACAGTGAAGGTGGAAGAGGAAAGGCAGGTGCAAAACTTTTCCAAGATTTTCAGATGTTAAGTAGAATCTGGACTCATCCTTGGTGTTTGCAGCTGGACTACATTAGCAAAGAAAATAAGGTAAATCAGGTAACCTAAAATTGATTAAGATGTATCTATTGGAAGCAGAATAACTTGAGGAATAAGGCTGATCTATATAGACTTACTGTATATTGGAATTTTCCTTTGCTTGTAGTACAGTAATTCAACCTATTTTATTTCTAGTTAATTTCTGTATGTTAGATTATGATTGTGGAAGGACTATTAAATGTTATTCTTAACATCTGTATAAACATGGTAAAATGATAAAAATGTAAAAAGTAACATTGGGTCAATAGTATTAACTAATGAACAATTGACTTCATCAGTTTTTGTTACTTATGTCCTTTTTCTTTTCCATGATTCAGTCCAAGATTTCACATTGCATTTAGTAATCATATTTGTGATGTCTCCTTTCTTTTTTCTAATCTATGGTAGTTCTTTCAGTTCTTTTTTATCCCATGACAATTAACTTACCCTCAGGTAAAGTAAACATCATTATAATTTTCAGTATAAGTTGAAATAAACTATTAAAACATTCATCATTTTTTTTCCTCTAGGGGTACTTTGATGAAGACAGTATGGATGAATTTATAGCTTCAGATTCCGATGAAACCTCCATGAGTTTAAGCTCCGATGATTATACAAAGTAAATTGAATAATTTTTGAGTCCTGTGTTGACACGTTTAAAATCCCTAATTGCTGATTGTTCTCTCATAATTGGCATTTGTATCTTTTTTGTGCTTTCCTAACAGTTTGAATTTGTTCCTTTTATAGAAAGAAGAAAACAAAAGGGAAAAAAGGGAAGAAAGATAGTAGCTCAAGTGGAAGTGGCAGTGACAATGACGTTGAAGTGATTAAAGTCTGGAATTCAAGATCTCGAGGAGGTGGTGAAGGAAATGTGGATGAAATAGGAAGCAATCCCTCAGTTTCATTAAAGCTGGAAGAAAGTGAGTCTAATGAATGTTGACTTTATAATTGGTCATTGATTTAGAAATTATCATGTCCAGGCTTTTCTCAATTATTAATTTATCCTTACTATTTCACTCAAAGGAATATCTTTCCTAGGTGCTTTTAGTAAGCATCTAGGATAATCAGGTCACATAATAACAAATATCTGGTGAATGTTTAATTAGAAGCAAGCCATTGTGCTCTCTCTGATATTTAAGAGGAAAAGAAGAAAAACTAATGTTTATTTACATGTATATAAACTAAATGCTGTATTTTCATTCCATGCGTTAAATGACTTAGTTCTTGAGCTGACTTTCAATGCTGCTGATATCTTTATTTTTTATAAATGATAGGTAGAAGTGGGATTTAGACCTAGATACACCGAATTTCAGAGCCACGATGGTATTTTCAATTAACTATATATAAATAACTGGAAACATTTCATGTAATATAGTATCATTGTAATTAACTTTATACAATGAAACTAGTGTTAATGTTTCAGCCTTTTTCCTTTATAATTCTTCATAATCTACAATTGTTGCATACTTTAAGTTTTCCCTTTTTCATGTACAGTTTATCACCTCTTTTTAAAATTATTTTTATTTTTTAATTTAAATTTTAGGTAGTTAACATACAGTGCAGCAGTAGTTTCTCGAGTAGAATTTAGTGATTCATCACTTACATACAACACCCAGTGCTCATCAGAATAAGTGCCCTCCTCAATACCCATCACCCTTCTAGCCCATCCTCCACCCATTTCCTTCCATCAACCCTCAGTTTGTTCTCTATCCTTAAGAGTCTCTTATGGCTAGAGGGTTGGTGGATGGTGGGTGGGGTAACTGGGGGATTGGCATTAAGGAGGAGGGCACTTGATGTAATGAGTACTTAGTATTATATGCAACTGATGAATCACTAAATTCTCCTCCTGAAACTAATAGTAATTATATGTTAGCTAAATTGAATTTATTTATTTTTTTATTGTTTTAATATTGGGTTTTTTTTTAATTTATTTTTTATTTTTATTTTTTATTTTTCCCAAATACTTTTATTTTATTTTTTCAGTGTTACAAGATTCATTGTTCATGTACCACACCCAGTGCTCCATGCAATACGTGCCCTCCTCAATACCCACCACCAGGCTCACCCAACCCCCCACTCCCACCCCTCCAAAACCCTCAGTCTGTTGCTCAGAGTTCACAGTCTTTCATGGTTCATCACCCCTCCAATTTCGAATTTAAATAAATATTTTTTTAAAAAGATTCTCTTATGGCTAGTTTCCCCCTCTCCTTTTTTCTTTTCTCCCTTCCCATATGTTCATCTGTTTTCTTTCTTTAATTCCACATATGAGTGATATCATATGGTATTTGTTTTTCTCTGACTAGCTTATTTCACTTAGCATAATACATTCTAGCTCCATCCATGTCCTTGCAAATGTCAAGATTTTATTCTGTTTTATGGCTGAGTAATATTCCATTATATATATATACCACATCTTCTTTATCTATTCTTATGTCGATGGACATCTGGGGTCTCCTCATAGTTTGGCTGTTGTTGATAGTGCTACTGTAACCATCAGGGTGCATGTAACCCCTCAAATCTGTATTTTTTCATCTTTTGGGTAAATACCTATTAGTGCAATTGCTGAATCATAGGGTAGTTCTATTTTTAACATTTTGAGAAACCTCTGTACTGTTCTTCAGAGTGGCTGCAGCAATTTGCATTCCTACCAACACTGCAAGAGGGTTCCCCTTTCTCTGTATCCTCACCAACACCTCTTGTTTCTTCTTTTGTTAATTTTAGCCATCCTGACAAGTGTGAGATGGTATCTCATCATGGTTTTGATTTACATTTCCCTGATGGCTAGTGATGTTGAGCATTTTTTCATGTGTCTGTTAGCCATCTGTATGTCTTTTTTGGAAGAGTGTCTATTCATACCTTCTGCCCATTTATTAACTGGATTATTTGTATTTTAGATGTTGAGTTTGATAAGTTCTTTGTAGATTTTGCCTACTAACCCTTTATCAGATATGTCGTTTGCAAATATCTTCTCCCATTCCATAGGCTGCCTTATAGTTTTGTTGATTATTTTCCTTCACCATGCAGAAGCTTTTTCTTTTTTTTAAATTTTATTTCTTAAGATTTTACTTACTTATTTGACAGAGAGAGACACAGTGAGAGAGGGAACACAAGCAGGGGGTGTGGGAGAGGGAGAAGCAGGCTTCCTGCCAAGCAGGGAGCCTGATGCGGGTCTCGATCCCAGGATCCTGGGATCATGACCTGAGCCAAAGGCAGATGCTTAATGACGGAGCCACCTGGGTGCTCCAGAAGCTTTTTAACTTGATGAAGTCCCAGTAGTTCATTTTTGCTTTTGTTTCCCTTGCCTTTGGTGATGCATCTAGTAAGAAGTTGCTATGGCAGAGGTCAAAGAGATTTCTGCCTGTGTTCTCCTCTGTCACCTCTTTTGTTTTCTCTTTCTCTCTTTTTCTTGTGCATGAGTGTACACACGAGTGAAAGTCTGAATTTTTTATTGGCTGAAGTTGTCTTGACCCATATCTATATTTCAAGGATTAGTGTTGAGGCTCCATGTACTCTTGGTGCAGCCTGATTGGGTACCTAGGAACTCCAAAGTTGGGACCAAATATCTGAATATTTTAAATATAAAATATCTAAAGACAGAACAGTGTAAGTAGCTCTAAATATTTATCATTTGAGAGTCATATAGCAAAGCAGTTGACTGTGAAGGAAAGAGAGATACAGAGGCCAGCTTGGTGAATGACCATGGGTTCAAACAAGCTTGGCTGATTTTAGGCCTGCATCTGAACTAATGTGGTGATTCCTTCATAAACATTTCTCTTATCAAGAGAATAGGGGCAGAAAGTGTACTTGGAAGAATAATAGCTGAGAACTTTCTTACTCTGGGGAGGGAAACACATCCAGATCCAGGAGGCACAGAAAACTCCCATCAAAATCAACAGAAGCAGGCCAACACCAAGACACGTTCTAATTAAATTTGTAAAATATAGTGATAAAGAAAAATATCTTAAAAACAGCAGGACAAAAGAAGTCCTTAACTTACAAGGGAAAACCCATAAAGCTAGCTGGAGATTTCTCAACAGAAATTTGGCACGTTAGAAGAGAGTGCCATGATACATTCAAAATGTTGAAGGGAAAAATATGCAACCAAGAATACTTTATCCAGCAAGGCTGATTCAGAATAAATAGAAAGAGAAAGTTTCCCAAACAGAAACTAAAGGAGTTCATGACCACTAAATAAACCCTGCAAGAAATATTAAATGGGACTCTTTGAGTGGGAAAAAAAGACCAAAAGTGACAAAGTCCAGAAAGGAACAGAGAAAATCTTCAGAAATAACGACAAAACAAGTAATACAATGGCACTAAATACGTATCTATCAATAATCATTCTGAATGTAAATGGACTAAATGCTCCAATCAAAAGACATAGGATGTCAAAATGGATACAAAAGCAAGACCCATCTATATGCTGCCTACAAGAGACCCATTTTAGACCTAAAGACACCTTCAGATTGAAAGTGAGGTGATGGAGAAACATTTATCTTGCAAATGAATGTCAAAAGAGTCAGAGTAGCCATACTTATATCAGACAAACTAGGTTTTAACCAAAGACTGTAACAAGAGATGACAAAGCACACTATATCATAATAAAGGGGTCTATCCACAAGAAGATCTGAGAATTGTAAACATTTATACCCCCAACTTTGGAGCACCCAAATATATAAAACAATAACAAATGTAAAGGAATTCGTTGATAATAATACAATAATAGTAGGTGACATTAAACCCCACTTATATCAATGGACCGATCGATCATCTAAGCAGAAAATCAGTAAGGAAACAATGGCTTTGAATGGTATATTGGACCAGATGGACTTAACAGATATATTCAGAACATTTCATCCTAACACAGCAGAATACACATTCTTTTCAAGTGCTCATGAAACATTTTCCAGAAGAGACACATACTAGATCACAAATCAGGCCTCCACAAGTACAAAAAGATTGAGATTATACAATACATATTTTCTGACCACAATACTATGAAACTTGAAGTCAAACACAAGAAAAAAATTGCAAAGACCACAAATACATGGAGGTTAAAGAACATGCTACTTAAGAGTGAATGGTTTCATCAGAAAATTAAGGAAGAAATAAAGAAATACATGGAAACAAATGAAAATGAAAACATGACAGTCCAAAACCTTTGGGATGCAGCAAAAACATTCATAAGATGGAAGTATATAGCAATACAGGCCTACCTCAAGTAGCAAGAAAAATCTCAAAAACACAACCTAACCTTACACCTAAAGGAGCTAGGAAAAGAACAACAAATGAAGCCTAAAGCCAAGAGAAGAAGGAAAATAATAAGGGTTAGAGCAAACAAATGAAAGAGAAACCAAAAAAACAAAACAAAAACCAAAAAAAAAAAAAAAACACACAAAACGGTAGAACAGATCAATGAAACCAGGGGCTGGTTCTTTCAAAGAATTAATAAAATTGATAAACCCCTAGCTAGACTTATCAAAAAGAAAAGAGAAAGGATCCAAATAAACAAAATCACAAATGATAGAGGAGTGATAACAATAAAGACCACAGAAATACAATTATAAGAGAGTATTATGAATAACCGTATGCCAAGAAATTGGACAACTGGAAGAAATGGATAAACTCTTAGAAACATGTAAACTACCAAAACGGAAATAGGAGCAAATAGAACATTTGAACAGATTGATAACTTGTAATGAAATTGAGCCAGTAATCAAAAAACACCCAACAAACAGAAGTCCAGGGACAGATGGCTTCCCAGGGGAATTCTACCAAACATTTACAGAAGAGTTAATACCTATTTCTCTCAGACTATTCCAAAATATAGAAAAGGAAGGAAAACTTTCCAGTTCATTTTATGAGGACAGCATTACCCTGATAGCAAAACCAGATAAAGAGTACCCTAAAAAAGAGAGCTATAGGCTAATATTGTAGATGCACATAGATGCAAAATACTCAATAACATTCTTACAAACTAAATTCAGCAATACATTTTTTAAAAATCATTCACAGTGATCACATGGGATATATTACTGGGTTGCAAGGGTTCATCATTCACAGATCAATCAATGTGATATACTACATTAATAAAAGAAAGGATAAGAACCATACAGTCATTTCAGTAGATGCAGCAAAATCTTTGACATAGTATAGCATCTATTCATGATAAAAAACCCTCAACAATGTTGGTTCGGAGGGAGCATACCTCATCATCATAAAGGTCATATACAAAAAACCCACAGCTAATATCATGCCCAGTGGGGGAAAACTGAAAAACAGAGCTTTTCCTCTCTGGTCAGGAGCAAGATGGGGATGTCCATTCTCACCACTGTTATTTAACAAAGTACTGGAAGTCGTACTCAAAGCAGTCAGACAACAACAACAAAAAAGACAAGACATCCAGATTGGCAAGGGAGAAGTAAAACTTTGACTATTTGCAGATGACAAGATATTCTATATAGAAAACCCAAAAGACTCACCAAAAGGCTGCTGGAACTGATACATGAATCCAATAAAGTGGCAGGATACAAAATGAATGTAGAGAAATCTGTTGGATTTCTATACACCAATAATGAAGCAGCATCAACAAAAATTAAGGAATCAGTCTCATTTCTGTTTTTCCAAAAATAACAAGATAGGTAGGAATAAACTCAACCAAGAAGGTAAAAGATCTGTACTCTGAAAAGTATAAAACACTGATGAAGGAAATTGAAGAGGACACAAAGAAACAGAACGACATTCCATGCTCATGGATTGGAGGAACAAACATTGTCAAAATGTCTGTGCTACCTAAAGCAGTCTACATATTTAATGCTATCCGTATCAAAATACCAAGAGCATTTTTCACAGAGCTAGAACCAACAATCCTAAAATTTGTATGGAACCACCAGTGTCTCAAGTAGCCAAAGCGACCTTGAAAAAGAAACAAAAGGGGCGCCTGGGTGGCTCAGTGGGTTAAAGCCTCTGCCTTCAGCTCAGGTCATGATCTCAGGGTCCTGGGATCGAGCCCCGTATCGGGCTCTCTGCTCAGCAGGGAGCCTGCTTCCCACTCTTTCTCTGCCTGCCTCTCTGCCTACTTGTGATCTCTCTCTCTGTCAAATAAATAAATAAAAAATCTTTAAAAAAAAAAAAGAGTAAATGCATTTCTAAGAGTAAAATGTAATTAAAAAAAAAAGAAACAAAAGCTGGAGGCATCACAATTTCTATCTTCAAGTTATATAGCTGTATTAATCAAAATAGTATGGTTTGGTGCAAAAATACTCACATAAATTAATGGAACAGAATTGAAAACCCAGAAATGAACCTACAATTCTATGGACAATTAGTCTTTGACAAAGAAGGAAAGAATAATGGGAGAACCAATGTTTTTCAACAAATGTTGTTGGGAAAACTGGACAGCAACATGCAAAAGAGTGAAATGGGACCACTTTGTTACACGGTGCACAAATAGAAATTCAAAATGAATTAAAGACATAACCGTGAGACCTGAAACCATAAAAATCTTAGAACACAGGCAGTAATATCTTTGACATTGGCTGTAGCGAGTTGTTTCTAGATATGTCTTCTGAGGCAAGGGAAGTAAAAGCAAAAATAAACTATTGGGACTTATCAGAATAAACAGCTTCTGCACAGTGAAGGAAACAACAAAACTAAAAGGCAACCTTCGGAATGGGAGACGATATTTGCAAATTACGTATCTGATAAAAGGTTAGCATCCGGAATATATAAAGAACCTCTAAACCTCAACACCCAAAAAAGGAACAATTGAAGTAAAAGTGTGCAGCTGACGTGAATAGACATTTTTCCAAGATGTACAGATGGCCAACAGAGGCTACTTACCATCAGGGAAATGCAAATCAAAACTACAATGAGATAGCACATCACACCTGTCAGAATGGTTAAAATGATCAACAGTAGAAACAACAGATGCTGGTGAGGATATGGAAGAAAAGGAACACTTTTGCACTGCTGGTGGAAATGCAAACTGGTGCAGCCACTCTGGAAAACAGTATGAAGATTCCTCAGAAAGTTAAAAATAGAACTACTCAAGGATCCCATAATTGCACTACTGGGTATTTACCCATAAAATACAAAAAACTAATTCAAAAGGATATATGCCCTCCTATGTGTGTAACAGCAATTATCAACAATAGCCAAATTATGGAACAAGCCCTTGTGTCCGTCTACAGACAAATGGATAAAGAAGAGGTGGTATATAATTACAATGGAATATTACTCAACCATCAAAAAGAATAAAATCTTTGGGAACAACGTGGATAGAACTAAAATGTAATAATACTCTCTAGTATTAAGCAAAATAAGTCAGTCTAAGAATGATAAATACCCTATGATTTGACTTATATGTGGAATTTAAGAAATTGTAATAGTAAAGGGATAAAAAGAGAGAGAAATGCAATCTAAGAAATAGACTTAACTACAGACAACAAAGTGATGGTTACCAAAAGGGAGGTAGATGGGGGAATGGCTTATATAGGTGATGGGGATTGAGGAATGCATTTATGATGAGCACTGGGTCTTGTATGAAAGTGTTGAATCACTATATTGTACACCTGACAATGATACTACACTGTATGTTAACTAACTGGATTTAAAATAAAACCTTCAAAAAATAAGAAAAATAGAAAACCTTTCTCTTTTCACTACCTTATTGGAATAAGCAGATGGCAGCCTAACCACGGACCTTGGCTTATTTCTCTTAGAAATCAGGGGGATAGTAAAAATTAAACTACCAAATTTTCCTCCTTCTTGTTCTCTGCTGTTGTCTCATAAAGGCAATTTAATATCATTGTTAATCTTCCAATTACAGTTAAAGAGTGTTTTTCTAAGAATAGTAAAGGAATGGTTCTAGTTTAATAGGAAGCTTGTTTTCTCCCTCCCTTCTCTCCCAGTCTGACTTTTTTCTTAAATTTCTCCTCAGTCATCTCAGAATTGGAAATAAATAGCTTAAAATTTATGTGTTCCTGGGAATGATTTTCTCAAAATATTCTTGTCGAAATTTTTTTTCCGTAACTTTTGGTTAGGAGAACAGGGAGGAGAGAAACCGGTATCTCTCATTCTGTGCTGTAAATGGGTTAAGTAAAAGTGCTGAGGTCTTGCTGCCTTCATCTCTTAGAAATGCAAGTGGGGTCTGAGGCAGCTGGGTCACCTCCAGAAATGAGTAGCCTCTTCCGTTTTCTCCTGGTATGTTATGTAAGCATTATTGTTTTTCATTTATGCTATAAGGTGAAAACGTTTGGAAAGAATTGGGACAGAGAACAGGTGGTTACATATGGTGAACTTAAAAGCAGATAGGGAAGGCTGTGGTTTCCAAACGACAATTTTTGACTACCTATCTAAGGTCTTTGTTTCATTTTAGGTGTGTGCAGTCAAATAGAAATCATTCCTATATAGATGTATTTTATACTTTCTTCAGCTGTGTACATTTATAGCCTATCAGAAATATTTCCCAGAACAAATGATGATAAAAATCTATTTTTGTTTTTTAGATCTAGATTAACTCCAAATAAGGCTGAGTATATCATAGTACATGGACATATATAAGTGGTACTGTGTAATTTTTTAAAAACATAGTTACTTTCTTATAGGAAATGTAAGAAAACCTGAGTAGGAAGGATTAAAGGGCCAAAATGTATTCGGAATATGAAATAGATATTAAATAAGTAAATGGCTACAACTGAACTATAATAATATTTTCACTGCATATTTCATTTTTACATCAGAGTTGCTGTTTTAATTCTTTTTACAGTAGCTTTCTGAATGTTTACAGAAGCAACACCTTGAGTAAGTCTTTTAAGTTAACCTTACAGTATCCCTATTTCTGTGTTTTAGTATTTTATTAGGACAGTTTGTTTTATGAATAAATGAATATATAAACTATTTCAAAGTATTCAATTTACAGCAATTGCAGTACTAGGTATTTACTCCAAAATACAAATGTAGTGATCCGAAGAAGCACTTGCATCCCAATGTTTATAGCAGCAATGTCTACAATAGCCAAACTATGGAAAGAGTCCAGATATCCATTGACAGATGAATGGATAAAGAAGATGTGATACACACACACACACACACACACACACACACACACACAGACAAGAATACTACTCAGCCATCAAAAAAATGAAATCTTGCCATATTCAATGATGTGGATGGAACTAGAGGGTATTATGCTAAGAGAAACAAGTCAATCAGAGACAATTATCATATGATCTCACTCATATGTGGAATTTAAGAAATGAAACAGAGGATCATAGGGGAAGGGGAGGGAGAAATAAAACAAGACAAAATCAGGGCGCCTGGGTGGCTCAGTTGGTTAAGCGACTGCATTCAGCTCAGGTCATGATCCCAGACTTCCAGGCTCGAGTCCTGCATCGGGCTCCCAGCTCCACGGGGAGTCTGCTTCTCCCTCTGACCTTCTCTCCTCATGCTCTCTCTCACTCTCGCTCTCTCTCTCTCAAATAAATAAATAAAATCTTTAAAAAAGAAAAAAAAAACAAGACAAAATCAGAGAAGGAGAGAAACCATAAAAGACTTTTAATCCTAGGAAACAAACTGAGAGTTGCTAGAGGGGAGGGGGTTTGGGAATGGGGTAACTGGGTGATGGACACTGAGGAGGGCACATGATGTAATGAGCACTGGGTATTATATATGATTGATGAATTACTGAACTCTACCTCTGAAATGAATATTACTATATGTTAATTGAATTTAAATTTTAAAAAGTATTCAATTTATTATTTTGCTATTTTTAGATCTTTATTGGTTAGCATTTACACTTTAAAATATATATAATTTATTACATGGACATAAACTTTTGTGACAGAATCCTTGTACATGATGTAGGACCATAATATTAGCATTAATATACCACATTTATTCATTCAACAAATATTTATTTGAGTGCTTAGTATGTTCCAGGCACTGCTATAGAAGCCTGGGTTATATTAGTCAACAAAATGCACTCACAGAGCTTAACATTCTGTTATTAGTACTATATAGATACATAATACTTTAATGATATTGCTACTTTTCTTTATAAAACTTCAGTGTGTCTTGATGCAAATGTGGTAGTTAAATATGTATTTAGAAAAATGTACTTCAAGAAATTAGGGGTAAAGTTGTTGCTTTTTATTTGTTTGTATATCTTTTGTGCCTTACTTTGTAAGCATTTTGTGATATCCAGAGTGGATATTAAGGAGTGGCTTTGATTAATTAATTTACTGTTTCTTGTATATAAGATCAAAGTTATAATGGAAGTAATAGTTAATCCATGTGGATGTTGAAATAAGAGTATTCAACATGAAATACCTGTTTGTAAGTTTTAGTTACATATTCAGGATATTTATTAACTGGAGTAGCCCTTATTTTCCTGTATCAGTTTTTATTTCTTTAGACACTAATGTAAAGTATTTTGATTATATCCAATAGGATCAAAATTAGAATGGAATCTTTTGCACAGAAATTATCACCTATCCTAAGCTTTGGGATTTCTTACCTAGCTGCCACATTTTTACCAACTTTGTGCTAACATTTTTTTATTGCTAACATTTTCACTTTAGTTAAATTACCTTTAGTGTATTTGGGTATATACTTGGGTATTCCCTAAAGGCATTTGTTTTTTGCCAGTTGTAGAAAGGAGTTCAGTTAACATTGGCTTGATAAGCTGTTTGTCAGTGGCACCCAAGACCACCCTTAGGTTCAGTGATTCACAAGACTTAGCATATAGTCATATTCAGGTCTATGATTTATTACAATGAAAGGGTACAAAGCAAAATCGGAAAAGGGAAAAAGCAGATGAAGTAGAGTCCAAAGGAAACCAGGCATAACCTTCTAAGAGTCTTCTCCAAATGGAGTCACCCAAGATGTACTAGTTTCTCCAGAAATGTTATGATAATATATATAAAGTGTCATCTACCAAAGAAGCTTATTAGAGACCGAGTACCTGAGTTTTTTATGTGTTTTAAACACACTGTCTGCCTGCCTTTTACCAAATTTCAGGCTCCCAGAAAGAAAACAGGTGTTCAGAACAAACCACACTGTGCAATCTAGGCACAGTGAGCCATTCTTATCAGGGAAAGTTTTATGTTAGTACAAGGAGCTATGTACCGTTCAAGTGCCCAGACAACTGCGTAGGGCCAGCCTTGCAAAGAAGACTTTCTAAGATGAAATTTCAGTTGATTCTTGAAGGATGGTGAAGCATAAAAAGAAGTTTGCCAGCAAAGAAGGGGAGAAAATAATATAAGACATTCAAGGAAAGGTGTGGATTCTTGCAAATATGTGACATATTTAGGCAGTAGTTCATTGTGGTTTGAACATCAATACATAATGAGCTCTCTATAAGTAGTGGAAATCACCAGGACCCAGACACAAAAAAGGAACTGATAATTTAAACAGTAATATCAGGAAGGTGTACTGTGGAAGCCTTAGGGATATGCTAGTCTTGAGACTAGTAATTTTGGTTTTCACCTACCCAGGGATAGGATACAAGGCCTTGAGACCTGTATAAGGTGGAGAATTCTTTGAACCCAGATTAAAGCTGAATCTCTTCAAAGGGTATGTAGTCCATTGACAAATAGGATAGAAAAAAAAATTGCCCATCAATCTAGGGAGATGTCAGGGAAGCTTATCTGTTTCACCCTGGTCTCCGGGTTGAGAAAAATAGTTTCCTTGGATTCATAATCAAGGGCTTACATAGGTTATGATTTGAATTTATGTTACTTAGTCTAAAATTCTCAAGCTGATAGGATGCCTGGGTGGCTCAGTCAGTTGAACTTGGGACCAACTCTTGATTTCATCTCAGGTCATGATCTCAGGGATGTGGGATCAAGCCCTGTGTCAGACTCTTCCCTCAGCAGGGAGTCTGCTGGAGATTCTCTTTCTTCTCTCCCTTCGCTTCTCTCCCCCATGCTCGTGCGCTCTCTCTTTCTCTCTCTCTCTCAAATAAATAAATAAATCTTTAAAAATAAATAATAAATAAATAAAAGTCTCAAGCTGCAATACCTCAAAAGTAATCCTGGGTTGTTGATCCCCTAGAGCACCTGGCAGAAACAGATGCAGAGTTAAGTGTGGAGATGTATGATCTCTACCCAGGATTCTCACATATTACAGCTACACTGAAAGTGAAATGAAAATAAAAATGGTAGAATACCTGAGGAAACAATTAACTTTAGAAAAAGTTAGCAACAAAATAAGTTAGCAGTCAGCCTGGCAAAAGTTAACACACAAAACAAACAGCATAATTAGATTCTTAAGGGCTTTCGGTAATAGAAATATTTGATAAAGACTATATTATGTTTAAAGTGATAATTTTAAAAATCAGAAGTGTAAATTTATGCCAGAAAATTTAACTTAGATGAAGTAGACAATATTCTAGAAAAATATAACAAAATTGAGTGTTCATTTGATAGTAGCCAAAAATTAGAAATAATCTAAATATTTATGAGACTAATGAGGAGATGTTTATAATCTCTATGAGGAGAGCTAATAAATGATGGTATATTCATGCAGTAGAATTCTACATAGCAGTTAGAGTGATTGAGTCAGTCTCACTTTGAGTGAAAGTCACTACATTTAGTGAAAAAGTAAGTCATAGAAAGATACAACCAGTATGTACTGCTTACATATAGTTTGAAAACATGAAAGGTAATGTACAGTTTAATGATACATGTGTAGTAAAAATATAAAAACATACACAGAAATAATAAATACGGAATTTAGGATTTTATTTATTTTGATATATAATAAATTTTATTTTGTTCTTTTATATTTTTTTAGTATAATTGACCCACAATATTACATTAGTTCCAGGAGTACAACCTGGTTATTCGACAGGTTTATGCATTATGCTATATGCACCACAAGTGTAGCTACCATCTGTCCTGTTACATTGCTATTACAATATAATTGACTTTTATTGACAATATCATGTGCCTTTTATTCTCGTTACTTAGTTTATTCTCTGTATTTATAGGTCTGTTTATGCTTTTTATTTGTTTATTCATTTGTTTTGTTTTGTATTGTTTTTAGATTCCCATGACTTACTCATTCCATAACTTACTCATTCCATAACTCATTCCTGTATCTCCCTCTCCCCTTCACCAATTTTGCCCAGACCCCCACTCCCTGCCCTCTGGCAACCATCAGTTTTTTCTCTGTATTTATAGGTCTGATCCTGCTTTTTGTTTGTTTATTCATTTTTTAAAATTCCATTTATGAGTGGAATCCTATGGTATTTATCTTTCTCAGTATGACTTATTTCACATAGCTTAAGACCCTCTAAACCGAGAGGGTATTAGAATTTAGGATTTTAGATACCTCTCAGAAAGACGCAAGGGAAGGAAGAGAATGAGATTCGGTATCGTCACATATTAGGTGTCAGCTGCATCAGAAGCAGATTTAGCAAGTTGTAAAATTTAATGAAGATAGGGTGTGGGAACATGGCTGTTCGTCATGTTCTGTATACATTTGTGAATATGTAAAATATGTATAACAAAAATATGTAAAAATTTAAAATACCTTGCATTAAAAAGCAATTGCGGGAAGGTACAAAAACAGGTAAACCTTATGTTCCTAAATTTGAACTGAACTGTTTATGTTTAGATATTTAATAGATTATTTTGTGTTACTTTCTTATATCTTTTATAATCGAAGTTTGTGGGGAAAATAACAAAATGATTTAACATGATATGGTCATTCTGGGATGAATCCCTTTGTGTTTTCCAGACTTCTGTTAGGACTGTGAAATATTTCCTGCCCCTAAGATCTTTTCTCTCTTGATTTCTGAGTCAGTCTGTCTCTCTTCCCTCCTCCCTGCCTCTGTCTCTCTTTGGTTCTCTAGGTCTTTTTCTCTCCTAGTCCCTGTCTCTTGGGGTTTGTGTTGGGAGTTATACTCTCTCAGTCCTGGGGTGAGGGGGGGATCTTTGTCTCTTAGGGTCTCTGTTTTTTGAATTCCCTGCTCCCAGGCACTGTTTCTCATAGTGAGAGTACTTTCTTAGGGTCTTTCTCTTGCTTACTCTCTTACTTGGTGTGCCCGCACCCCCCCCCCAATGTTTTTCTTCCTTTGCATTCATATGTGTCTGTTTGTGTGTGTCCCACTCCCTGTCTCTTTCTCTCCCTCTCCTAGAGTTGAATTTGTCCCCTCTACTCCACTCCTCACCTTGTGTCTTTTCCGCACGGTAATCTCTCTCTTTCCTGGGGTCGTCTTTTTTTCTCTTTTTGCAAGAGGGTGCCCTCCTTCCCCCTCATCCCATTTTTCTCTCTTCCCCCTTCTCCCCTCCTCTCGTCTCTTCCCTCCCCCCTGTCATTTCTCTTGGTCTCTTTCTTAATCCTTCTCTCTGGATCTTTGAGTTTCTTTCCTTATTTGCCTACTTATTTATGTTTCATTTATTTTATTTAGGTAAAGCTACTTCCTCTTCTAATCCAAGCAGCCCAGCTCCAGACTGGTACAAAGATTTTGTTACAGATGCTGATGCTGAGGTTTTAGAACATTCTGGAAAAATGGTACTTCTCTTTGAAATTCTTCGAATGGCAGAGGAAATTGGGGATAAAGTGTAAGTTTCTCCTATTTTTATTATATAAATGAAACTTTTTATAACCTTTCTGTTGTTTAAACAATTTATTTGAAGAAATCTGTTTTGTTTTCTTCCTTTCTGAAGATGTAATTTCTTTAGTAGTATAGTGATAGACAACTGTCTTCCTTCTAAGCCACTAGTTCTGAGTACATATTCTGGGTATTTCTTCAGTGCTGTTTTCCCTTTCTGGCTGTTGCACCTTGAACTTATTTCTTTGAGCCACGCCTTTAGCAGACATCTATATTTAACCATCTTTAAAAATTATTTTTCAATCCATGCAGCGTGGTTCCTATTTTATTGAGATTTTTCCCCCTAAAATCAGTGACCTTTTGATCCCCAAATCTGGTGGATACCTATCAGACTTTATTTCACCTCTTCGACTATTCTCTATACTTTCTCCTTTGTTTTTGTTTTGGCCTCATCCTTCAAATTACAATTCAAAAAACACAAACTTTTAAAGTTTTGAACCAGACATACTTTTTAGGTTGTTACAACGTCCCAACATGTGTTCATAAAATATTTTTAACATGTATCTGTGATTCTTTTAATAACAATTTAACATAAGGCTTAAAATAAACCTTTTATTTTAAAAAAGTTTCAAACTTAGTTCCTTTAACTTTCTTGGGAAGAGGTAGATCCATTATTAATATTTCTATACCATCTTTTAATATACCTCTACTATTAACACATTCTAATATACTTGTATGTCTTTTCACTGGATGGTGAGTTTGAAGACACAGACAGTTTTGTTATTTTTTATTAACCACTATCCCTTGCACTCTGTAAGTACTCACTAAAATTTATTTTTGTTGTATATTGCCACTTTTTAAATACAGGTTCAGGTAAGGGATGATGTTGGCCTGGAATGGAGTGGTAGTATTGGAGTAAAGGATGTGTTTTGGAATAGAAACAACAGGATTTGGTACATTAATACAGGGCAGTAAGAATGTGAGAGTAGTCAAAGATGACTCCCAGGCTTCCAGACTTACTGGCTGGTGGATCATGGTGTTATTTACTAAAAGGGAGAACAGTAGCGAAGAACTAAGTTTATTGGAGGTAGTAAAGAGTTCTGCTCTGGCCATGTTAAGTTTGAGATGCCTGTTAAATACCCACGAGAGATGCAAGTAGAAAGTGGGTATTTGAATTCAGAGTTCCTAAAAGTTCAGGAGAGATTATTGCTGTGACATGCTCATGCTTTTTTTCTACTGTCAACTTAGGTAGTTTAAAATTAATTTTTTATTTGGATACCGTAGAAAAATTTTAAGAGTGTGGAAGGGATGTTAGTGGTCTTTTAATTTCCTAACCAGTGCAAGTATCTCCTCTACCATGTTCATCATAGATGTTCTCCTAACCTCTCCCATGATAGAACGTTTGCCATTTCAGAAGGCTACCTGTAGTTGAATACTTCAAATTTTTAGAAATTATATCCTTATCTTTAGTTTGTACTTTATCCCTATAGCTGTTTTCCTTATGGTTTAAAATTGAACATATCTACTGCCTTTTTTTAGACTCTTATAGTGTTTTTTTTTTAAGTTCTAAGTCCAACTAATAGACATTAACAGTGTTGTTAGGACTATAAAACTATGGCATTTCCATAACTGTGATTACCACTATTTTTTATTTGTCCAACATTTCCTTGTGGAAATTTTCAAACATAAAAAAAAGCAGAAAGAATTTTAGAGTGAATACTCCTCATATACCTGTCACCTAGAATCTATACTATATTCTATATTTAATGTACTTTCTCTATTACATATCTGTTTATCTATCCATCTTATTTTCCCGATGCCTTTCAATGTGGGTTGTGGACATCAGTACTAATGTTTCTTTCTTTTTTTTTTTTTTAATCTTTGGGTAGTAATTTCTTGAGGTATCCCTTGTTTTTATTTTTATTTTTAATTTTCTTTTTTCAGTGTTCCAAGATTCATTGTTTATGCACCACACCCAGTGGTCCATGCAATACGTGCCCCCCTTATTACCCACCACCAGGCTC
>CM052901.1:52179606-52200260 GCA_028534135.1 Potos flavus
ATTTTGGCCATTCTAACTGGTGTAAGGTGGTATCTCAGTGTGGTTTTGATTTGAATCTCCCTGATGGCTAATGATGATGAACATTTCTTCATGTGTCTGTTAGCCATTTATATGTTTTCTTTGGAGAAGTGTCTGTTCATGTCTTCTACCCATTTTTTTAAGTACTACTGTTTCAGTTGTCTCCTCTTCAAAAAATGGTGGGTTCATCTCTCTTGTCACTTTTAGCTCTTTCTTCTGAGTTCATTGATCTATTCTTTGTATGGCATAATTTCAGTCCTGACCATGTGGTCTCAAACATACTTCAGGTTTTTAGTACCCATCTCAAAATATGGTCATAGTAAACAAAATACTTCAGCTGAGTTTTGATTAACACAGAGTTGTAGTGAAGCTGATTCTTGTTTATTCTGGACCCTATACTTCCATCCATGCAATCCAATAGAGAGGTTTTCTAACATCTAAATAACACTGTTGGTTCATATTAAACTTATGGTCAACTGAGACTCTCATTTTTTTTAAAGAAGAATTGGTGTCAATTCAGATTCATGTATTCTCCATTTGTGCAGTTGATCTTTTGACCCAAGTGAAAACTCGATATTTCATAAGGCAAGAGATAAATGAATTTTAGTGATTTTTAGCCAGTGGTGTGCTGATAAATGTTTGACAACTGACTCTTCAAAAAATGATAACAGAGAAAGCAAAGAAGCAAGTAAAGCCCTAATTTGTGACATAAAGCCCTAATTTGTGACATTTGCTGATATTCATGATAAACTACTCTCACTGTGGCCAATCTTAAGCTACTAACAGTGGCGGGAAGAAATGCTACCAATCCACTTTCCTGTTTAAAGCAAGTTACAGCTAATTGCAGTACACTACTGGTTTCAGCCCAGCCCTTCTGACTTATTTTCTGTCCCTTAAGCATTAAATTTTGATTGAATTTTAATTTCCAGATTTTTGATATGTATGAATTTGATTTGTATTGCTTCTGTATTTTCATATGGGTCATTAATAAAATAGATAAAGCCAAAATAGTTTATACAAGGATGAAAATTATTACCAATTAGGGCAGTAGCTGTTCATGTTATCTGCAACTAGAAAAAGTTAAGAGATAACCATTAGTATGTAGCCACTTAGTCCTAATAACACCTTTCTCATAGTGAGATTTTTCCGAGCTCAGTGGTTCCCAGAACCAGCCATAATGCAGACTCAAGTCATCCTTTTTCCAGAATAGTATGCCAAATTCCAGATTAATTCCAATTAAATAAATAATTAGTATTTCTAAGAATTTAAGTTTCCCAGTTATAGGAACTGCCAAAAACTTAATTTGTAGCTCAAAAAGAATTGATTCAATAAAGTATTTGATTCTAGGAAAAATAATCTATTGAGGGATCAAGAGTGTTGGTCATTTACACTGAGTACTAGGAATACATTCATTTCCTTACCAGTTTTCTGGGAGACAGTAGAACCCCATAGTGCAGAGTTTAGGAAGTGATATACAATACAATAGCCAGTGCACATGTTATAAACTCTAACAGCTGTTTCATAACTTGAGTTGTTCTTTTTAGTTCTACTAAATCTGAAGACTTCAAGCAATGAGTGTTGAAGGATCTTCTGGAGTCATAAAAGCATCTTTCTCCTATAGTACAGCTTTCAGAATCAAATAAAACCAAACAATATGCTTGGACAGGTGTCTAGTTCCTTGTATACTGACCTACTTTGTTTGCATATATAAGGAAGAGAACAAGCCCTCCTTTATTCTCTTTCTAGATTTTTTTTAATTCCCGTGTATAATTATGTCCACTTCTCATCAGTGGGATAGATGAGAGCCGTGGTTTTCAAATTGTTTCTCAGAGCCCATGAAAGTTGGGCTAGAGAAGGCTGGGGGCCAGTGACACTTTTCCCTTCTTCTTCCCCAAGGCCTGAAGCACCCTGCTTTATTTGTTTGTTTGTTTAAAAAGATTTTTTTTTATTTGAGAGAGCACTGAGTGGGAGGTGGGCAGAGGGATGGGGAGAGAGAATCTCAAGCAGACTCCCAGTTGAGCGTGGAGCCTGACCTGGGGCTCGATCTCATGACCTGAGATCATGACCTGAGCCAAAATCAGTCAGACACTTAACCAACTGAGCCACCCAGGTGCCCTTTTATTATTTGTTTGTTTGTTTATATTGTGTGTGTGTGTGTGTGTGTGTGTGTGTGTGTGTGTATCTTAAATATATTTTTTTAAAGTTTTCTAATTCCAGTTAATATGCAGTGTAATGTTAGTTTCATGTTAAATAGATTATGAAGATTAAACAGTGCACTTGTTGTGATGAGCACCAGGTGTTGTATGGAAGTGTTGAGTCACTATATTGTGCACTTGAAATTATTTATTACATTTTAATACCACATAAGACTTTATGTGAACAAATAGTTTTCATGGCTCAAAATAGGAGTTAGAAAACTGCTGGGATGGAGAATCAGGAATCTGCAGACATATTTGAAATGGAACAATGAAGTATTTTAGAATGTGTACAAGTCGAAAACTACTGAAATACTTTTAATAGTTAACACTTTTTTCTCATATTCTCTAGTTTCTTTTGTACGCTAAAAGTTTTTAATTTTGATGAATGAAATCCACTTTATCAACTTTTTTTTCCCATAGATCATACTTTTGGTGTTATGTCTAAGAATTGTCTAACCCCAAGTTATGAGGATTTTCTTCCTTGAGTTTTTCTAAACATTCTACAGTTTTACATTTTAAAATTAGATTTATGTACTATTTTGAATTACTTTTCTATAAAATGTGAGGTTTAGGCCAAAGTTCATTTTTGTTTTTTGCATACGGATATTGAATTTTGCCAAGACCATTGTTGAAAAGATCCTTTTTCCACTGAATTGCCTTTGCTGCTTTGTGAAAAACCATTTAGCTAACTATATTATGTGGCTCTGTATCTGGATGCTATATTCTGTTCCATCAGTTTGTGTTTGTCCCTTAATCAGTACTACACCATTCTGATTACTCTAGCTTTTTAAGTGTTGAAATCATGTAGAGTTAGGCCTCCAACTTTTTCTCTTTCAAAGTTGTTTTGGCTACTCTCTGTGCTCAGCATTCTCATGTAAACTTTATAGAATCAGCTTGTTAATTTCTCAAAATTCCTACTGTGGTTTTGATTAGAATTGTGTTGAATCTGTAAGTCAATTTGGGAAGAAGTGATATCTTTACTATGTGACCCTTCTAATCCATGAACACTAATCTATTTTTTTAGCCTTGTTTTCAGTCAGTCTCTCATATCTCTGGACCTGATTGAAGATTTTCTTGAATTGGCCAGTAGGGAAAAGACAGAAGATAAAGATAAACCTCTTATTTATAAAGGTGAGTTATAAACATTTCTGTATCATAATTTTTGAAACCTTCATTTGAACAAATTATACAAACATTTTAACAATAAAAGAAAAAACATTCCCCAGACACACAACTTTAATATATCCATTTTCCTGCACATTATTCTTGTCTTTATATAAATATGGTCTTTATTGTTGCAATTTTAACATGAAATAAGATTTTTTGTTCTTATAAAGAGCTTTATTGAGGTAATTCACATATCATGCAGTTGATCCATTTTCACCGAACAATTCAGTGGTTTTTAGTATTTTCATAGAGTTGTGCAACTGTCACTACAATTTTCAACCTTTTTAATCACCACCAAAGAAACCCTGTACCCTTTAGCTATTACTCTCCTACCCCTGCCTTCCGCTTCTTCACATCTTAAGCAATCACTAATGAATCTACTTTCTGTTTCTACAGATTGACCTATTCTGAAACTTTCATATAATATGTAGTCTTTTGTGACTGGCTTCTTTCACATAGTATGTTTTCAAAGTTCTTCCATGTTGTAGCATGTGTCAGTACTTCATTCATTAGGCCATAAAGAGCTAATAATATTCCATCGTATGGATAATACCCACATTTTGATTATCCATTTATTTATTCCTAGATATCTGGGTTGTTTTCACCTTCTCACTATTGTGATTAGTGCTGTGATAAATATTTGTATGCAAGTTTTTATTTATTTAAGCATCTGTTTTCACTTCTTTCAGATATATACTTAGGAATGGAATTATTGGGTCATATGGTAATTATAATTTATTGAGGAACCAACAAACTGTTTTCCATACTGATTGCACTATTTTACATTTCCACAAGTCATTTATAAGGGTTCCAGTTTCACTAACACTTACCAACACTTACCTTCTGTTTTGTTTTGTTTTCTTTTGTTTTGTTTTGTTACAGGTATACCTCAGAGGTATTGCGGGTTTGGTTCCAGACCACCGCAATAATGTGAATACTTTAATAAAGGGAGTCAAATTAGTTTTTTTAGTTTCCCAGTGCGAGTCAAATTAGTTTTTTTAGTTTCCCGGTACATATAAAAGTTATATTTACACTATACTGTAGTCTGTTAGGTGTGCAGTAGCATTATAGCTAAAAATATGTGTATACCTTAATTAAAAAATACTTTATTGCTAAAAGGTGCCAACCATCATCTGAGTTTTCAGGGAGTTATAATTTTTTGCTGGTGGAGGGTTTTGCCATGATGTTGGTGACTGCTGACTGATCAGGATGGTGGTTGCTGAAGATTGAAGAGGCTGTGGCAATTTCTTAAAATAAGGCAATAGTAAAGTTTGCTGCATGGATTGACCCTTCTTTTCACAAATGACTTCTGTGTAGCATGCAATGGTGTTTGATAACATTTTACCCACAGTAGAATTTCTTTAAAAATTGGAGTAATGTCAGTCCTCTCAAACCCTGCTGCTACTTTATCAAATAAGTTTATGTTATATTCTAAATCTTTTGTTGTCATTTCAGTAATCTTTACAGCATCTTCACCAGGAGTAGATTCCACCTCAAGAAACCACTTCTTTGCTCACCTATAAGAGGCAACTCCTCATCTGTTCAAGTTTTACCATGACATTGTAGCAATTTAGTTCTATCTTCAGGCTCCACTTCTAGTTCTCTTGATATTTCAGCCACATCTGCAGTTCCTTCCTTTTCTTAAAGTCATCCATGAGGATTGGATTCAACTTCTTCCAAATTCCTGTTAATGTTGGTATTTGACCTCTTCCCCATGAATCACAAATGTTCTTAATAGCATGTAGAATAGTGAATCCTTTCCAGAAGGTTGGTTTTTTTTTTTGACTCTTTGTTCTTTATTTATATTTTAGTTATCATACAGTGCAATATTGGTTTCCAGAGTGCCATTCAGTGATTCATCACTTACATACAACACCCAGTGCTCATTACAAGTGCCTTCTTTAATACCTATCACCCATCTAACCCATCCCCCACCCACCTCCCTCCATGAGCCCTCAGTTTGATCCCTATCTTTGAGAGTCTCTCATGGTTTGTTTACCTCTTCCCCCCCCATGTTAATGTGTTTTCTTTCTGAAATTCCACATGTGAATGAGATCATATGGTATTTATCTTTCTCTGACTGACTTATTTTACTTAGCACAGCACCCTGATATTTATAGCAGAAGGTTTTCAATTTACTTTACCTAGATCCATCAGAGGAGTCACTATCTATGTAAGTTTTGAATGTGAGTCCTCCTACTATATTCCTCTTCAAGATTGTTCTGGCTGTTCTGGGTCCCTGGCAATTCCATATGAATTTTAGAATCACCTTGTAAATTTCTACAGAGAAATCAGCATAGGGATTCTGATTAAGATTCTGATAGGGATTACATTGAATCTGTATTTCATTTAAGGAAGTAATGCCATCTTAACAATATTAAGTCTTCTGATCCATGAACGTAGGAAGTTTTAGCATTTATTTAGGTCTTTAATTTTCTTTCACCAGTGTTTTGTGGTTTTCAGTGTATACTTATTTTCTTTTTGATGGTATTGCAAATGGAATATTCTTAATTATATTTTTGGATTGTTCCTTGCAAATGTTTAAAAAAATTGAGTTTTGTATATTAACTCATTTATTAGTCCTAATAGTTTTTAAGTGAATATTATTTATTTATTTATTTATTTATTATGTTATGTTAGTCACCATACAGTACTTCATTAGTTTTTGATGTAGTGTTCCATGATTCGTTGTTTCTGTATAACACCCAATGCTCCATGTAATACATGCCCTCCTTAATACCTATCACCGGGCTAACCCATTTCCCCCACCCCCTTCCCTCTGAAACCCTCAGTATGTTTCCCAGAGTCCATAGTCTCTCACTGTTTGTCTCCCCCTCTGATTTCACCCTCTTCATTTTTCCCTTCCTTCTCCTTATGTCCTCTATGCTGTTCCTTATGTTCCACATACAAGTCAAAACATATGATAATTGTCTTTCTCTGCTTGACTTATTTCACTTAGCATAAACTCCTCCAGTTCCATCCATGTCGATGCAAATGGTAGGTATTCATCCTTTCTGATGGCTGAGTAATATTCCAGTGTATATATGGACTACATCTTCTTTATCCATTCATCTGTTGAACGGCATCTCGGCTCCTTCCACAGTTTGGCTATTTTGGACATTGCTGCTATGAACATTGGGGTGCATGTTCCCCTTCTTTTCACTACATCTGTTTGGGGTAAATACCAATAACCATAATGAAATTGAACCAGTGATCAAAAACCTCCCAAAAAACAAGAGTCCAGGGCCTGATGGATTCCAAGGGGAATTCTACCAAACATTTAAAGAAGAAATAATACCTATTCTTCTGAAGCTGTTTCAAAAAATAGAAACAGAAGGAAAACTTCCAGACTCATTTTGTGAAGCCAGTATTACCTTGATCCCAAAACCAGGCAAAAACCCCATCAAAAAGAATTATAGACCAGTATCCCTGATGACTATGGATGGCAGAATTCTCAGCAAGATCCTAGCCAATAAGATCCAATAGTACATTAAAAGGATTATCCATCATGACCAGGTGGGATTTATTCCTCAGATGCAAGGGTGGTTCAACATTCGCAAATCAATCAGTGTGATAGAACACATTAATAAGAGGGGTGCCTGGGTGGCTCAGTGGGTTAAAAGCCTTCGGCTCAGGTCATGATCTCAGGGTCCGGGGATTGAGCCCCGCATTGGGCTTGCTGCTCAGCAGGGAGCCTGCTTCCCTCCCCCCTCTCTCTCTGCCTACTTGTGATCTCTCTCTGTCAAATAAATAAATAAAATCTTAAAAAAAAAAGAACACATTAATAAGAGAAGAGACAAGAACCATACGATCCTCTCAATTGATGCAGAAAAAGCATTTGTCAAAATACAGCGTCCTTCCTTGATTAAAACTCTTCAGAGTGTAGGGATAGAGGGATCATTCCTCAATTTCATAAAAACCATCTATGAAAAGCCCACAGTGAATATCATTATCAATGGGAAAAAGCTGAGAGTCTTTCCCTTAAGATCAAGAACATGACAAGGATGCCTACTTTTGCCACTGTTGTTCAACATGGTACTAGAAGTCCTAGCAACAGCAATCAGACAACAAAAAAAGCAAAAGATATTTAGATTGGCAAAGAAGAAGTCAAACTCTCTCCACAGGTGACATGATGCTTTATGTGGAAAACCCAGAAGACTCCACTGCCAAATTACTAGAACTCATACAGCGGTTCAGTAATGTGGCAGGATACAGAATCAATGCACAGAAATCAATTGCTCTTCTATACACTAACAATGTAAATGTAGAAAGAGAATTTAAGTGGATATTTAAAGGAGTTTCCATATACAGGATCATATCATTTGCAATTAGAGATAATTTACTTTTTCCTTTCCAGTATGGATTACTTCTATTTCTTTTTCTTGCCCAATTTCCCTGGTTAGAACCTCTAGTACAGTGTTGAGTGGCAAGAATAAACATCCTTTTCTTGTTCTTAATCTTGGGGCAGAAGCATCTGATCTTTCACCATTAGTATGGTGTTAGTTGTAGTTTTTTCATAATGCCGTTTATCAAGTTGAAGAAGTTCTCTTCTATTTCCAGCTTTTTAACTGTTTGTTTTTTTTTTTAATCATGAATGGTGTTGGATATTGTCAAATGATTTCTCTCATCTATTGAGGTGATCATACGGGTTTTTTTAAAATTCTACTGATCTGGTTCATTACTTTGAATGTTAGATGTTAAACCAACCTTGCATACCTGGGATAAATCCCACTTGGTTATGGTATATAATTCTCCTTATATGTTGCTGGATTCTGTTCACTAGTATTTTGTTGAGGATTTGTGCATCCTTATTCAGAAGATATAACTAGTTTTCAGTTTTGTTTTCTTTTAATATCTTTGTCTGGTTTTGATATGAGGCTGATAATACTGGCCTCATTTAATGAGTTGGGAAGTATTCCTTTTCCTATTTTTTGAAAGAGTTTGGGAAGAATTGGTATGAGTTCTTTAAATGTTTGCCAAAATTCAGCAGTGAAGCCATCTGGACCTGGGTTTTTCTTGTGTATAGTTTTTATCATCATTATCAACAGTATTGTAAAATATACATAACATGAAATTTAACATTTTGTCAGAGTGAAAAAGCAACCTACGGAATAGGAGAAAACATTTACAAATCATATATCTTGTAAGGGGTTAATATTCAAAATACATAAAGAACTACTGTAATTCAACAATAAATAGATAACCTGATTCAAAAAACGGGCAAAAGACATTTGACAAAAAACGTCAAATAGACATTTCTCTAAAAGGTAATATGCAATGACCTACAAGCTCATGAAAATATGCCCAACATCATTAATCTTTAGAGAAATGCAAATCAAAACCACAATGAGATATAACCTCACATTATTAGAATGGCTATTGTCAAAAAAAATCTGTAAATAACAGGTTGGTGATGATGTGGAGAATTTGGAACATTTGCGCACTCTTAGTGGGATTATAAAATGATACAACCACTGTGGAAATCGGTATGGCAGTTCCTCAAAAAATTAAAACTAGAATTACGTGATCCAACAACACTACTTCTGGGTATATACCCAAAAGTATTGAAAGCGTGGTTTTATTTTTGTTTTGTTTTGTTTTGTTTTGACAGAGAGATCACAAGTAGGCAGAGAGGCAGGAGAGAGAGAGGGGGAAGCAGGCTCCCCGCTGAGCAGAGAGCCCGATGCGGGGCTCAATCCCAGGACCCTGAGATCAGGACCTGAGCCGAAGGCAGAGGCTTTAACCCACTGAGCCACCCAGGCGCCCCGAAAGCGTGGTTTTAATTGAGATATTTATGCACACATATTCATAGCCACATTATTCACAATAATGAAAAGGTAGAAACAATCCAAGTGTATATCGATGGATGAATGAATAAACAAAATGTGGTATATATACAGTGGGATATTTTTCAGCTCTTAAAGGAAGGAAGTCCTGTCACATGCTACAACCCTGAAGACATTATGTTAAGTAAAATAAACCAGCACAAAAAAAAGGTGACTACTGTGTAATTTCATTTACTCTACTTATCTAAAGTAGTCAGATACACAGAGAAAGTAGAATGGTGCTTACTATGGGGAAGGGGAGAATGGGGAATTGTTTAGTGGATATAGGGTTTCAGTTTGCAAGTATAAAAAGTTCCAGAGATCTGTCAACACAACTGACCTATACACTTAAAATGGCTAAGATGGTAAATTTTATGGTATGTGGGGTTTTTTTGTTGTTGTTGTTTGTTTTTTAACCACAGTATAAGATACATAGCCAACTGCTAATGGAGTTTGGGTAAAACAGGACTTTTGCTTCTTTTGTTTTGCACCAAATCTTTCTGATTTCTCTGTCTTCTATTAAAAATACAAATTTTTAAAAACTGGTAAGAGATATGGGACAAAAAACTTAAAACTCCGTAATAATTTGTTTACTCTCTAAGACAGATTTATGGATAAAATTAATGGACATTAAATTAACTTCGATGAGTACCTACCAGCTATTCTGCCAATGACTAGGAAACACAGTTGTAGTCCCTTTCTTGAGGAGCTAATAGCTAATGGTGAATACAGATGTTAAAGACAAAAAAAATTAAATGCCCCAGAAATTGAGGGGCAGTATTTCTGTAATTTAAGGAGTTCTAATCTCTCTGCCTCAGACTATCTCAGACAGCTCCTTAGTATAGCTTTAACTATATTTCCCCTAATCAGTCAGTTAATAGGGAAAAAAAGCCAAATTGGGAGGGGAGAGATAGGAAGGGAAACAGGTTTTCCCCATTTTGATTATTTTAAGCGTATAGTTCTATTGCATTAAGTACACCCATATTACCATGCAACCATCACCACCATTTTAAAATTTTCACTTTTGCTGGGGAGCAAGTCCATGAAGCTCCTTATGTTGTCATACCAGAAGTCCCTCTCCCCATAAATTAAATTGTTTTTTTTCACTGATTTCATAAACATTTTGATGTCACTCCATATATATTATATCACTTTCAGTTATACAATAATCTGTCCAGTAAAATTATAATTTACTTAACTATTTCTCTGTTATTATACTTCAGAATTATTCAGTTTTTCACTATTACAGGTAGTCTACTATAGGTGCCTTGATGAAAGTAGATTTTTAAAAATTTCTTCTGGGGGTGCCTGGGTGGCTCAGTGGGTTAATGCCTCTGCCTTCGGCTCAGGTCATGATCTCAGGGTCCTGGAATCGAGCGCCGCATCAGGCTCTCTGCTCAGCGTGGAGCCTGCTTCCCGCTCTCTCTCTGCCTGCCCCTCTGCCTACTTGTGATCTCTCTCTCTCTCTCTGTCAAATAAATAAATAATCTTTTAAAAAAATAAATAAAACATAAAAAAATAAAAATTTCTTCTGGTTAAATTTCCATGTAAAATTAGTAATTTTAGGGTATACTATTTTTCTATTCGAGAATAATAATACTGTATATGTTATGAATACTATTTACAGTCCTCATTTCTTTATGTAAATAATGAAGTTGAGGGGAGCCTGGTTGGAAGAGCATGCAACCCTTGATCTTGGGGTTGTGAATTCAAGCCCCACATTGAATGTAGAGATTACTATTTTTTATTTATTTAAAATAAAACTTTAAAAATAAATACATAAATATTAAAGTTGATAGTTACTTGTTACCAAAAATATAAATAATACATTTAAGTTTCCTTTCTTATTAATAAAAGGGAATCTTTTTATTATTTATATCTTTTCTGCAGATAATTATATAGTTATTTGCATGATCAGAATCCTCTTTTTCTTTTAACAGCTATTGAGGTATAAGTCTATTTTTGATGAAGAAATAACTTTCAAAAAGGAGGCTATAATTGTGGCGTTTTTAAAATTTGAAGTATCCCTGACACACAGTACCCTATTAGTTTTGGGTGTACATCACAGTGATTTGATATTTTTATACATTATGCCAGTACTATGCTGTCTTGGTGATCACAGCTTTGTAATAAAGCTTGAAATCAGGCAACGTGATGCCCCCAGCTTTGTTTTTCTTTTTCAACATTTCCTTGGTGATTCAGGGTCTTTTCTGGTCCCATACAAATTTTAGGATTGTTTGTTCCAGCCCTTTGAAAAATGCCAATGGTATTTTGATCGGGATGGCATTGAAAGTATAGATTTCTCTGGGCAGCATAGACATTTTAACAATGTTTATTCTTCCAATCCGTGAGCATGGAATGTTTTTCCATCTTTTTGTGTCTTCTTCAGTTTCTTTCATGAGTGTTCTGTAGTTCTCGAGTATAGATCCTTTACCTCTTTGGTTAGGTTTATTCCAAGGTATCTTACGGTTTTTGGTGCTATTGTAAGTGGAATCGATTCTCTAATTTCTCTTTCTACAGTTTCATTGTTAGTGTATAAGAAAGCAGCTGATTTCTGTGCATTGAGTGAAATGACCTCCATGATAAGTCTAGTTACCATGTGTTTACTGCACAAAGTTATTATAATACTATTGACCATATTATTTATGGCATACATTACAAACCATGACTTTATTTAATAGCTGGAAGTTTGTACCTTTTAATTCTGCTCACATTTTTTTGCTCATCCCCCAATCCCTCCCCACTCTGGTAACCAACAGTTTGTTTCCTGTATCTATGAGTCTGTTTCTGTCTTTCTGTTTGTTAGAGTCCACATATGAGTAAAATCATATAGTATTTGTCTTTCTTTGTCTGACTTTTTTTTTTAAAGATTTTATTTATTTATTCGACAGAGAGAGAGAGAGAGATCATAAGTAGGCAGAGAGGCAGGTAGAGAGAGGGGGGAAGCAGGCTCCCTGCTGAGCAGAGAGCCCGATGCGGGGCTCGATCCCAGGACCCTGAGATCCTGAGGCCAAGGCAGAGGCTTTAACCCACTGAACCACCCAAGCGCCCCATGTCTGACTTATTTTGCTTAGCATAATACCCTCTAGGTCCATCCATGTTGTTGCCAGGTGGCAAGATCTAATTCTTGTATATGGCTGAGTAATATTCCTCTGTGTGTGTGTATGTTTTATTTTATTTTATTCTTTTGTTATTTTATATTTTATTTTGTTTATTTTATTTTATTTTATTTTATTTTATTTTATTTTATTTTATTCTTTTAGGTTGCTTCCATATCTTAGCTATTGTAAATAATGCTGCAGTGAACATAGGGGTTAATATATCTCTTTGAATTGGTGTTTCCATTTTCTTTGGAAAAATACCCAGAAGTGGAATGATGGATCATAGGGTAGTTCTATTTTAATTTTTTAATGAACCCCCATAGTGGCTTCATCAATTTTACATTCCCACCAACAGTGTATAAGGGTTCCCTTTTTTCAGTATCCTTACCGACACTTCTTATTTTTTGTCTTTTTGATAATAGCCACTCTAAGCAGCGTGAAGTGATACCTTATTGTGGTTTTAATTTGCACTTTGCTGATGCCTAGTGATGTTGTGTATCTTTTCGTGTGCCTGTTGGCCATCTTTATGTCATCTTTGAAAAAATGTCCATTCAAGTCTTCTGCCCAGTTTTAAATCATTTTGTTTGGGTTTTTTGATATTAACTTGTGTAAATTCTTTATATGTTTTGGAATTGAACCCCTTATTAGGTTTGTGATTTGCCTTCTCCCATTCAGTAGATTGCCATTTTGTTTTGTTGAAGGTTTTCTTCACTGTTTAAAAACTTTCTAATTCGATATAATCCCATTTGTTTATTCTGGCTTTCATTGCCCTTGCTTGAGAAGCCTGGACCAAAAAAAATACTGCTAAGATGGATGTCAGTGAGCTTACTGCCTATGTTTTCTTCTGGGAGTTTCATTGTTTCAGGATCTTACATTCAAGTCTTAAAACCATTTTGAATTTATTTTTGTATAGGAAGTAAGATAGTGGTCCAGTTTCATTCTTTTGCATGTAGCTTTCTGGTTTTACCTACATCATTTACTCAAGAGGCTTTTTTCCCCCATTGCATATTCTTGCCTCTTTTCACATAGATTAATTGATCGTATATGGATGGGTTTATTTATGGGCTCTTTTGTTCCATTGTTTTATGTATCTGCTTTATCTCTAATACCATACTATTTTGATGACTATATTTTTGTAGTATAGTTTGAGATTAGGGAGCATGATACCTCCAGTTTTGTTCTTCTTTCACAAGATTGTTTTGACTATTTGGCATCTTTTTGTGGTTCTATACAAATTTTAGGATTCTTTGTTCTAGTTCTGCGAAAAAATATATTGTGATCTTTTCTTTTTTTTGTCTGATGGTGGTACCCTGAGTACTCTTGGAATATTGTTTTTAATTTTAATTTTCTAATTCTTTTGATAATATTTTCTCTTATTACATTCATTTTAAATATAATAATTTTTTAGGAAATAAAACCCTAATAACATCCTGTGCAAGTTATGGGCTGGTGGTATATTTTTAGACAGGTGCATTGGTTGCTTAGTTCACTGTAGTAATTGAAAAGGAACATATGCTCTTTAGTTGATACCATACCACATACTATATCATTGGTTTATTAAGACGTTTACCTAGTAAAAAAAAGTAGAATTCCTTTTTTTCCCCAAGCAAAATCTTACATGGAATATTAGTACATTGGGCCTGGGTTGCTAAAAAAGTGAAGAGATCTCTCCTCCTTCCCTAACTGGGGTTAAGAGTCACCACTAAGCCACTGCCTCATTAGCACACCTCAAATTAGCTGTTTACAGAACCTGTAAAGTATTCCAGGGTTCATTTCATTTTGTAAGTATAGGGTACTTACCATGTGCAAGGCACAATCTAGATGCTGAGGATAAAGAATCTAACAAAAAAGAACATGTCCCTAACCCCCTAGAGGCTACATTTTTGTTAGGGAAGACCAATAAGAAACAAACAGGAAATGTATAGTTTAAAAATCCAATGGAGAAATAATGAAATACTTTAAAGGTGATAGGGAATTCTGGGCGACAGTACGTAAATTGGTCAGGCAAGGCTTTACTGATGTACCTCACAGAACTGGACATGTAGTAGGTCTGTAGTAAATATTTGCTAAACTGGCTAAACTGGCAGAGCATCACATTGCTCTTACCTGGGTATTCTTTAGTTATTTTCCATAGAGAATCATGCTCTGGTGATGCGTTTTTATGTGCCCATTATGTTTAAGTGCTAGGTATATACTGGCAGTTTTTAATCTTTATCACTAATCCTTTCTTTATTTCTAAGGCCCCTCCTTATTGATATGTCTTTAACGTATATATGGGTAGTGTATATATGAATTCCTTGATTTGACTATAGTTAAGTATAATGTTGGATTAAATGGATTTTTCTGTTATCTATTATTAGTTTTATTAATTCAATTCTATGTTCTGGCAGTGCTTCATTATCTGAAAGACAAAGTACCAGAAAAGTTGTATCAGTTTATTCTACTGTCATGAATAAATGGAAAATGCCCATTTTACTCTATACCTGTAGTACTATAATAACATCTTTAATGGATAAAAATAATTGTCATTGTTTTAATTTGTATTTTTCTGGGGCGCCTGGGTGGCTCAGTCGGTTAGGTGGCTGCCTTTGGCTCAGGTCATGATCCCAGGGTCCTGGGGTTGAGTCCCACATCAGGCTCCCTGCTTGGCGGAGAGCCTGCTTCTCCCTCTCCCTCTGCCTGCCGCTCTGCCTACTTGTGCTCTCTCTCTGTCAAATAAATAAATAAAATCTTTAAAGCAAACAAACAAACAAAAAATTTGTAATTTTCTGACCACTGGCAAGATTGAATATTTTTTCATATGGTTGTTAGCTTATATTTAATTTAATAAATTTTCTTCAACAAACATTTGTTTTAACTATTAATCAGTTCAGTTTATCTTTTGTATCACCACTACCACCACTACTACTACTACTACTGTGTACTGGACACTGAACTAGGTTCAAGGGATATTACAGATATCCCTTGAACTAGGTTCAAGGTTCAAGGGATATTACAGATATGTGCCCTAGTAGAGACAGATACAATTTGATGTGGGATCTTGGGTGATAATATTAAGTACTCAATGAGCTTAATTACTGTGTGACAGGCACTGTTCTAAGGCTTTTTTTCCTTGTATCAACTCATCTAAAAAACAGTAACTCCATGCAATAGGTGCTCAGCTAGCTCCATTTTTAAAGATAAACACATTTTCACATTTTCTAAATGAAGATGCTAATAAATGGTGAACCTGGGATTTTTAAAAACAATCTATGTTGGTGACTAACGTGTGCTGACTTTATCACTTTTTAAGTGTTGGATTCACAGAAGTAGTAGTATATAGATTATTCATTTGTATTAGAGAAAGATGAGTATGTTGAAATACTTAAAAATATTAATATAATATTTATGATTAGCATATTAACTTTAATAATTACCCTGTTCGGGTGAACAATTAATGGAAATGTGACTCCAGCCTCTTTTTTTATACAATCATCTGTCTCAGATTCTTTTTTCCTTAGCTGCGTGTATGCCTTTTTTTTTTCAATTGAAAGAAATAAAAATCACAAGTAAATAAATAGAGTTTCTTACCAATTGCCAAATTTTCAGCAAGGGTATTCCATGTTTTCAGTATAAGTAAAGATATGGGTAAGTAATAAACATGTTGAAAAGCACCTTTTAAACTAAGTACTAAATTTAAGTAAAAAGTTTGTTGAAAGATCTAAATCTCAGTTTTGTCAACTTGTTTGTATGTTAAGATTTTAGGATGTGACTCTGGAGGGGAAATAGTATTATGTTTACAATTAAAAGAACTGGAATGGAAATTATGTATAATAAAATAGAAAAATGTCATAAGTACTTGATTTGGTATTTTAGTTTTAATGTAAGTCTTGGGTAAATTTTCACGTCACTGTCCAAAAGTCGATCAGTATCAACTTGTTAATAAGGGAGGAAACTTGGCCATTTACAGATTTAATTAAAAGTAAGCTTCATGAATATAATGCAGTTTAACCATATTCTTTTGACAGTTTTAAAGGTTTCTAATCAAGGAAATCTTTTAAGAAATTTGCATGTAGATGAAATACTTTTTTTAATTTAATTTTTTTATTTTATTTTATTTTATTTTTTCAGTATTCCAAGATTCATTGTTTATGCACCACACCCAGTGCTCCATGCAATATGTGCCCTCCTCAATACCCACCACCAGGCTCACCCATCCCCCCACCCTCCTCCCCTCCAGAACCCTCAGTTTGTTTCTCAGAGTCCACAGTTTCTCATGCTCAGATGAAATACTTTCTAAAAGTACCTTTGCTATTCATTCTATTTATTAAAAATAAATCTGTGGGAATTTATTTGTTAATATAGTGAATTACACCTTGATTAAAAAAATTTATATTTTACTGTGCAGTTAAAATACATATAACCAGATTTTAAATGGTGAGCAGGGTGGAAAATCTGTTATTACTGGCAGAACAATATATATCAGATCTCTCTTTTCTTATTAAATTTTCAGGTGAAGGAAAGTGGCTACGAAACATCGACTATTACCGTTTAGATGGTTCTACTACTGCACAATCAAGGAAAAAATGGGCTGAAGAATTTAATGATGAAACTAATGTGAGGTAGGAAACATTTTTTGTTTGTACAGAGAATTTTTTAAAATGTAATTTTAAATCAGGGACATCTGGGTGGCTCAGTCGGTTAAGCGGCCAGCTCTTGATTTCAGCTCAGAACATGATCTCAGGGTCGTGAGATCAAACCCCATATTGGGCTCTGTGCTCAGCTGAGTCTGCTCGTCCTTCTACGGCCTCCCCCCAAGCCCTGTTCATGCTCTCTTACACTCTCTTTCTCTCAAATAAATAAAATCCTTTTAAAAAATCCAAAAATTTTTAAAAAATCTATATATAGTAAAATTCACTCGTTATAGTATATATTTCTACAATTCTTGACAGATGCAAGGTAGAGTCAAGATTTAAAATGGTTTCTTCACCTCTCAAGAAATTCACTCATGGAATCATAAGAGTTAGAGCCTATTGAGTCTCACTTCTTTCATGCAGCAAAATATTTGATATTTATCCATTTTATTGCATATGTCAATAATTTCTTTTTATCATTAAGTAGTATTCCATTATATGGATGTATTACAGTTTGTTTAGGCATTTCCACTTGAGAGAGTTATTTCCAGGTTTTGGAATTAAAATTGAAGCTGCTCAAACATTCATATGTAAATATTTGTGTGACCCATTGATATTTCTAGGAGTGCAGTTGCTGGGTTGTATGGTAAGTTTGTGTTTAACTTTGTAAGAAACTGCCAAACAGTTTTCCAAAGTAGTTGTACAATTTTGCATTCCCATTAGCAGTGTATGAGAGTTCCAGTTGCTCTGCATCCTTGTCAGCACTTGGTATTATTATTTATTTTTTTTTTAATTATTTTACCCATTCTAATAAGTATGTAATGGTATTTCATGTGATTTTAGTTTGCATTTCCCTAATGATAATTGATACCAAGCATCTTTTCATGTGCTTATTGGCCATTTTATATCATCTTTGGTGACAAATCTGATAGAAGCTTTAAAGTTAAAGTATTCCTGATCTCTTTATCTTCTGCAGAGATTTGAATCATATACTTTAAACGACCATAGGCATGAAGTGTATTGTATATGTGTTGTTGATGCTGCTTTTACCTGTTAGCAATTAATTAACAGACTTGAACTGCATTTGGAAGAGAAAAATTTATTATGTATACATACGTATAAACATATGCACACACATATATACGTGTGTGAAAGCATGGTCTTTCAGAAAATGTTGAAGATGTGGTTAGTTTAATGACAAGGCCAGAGTATGCCTTAGTAAATGTTTGAAAGCATGAAAGATATTATATTGTGTATATAAAACATGTTTTATTTCTAGCAGAGTCCTGAGCACCTAGGGCTAAGGTTAGAGAAATTCCAGTTAGACCATAGGAAGAATATATTCTAATAGGTATTTAAAATCCATATAGTCTGGGAGAGCTTACAAAGGAATGGTTGAGTACAGTAAAGTTATAAAAGCATATGATTAAATAACTGTTAACAGAGTAAGTTCATTTTTATATTCTGTTTGTCATGTTCCTAAAAATTACTATTTCTGCATGAGTGTGAAGTAATTTTATTTTGTAACCCCTGTCTAGTTTGTCAAACAAACTAAACCTTCGACTTGTTCAGTTTCCCAAATTTGTAAATATCACAGTAGCATTTGATTTTTCTCATAACATTCATATTTGATGACCGATGGGGAACAACATTGAAATTTGGATGCTGTGCTATCATCTTGGTGTACTCACTAGCCAATTAACTCCCCTAAACATAGGCCAAAAAGTATCTGATTCAAATTCATCTTCTCTCCCTCTCATTTTCCCTCTTTCCTTTTTTTCCCCCCGTGTGTGTGTGTGTGTGTGTGTGTGTGTGTGTGTGTGTGTGTGTATGTATATGTATATAATAGAGTTGAGGGGTTACTGTTGTAGTTAAACCTGTCAAGATTAAACCCACAAATTTTAGAGATTGTATTTATCTATATTTTGTTTCCTCATGACTCAGTAATTGTCAGGAAATAGAATAAATGTTTTTACGGTAAAGCAGTTGGAAAGACACATTAAGATAAACTTTAAGATAATAACCATTTCTAATGTTGTCTTGTGAGACCAGGAAGTATTTTTCAACAGTCTTAGGTCCCTGGTTAGCTTTAATACTGTTTTTTTTTTACCTTTTTATTTAAAAATAATTATAGATTCATAGGAACTTGTAAAGATAGTACAGAGAGGTCCTGTGAACACTTCATGTAATTTTCCTTTATATACCTATAATTTCAAAACCAAGAAATTGGCACCAGTTCAAAATATATAGCTCTTTTTTATCACATATGTAGAGATTCCTGTAACAACCCCTGAAATCAGGTACGTAAATATTCTATCACCATGGAGATTGCTCTCCTACCATCCTTTTATAACCATACCTCTCCTTTCCACCAACTTCACCGCTATCCCTAACTCCTGGCAATTACTAATTTGTTTTCCATGTTTATAATTTTGTCATATCAAGACTGATATAAATGATACCATACTATATGTGATCTTTTGAGATTGTTTTTTCTTCATTCACCATAATACCCATTAGTTCCATCCAAATCGTCCTGTATATCAATAGTTCGTTCCTTTTTATTACAAAGTAGTATTCCATGGTATGGATATACAGATTTGTTTAAGAAAAACTGTACATCTATTGCAGGGCATTTTGGTTGTTTCCAGGTTTGGCTATTACAAATAAAGCTGCTGCTGGGGGGAGATGCCCAGGTGGCTCCATCAGTTAAGCATCCGGCTCTTGATTTCAGCTCAGGTTGTGATCTCGGGGTCCTAGGATCAAACCCCACATTGGGCTCCCTGCTCAGCAGAAGGTCCGCTTGTCTTCCTCTCCTTGCGTCCCTCCCGCTACCCGCTCGCTCGGTCTCTCTCTCAAATAAATAAATAAATCTTTAAAAAAAAAACTGCTGTGGGGGCGCCTGGGTGGCTCAGTGGAGTGGGTTAAAGCCTCTGCATTTGGCTCGGGTCATGATCTCAGGGTCCTGGGATCGGGCCCCGCATCGGGCTCTCTGCTAAGCGGGGAGCCTGCTTCCTCCTCTCTCTCTGCCTGCCTCTCTGCCTACTTGTGATCTCTTTCTCTGTCAAATAAATAAATAAAATCTTTAAAAAAAAAAAAACTGCTGTGAATGTTGTATACAGGTTTAGTGTAGACCTACAATTTAATTTCTCTAGTATAAATGCCCTGGAATACGATACCTAGGTTGCATGGTTAGTAACTGGTTCTGTACTTTTTTTTACAATGCCACCAATAAAGTGGGAAAGATCAAGTTTTTCTGCATCCTCACCAGCATTTGGTGTTAGCACTATTTTTTATTTTGGTTGTTCCAATGAATGTGTAGTGGTAACTCATTCTGTCTTAAATTTGTATTTCCCTGATGGCTGGTTATGTTGAACAGTCTTCTCATATGTTTATCTGCTATCTGTATATCCTCTTCAGTGAAATGTTTGAATCTTTTGCCCATTTTGTAAAGTTTTGGAAATTCTTTATGTGATTTAGATATGAGTCATTTGTCAGGTATAAGGTTTGCCAGTATTTTCTGCCAGTCTACAGCATGTCTTTTCATCCCCTTCACAAGGTTGTTCACAGAGCAAAAGGTTTTAGTTAATTTTTTTTGTTTTTTTTTATCCCCAAATACTTTTATTTTATTTTTTCAGTGTTACAAGATTCATTGTTTATGTACCACACCCAGTGCTCCATGCAATACGTGCCCTCCTCAATACCCACCACCAGGCTCGCCCATCCCCCCAC
>CM052901.1:52200760-52256038 GCA_028534135.1 Potos flavus
ATCGGGCTCTCTGCTCAGCAGGGAGCCTGCTTCCCCCTCTCCCTCTGCCTACTTGTGATGTCTGTCAAATAAATAAAATCTTTTTTTTTTTTAAGATTTTACTTATTTATTTGACAGAGAGAAAGAGTTCACAAGTAGGCAGAGAGGCAGGCAGAGGGAGAGGGGGAAGCAGGCTCCCTGCTGAGCAGAGAGCCCGATGCGGGGCTCGATCCCAGGACCCTGAGATCAGGACCTGAGCCGAAGGCAGAAGCTTTAACCCACTGAGCCACCCAGGCTCCCCAAATAAATAAAATCTTAAAAAAAGAAAAGAGGGTGCTTGATCAGTTCTCCACATAACACCACAAAAAGATAGTGTAATCTGAAATGCATATTTTATGCCAAGTAAAAATTTCAGCCCTGTGGAAAAAAGTTTCTGAATAGAAACCACAAAGGAAACAGTATGTTTCTCTTTTAATAATCTCCAGTAGAGGGCATACATAATTTTAATATTTCTATATGAAATTTAAGTATCTCTTCCTTAACATTCCTTGCTGTCATATAGCAGTTAGGAATCACCAAATAAAAGTGTCTCTTGATATTTTTCACTGTCAAAAAGCAAGTAAGACTTTTCACACTTTGAAAAGGATGCTTAGAGGTAATCTTGTCAAGCCCTCATATTTTATATAACTGGGGAAACCTAGGGACAGAGATATTCAATGACTTGCCCATAGTTTCCAGCTAATAAGTGGCAGAGCCAGGAGTAGTATCTACATCTGTCTTCTGGTCCATTGTTCTTGGATTTTAAAGAAGACATTATTTAGATTAGTATAGAAATTTATTATGATGGTAGATATTACTTTGACCCTTTTGAACATAAGAGAAAGCCACATGTTCTCTGGTCTAAAATAATGATCTAAGTATGTTTAAACCTATTTTAGTTAATCTAAAAAGCCATTTTAGGGGGAATTGTTGGGGGGTTGCTTTTCCTGTTGTCTTGGCTTGAAATACAAGCATTTAATATTCCATGTGGCTGTTAAGAGACTTGGAAAAGCAGCTACCCGGTTATAGTGTCACTCTACCGAAGTCACTTTAGTCATTTGTTTAAAAATCAAAAACAAAAAAACAAAGCGAAACCCCCAAACCTCCTAAGTATCTTTGTTCTTCATATGGTTGGACACATTTAATTAAAGCAACAAAAGGTAAGAGTAATAAATAACTATCTAATGCTAACATAAATCATTGGTTTCTCCAGTTAACTTTTAATGTACATGTCAATTCAAGTAACATGAACATTAAACATTTGGAAGTTTTTTTTTAAATGTCTTTTATCTATATAAAAAATATTTTGTTTTTCTAATCAGTGAACTACTCTTCCATTTAAAGTTTACTGATAGAGCATCTAGGAAAAAAGTTTTTGTGACAATCTCTATCAAATCCCTTTGATAATGGCTTAGGGCCACATGAGGGTTTAAATCTAATGTTTTTATGTTACATTTAAAACACTTCTTTAAAAAATATCATTTCAGGGGCGCCTGGGTGGCTCAGTGGGTTGAAGCCTCTGCCTTCAGCTCAGGTCATGATCTCAGAGTCCTGGGATCGAGCCGCACATCGGGCTCTCTGCTCAGCAGAGAGCCTGCTTCCCCCTCTCTCTCTGCCTGCCTCTCTGCCTACTTGTGATCTCTCTGTCTGTCAAATAAATAAATAAAATCTTTAAAAAAAATAAAGAATATCATTTCATTTTAATGTTATAAAATACTAAATTGATAGTGATTTGACTTTCTTAATTATGTTATTATAGAATGTGAATAGGATATTGAATAGTCTTTGGAAAATTTTCTGTATGTAAATTCGTATACCTTTAAAACCACACAAACACAAATGGAATCGTATCATATATACTCTTCTGCAACTTTTTTTTTTACCTAGATGTTTCTTGAACATCTTTCCATATTGATAGATATACTTCTACTCTTTTAAAAACAACTACATAGTGTTCACTTGCCTTGATTTAATTCTTGTATCCCCAACAGCTTTCATTTTTTTTTTTTTAGATTTTATTTATTTATTTGACAGAGAGAGAGAGATCACAAGTAGGCAGAGAGAGGAGGAAGCAGGCTCCCCGCTGAGCAGAGAGCCCGATGTGGGGCTCGATCCCAGGACCCTGGGATCATGACCTAGCGAAGGCAGAGGCTTTAACCCACTGAGCCACGGAGGTGCCCCCCCAACACTTAATTCTTATTAGTTACTTAATTCTGTATGGGAAGAAGTATTCTTTAAAGGACTTGGACATATGTTTATAATTTTAAAGATAGTGAAATTTCCCTTTTCAATTTGAGAATGATTTTTATCTAATTAGCATCTTTCCTATAATTATACTTTAAGCTTCAATTTTTGTAAGAAATACATCATGCTTAGGAATATTTGTGATAGGAAGCAAACATTCCACATTAAAAAGGGGCAGTTGCTCTTAAGTTGTTCGTTATATGGTAAATTTCTGATTTTAGGAATATTTGTTTACTTTGATAAACATTTATTGATTATTTGCTGACTTTGAGGTGTACTGTGAGGGTATACTAAAAACAACAAGATATTGTCTGTGCTTTAAAGAAGATTTTAAAAATCCAGCAGGAAAGAAATGCTATTTAATTGTTATAGGATGTCTGAAAAGAAACCATCTGTTTTATAACTTGGTACTCTGAGTTGCTAAAGATGTTGTGCTTTTTCATTTATAGACTTTACTTATTGTGTTTTGCTTTTGGTGCTATAACTGTTTGCCCAAGAACAAAAAGGAAAGGAATATTGAATGCTACATTAACATAAAGTGCTTCAACTCTCCCACAGCTCTTCCCAAAAGGAAAATAATAGTTAACTTTTACTGATTTCTTACTGGGTTTCATACTGTGTGCGAAACAGTTTGTTCAGATTATCTTCCTTAATCTAGCAGTAACTGAAAAGCTGATAATGCTGTTTTCATTTTCGAGATGAGGAAATTAGGGTTTGAAGAGGTTATGTAACTTACCCAAGTTTACCCACCTAATTAGTGGTGAAGCTGGCCTTCAAACCAAGTCCGTCCAACTTGAAAGTATGTACTCTTAATCATTATATACTTTATTGCTCCCCAAATAGAGATTAGAAAGTTAAGTCCAAGTAGAAGAAACAAGGCAGAGGACCCAGGATTCCTAGAATTGAATGACATTTAGAATGCTTTATTTTAAATAAAGCTGGATTTTAAAATACAGAATTCTTTCACAGTTAATACCATGTGTGATGTAACTGTTGAGATTGTATAATATAGCCAGTTTAGCTCATAGCTTATGAAGTGGTAAATTCCTCAAATTTATAGAAAGCTTTAAAGTTTACAAAGGACTTTCTCATACATATTTATTATCTTAGGAAACTGAAATTTAGAGAGTTTGTGACTAACCAAGAGTACATGACCCATAAGTGTTAGAGCTAGAACTTGAACTTAACAGTTTTCAAATTGTATTCCAAGGGACCTCCAGTAGATTAGCAGAGGTGCTCCAGGGCTACCATGTGGCTAAGTGAGTAGTGGAAGGCCAGACAGGCAGCACTCCAAACCCTACATCCCATTTCAATCAGAGTCCCTCTCCTTTTATCTCTTTTATGCATTGGGCTGCAACACGGAGGATGTTAGTCATTTTTTTTCTTACTGTCTGCTTTTTATTCCCGTAACTTCCTCAGATAGTGCTTTTTAAAAAAAGGTTTTTAAAACAGTGTGCTAGGGACACCTGGATGGCTCAGTTAGTTGAGTGTCTGCCTTCGGCTCAGGTCGTGACCCCAGGGTCCTGGGATCGAGTCCCGCATCAGTCTCCTTGCTCACGGGGGAGCCTGCTTCTCCCTCTGCCTGCTGCTCTCCCTGCTTGTGTGCGCTCACTCGCTCTCTGACAAATATTTTAAAATATTTTTATTTAAAGTATTTAAATAATATTTAATATTTAATTATAAAATTAATAAAATATTTAAATAATTTAAAATAAAAATATTTTAAAATATGTTAAATAAAAAATATTAAAAAAAAATAAAAAGTGTACTATACCACAGTGCCTTTCTAACTATGACAGTAACTAAGAACTGTCAGGGATCTAAAAGGAAATACAATAGGGTATTGTATGAGATTTACCTGAAGGAGGTGATAGTCTCTTTGGGGAGAGAAAAGTAAAATCATTTTAAGGAGAAGAATGAAGTGCTGATGTGACTGGTACTGAATGTGTTGGCCAAATAGTATATGGTTAAAAAATGGAGAATGGAGCATTCAGGTGCATTTTTGGTGGCAAAAAAATCAGACTGGCTAATAAAAGGTGGTTAGTATTTGGTTGGATTAGGCAAGAATGAGGTTTGAATGCAGCATGAAACAATTTGGGTAAAGGGAAAGATAATGATTTTATGTACCTGACTCAAGGTATGATAAAGAGATTGGCCAGATAAAGAGTTGAAATTGGGTGGGTGAGGTGTGGGTTAGGTGGGGCCAGTTTATGGAGAACCATGAAAGGTAAATGGAGGCATTTGGATTTAAAATAGTATTCACTATAAGTTCATGAATGTACCTGTTATATGATGAATGTAGGCTTTTGGAAAATCAGCCCAGTAGTAAAATGTGGGGTGAGGACATATAATAGGGTGATGGTTATGGAATGAATTAAACATTTCAAGAAAATAAATGAGAAAACTCAATAACCGATGCTAGACTGTAGCTTTCAATAGGTAGGCAGTGAAAAATTTACCTAAATAATGAAGCTTATTCATTCACTGATTAAAAACTTTTCAGATACCTGCAAACTACCAATTATTATGCTGGTTACTAAGGATATATTGGTAAATAAGACTAGGTTCCTGCTCCTAAGAAGTCCAATCAATGTACTATAAGCAAGTAAATGTAATAAATGTTATGGGTCCCATAATATAAATCTGTATAGGCATCAAGGAAGTAATGTTCAGTTATTTCTTGGAAAAGTTGTAGATGGGAAGTTGACATTAGGAGGACTTGAACTGATGTTGAAAATAGAAGTGGGTAGCTGTTTGCATTGCTACGAGGGCAAAAGGTGAAGGCCCTTCAAGAGGAAGAGCAGGAAAAAGAAACATGCGCGTCAAACAGCATGGCAAGTTTTAGGAGCCTCAAGTAGTTTAAAAATAATAGAGTAAAAGGAGATAGTGGTAGAGTAAGGGAGGGTAGGCATGGGGAAGAGATAAAAGACCGGAGAGACAGATGGGAATCTGTCATAGAAGTTAAGAGTTCGGACATTGTGTTACAGGCTGTTGGATCTATTGTAATGATTTTAAGAAAACCACCAACATCAAGTTTTCATTTTAGAAAAATCACTTTGGGTATTAGTGTTCAGGTTGGATTGGAGAAAGGAAAGTAGATGCAAAGATACTTGTTAGGATGCTATTTTTAATAGCATCTTATAGTCCAAATGAGAGAGGTATTGCAGGCCTGAAGTAAGGTGGTAGCAATGGCGATAGAGAAGTACCAAACACTGTGTAGGTACTCAGTAAATGTTAACTTTGTTCCCTAGGCTTATATTTAGAATTTCATTTAACTTTACCCACTACTGTTTGGTTTTGATTTCCTTTGATAAGATTTTGAAAATTGATCCTCTTTGAAATAGGTATAAGTGGAGGTTTTTGATATTCATAGTGAGGGATTTCTTAGTATTTGAGCCTGCTCTTATTAAAGACATTTCAGAGTTGGTTCCTGTTATAGTACAATTGCAAACACCTTCCTTTTTTATACATCATGTTCAAGATGAAAGACTGCTAAAAATGATATATTTTCATTTCCCCTTCAAATTGCTTTTATCTAGATAATGATTAAATTGCATGCCTTTTTGAGTTAATTTTCATTGCCCTTTGATATTTCCTGAAATGTTTATTGTATCTTTTTCTGCATTATCACATCCTCTTTATTATGTAATTCCTCCTCCTGTATTTCTGTTCTTGTTTACTTTCTTTTACTTCTCTACTTTCTTTTTTAATTTTTTAAAATTAGACTTACTATCTCAGACTTAATTTATTAACCACTTGACTGTATTTCTTGTCTTTTTATCTTTGCAGCTCTTTAAAGGCAAGAACTATATATATAATATATATTATATATATCTTTTGCTCCTTTTCTTTCATCCATAGTGAATAATATAATGCTGGCACTTTTACATGGCCTTTTTTGAAATTCAAGTCGCCTTTATTGTGATATTTAACTAGACATTTTATTGTTCCTTAATGATCCATATATCATTGAAAGGCAGTGTCAGACTTATTATTGCAAGTAATAAAATTGAAATGAAGAGTGATTTGTCTGTCATAGCAGGTGTGTGAAAGGAAGAGAATTAGAGATTTTAATTCATGTCTTCAGTTCTGTACTGAATTAACTATTTTAGTCAGTTCTCCACCCCACCTCATGAATTACATTTTGTTAAATCCCCTCATTGGTTTCTTGCTGTTGTTGGTACTGCTTTTCTTTTTTTGAAATATAACAGTCTTGTAGCCCTTTGAACCCATTTTTTTTTAAGATTTTATTTATTTATTTGACAGAGAGAGATCACAAGTAGGCAGAGAGGCAGGCAGAGAGAGAGGGGGAAGCAGGCTCCCTGCTGAGCAGAGAGCCCGATGCGGGGCTCGATCCCGGGACCCTGAGATCATGACCTGAGCCGAAGGCAGAGGCTTAACCCACTGAGCCACCCAGGCGCCCCTGAACCCATTTTTAAAATGTATTGATTTTAGGGTCTCCTGAATCATGTCTACAAAGTGTTGGTGCAGCTCTTTAGTTGTTCATGGTAATGTTTTCAGCCTCTTTGAAACTTCCAGTATGATCTAAACTTACAGTTCAACATAAGTTTCTAGTGATAAAGATGTGTTGACTGATTCTTAACTGTTTATTTTTTTAACTATTAAAGTAATAACTTACAGGGCGCCTGAGTGGCTCAGTGGGTTAAAGCCTCTGCCTGCAGCTCAGGTCATGGTCTCAGGGTCCTGGGATAGAGCCCGCATCAAGCTCTCTGCTCAGCGGGGAGCCTGCTTCCCCTTCTCTCTCTGCCTGCCTCTCTGCCTATTTGTGATCTCTCTCTCTCTGTCAAATAAATAAATAAAATCTTTAAAAAAATAGAAAATAAAGTAATAACTTACTTCTGTTAACCTTTATGTAGACTATGTTAGGCAAAGTATCTTTTCTGATAGTAAACTTAGGAATAATGAATCGTTGAATACTACAGCAAAATTTATGTATTATATGCTGGCTAACTGAACATAATAACAAAAACTTATGAATTACACAGATATCAGAGATGAAATCTTGGTCAGGGTCATGTTTCATAATATGCTTAAGTGAGTATATAGCCTAAGCTCTGTACCTTTATTAAGAAAACAAAAGTTAGTAAACCTGGCATAAAAGTTTTTATTGTACTTCCCTTTTCTAGCACTGTACTGCCTATGTCTTTTTAAAGGTGTACTGCATGTTGGTAATTATAAAGAGAACAAAATGGAGATTTAAACTAAAGTATCCAAAGTGAGGCTTTAGGTCTGCTTCCTCCACCCTGATCTTGTGTACAAGTTTCTCCCTTTGTCCTTACTCCTTTATTAAAGTTTTAATACCTCAGAGCATAGTTTACTGAACAGAGATGTTATTGTGCAGTGTTAATACAGGATTTTACCTTGGTCTTTTTTAACATTAGCGAGAAATATACTCACTAAAATAATTTGATGTGAAGTCTAAATCAGACTAATCAGCCTATTTAGGGAACTTTCATACATTTATTTTTAGGAATAAAAGTTCAAAAGGACCCATTTAATTGTAGGGCAAGTATCAGTAACCTATAGCATGTTAACCACATGGTGGCACATGAACCCAACTTTTGTTGACATGTACCTATAAGGAGCCATGCTCATAATTGAAGCATAATTGAGGTTCGATGTCATTGTTTCCTGCTTCTCTGCCTCTTTTATTACAAGTTAAATGTTTGTTATTCAATAAAACAAGTTCTAGTATTGTTTTTTTGTATTCACTGGCATAAAAATGATTCCGAATAAGAAAAGACCACTAAAAATCATAATACACTCTAGAGAAATTATTTTAATTTTACAGTTTCTTTGTAGGTTATAATTATATTCAGTGCTTTTCGGGATGATTGATACCTAGTAAAAAGAGCAAATGGTTTAAGCCTGTTCCTTTTTCTAATCACCTATCAACCACTCTTTTTAGAATATAATCTTAAGCAAGCGACATAAGCTTTCTAAGTCACTTCCCTTAAGAACATAAGATAGTAGTACCTTTCTCACAGAGGAGATAATCTACATAAACCCCCTGCCTAACACATAGTAAATGCTCATATGTTAGCTGCTAGTTTTGTTTCCATAATTGTTATTAATATTGCCATTATACTTGGTCCATTTCTCTGAAACCAGTATAGACATAAATTTTTAGAATTTGAGAGGAGTCATGAAGTCCTGATCCTTAGGAGATTAAGCTTGACATGTGGCAGATTAGTAGAAGACTAAAAACATTTAGGGGCCAGAGGCAGTAATCTCACCTAGACTGCAGAAGAGACAGGTATTTGAGGCTTGGATTCTTCTAGAGATCAATTATAATCAAGAGTATATAATACTAGATATTGATAATCACTTTTAATGACATTAGCATGCATTTGACTATGAACTACTACCCTTTCTAGCATTCAGGGATTTTTTTTCTTAAATCATACATATGACTTTAGAATTGTCTGCCTTACAGCCAGCTGATACTGCTTTAGTAATTTTTAAAGTGAAGAGGTGCTTCTAGTTTCCCTCCACAAACCAGAGAAACAATAGACTGACCATGCTTCCTTGCTTATAAAGATTATTTATTTATTTATTTATTTGAGAGAGAGTGAGTGAGAGAGAGCGCGCGCAAAAATGGGAAGGACAGAAGGAGAGGGAGAAGCATGCTCCCCACTGAGGATGGAGCCATCACGGGGCTTGATCCCAGGACTCTGGGATCATGACCTGAGCTGAAGGTAGTTGCTTAATCAACTGAGCCACCCAGGCAACCTTGACCATGCTTTATTTAAAGTGCTGCTTTTGTATCTTATTTTGATTATATCACCTTATAAAACAAGAAGAATTATTAAGGAGCCAAGGTTATTGAGTATTTTAGGGAAAACATTTGGATTAAATGGACTTTGGTGCCAGTGATGCCCCTGAATAGCAGCCTCCCTAACCCTGGCAGGATGCCTTGCAAATCACTGCTAATGGAAACATCAACATCTATGAGGCCACCTTACCGGCAGAGTTGGGAGTGGATTGCAAGATTCCATTGGGGAGGGTGTGAGGTAGACTTCAGGAAGTGTCTCCTTTTGAAACACTAGAAAGATCTGCTACTCAAGATTATTAAAATTCTGAAATTTAAAATACGAGGTTTGTATTTAGTAAATGCTCACTGATTAAACGAATTTTAATTCATTTTTTTAAAGATTTTATTTATTTATTTGACAGAGAGATCACAAGTAGGAAGAGAGGCAGGCAGAGAGAGAGGGGGAAGCAGACTCCCTGCCGAGCAGAGAGCCCAGTGCGGGGCTCGATCCCAGGACCCTGAGATCATGACCTGAGCTGAAGGCAGAGGCTTTAACCCACTGAGCCACCCAGGCACCCCGAATTTTAATTCATTTATTAGGAATTCAAAATTCATTAGCAATTCAAGAGCAGGAACTTTTTTGGCTTTGTAGACAAATTAAAAGATATGTCTGTTCTTTCTAGATTATAAGTTTCCTACTACTGGCCTGTGAAGGTAGGGATTGTGTCAGTGAATCTTTATCACTATATTCCTAGCATCTGGCATAATACCTAGCACATGGCAAGTATTTGTTAAAAATGTGATGAGTGAGGGGCTCCTGGGCGGCTCAGTGGGTTAAGCCTCTGCCTTCGGCTCAGGTTCTAATCTCAGGGTCCTGGGATCAAGCCCCACATCGGGCTCTCTGCTCAGCAGGGAACCTGCTTCCCCCCTCTCTCTCTGCCTGCCTCTCTGCCTATTTGTGATCTCTCTCTCTGTCAAATAAATAAATAAAATTAAAAAAAAAAAAGATCTTCATTATAAAAAAAAAATGTGATGAGTGAACAAATGAATTTTTTGTCCTATAATTGCAAGCTGATGGTTGTATGTCAGTAGTTGACATGCCTTTAAAATTGTTTTTTCTCGGGACGCCTGGGTGGCTCAGTTGGTTAAGTGGCTGCTTTCGGCTCAGGTCGTGATCCCAGAGTCCTGGGATCGAGTCCCACATTGGGCTCCTTGCTCGGCAGGGAGCCTGCTTCTCCCTCTGCCGCTGCCTGCTTGTGCCCTCTCTCTTTCTCTCTCTGACAAATAAATAAATAAAATCTTTAAAAAAATAAAATAAAATTGTTTTTTCTCGCGTGTAGTTCTTGGACTAAGAGTAATAGCATCTGAATAGATTCTGAATAGCATCAGAATCACCTGGCATCTTGATAAAAATGCAGATTCCTGGCTTCATCTAAGACCTACTGAATCAATTTCTGCAAGTGGGCCCTGGGAATCTCTATTTTTAACAAGGTCTGCTACTGTTTTATAGCTATAAGGTATGTAGTAGCATGATTTGCCCTAATAGTTATCAGCTAAACCTTTGAATTAAGAATAATAATAAATAGTAGCTAACATTTATTGAGTGCTTTTTATGCCAGATGCTGTACTAAGGGCTTTACTCGTATTGAATCATTTATTTATTGCTTTATTATTTTTTAATTCTTACAGCCACCTTACAAAGCCGGTACAGTTTGTTTTTATCTTATAGATGATGACATTATAACAGAGAAGTGGTGGCACCTGTATTTGATCTCAGTGCCATAACCAGACCCCATACTCTCTAACTACTACACTCTACCATGCTGACATTAATTTGTTACATGATTAAACTTATGGAAGAAGTTTTGGTATGACTTCACACTCCTTTTTAATTTCCAACTCTCTTTTTCATTGATATTTAATTGACATATAATAGTTTCAGGTGTACTACATAATGATTCACTATATGTATATATTGCTAAATTGATTACCACAGTAAGTCTAGTTAACATCCATCACCACACAGTTAAAATTTTTTTCTTGTGATAAAAACTTTTAAGATCAACTCTCTTAGCAACTTTGAAATATACTCTACGTTACATCACCAGAACTTATTCATCTTACCTTTTGACAAACGTCTCTCCAGTTTACACACAACCTCAGCTCCTGGTAACCACCACTCTACTGTTTCTGTGAATTCAGCTTTTTAGATTCCACATTTAAAAGTGAGATCACAGGTATTTGTCTTTCTCAGTCTGGCTTACTTCACTTAGCATGATGCCCTAAAGATCCCTCCATGTTATTGCATTGACAAGATTTCCTTATTTTTTATGGCCAAATAATATTCCATTGTATATATGTACCACATTTTCTTTATCCATTCATCCATCAGTGGATGGATGGACTTAGGTTGTTTCCATGTCTTGGCTATTGTAAATAATGCTGTGATGAATGTGGGGGTTCAGGTATCTTTTTGAGTGTTTTTCTTTCCTTCAGATTAATACCCAGAAGTGAAATCATTAGATCATATGGTAGTTTTATTTGCCATTTTTTTGAGGAACCTTCAGGCTATTTTCCATAATGGTTGTACCAATTTCTGTTCCCACCAACAGTGCACAAGTGTCCCCTTTTCTTCACATCCTCATACTTCTTGATCAATACTATGGGTTTATGAAAAAGCATTTTTAGTGTTATCAAGGTGTATAATACTGGAGATGTAGATTTTATCCTTTAGTTACTGCAGAATCTTAGGGTGGCAAAGCTGATTCTAGTCCTCCTTAAGTATCTTGGATGCTGAACTTATCTCTAGCCCTGAGTCAGTACAGCATTTTTTGTTGTCCTTGAGAAAGACCGCCTGAGTTTGAATCTTGACTTTTGTCAAGTTATTTGACTTCTCTGTGCCTCAGTTTCTTGATCTATAATTCCGAGATATTTATGTCTGTTGTTCTTCAAAAAGCTCATCCTCTTCATTTTTATTTTCATCTCCTTCTGAAACTGTTATTAGTAAATGCCTGCCCTTCTGCTTTTAGCTTTCATATCTTATAGCTTTTTTATTGCCTCATTCTGATCTCCTAGCTCACTGTTATTTTTTTTAGCTCTATCTCTTCTGCTTTTTATATTATCCATTGAGTTAAATGATTATTTTTTATCCCTAATACTTCATATTGGCTCTTTTTAGATAATTTTTGTTTGAATTTCATATTGACAGTACCTTTCCTTATTTCCTGAAGTATATTTTCATGCTTATTTTGAATTATTGGTACATTTTTTCAATAACTCTGCTTCAAATGGCATATGGTGCCAGTTTGTTGTCACACTAGGGATGGTGGGTGTGTGTGTTGCATGTGTGTTTGCCTGTAAGTTCCTGGAATTCATGTTTCTTTTTCCTTTCTGTAGTTTCCGTGGATTGATTGTGGTGGGAGGGAGCCAGCAGCCCATGCTGATTCATGATCTTAGAAATCTCATCAGTTATATGGTGATAATAAGAGTATGTACTTCATAGAGTTACTATGAAAATTAGATATTCCGTGTAAAGTTCTTAGCATGCAATTATGCATTCCATTTAGCTTTAAAAAGTTTATAGAGAGGTGACTTGAATTCAGATCCCAGCTTTAGAAAACGGTTTTTGATAAGTTAAATATAGAGCTAACAAGGGGTAAAAAGGATATTGACCCATCTTTCAGACTTTGTGCTGTCCCAGAATTCTGTCACATTGTCTAGTGTTGTCTGTCTCCATTATTGCAAAGAAAATAAGGAAGAAATGTTTGATTTAAATTTTTTTCCTATTTTGAAAATTTTCAAACCAGAAAAATATAATGGATACTCATGTACCCATTACCTAGATTTAGTCATTGTTAATATTTTGCCACATTTGCCTCCTCTATTTTTCTGAAATATTTTAAGCTATATTTTTTAAATTATTTATTTATTTATTTTTAAAGATTTTATTTATTTATTTGACAGAGAGGGAGATCACAAGTAGGCAAAGAGGCAGACAGAGAGGGGATAGCAGGCTCCCTGCTGAGCAGAGAGCCCAATGCAGGGCTCAATCCCAGGACCCTGGGATCATGACCTGAGCCGAAGGCAGGGGCTTTAACCTACTGAGCCACCCAGGCGCCCCTAAAATTATTTATTTTTTAGAGAGAGCTTGTGAGTGGAGTGGGGAGAGGGGCAGAGGGAGAGAGAGTGAATCTTAAGCAGGCTACTTGCTGAGCGCAGAGCCCAATGTAGGGCTCGATCTCACCCTGAGATCATGACCTGAGCCAAAATCAAGAGTCAAATGCTTAACCAGCTGAGCCACCCAGGTGCCCCAAATTATATGTATATATTTAAATTATAAGATTATGATACTTCATTTGTAAATATTTCAGTATAAATCTCTAAAATATAAAGACACTTCAAAAATAGACATTCCTTATAAAACCGCTATACCATAAAATTAATAACTTCTTAATTTCCTAACATCATCTAATACCATACCTGTATTCAAATTACTCCAGTTGTCTTGAAAATGTCTTTTATAGCTCCTTTGTTCAAATCCAGTTCTGTTCAAGGTACACACACTATATTTGATATGTCTCATTATAGTTCTTTTAATTTAGTGTACTCATCTTCCCTCCATTCTGGATTTATTTCCTGTTGGGTATTTGAACTTCGATCTCTTACATATTCTGTAAACTGGAAATTAGACCCAAAGGCTTGATTAAATTCATGGCAGGTATTTCTGGCAAGAATGTTTTATAGATAATCTGTAAAAAGATGTTAATATTTTTTTAAAAATACAGGATAAGGCAAAGTGTGAAGCAGAAGGAGCAATAAATATACATATCGAGTGCTTGTGCTATGTTCCTTTAAATACACTATCTCATTTAATTCTTATAATAACCCCATGAGTTACCGATGGTGTTATCCCTTTGTAGTAAGGGAATTGGTTCCAAGAAATCACTGAACTATTAAATGGCAAAGTTAGAATTCAGAAAGAGAAAGAAAAAAAGTCAAAGCTGTTTATCTTTACATAAACATAAAAAAATTTACTAACAAATCACTTGCTCTCTGTTCCTCAATCTCTAGTAAAATAAGAGCAACAAATTGACTTGACCTTCACATAAATCAATTGTTCTGGCTTATGCTCTCATTTTCGGCAACGAGAGGTATCCTTTAAACATCAGCAAAAAAATTTTTTTAACATATATACATTCGCAGAACAGGTAATAACTTATTGGTCCTTTTATGACAGCCGTGTATCTAGGATTTTCTAGGACAATTCTGATATCCCATGGTTTGTCCTATCAAACATCTCCTGAATTTTCCATTAGAAAAATTTGGTTAAAGTGTAAAACCTCTCTTCTCTGTACAGTAATACATTGTTTTTTAAAGCGTTATGTGTGGGGGCTCTGCTTTAGACCTTTAGAAAAGGTGTTGGAAGTAAGAGAAAGTAGTAAAGAACACCATTAGAATTCAAGTTAGCTGACCAAGAGAAGAAAGTATTTTAGCGAAGAGAAGGATTAAATTCTATCAGATGTTGCTGGTGGATCAACAGGATCAGGTCTGAGAATTGACTGTCAGATTTAGCAATACAAAGGTCATCAGTAAACCTGGCACTGTGCTTAAGCACTTCCTGTGTATTATTTAATCTCCACAGTATATCTTGTGAAGTAGAAACTTATTAGGCCCATTTTACAGATCAGGAGACAGATTCAGAAAGATAACTTACTCAGGGACGTAGGGCCAGTAAGTGTTAGAACTAGGATTTAAACCCAGTAAGACTGTAGGTCTGCACTGTCCAATACAAGAGCCAGCTACATGTGGTTATTTACATTTGCATTTAAATGTATTAAATTAAACTTTTAGTTCCTCAGTTGCACTAGTAACATTTCAGGTGCTCAGAAGTCACATGTAGCTCCCATTGGACAGCACAGACAGAACCTTTCCATCATTGCCCAGAGTTCTGTTTACCAGTACTCTAGAGCCTGTGATCTTAACCACTATACATAAAGCCTCTCAATTTACAAAGTTATATGAAATTTAAAGTAAGTCTTGCCATTACATTTTCCTCTGAAATTCAAAAAGCTGACATTGGTCTTTTTATCAGATCAGTTGACTCCAGCAAAATTATATTGGCATTTATATTTCAAACAGTCTGGTCATGAAATTGTGTCTTGTAGAGAGAAACCTGGAAAGCAAGGCTCTATGTCCTTTCACGTTTTTCCATTTTCATTTAGGAGAGTCCAGAAGGACATAACTAGCATGTTAGAATGATCAGTGATCCTGAATTAATATAAGGTACTTGAGTGCCACAGTGACTGTATGTTAATATCCTAAAGTATGTTACTCGATTGGTTAGCTTGGCTGGTTCAAATATGTCTTGTAACATTTTAGGAATAGTGGAAAATGTAGACTGTGATACTTTCAGGTGAATTAAGTAGGTGAATGCCTCCTTCTGTCTCTTCAGTTACTGACGTTTTCATGACCAAGATTTTTACATCATATTCATTACTTTGGACGCTTAAAGGAATATAAATTGCATGAGAGATTTGGTCAATATAAGAATCACTAAATGACCTTATTTATATATTTTGTTTTTATTATTTTACCTTTTTTAATGTTTTCTTTCTTTAAAATGTAATCTGAACTGCTAAACATCTGCTTTCATTCCTATTTCATAGGTCTTCTATCTATATCCTTTTTACTAGCATATCTATAGTTGAGTTAGAGGATGTTAACAGTATTTATGAAATAAAGAGATAACATGAACTCCACATTGTACAGCATGAGAATCAAGTTCCAATTCAGGTTCTACTTGGAAAGCTGCAACCTCTAGAAAGTCACTACCATCCTATAAAATCTTGGCTGACACTCTTTACCTCACAGTGAATGGCATGTGGCTTATGTAGTAATTATAATGGATAACAAATTTTTAAAGGTTAAATGCTAAATATACTATCTAGTTCCTTGACTGTTAAAGTGAGTAGAAAACATTCTTCTGACCAAAGGAGACTTTGGCTCTTACCTTCCACCAAAGTCAGTGTGGTAGGCCTGCCTTTTCCTTTCTTGAAAGTGATAAGTTCTGTAGTTGCCACTATCTTATTTTTACCTATAATTTGGGAATCTGGATATGTTTATAAATGGTCTTTGGCAAAAGTATGTGCTCTTGACCTAAAAATCTGATATGAGGTGGTATGTGAACTTTATTCAGTATCAAGTATGTCGCTTATCAAGTTACTTATCAAGTATGTCGCTTATCAAGTATGTTGCTTTTTTTTTTCCAGTATAGTTTGGGAAAAAACAGGCTTCAAATTTGAAAGTAAAAACTTTTTTTTTAACCAGGAATATTAAGTTTCTTTACTAAAAATGTAGACTTATTGAAGTAATAAAAGGAATTTTTTTCATAGCTTTTCGAGTGGGTCCTGTGGTACTTAAGTATTCCAATGGCATTTTATTTCCAGATATTATAGAACTCAAAGTGATGGCAAGCAAAATATTTCGAAAGATGGCAAACCCCCACCCCCACCCTTAGGCAAAGACTTAATTGTTTTTAAAAATTTTATTTTCAAGGTTGAATTTCAGGATTGATTAGATGGGAATTTTTGTCAGCTTGCCAAATACTTTAAACTTCTAAATAAATTAACTTAAACTTTTAATCTGTCATTAATTTTGTTTTATTAATTAAACTAGTCATTTTTAAAGCTTAAACTAATGTAGCATTAGCTAGAATATAGACCATGCTTTTTCCCAGCTTGTAAGCTTTTTCACTTATTGAAGGAAAAATAAAGTTTAGACAAAGAAAAGGTACACATTTGGATATAATTTAAACCTCATTTTCACGACTGTTGGCCTAGTGATTATAGATTCTGTTCCAGTATTGTTTTCAATAATAGTGTTGCTATAGCAACTAATAAATGCATGCTTCAAAGAGAAGAAACAAAAAACCTTTCCACCGATTGTGTTGTATATTGAGATGAAATTTTTCTTACATATATAATTTACTCTAGACTTTGCAAAACTGTTTTTCCCAAAGAAGTATTTTGAGAATCCTGTTACACTTTTTTTTTGCTGTCTTAATCTCATCATCTGCTTCTTATATTAACAATATGCTATAATTAATTTACAAAGGGAAAGATGTAGAAACAGTTTATATCAGAAATTCTGTATCTTCTTTCTGTTATTTGTCTTACACAGCACTCTAGAGGAAGGAAAGATTTTTGCCCTCCTGCTTCTGAACTATGTAAATGAATCTTGTTCTTAAAAAAGTCAGTTAACACATGTAGTGTCTTTTCTTTGTTAAAATGGAGATTGTGGTAAACATACTTGTTTAAGTCCTTGAGTATTATTGGCATAGTTATTGTATAAACAAGTGGTTGAAATACACTAAAATTTGTCCATTTAGCTATTGTTGCAGATTTAGTAATAATGAAGAACTGGAAGTGGCCTAAATATTAATAAACCCTTAAATAGAATATTAGATTATAAGGTTTATCTGTATAATTTGTAAGCACCTTACAGCTGTTAAAAATTATGGTTTGTGTATAACACCCAGTGCTCCATGCAGTCCGTGCCCTCCTTAATACCCATCACCAGGCTCACCCATCCCTCCACCCCCTCAAACAATGAATCATGGAACACTACATCAAAAACTAATGATGTACTGTATGATGACTAACATAACACATAAAAAAATGATGGTTTGTATTTGATGTAAAATGATGTCTATGGAAAGCTACTAATTCAGAAAAGTGGTTTCAAAACTATAGTACAATCCCATTTTTATGTAAAAGCATGTGTGAGTGTGAGTGTAAATCGTAAACGTGTGGAGAAATATATGACAGATAGGTTATCTCTAGGTTTTATGATAGGAAATTAGCAGTGTTTCCTTAAATTTTTAAAAAATTCTTTGAAAAGAAGAGAGCATCTGTAGCCAGTAAAAGCAATTTGAACGGGTTTTTGGTTTGATGTTAGGAGGGAGCTAACGTTTTAGGAAAAGGGTCCAGAAATTTTTAATGATACAAAATAAAGTCACATGTACTTTTCTTCTGACTTGTTGGCATTTTAGTTGACTGTGGGTCAAGAGAAAGTTATTGCATGGACAGAAACCGAGCTTCTTCCATAATCTGACCTTAATAAGGCAATCATGTTTGACTTGAGAGGATAGATCTTAAATTGAAATTGATGAGAAGAAGACATTAAAATGTTTTGGAAGTGGTGTTTCTTAAAATGAGTGTCTCCTGAAGATGAAAATGGTAAAATAGTTCATGTCAGGTTTAGGCTAAGCATGAACTGGTTTTTCACAGGTTTGTGTCTGAGAATTGTGTTTGCTTCAGTTTTTATATCTTCCTTTATTAAAAAAAATCATCATATTAAAAAAAACTTCAAAATGTGCAAAAACGTTAAAAGTGAGGGAAAAAATAGACATACTTAGTTTTCTCCCATCCCAAAATCGTTCAGAGTAGTCTTTTTTATTTGCGTACAGATCTGGGAAATGGAGGAACTATGCCTCAGGAAAACATTCTTTATAGTGCGATAGAATGATCACTGGACAGAAGTCTAGAAATTCAGCTTCTAGTCCTAGCTAGTCTGAGCTGTGTGATTGGAACAAGTTACTTTGCCTCTCTGGGCATGGATTTCTACCAATTCCAAGGTGATAGGTTTGGACTTTGAAATTATAGGATGATAAGGACTGACTTGATAAAATTCTCTGATAGTTCAGACATTTTTTAAAGGGTATAAATGAGGGGCACCTGGGTGGCTCAGTGGGTTAAAGCCTCTGCCTTCGGCTCAGGTCATGATCTCAGGGTCCTAGGATCGAGCCCCACATCGGGCTCTCTGCTCAGCAGGGAGCCTGCTTCCCCCTCTCTCTGCCTGCCTCTCTGCCTACTTGTGATCTCTTTCTCTCTGTCAAATAAATAAATAAAATCTTAAAAAATAAATAAAGGGTATAAATGAGGGTGTGTGTGCATGCCTACATTTGCATACATGGTCTCTGGAAAGGCTTTCTCTCTAACCATAAAAGAGTAATTAATGTATGAACTCTGGTGTTTATAATTGAGAAATAAACACTGCACTTAATTGACATAAGATTTATTTCCAAAGAATTGGGTGTTTCATCTATTTCTGCTATTCTCATATCATCCTGTTATGCACGTGAGTGGAGAGGATTTCATTTTGTTTAACTGACAGTCATAGCTAGACTAAATTATTATTCACTGTTACAGAGAGAATCAGTGGCGCAGCTGAAAGTAAATCAGTTCCTAGCACACAATTCTCTTAGTCTTTCCCTTAGGTTGCTTTCTTAGAAAAATGAAGTTATTTTTGACTATAGTTAAGAACATCACTTATTGCTAGACAGAAGTAAAATTAGGGACTATCCATAGAACATTTCTACCTTGTAATTCATTTGGTATTCTGTAGAATAGCTGACTTTTCTAATTGTATTTGGCATGGTCACTTTCTAAAAATATAAGTCAGTGTTATCTGATTTTATTATATACCTCACTCTTGAGTCATAGTTGGGGGGGGGGGGTGAGCATGGGAGACATACATCTGAAGAAGCATTATCTTTTAATAAAATTTAATTCATATTGGCCTCTCTGCCTACCTGGTCAGTAACTGTGAACTTTGGAGATCTGTCTAGTGATGATAAACCTGTTTTAAATAGCATAGGCATGGGAAGTCGCTTTGAAGACAGATTTCTACACTGGTGTAGAAGAGAAATGTTTAGCTAGTGTTTCAAAAGAACTAAATCTGTTAGCATCTATGTATTCCACCATTCGGCTTTCTTGAGCCCTCTCCTATGTATGGTCTTCTAATGTTTTCAGTTTTCAACAAAAGAAATAGCATATCATGTCAAAATAAAGTATAAAATCTCAATTACAGTTGTATTCATTAATGAAATCAGTTCCTTTTATCTCATGGAATGATGAAATAATTATTTCAAGTGTTTATTAGGGTAGCAAGATAAAGAGTTGTTTAAATGATACCAAATATTCTGATTATTTGGAATTAGTGTCAGCATTTCCTATTGTACAGAAAAAATCTTAGGGCCTCATGATTTGAATTTTTCATCTTGAGTTATTTAACAGAAATTTGAGTTCCTACCATGTGTTGTAATACTCTGGGGGTGGATGAAGATATAAAGACAGAATTATTTTCAAGTGTGGGATTTGTCTATGCTGAAACTTAGGAAGACATTAAGCATTACTAGATGTAGATTAAATTTAAATTTAATGTACTTATACCTCTGTAACCTTTCCTTTGTTCTGTAATTACTTATGTTCCTTCACTAGATTCACACTTAATTTAGAAAATGTGTTCTAAGAGAACTTGCTGTTACAGGCTATGAAAAATCCTTTTGTAAAGTGGATTAATTTGCCTTTTATATATTCAGGTTTTCATCTGTGATTTCTTAATAAACAACTTCTGAGTATTTTAATTTTTTATTAGCAAGTAACATCTATGGTTCACTTTAACCCCCTCCTCCCAATCTCTCTTTGTCTCTCCTCTCATAATCATAATTACACAGAGCAGGAGTTTGGTTGTCCTTACTAAGTATATAATATTTATATACTTGGGATCCATTATTTATAATTGATTATAATATTATTTACTTGGGATCAAGTTTTATATACTTACCAAGTATATAATATTTATATACTTGGTAAGTATATAAAACTTGATCCCAAGTTTTAAGCTTTTGATTTTTTTAACCTTAAAAGACTGACTTAAGACACTATGACTTAAAAAAAATCTACTGTGACAATAAAATGATAAACAATGCATATCAGTTTAAATTTGACCTATGCATCTTTACAATGTAATTTATAATTGACCTTTCTACAATTGAAATATAAGGACTCTATGTTCTAGTGAAACTCTCCTGTAGCTGTTTAGATTAATTTAGATTTGCTTTTTGTTAGTAGAGTGGCTGGTGGCCAAAGTGATTGTGAAAGAAATAAAGTTGATAAATATGTATAAACAGGAGTAGCCATGATTTTTAACACAAGCATCCAATGTAATCTCTGATTTAAGCACACATATTAGCATTTATTATCAACTCAGAACAAATACAAAACAAAATGCATATGAAAAAATTAGAAAAAAGTTGGAGAAAAAAACTCAAAAAAAAGCCCCACATTTAAAACATTGTGAACCCCTAAAACATGCTTATATAAAACATTGTTATATAGGAAGTTCTTACATAAGAGGGTGGTGTTGCATGTATTATGACTGTTTTCTAAGTAATTTATATCCTATATATCAGAAATATGTATAGCAGCCAGTGTCTAGTTTCTAGTCTGACAACAGACCAAAGAACTATGGAGATGGGATCCAGATAGAAAAAATAATTCTCTGTTATTTCAACCCCTGTAAACAGGACACCATACTTGCAGAACTTCTTCAAATACATAAAGAACACATTGTAGGATATCATGAACATGATTCTCTTTTGGACCACAAAGAAGAAGAAGAGTTAACTGAAGAAGAAAGAAAAGCAGCTTGGGCTGAGTATGAAGCAGAGAAGAAGGTAGTTCATTCAAAACGCTTTTTGGTTTTGGTTTTTGTGTTAGTCATTTGAAAGGGCAGTGAGTAAGAAAAGGGTCCCATTTGGAACAGGTGATAATAATAGGGAGTCTTTAGGAACAGAGTCCCCAAATACAAGTCTGTTTATAGGCTTTGGTTACCTTCGGTGATAGAGTGGGAGGAAGGGAAAGAAGAAAATAGTTTCCACTTAAAGAGTAGTAACCCCAGTTCTGCTTAGCACTTGCTGAATTGAGAGATTAGTGGGAAGCTGTATATTTAGCATCACTTAACTCCCGTCAGCACCCTCACTCTGGTAACAGACATGCAGGAGCTTAGAGTTTGGAGGTAGGAGGAGATGTTTCTTTGACATGTGTGCCATGAAATCAAAATTTTGACAATGTCAGAACACAAAAATATTCCATTATTGGACATTAATGTCAGTCTCCAACAGCAACTTTATTTAAAATAGTTCCATGTCTGTTTTAAACACCAACCCACTTGAGCAAAAATGCACCTGAGCATGGGAAACCTTATCCTAATACCCGAATTCTTTTTAAACTCCTAATTCATTGTACCAAACTTCTTTAACGTTAATGTGATGTTAGGAGTCTCATTAGAATTCTCTGAGTTGCCTCATTCTGTGGGAATTATCAGAAAAAAGAATACACCTTTAGGGGTTAAAGCTTTCCGTGTAATAAGATCTTGGTTTCGGGTGAAAAGGGTGTTTTGTTTGTGTGTGGAAGAGTGTTAATAATTTCTTAGATCTCAGAATGTGGAATCTTTTCTAAACCAGTAGGCGATGTAGAATTTCAAGTTTTAAATCACAGTGTGGAAAGTGCATAATTTTTTGTTTTTAGGGACTGACCATGCGTTTCAACATACCAACTGGGACCAATTTACCCCCTGTCAGTTTCAACTCTCAAACTCCGTATATTCCTTTCAATTTGGGAGCCCTGTCAGCAATGAGTAATCAACAGCTGGAGGTAAGTTGTGAAGTACAAAAGTAGTTTAACTTGAATTAAAGGCAATTTCAAGTGCCCTGTTGTTGAGGGTTCCCTGTGCAGGAATAGCACATTCTCCAAAAGATTACCTCTGAATAGACCAAGAAATTTTTCTTTTATTTGCTGACCTTTTTGAACCGTCATAGTATAGTAAAATGTGGTTTGTTCAGAGCACAAGAGAGTTAGGCCTTGAATTAATGTTCTTTGAATTATTTTAATTAAGGAACAATAGGGCAGTTGACTGGCTAGGGGAATAGCACTTTCTTCAGTTATAAAATATTTTGAATCAACAAATTAACTTGCTTAATGTTTGAAAATAGGATAAATACATTTATATTCTGATGAAATGTAGATGCAGCATTGAGTATATGATAATGTCCAGTATTATAAAGTAAGTTATTTAAAACTAGAATCAATTCTGAATTAAATAAGAAAGATTGGGTTTTATTATACCAGTTATGTAATAACTTAATTGAATCTGTGGTTTTCTTTTGAAAATGTTTTTATGGAGTCATTTAAATTGATAAACTATTGGTGCAAACCCAAACTTTTATCTTCCTAACAAGACCCTCACTGATAAGTTTTACCCACTTTATTGATGCTGCATTTTGCTGGTTTTCAATTATTTGAAGAGTTTTAAAACTAAGTGCTACAAACTGGCAAAAGGAAGGATCCCTATACTTTACAACCATGTGTCTTTTATATGTCCTATATAACATTTCTTACATTCTTCTAGGACCTCATTAATCAAGGAAGAGAAAAAGTTGTGGAAGCAACGAACAGTGTGACAGCAGTGAGGATTCAGCCTCTTGAAGATATAATTTCAGCTGTAGTAAGTTAATTGGCAGTTATCTTACTCCAACTTGATATTTTTATCATGTCCCCCCGTCCCAGCCCTTTTGTTTTTATTTTTAATTGTTGTTTGCTTCACTCCTTCTGTGGGGAAAACAACATAATTCTTATAACTTGATTTGTAATAGTAAAATACTAATAAACTGAATAGTAGTGCTAAGCTGTAATTCAGCATTTTTACCTAAATGTTGGCACAAAAGAGAAATGGGTAATATCCTAAATGATTGGGAAATCAATCAGTCATAGAAAGGTATGTGTTGTTTACATAAACATATTTTATCAGTTACACAAATTAAATCCAAGTAGTTTCATTCCAGAAATAGCCAAACCTTGTACAACAGTGAATAACTTAGTACCCTTCTTTTACATCCTTGTTTTCTTTAGAAAAGAATAAAGGAAAGGGGGGGAAAAACCTTTTAAAATCCTGAATATTTTTGAGTACCTTAATTATTTTTACTCGTTCTACTGCAATAAGAAGTAAATGGAACCTTTTTCTTTTAGTGGAAGGAAAACATGAATCTCTCAGAGGCCCAAGTACAGGCATTAGCATTAAGTAGACAAGCCAGCCAGGAGCTTGATGTTAAACGAAGAGAAGCAATCTACAATGATGTATTGACAAAACAACAGATGGTAAGAGTTTGACTATCTCTAAGTTATGTCCAATTTTCTTGAATTTATAATAATGGGTGTGTGTGACATCTGTGTTAATAATCATCCTTCCCTCATATGGATGGATGACTGGTCATTGGTTTTTCCTGGAAGAAATTTTGTCAGAAAATATAGTGATTGTCAAGTAAAGGTAATACCTGGGTTACAGGGTTACAAAAGCGCAACAAATTGGTAAATGGGTCTCCTTGAAGATTATATAGGATCTCGTCCACATAATTTTATTTTTTGTGTATTCTAGACATCTAAAAAGGAATTTTTGCCAGACTTCTATCATATTTACCATTTTTAAACAACTTAATAAAATAAGTATACTTCTTAATATATTTGAGAGTAAAAAAAGTGGAGCTATAGATGATATATGTCATGAGTTCCTACTAAATTATATAACTATTTTTTTTTTAAGATTTTTTTTTTTTTTGACAGAGAGAGAGAGAGAGATCACAAGTAGGCAGAGAGGCAGGCAGAGAGAGGGGGAAGCAGGCTCCCCGCTGAGCAGAGAGCCCAATGCGGGGCTTGATCCCAGGACCCCGGGATCACGACCTGAGCCGAAGGCTTTAACCCACCGAGCCACCCAGGTGCCCCTAAATTATATAATTCTTTAAAAGACTAGCATATTCCAGGGGCACGTGGGTGGCTCAGTCAGTAGGTGGCTCAGCTCAGGTCATGATCCCAGGGTCCTGGGATCGAGCCCCACGTTGGGCTCCCTGCTCAGCGGAGAGCCTGCTTCTTCCTTTCCCTCTGCCTGCCGCTCTGCCTGCTTGTGCTCTCTCTCGGTCTCTCTGTCAAATAAATAAAATGTGGGCACCTGGGTGGCTTAGTGGGTTAAAGCCTCTGCCTTGGGCTCAGGTCATGATCTCAGGGTCTTGGGATCGAGCCCCGCATCAGGCTCTCTGCTCAGCAGGGAGCCTGCTTCCCCCTCTCTCTCTGCCTGCCTCTCTGCCTACTTGTGATCTCTCTCTCTGTGTCAAATAAATAAGTAAAATCTTTAAAAATAAATAAATAAAATTTTAAAATCTTTAAAAATAAAATAAAATAAAAGACTAACATATTCCAGGCCTTCGATCATTTTTCCCAGCATAGTTGTTTGCCAGCCATCTGCCTTTCACTGAGAAATTTCAACTCTTGACTCCAGGGAATCAATTTCTGTGGCATGAATTTTACTTAGAAAGCACTGTAGAATTACTGATTTTTTAGATTATTTTAGGAAATTTGAGACACTCCAGGTAGGAATTATTCCCACTGCAAGTGCTTTTTCCCTTTGGTGTTTGTCACTAAAAATGTTTGTCATCATGTGAAATATTTAAAAGAATGAAGAAGAAATGAGATTTGACAAAAAGTGCCGTAACTAATACTTGAAACTAATCATAGTGCTGGACAGGTTACTATGGCAACTAACCTAAATGCTGCTTGCAATACAATAGTCAAGTCATTAAGAGAATTTAGCCCTAAATGGTGTTACTAACTGGTTTCTACAGTAATGGTCCTGTGAATGCCTCAAATTAGTAATGGTGATAACAATAATGTGTTTTCCTTTTGGTATGGTACACCCTTAACAAATTGATTTTAACTTAAAATTTGATACTTGCCTCTTTGAGACAGGTCATGCACTTGTAACAGCTCCCTTTTCTCTCTTTAGTTAATCAGCTGCGTTCAGCGAATACTTATGAACCGAAGGCTCCAGCAGCAGTACAATCAGCAGCAACAACAACAAATGACTTATCAACAAGCAACACTGGGTCACCTCATGATGCCAAAGCCTCCAAATTTAATCATGAATCCTTCTAACTACCAGCAAATTGATATGAGAGGAATGTATCAGTCAGTAGCTGGTGGTATGCAGCCACCACCCTTACAGCGTGCACCACCCCCAATGAGAAGCAAAAATCCAGGACCTTCCCAAGGGAAATCAATGTGATTTTGCACTAAAAGCTTAAAGGATTGTTAAAATCATAGAAAGATCTTTTATTTTTTTAGGAATCAATGACTTAACAGAACTCAACTGTATAAATAGTTTGGTCCCCTTAAATGCCAATCTTCCATATTAGTTTTAATTTTTTTAATAGGGCATACCATTTTTTCCTGACGTTTGTCAGTGATGTTGCCTAGAATCTTCTTACACACATTGAGTACAGAAGATAGTTCAAATTGTTTTCAGTGAAAACAAGTCCTTCCATAACAGTAACAACTCCACAGATTTCCTCTCTAAATTTTTATGCCTGCTTTTAGCAACCATAAAATTGTCATAAAATTAATGAATTTAGGAAAGAATACAGATTTATATATTCGTTCTTTACATATAAAAACGCACAGCTGAGTTCTTAGAGTTGATTCCTCAAGTTATGAAATACTTTTGTACTTAATCCATTTCTTTATTAAAATGATTGAAATGGTTTTAATGTTCTTTTGACTGAAGTCTGCAACTGGGCTCCTGCTGTATCATCTCTGTAAGTGAAAATTAGAAACTTAAGGATTATCTTTGACACAGAATTGTGTGCAATATTCTCAAATACTACTGCTCTAAAACTTGGAGGAGTCTTGCAGTTATCTTAGCATTGTATAAACAGCCTTAAGTATAGCCTAAGAAGAGAATTCCTTTTTCTTCTTTAGTCTTTCTGCCATTTTTTATTTTCAGTTATATGTGCTGAAATAATTACTGGTAAAATTTCAGGGTTGTGGATTATCTTCCACACATGAATTTTCTCTCTCCTGGCACTTACATAAAGCACATCTCTTAACTGCTTGGTGCCAGTGCTAGTGCTTCATCCTGTTGCTGGCAGTGGGATGTGGACTAACAAAACCAAGTTCTAGCATTTTAGGAGGTTAAGGATGATGGTGTGGTTGTAGGGTCACACCCTGTTTTATAAACAATATCAAAATGGCAGAACCATTGCTGACTTTTTAAGTTCACATGAGGAATGTGCTTTAATAATTCCCAGTACTGTCAGTATTGTGAAATAATTCCTCTGAAAGATAAGGATCACTGGCTTTTGTGCTCTTCCTCTTTTCTGTCATCATCATGTTCTTTTCCCCCAACTTCCCTATGTTATTTTAAATAAATTACATTTCAGAGTTCTATTTTTTTTTTAGTTTAGATCTGTAAGGCCATTTTCTGATCAAAATTAATTCATCTAATACCCTTTTTTGAAGTTTTACTAGAAAATCATTACATTGTTTTTCTTAATCCAGGCCTATAAAGATGACCTACAAGTTTATTCATGTACAATTTGACTGCTTGAATTTCTTGAAGAAAAAGATTGTTAGACTATGGGAGTCAACTCAACATGGCAAAACAATTTTTGAGATGGTGTTGTAACAGGTAGTGGAAATAGCTAAGGAATTTCATAAAAAAAGAAAGTTGGGTGGAGGAATTGCTTTAGGTATCACTGGATTAGAATGAGTTTAACATTAGCTAGAATTGTTTTGAGTTATTTGGTTGATTAAAAGATTTCCATTTTTATCTTGAAAGAACTAGCGGTAAACATCTAAGAGCACTAGGTTTGTGATACAGAATTTGTGAGGTTAGGTGGATCCATTTCATCCCCCCTCACTTTACCATGGTGAGTTATCACTAACAAATTCCATATATTTGGATATTGTGCCAGCCATATAGTCAAATTTACTTAATTGGGGTGGGGGGAGATGTGTGTTTACTCCAGAAGAAATGAAAAAGACAAGATCTATGAGATAAATATTTGAAGGCAGTACACTCTGACCAACTGTTGTCAGTTGGTATTTCTACAAGTCCAGAATACCTTAAACCTGTTTTACTAGACCTGGGAATTTTCAACATGGTCTAATTACTTGCTCAAAGACATGGATGTAAAAATTTTAGGCAACCTTCTAAACCTTTTTCACCATGGATGAAACTATGACTCAAGGAATAATACATAGAATGGATTAATTGGAACTAAGAGAGTTTGAAGTAAAACTTGGACCACTTTGCATACACTCTTCTCACTTGACATTTTAGCTACATATAATATGTACTTTGAGTATAACATCAAGCTTTAACAAATATTTAAAGACAAAAATCACATCAATAAGATACTAAAAGGCTCATTTTTATATTTGTTTTAGATGTTTTAAATAGTTGCAATGGCTTAAAAAATGACGATTTAAAATGTTGCTTGTAATACAGTTTTGCCTGCTAAATTCTCCATATTTTGTAACCTGTTTTATTTCTTTGGGTGTAAAGCGTTTTTGCTTAGTATTGTGATATTGTATATGTTTTGTCCCAGTTGTATAGTAATGTTTCAGTCCATCATCCAGCTTTGGCTGCTGAAATCATACAGCTGTGAAGACTTGCCTTTGTTTCTGTTAGACTGCTCTTCAGTTCCGTATTGAGTATCTTAAGTACTGTAGAAAAGATGTCACTTCTTCCTTTAAGGCTGTTTTGTAATATATATAAGGACTGGAATTGTGTTTTTAAAGAAAAGCATTCAAGTATGACAATAATACTATCTGTGTTTTCACCATTCAAAGTGCTGTTTAGTAGTTGAAACTTAAACTATTTAATGTCATTTAATAAAGTGACCAAAATGTGTTGTGCTCTTTATTGCATTTTCACAGCTTTGAAAATCTGTGCACATATTGTTTCATAGAAAATGTATAGCTTTTGATGTCCTATTTAATGGTGATTCTTTTGCACATTTAGTTATTTAATATTGGGAGGTCAAAAAGTTTGGTTTTTGAATCTGTTATATACTAAATTCTGTAAAAGGAGATCTCTAACCTCAAAAATAATTTACATACCAGGAAGCCTATGTGTGTTTGTGTTAGTTTTGGTTGTCTCTTTGTAATCCAGCACCATTTCCTGCTTCCCAACAGCTGCATCACTCATTTAAATCAAGCAGGACTACCAATCCACACTTGATAGAAAAGCTGCTTACCCTCCTGAAGCCATAGCAGGTTAGTGGAGGCCTTTTATTACCTGGCCTCCAAAGAAGCTGAATATTTTGTAGTCTTCCCTTAGCTATGCCCATTTTCCCTCTATCACAAAATCAGGTACTTAACATCTGTGCCCCAAACAAAACTTTAAGATAGTCACTTACCTATCTCAGTACCACTGTTTCCTTTGAGGGTGGCATGTTGTGAAGCTATAGATATCTGTTCTAACAGTAAGTTAGGTCATTCTTTTACATGCTTACGTCACTAAAAATTATGTTCAGATTATTCCCATCTCATTTCACCAGACTTAGTCTCAAGTGACTTTTAGCTGTCTCCACATCAAATCTACCCTTAGAGATGAAAATTCCTCCACCATGGATTTTTTTTTCAAGTCTGTAATCTGTGCCAATCCCAAAGGAGTTACCAAATTTCAGAAATGCTTTTTGTCTGTGCAACATTTTATATATGCTGTTATATGGAGGTGAATAAAAATTTAAAATCCAAAATATATATTGTTTCTAAGCTCAATATCTGCTAGGTAACCAAACTCGGCCCACATTACTCATGTTGGATATAATAATGGAATGGCCCCACCAACCCCTACCTAAGAGTTTTACTCCCCAGAGTATGTACCGCCATAAAATTCCTTTATGATATATACTGCCACCCTCTCTGTGGAATAACCTTCCTGTCACCATTGTGCCTACTTAGCTAACTAAGGCAATCGCCCTTCCTCTCACTTGAGAGAGCTTTCTGGTAGTGACCGCTACATACATTCACCAAGGAAGACAGCATATAAATCGAGGCCTTTGTTAAAGATAATGAAGATAAAGCCGTAAGTGAAGGAATGAAAGAGTGAGACTAACCCTAAAATACAGCAGGCCCTCTTTAATACTCAGAACTACCACATAGTCCAAGTAATCTCCACCCTGTAGCACTCCTCCAAATTCACCTCACCATTCATTTTGCCCTCACTTTCTCCCTGGTAGAAACATAAGGGAGGGGAATTGGCTCCAGTCTCCTTTAGTTAATCAGATGAGAGACTTCTACCTGTTGACTAGACCAAGCCTTCTCCCTATAGTCCTCACATGAAATACATGCTAGTTTTCAAGAAAGGTGAAGAGATGATGTGAGATGCAAGGATGGGATTTGTTTCGGGTATATGAAAAGAAAGCGTAGTATTAAAAGGAATAAAGGTAGAGAGGGATAGGGAAAGACAGACTAGATTGGAGTGGATTAATTAAGGACCTTGAAATCCTGAATAATTTCAGTACGAGGATAACGGATTTGTGAGGTCTGGTTGATGTGTTCAAAGTAGCAATAAAGATGGTGATTTGGGCAGAGATCATTTGAATGGCTTAGAATATAAAGTGAAGAAAGATGGGAGACAGGAAGATAATCCAGGCATTCAGTGACAAGACTATAGACAATTTTAAGAAAAAAAATCATTAGAGGTTGTATAAGATTGAACTTCTTAAATTGCAAGAAAAAACTTAACTTCCTACCCTTACTTACCAAAGGAGCCAACTTTCTTCAGGATTTCTGGTTTTATGTGCAAAATTTCACTTACTCTTTTTTGATTACGCTCTCAAGCCTAATGTAAAACCCATAGTGGCATTCCTGTTCTTAATTTTTCATTACTCCTAATTAACCCTTAAACGTATGTACAGAAAGTGACTTTGGTCCATTTAACTAAATTGAGTGTAATTCTGTTTGTTTTCTCAAGCTAATTCCTCAAAGGGCTAAATCCATTCCGTTTAGTTTTTCCTAAGACCCATCCATTCCAAGTGCTAGTATCTGTTAATATATTTGTAAGTTGCCTTTGGTATTTTCAAAATGCCTTGTGGTTATTGTTATCCTGTGTACAACATATCTGTGAAAAAGGTGAGAAAATTACATTCTCCTCATGACAGTTAAAAGTAAGAACAAAATAAAAGTCATTGCACCCAGGAGGCAGAAAACAGTTAAGTTACCTGGGTCTTTATATCTCATTTGGAAAATAGGACTATAATAACTTTCCTGAAGGCAGGAGCCTGGACCAGGTGATTTCCTGAGGTCCCTTTCAGCTTCAAGAGTTAGGGTTTAACTGTGAGCAAAGCACAATTTGAAGCCAAAAGGCAATGGGTTTGTCTAAGGTTACACGGTAAGTTTGTGAGCAGAATTAGAAATTCCTTGCCTTTGGTTAATGCTCTCCCAGACTAAGGTATACCTTTTCTTTTCCTCTGTTTAGAAAAATGAGAGGTCTGACAGGCATTTTAATGACAAAGCGGGTAAATCAAGTTGTAATGGGCTCTAATTACCACTTCCACAGCTGTAACCTCTTTTATCTTTTGCCCAGAGGCACTCCCAGAGCTGTGTTTCTTACTGCCTCTAGAACTCAGAAAATGAAAAACCATATTTAAGGATGATTCTTATATCCTTGTTGGCTGATTGGTTTATATACATGACAAAACATGAAGGTAAATAGAAGTCAGCTTCTGTAAAGTCAGCTTTTAATGATAACTTCCCATTCCATTCATAGCTATAAAGCCCAAATTAGGCCAATGTTTTAAATTGTCTGGTTGGGTGAAGTTTATAGTAAGACAATATTTGTCTATATTGACTCATGTCACCACACATATGGCATACTTTTTGAGATACGGATTTTATAAAAAATCTTGTGACAAAAACTAATAGAAGAGTAAAATAGTAATTTTTTTTTTTTCTGTAGCTGCTTGTCCTTACATGCCAGGAGCATAGCAGTAGAAGACTATGTCTAGTGTGCTGAATACATTTCAATGGAAACAAAACCAAACTTAAAAAAGAAACATGGAGGGGCGCCTGGGTGGCTCAGTGGGTTAAAGCCTCTGCCTTGGGCTCAGGTCATGATCTCAGGGTCCTGGGATCGAGCCCTGCATCTGGCTGTCTGCTCCGCAGGGAGCCTTCCTCCCCCTCTCTGCCTGCCTCTGCCTACTTGTGATATCTCTCTCTCTCTCTCTCTGTGTCAAATAAATAAATAAATCTTTAAAAATAAAAAAGAAACATGGAAAAAAATAAAAGAAACATGGCTAATATACATCATCTGAGGTCTTGTTAGTTCATCCCCAGCTCTTGGTAGGCTTTCAAATATACAGCACAGAGTCTTTAGTGATGCAGGCTTGCTTGAATACTACCCTTAGTAAAGTAAACCTTTTGTTAGCAAGTTTTCCCGCCCCCTCTTCCCTTATCTTGCACACTCTGCTGGATGTGTAGGCTCAAATGAAGTGCTCGCCTGCAATTTTTTTCCCCTTTACCCTTTAAATGGTCTCCCGCACCCTATCACATACATGTACCCCTTTATATTCTAGTGCTTCAGAGGGGGGCATTTATAGAATTATAGAATGCTTGAGTTAGTTGGGGTCTTAGATACCCTGTAGCCCAGCCGTCTCCCTTAACAATCTGGAAAACAAAGGCCCAGAAAGGGAAAGAAGTTCAAGGGTATTAATGTCTTCTAGCTTCTATTCCACTTCTCATTCCATTCCATTCCATTCAGATGCCTGCTATTACACTTGAATTCCAATTCATTTTTTTCAGTCTGCCAAACCACGTGAAGTAAATTTTCAAAATGCCTAGTATTGAACTAAGCTTTAAAATAGGAAACGTTTATGGAAGTAAAGGAATATGTGAACCAAAATGAAAGAAAATGGGAAGACCCCTGACATATCCCTGAGCTTTTAATTTCGTATCCAGGGTGTTGGCTTCAGGACTTTGTTCCAGAGAGATATTAAATTTGTTTAAAAGGTTCTTTCACCACAGTCAGCAAAGTTTAGATCAATAGGATCTAGAAGCATTGTTCGACTTTCCAGATCTTAGTGTCCTTCAGTGCCAAGGATGGAATCATTAAGCATTCTTCAAAGGAGGCAGGTTAATGTACCAAGTGCTATAAAATCTAATTCAAATGAGAAATGCTGCTGTATTCACAAGGAACAAGATGGAAAGCTCTGTGTTAGTGTAGTGATCTCAGTCAGGATAGTGGCAACTACTCTTGAGTTATAGAATGTGCTATAAGGACCATGAATACTTCTTTATATTTCCAAAGAACTGAAAGAAACAGCAGAAAGATTGTAATATACTAGAATTTGGGGGCCTGGTTCTATCTATAAATTTAGACAAGTTACTTTACCTCTCTGAGACTTCATTCACAAAGCAGTAAAGATTTATTGAACACCTATTATATGTCAGTCACTATGATTAGCCACTTCTGTAATTCCTGTTTTACAGATGAGGAAACAGGTTTAAAATAATTAAATTATTCACCCAGTGTCTCACACCTAACTAGAAGAGGCAGGATTCAACAACATATATCACATTCTATGTTTTTGCCATTGAATGAGCTTGCAACCCTTTCTAGAACCATGATTTAATCTTGGCCTTTAACAAACCACTTAAAGTACCTTATCATTTTGTTCTTTTGCATATCAACTCTCATTTGTCTGCTTTTACTGTAAGCAAGGTCTTAAAGAAACAGAATATTCCTCCTTGGTGTGGTGTCTTCAAGGCACTTCTTTCTGTCCCTCTTCACTGGCGCCTAGAGGGCTTGGCTTTCTCTTTTCATTTCCTTTTGTGACCCAAACAGAAGTGTCTAAAAAATCCACTGTGGATACTTTAAAGTATGTTTTAAGATATCACAACTCATTTTGAAAGTGTTATCGCAAGTTCAATTAGACACCAATTGAGAATACTAAAGGTACAAATATTCTGAACAAAGTTTATTTTTCATTTTTCCACCTGATAAAGTGGAAAAATGCTCACATGTGTACCATGTGAGCAAGGTCTTAAAAGATAGGTTGAATTTGGATATGTAGGGATTGAGGAGGATGGCATCTCAAAGGAAACAGCGCACAAACGCATGTAGAAAGCAAAGAATAGAATTCGGAATAGCATCGATCCAGGAAATGCCATGCTTCAGTACTTGTGCACAGGAGTTTATAGCCCTGTTTAAGGCAATAGCTTCTGTAATGCACAATTTGTAGCTAAATGGTGTGGTAGGCAGAATAATGGAGCTCCAAAGATGTCCATGTCCTAATCTCAGAACCTGTGACTGTGTTAGGTTACATGACAAAGGAGAATTAAAGTTGTGGGAATTAAGGTTGCTAATCAGCTGACCTTGAAATGGGGAGTCGCCTGGATTCTCCAGGTGAGCCCGATGTAATCATAAGAGTCCTTAAACCTGGAAGAGGGAGGCAGAGGGAATAATAAGGAAGGAAGGAAGGAATTCTCACCTAGAACCTCTAAAAAGGAGTACAGCTCCACTGACACCTTGATTTTAGCCCAGTGAGGCCCATATCAGACTTCTAACTACAGAACTGAAAGATAATAAATGGGTGTTGTTGTAAGCCACCAAGTTTGTGGTTATTTGCTACAACAGCAATAGGAAAATAATACAAGGGTTATATGTGTGAGTACTTGATCAATGTCTTGGTCCCCTGCTAGATATGTGAGGTCCTTAAGGACAGAGACCCATATTCACTTTAATATCCTTGGCACCTGACAGAAAAAGTGTGAGAAAAATGATGAATGTATGTGTGAATGTCTTGGCAGTCATATCTTACCTGAGAACATTATGCCAATGCCAATAGCATCAAAGTCTGTTTCTGTGTGCCCAGGTGTATATACATATATATATATATATATATATTCTCTTTTACTTTGGGTCTCTTTGTCTTCCTCCTTCCCTTTATTCTCTCTTCTCTCTTCCTTACTTCTGTCTCTGTTTCTTAATTGGCCATAACAAAGGACTGAAGTACACCTTGTAATTCTCCGTTATGTTTATGGAATAAAGTTTTACATTTTCTGTTCATAGTTTTTAAAAAGAAGTAACATAGTTTATTGCACTGAAAAAATCCTTTATACTCAGGGGTCCCTTCATTTAGTACCCATTTAATTTATATCAGTAGGTAAGTGATCCTTTATAGAAGTTTCTCATTTCTAACAGGATGGTGTGTAGAACCCAGGGGCAGAAACATCCCACAGAAGCTTTCCTCTTATACCTGCTAGTAGGAACTTGTTCCCTGATTGCATGGTCCACGTTGTCCAAACAACATTATTTTGACATTATTTTTCCAGAAGAAATAAGGTGTCCCATTAGGACCAGAGTTATTCAGTCTTTTCCCTGGCTCCATCCTCTGTCTACTGAGTTTTATCATAAAGATGTTTAATGTTTGAATGGGATGCACTGGAATCCTGGGAAGGCATAGGGCCTATTGCTCACCTACAAAGCTCAGCCTGTTCCTCAAAACAGAATGACCTAATGAAAGGTAAAACTTTTGACGGGAAAGTTCTTGAAGTTTCTAGTGATTAAGAACATTTAGGGAAATCTTTATTCCTAGAATTGGAAGGACATGGGCTAGTTTAGCGCTTCTCAAGTTTAATGCATGTGCAAGTCACCTGGGAAACTCACTAAACTTTAGATTCTGATATACTAGATCTGGGTGGGGCCTAAGAATTTGCATTTCTAGCAAGCTCCTGGGTGATGTTGATGCAGCTGGTCCAGGGACCACACTTCAAAGGGCAAGGGGATAATGGATCTAGGACAGTCAGAGATAGGGTATCTGTATTCTGCATGGGCGAACCTAAAAGTGGGCATTTCTAGAACAAGAACCAGAAGGTGTCTGAGTTTTCCTCTCCTCTCCAGAAGATATAGGGCCTCCCAGTAGGTCTCTCATGTGTGGGGCTCCCCAGAACCAGGGGTGGGAAAGTTCCCTGGTGTGTATTAGGGTAATTAACCCTAGCTGCCATAGAGACCAAAACACAATTTGAAAACCATTATTGGATGAATAGAAAAAAAGTCTTGAATGATATAGCCCAGAATGTTAAAGATGATAGAAAATGAAAATACAGCTGCTTTTGTTTTCTTCTTTTTGCTGATCTGTATTTTCTGATTTTTCTGTAGCAAAAAAAAAAAAAAAATGTATAATTCTGCAAAAGCTACTTTTTCAAAAGGCATATATATTACTTTTACAATACTAAGGAAAAAAAATCTTGCCAAAATCAAAACAAATCCAATCATATCCTGCATGTAATTTTTGCTTGAATGATGATAATAATATCTAACAACTATCAAGCACTTACTACATGCCAGTTACCATTCTGTTTCACAAATATTATTTATTACTTGTGACAATTCTGATGTAGGTACTGTAATTTCCCCCATTTTGCCATTGGGGAAGCTGAGGCACGGAGAGGTGTGACTTATTTAATTTTAAGGTAAGTGGCAAAGCCAGAATTTGAGCCTAGGCATTGATGACTCCAGAGCATGTGTTAGTTAGTTAGTTAGTTAGTTATATTAACGTATAATGTATTATTTGTTTCAGGGGTACAGGTCTGTGATTCAACAGTCTTACACAATTCACAGAGCTCACTATAGCACATACCCTCCCCAGTGTCCATCACCCAGCCACCCCATCCCTCCCCCCCCCTCAACTAAACACTACCATATGTACTCCGTTAGAGTACATGCAAAGCATCTTTTTTAGGCCTCAAGTCAATCCAACCCTAAAAACAAATGCAAAGAGTCCTTTCTCTGCTTTTTCCTCAAGCCCTAGCCCTCTCTTCCCTTTCTCTTTTCTGCTAAACCTTTTGAAAGTGTGGTCTATACTTGCTGCCTGCAGTTCTCCCCTCACCCTACTCTTTACTCTTCAGGCCCTGCAATATGCCTTCTGCTCCAACTCTGCCACAGAAGATCCTTTCTTGACAGGATGATATTCTAATCACCAAAGCCCATGACTTTTTCTCAGAGAAAATCCCACAACTCTGTGGACTAGAGTCACAATAAAATGATCTCTAAACTCAGCTGCCTAGAAACCCTTCTAAGTGTCCTTAATCAGCTGCATACTACCCTATTCTCCATGCTCAGGAGATGACCTTGCCTCCTAGCTCACTGAGAATGACAGAAGCATTGGGTCAGAACCTCTCAAACTCCTTTCCCTCCCAGTCCCCTTCACAAACATATGTTTCCCTTCTCTTGTGTTTCAGGGTCAGTGTCTCCCTTCTGGCAAGAAATGAATTCCTCAACCTGTGCTATGGGGCCAAATTCCTCCCTCCTCCTTAGAGATCTGACTGTATCCATCTTCCCTTCTCTCCTACACTTACGACCTCCATCTACCCAATCCTGATCTCTTCCTGATTGGATAACTGCAGTAGCCATTTATTTATTTATTTGTTTGTTTGTTTGTTTGTTTGTTTGTTTATTTATTTATTGCTCTGCAGAAGATTTTTATTTATTTTTTAATTTTTTTGTGTTTTTTTAATTTTTGTTTTATTTTTTCAGTGTTCCAAGATACATTGTTCATGCACCACACCCAGTGCTCCGTGCAATATGTGCCCTCCTCAATACCCACCACCAGGCTCACCCAACCCCCCACCCCCTGTAGTAGCCTTTTAATTTTGTCTTCCTACCTTCATCCAATCCATCTTTCACACTGCATCCAGAGTGATATTAAAATGCAAATCTGATCATATTACATTTCCTTAGGTTGCTCCCTACCACACAGCAGCTCATATAACAGGGAATGTAATGATATAGTCTTCACTAATTTCCTAAAAGTCATCAAAACTGCCAAGGGGCTTGGCCTCTTTGGCTTAGGATTTCTGTGCCCCGCTCCCCAGATGTGCCTTGAAGAGTAGTGTGGGACAAACTAGTGGTTGTTTTCTCTGTCAGTTGGCTGCAGGGTTTTGAGTCATTACTGTGTAGCCAATCACTGTACATGGGGGCAAAAAAACTCCAGGGCAAAAGACAGCAGGCTGCAGGGCAATAGGATTTCTCTCTGCTTTTGGAACTTCTATTATACTGTAAGCCTCTCCTCAAGTCAAGTCGATGAATATTTGTTAACACCTACTGAGTTCCCTGCAGTGCGAAGGGTATGATAAAGAAGTTATAGAGAACTTGCTATGTATGGTCTGGATCCTGGCATTAAGCAGTTTGTGTATTTTTATGTATCTCCTATTTATGAATTATCTTTTGTGTGCCAGCCACTATCCTATGTTATTTGCAAACTCATTGTGTCATTTAGTCTTGTATTATGCTCCATTTTATAAATGAGAAAACGGAGACTTGCCCAAGGGTCACACACAATACATGGAACATCTAGATTTCAAATCCAAGTCGACTACCTGCAAAGCCTCTTCTTCCATTTTTTTAAGTGGCTCTTCTTGCAACCTGTTGGAGAATATAGGGCTGATGTTCTTGATATAAAGACAGCACACTGGAGCAGTATATGATTACGTGGTAATTTGTGGTACTGCTGGTAAAGACAAAATGATATGATATGAAGAGTCTAGGATGAAAGTTTGGTAAACTCTGGAGCCAATATTGATTCTGCCACTAATTAGGTATGTACCCTTAAATATATTACCTCTTTGGGCATCAGTCTCCCGTTTTTTATTTTGATTTTTAAAAAATTTAATTCCACTATAGTTACCATACAGTGTTATATTAGTTTCAGGTGTACAGTATAGTGATTCAACAATTCTATCCATTATTCAGTGCTGATCACAATAAGTATACTCATAATCCCCTTAACCTATCTCTTCTGTCCTCTTCTACTTTTTGGAATAGTATGAGAAGAATAGGTATTAACTCTTCTTTAAATGTTTGGTAAGCTTAACCTGAGAAGCCATTAGGTCCTGGATTTTTGTTTGCTGGGAATTTTTTGATTACTGATTCAATTTCATTGCTGGTAATTGATCTGTTCAAATTTTCTATTTCTTTCTGATTCAATTCTGGGAGGTTATAGGTTTCTAGGAATTTATTCAGTTCTTCTAGGTTGTCCAATTTGATGGCATATAATTTTTCTTACAATCTTTTGTATTTCTATGGTGTTGATTGTTACTTCTCCCCTTTCATTTCTGATTTTATTTTTATTTATTTGAGTTCTCTCTCTCTCTCGATGAGTCTGGCTAAAGGGTTATCGATTTTGTTGATATTCTCAAAGAAAAAGCTCCTTGTTTCATTGATCTGTTCTATTGTTTTTTAGTTCCTATTTTGTTTATTTCTGCTGTAATCTTTATTATTTCCTTCCTTCTTTAGGAAGGCTTTGGATTCCCAAAGCCTTCGCGTTTTGTTTTTTCTTTTCCTAGTTCCTTTAGATGCAAGGTCAGGTTGTATGTTTGGGATTTTTATTGCTTCTTGAGGTAGGCCTGTATTGTTATTAACTTCCCTCATTTTTTAAATTTCTTTTTTTTTAATTTGATTTTATTTTTTCAGTGTTCCAAGATTCATTGTTTATGCACCATACCCAGTGCTCCATGCAATACGTGCCCTCCTTAATACCCACCATCAGGCTCACCCATCCCCCCACCTCCCTCCCCTCCAAAACCCTGTTTGTTTCTCAGAGTCCACAGTCTCTCGTGCTTCATCTACCCCTCCGATTTACCCCAATTCACTTTTCCTTTCCTTCTCCTAATGTCCTCCATGTTATTCCTTATGTTCCACAAGTAAGTGAAACCATATGATAATTGACTTTCTCTGCTTGACTTATTTCACTCAGCATAATCTCCTCCAGTCCCGTCCATGTTGATACAAAAGTTGGATATTCATCCTTTCTGATGGAGGTATAATATTTCATTGTATATATGGACTATATCTTCTTTATCCATTCATCTGTTGAAGGGCATCTTGGCTCTTTCCACAGTTTGGCGATGTGGCCATTGCTGCTATGAACACTAGGGTATATATGGCCCTTCTTTTCACCACATCTGTATCTTGGGGTAAATACCCAGTAGTGCAATTGCAGGGTCATGGGGTAGCTCTATTTTTAATTTCTTAAGGAATCTCCACACTGTTTTCCAAAGTGGCTGCACTAACTTGCATTCCCACCAACAGTGTAAGAGGGTTCCCCTTTCTCCACATCCTCTCCAACACTTGTTTCCTTTCTTGTTAATTTTGGCCATTCTAACTGGTATAAACTTCCCTCTTAAGACCAGCTTTTGCTATATCCCAAAGACTTTGGACCATTATGTTTCATTTTCCTTTGTCTCCATGTATTATCTGATTTCCTCTTTGATTTCTTTGTTGACCCATTCATTGTTTAGTAGCATGTTATTTAACCTCCATGTGTTTGTGTCCTTCCCAGGTTTTTTCTTGTGGTTGATTTCTAGTTTCATAGCATTGTGGTGGGGAGAGATATATCGTATTACTTAAATCTTTTTAAATTTATTGAGACTTATTTTGTGGCCTAATATGTGATCTATTCTGGAGAATGTTTCATGTGCACTTGAAAAGAATGTGTATTCTGCTGTTTTAGATAGAATATTCTGAATATATCTGTTAGATTCAACTGGTCCAATGGGTCATTCAAAGCCAGTGTTTCCTTGTTGATTTTCCATTTGGATGATCTATCCAATGATGTAAGTAGGGTGTTAAAGTCCCTACTATTATTGTATTACTACTGGTTACTTCCTTTATGTTATTTTTTAAAAAGATTTTATTTATTTATTTGGGGGGGGAGCACAAGCAGGGGGAGTGGCAGAGGGAGAGGGAGAAGCAGGCTCCTAGCTGATCAGGGACCCCAACGTGGGGCTTGATCCCAAGACCCCAGTATCAGGACCTGAGCCTAAGGCAGACAGCTAACCGACAGAGCCACCCAAGCGCCTCCCTTTATGTTTGTTATTAATTGCTTTATGCATTTGGGTGCTCCCATGTTGGGTGCATAAATATTTACAACTGTTATATCTTCTTGGTGGATTGTTGTTCTGCTTCTGTATATATAGTATCCATGTTTGTCTCTTGTTACAGCCTTTGTTTTAGAGCCAATTTTGTCTAAGTTTTTCTACTCCAGCTTTCTTTTCATATTCATTTGCATGATAAATGTTTCTCCATCCCCACTTTTTTTTTTTTAAGTATTTTTATTTATTTATTTTTGCGAGAGAGAATGAGCATGAGCAGGGGGCAGCAGCAAAGAGAGAGGGAGAAGCAGGCTTTCTGATGAGCAGGGAGCCTGATGCAGAACTTGATCCCAGGACCCTGGGATCATGACCAGAGCTGAAGGCAGATGCTCAACTGACTGAGCCACACAGGCGCCCACCATCCCCTCACTTTCAATCTGCATGTCTCTAGGTCTCAAATGAGTCTCTTGTAAGCAGCATATAGGTGGGTCTTGTTTTTTATCCATTCTGTCACCCTATGTCTTTTGACTGGAGCATTTAGTCCATTTACATTCAAAGTAATTATTGATATGTATTTATTGCCTTTTGTTACTTGTTTCATGGTTTCTTTTTAAGGATTTTATTTATTTATTTGAGAGAGAGCATAAACAGGGGGGTGGGGAAGGGTAGAGGGAAAGGGAGAAGCAGACTCTGCACTGAACAGGGAACCTGATGTGGGGCTCAATCCCAGGACCCTGAGATCATGACCTGAGACAAAGGCAGATGCTTAACTGACTGAGCCACCCAGGTGACCCATTTTTATGGTTGTTTTTGTAGTTCCTGTTCCTTTCTTCTCTTATTCTTTTCTCTCATGATTAGTTGGCTTTCTTTAGAAAAACACTTGGATTCCTTACTCTTTAGTTTTTGCGCATCTATAATGTTTTTTTTTTAAAGATTTTATTTATTTATTTGAGAGAGAAAGAGTGAGTGGGGGAAGGGGCAGAGGGAGAGAATATCCAAGCAGACTCCCACTGAGCAAGGAGGCTGACATGGCCTGGATCTCATGACCCATGAGATCAGGACCTAAGCCAAAACCAAGAGTTGGATGCTTAACTGATTGAGCCACTCAGGCACCCCTCTATTATGTTTTTTTCACTTGTGGTTACCATTCAGTTTATACAGAATATCTTGCGCATATAGCAGTCTATATTAAGCTGATGGTCACTTAATTTTGAACTCATTCTTTACTCCTCTCCCCTCCATGTTTTAGATATTTGGTATTGATTTTATGTCCTTTTATTTATGTATTTTTTTATTGATTTTTACAGATATATTTAATTTTTTTTTGCCGTTGGGTTTCCTATTTTTCTTACTCTTACTTATGATTTTTGTTTTCCACTCAGAGTCCCTTTTAACATTTCTTGTAGGACTGGTTTTGTGGAATTCTTTTAATTTTTGTTTATCTGGGAAACTATTTATCTTTCCTTCTGTTCTAAATGCTAGCCTCGCTGGGTAGAATATTCTTGGTTGCAGATTTTTCCCTTTCAGCAATTTGAATATATTGTGCCATGCTCTTCTGGACTGCAAAGTTTCTGCTGAAAAATCAGCTGAGAGCCTTATATGGTTTCCTTTGTATGTAATTATCTCCTTTTCTGTTGCAACCTTCAAAATTCTCCATCACTATTTTTTGCCATTTTAATTACTATATGTCCTGGTATGGACCTCTTTGAGTTCAATTTTTTGGGGGATCTCTGTGGCTCTTGAATCTGGATCTCTGTTTCCCTCCCTAGATTTGGGAAATTTTTAGCTGTTATTTCTTTTTTTTTTTTTTTACATTTTTTAAATTTTTAAAGTTTTTATTTTAATTTCACTTAGTTAACATACAGTGTCATATTAGTTTCATGTGTACAATATAGTAATTCAGCACTTCCATACCTCATCCTGTGCTCATCACAAGTGTACTCCTTAAACCCCATCACCTATTTAAACTCCCCCCCCACCCCACAGCTATTATTTCTTCAAACACATTTTCTGCCCCACCTTTCTCTCTGTTCTCCTTCTGGGATCCCTGTAATATGAATGTTGTTACACTTGATGGTGTCACTGAGTTCTCTAAGTCTATTCTCATTATGCCATATTTGTCTCTCACCTGTTCATCTTACTGCTTTCCATTACTCTATCACCAGGTCACTGATACATCCCTCTGCTTCCTGTAGCCTACTATGTATTCCATCTATTGTATTTTTAATTTCATTTATTAAGTTCTTCATCTATAATGTTATTCTTAATCTTTTTTGTCAAGGGTCTCACTGATGTCCTTTTCTGAAGTCCAGTATCTTTATGATCAATACTTTAAATTCTCTATGAGACATATTATTTCTTTTTTTTTTTTAAGATTTTATTTATTTATTTGACAGAGAGAGAGAGATCACAAGTAGGCAGAGAGGCAGGCAGAGAGAGAGGGAAGCAGGTTCCCCGCTGAGCAGAGAGCCCGACGTGGGGCTCAATCCCAGGACCCCGAGATCATGACCTGAGCCGAAGGCAGAGGCTTTAACCCACTGAGCCACTCAGGTGCCCTGAGACATATTATTTCTTATCTGCTTAGATGTACTGCTGTAATTTTGTCCTGTTCTTTCATTTGGGACATATTTCTCCTGTCTCATCATTTTGTCTACGTCTCTGTATCTGTTTCTGTGTTAGGAAAGTCAGCTGAGTCTTCTACTCTTGAAAGTAGTGGCTTTAAGAGGAAGAGTTCTGTCATGCCCTGCAGTGTGGTGTCCGCTGTTCACCAGATACTGGCATTTCAGGTGAGTCTCCTATATGTGTTGTTAGCAACCTGCTGTTGTGTGCTGTTCTCTGCCTGTTGTAACTGTGCTTGCTCTCTGTGGTGTTAGTGGGACCCAGGCAGGCTGACTGTGAGGTGGCATGCCCGCAGGAGGGCTGGGGGCAGGGTGGTGGTGTTAGCAAAATTTGTAGTAATCCCAGGGCTGAAGCCAGCAGCCTTGGAGTGGGTGAGTCTTTGGGAGAATGCACTGGTGAGGCACACTGCTAGTAGGTTAGGTACCAAGTGTCTGTGCAGTGCTGCCTCCAACAGGTGGCTCTGTGTTTATGCTTGGGGCAGGGGAGGAAATGGGACCTACCATCCTCTTTGTTCCTGGAGAAGTCCCCCAACACACTCTGAAATCAGTATAAACAGATCTTCCTCCCATTTGTCCCAGGTGTTGTGAAAACTGCTGTTTCTATGTTGCCTCTCTGAGGGTAGCTGTCTCTTTTTTAAATTTTTTCTACAAAAGAACACTTTTTAAATTTAAATTCAATCAGCCAACTTATAGTACATAATTAGTTTCAGATGTAGTATTCAATAATTTATCAGTTGCACATAACACCCAGTGCTCATTACATCATGTGCCCTCGTGCCATCCTTAATGTCCATCATTCTCTTTAAGGGTGGGGACCCAGCTATCTCACCCTCCAGGCTTTCCCAGCGCTAAGTCAGCTGATTTTTAAAGCTCTAGGCTCCAAGTCCTGCTGGTTATACAAACTCACAGAATTCAGCTCCTTTGATTTTCAAAGCCAGATATTATAGAGATTTGTCTCCCGTGTGTGTTCCCTGGTGAGGGGAAACATTTCTTTCCCCTCTTTGCACCCACAGCTCCCTCCCTCCTGAACACTGTTTCTGCCCTTCCTAGCCTCTCAGATGCAACTTCTTTACATTTAGTTGTGGAGTTTGTTCTGCAAGTCTTAAGATCACTCTCTGGTTTATTTACATGGATGTGAGTGATACCTAGTTGTAAATGTGGGACAGGGTGAACTTAGAGTCCTCTTACTCCACCGTCTTCCCTATTCCACATCGTCTTCCTCCCTCCCTTCCTTCCGTTTTTACTTTTCTTCCTTCCTTTCTTCCTTCCTCTCTCCTTCATTCCTTCCCTCACTCTCTTCCTTCCTTCCTTCCTTTCTTCTTTCTTTCTTTCTCTTTCTTTCTTTCTTTCTTTCTTTCTTTCTTTCTTTCTTTCTTTCTTTCTTTCTTTCTCTTTCTTTCTCTTTCTTTCTTTCTTTCTTTCTTTCTTTCTTTCTTTCTTTCTTTTCTTTCTTTCTTTCTTCTTTCTTTCCTTCCTTCCTTCCTTCCTTCCTTCCTTCCTTCCTTCCTTCCTTCCTTCCTTCTCTCTCTTTCCCTCCCTCCCTTCCTTCCTTCCTTCCTTTCCTTCTTTCTTTTCCAGTATAGTTAACATACAGTGTTAAATTAACTTCAGCTATACAATATAGTGATTGAACAATTCTATGCATTACTCAGCGCTCATAAAGATAAGTGTACTTTTAATCCCCTTCACCTATTTTACACATTCCCCATGCACCTGCACTCTGGTAACCATCAGTTTGTTCTCTATAGTTAAGAGTTTGTTTCTTGGTTTGTCTCTCTTTTTTTTTTTTTTTTTTTTTTGTTCATTTATTCTGTTTCTTAGATTCCAGATATGTGTGAAATCATATCACATTTGTCTTACTGTGACTGATTTTGCTTAGCATTTTGCTTTCTGGATCCATCCATGTTGGTGCAAATGGCAAGATTTCATTCTTTTTTATGGCTGAATAATATTCCATTATAGATATACACCATATCTTTTTTATCCATTCATCTATTGATGAACACTTGGGTAGCTTCCACAATTTGGCTATGATAAATAATGCTGTAATAAACATAGGGGTGCATATATCCTTTTGAATTAGTGTTTTCATCTTATTTGGATAAATGCTCAGTAGTGCAATTACTGGATCATATGGTAGTTCCATTTTTAATTTTTTGGGGAACCTCCATACTGTTTTCCACAGTGGCTGCATCAGTTTGCATTCCCACCAATAGTGCACAAGTGTTCCTTTTTTTCCACATCCTTACCAACACTTGTTGTTTCTTGTGGTTTTGATTTTAGCCATTCTGACAGGTGTATGGTGATAGCTCATTGTGATATCTCATTGTGGTTTTGATTTGCATTTCCCTGATAAGTAGTGATGTTATCAACCTCTTTTTAAATGGATTGCATAATCATAATCATAACTTATAGCCATTCTTCTATTGTTGGAAAGTCAGAGTTTTTTTTTGTCTTTATACATAATGTTGCAATGAGCATCTTTGTGTATAAGTCTTTGATTAAATTATTAGAAGTGGATTTACTGGATCAAAAGGCATTTATATTATTAAATTTCTTGATTTATATTATCAGGTTACAGCATCAGTATTCTCCCAATAGCAGTATATGACTGGGCCTAGTTCTCTACCCTTACTGTGGTTTTGAGTATTAATGTATTTTTAAAAACTTTGTCTATATGATTAAGAAAAATATATTTCATTGTTTTACTTTTCATTAATTATTTTTGAGGTTTAAGTATGTTGCTTATATTTTTTGCAAGTTATATATCTTCTTTCGTGAATTGCCTATGTTCTTGGGCCATAGTCAGGCTTGGTGTTTTTATTATATATTTGTGAGGATCTTATATTCAGTATATTTAAAGATTTTTTCATTTATTTAAGGAGAGAGAATGGTGGGTGGGGGGCGGGTCAGGGGGAGAGGAAAAGAGAGTCTCAAGCAGACTCTGTACAGGGTGCAGAGCCCAATGCAGGTCTCAATCTCATGACCCTGAGATCACAAACTGAGCCAAAACCAAGAGTCGGATGCTTAACTGACTGTGCCACCCAGGCACCCCTAAAGGCAATAACTTTTTGTAGTCTGTGGCAAATGTTTCCTTAGGGTATTTTTACTTTTTAATTTTATTAATTATTTTTTATATTTAGGAGTTTACAAACTTCCTGATATTTTCCTTAATAGTTTCATCCTTTACTTGTATGTTTAGGAAGTTCTTCAAGAATTAGAGAAATTTGGACATGTTGCAAAGACAAGGCTGTGTGGAGGAGTTGCAATCAAATATGCAAAGAAAGGACATAGTTTTCAGAGAAAGAGGAACACTCTCTGAAAGAGGAGGAAAGGAAAAATGAATCTAAAGCTTGCTAGAAAGAAATTAAAGGAGAACTAAATAAATGGAAAGACATCCTATGTTCAGGGACTAGAAGACTTAATATTAAAATGGCAATTCTCCCTAAATTAATCTAAAAGATTCAATGCAATCTCTATCAAAACCCAGAAGGCTTCTTTGTATAAATTGACAAATTAATCCTAAAATTCATATGGAATTGAAAACGATCCAAAATAGCTAAAACAGTCTTGAAAAAGAACAAAGTTGGAGACTCCCACATCCTGATTAAAAACTTACTACAAATCTACAGTAATCATGATTGTGTGGTACCATCCGTATAGATCAATGTTTAGAACTGAGAATGCAGAAGTAAACCCATACATCTTTGGTCAAATAATCATCAGTAAGAGTGCCAAGACTATTCAATGGGGAGGGTATAATTTTTTTTAGCAAAGAGTGTAATGCCAAAGCATCTGGGCATACAACATGCAAAAACATGAAGTTGGAGCTCTACTTCACACCATATAGTTGTGTCCAGACCATATAAAGAAATCTTATAATTCAATAATAAAAAGACATATAACCCAATTAAAAAAATGGGCAATGAATCTGAACAGACATTTCTCCAAGGAAGACAAGAAATGGCCAATAAGCACATGAAAAGCTGCTCAACATCATTAGTCATCAGAAAAATGCAAATCAAAACTATAGTGAAATACCACTTCACACCCACCAGGATGGCTACAATAAAAAAGTTGCAAAATAACAAGTGATAGTGAGGATGTGCATAAATTGAAACCCTTATATATTGCTGGTGGGAATGTAAAATGATACAACCTCTTTGAAAAAATGTTTGGTAGTTTCTCAAATGGTTGACCATAGAGGTACCATAAAACCCAGCAATTCTACTCCTAGGTATATATCCAAAAGAAATGAAAACATGTGTTCACACAAAGACTTATATACAAATGCTCATAGCAGCATTATTCATAATAGCCTCAAAGTGAAAACAATCCAAATGTCCATCAGCTTGGGGCGCCTGGGTGGCTCAGTTGTTAAGCATCTGCCTTCCACTCAGGTTATGATCCCAGAGTCCTGGAATCAAGCCCCATGCCGGGCTCCCTGCTCAGCAGGGAGATTAGCTTCCTCCCTCTCCCCCATGCTCATGCTCTTTCTCACTATCTCTCTCTCTCTCTCATAAATAAAATCCTAAAATACAAAAACAAATGTCCATCAACTGATGAATGGATAAACAAAATAGGGTATATCCATACTATGAAATCGTATTCAGCAATATAAAGAAATGCAGTACTGACACATGCTACAATATGGATGAACCTTGAAAACATTGTGCTACATGAAAGAAGTCAGTCACAAAAGACCACATATTGTATGATTTCATTTATATGAAATGTTCAGAAAAAGAAAATCCGTAGAGACAAAGCAGATTAAGGGTTACCAGGAACTGCGAGGAGGAGTTCATGGGAAGCTTGTCCCTAATGGTTTCAGAGTTTTTGTTTGGGGTGATGAAAAGTTTTGGAAATAGTGGTGATGGCTGCATAACCTTGTGAATGTAATTAATGCTAACTGAACTGTACACTTAAAAATGGTTAAAATGGTGGTGCACCTGGGTGGCACAGTCAGTTGAGCATCTGACTCTTGGTTTCAGCTCAGGTTGTGATCTCAGGGTCATGATATCAAGCTCCACACTCTGCCCCTTCTGCTCACATGCACTTATTCTCTCTCTCTCTCTCTCAAATAAATAAATAAATCTTTAAAAAATGGTTAAAATGGCAAATTTTGTTACATATATTGTATCACAGTAAAAAAATTAAAAAGATGTTTTCTTTGAAAGAGAAAAGCAGAACTAAACATACCAAAAAGTAATTGGTGGGAAGTCACAATTAATGGGTGGGTCTTAATAAAACATTGAGAGAGGTTTCATCTACAGAGACCAGAGAGTGTCTGATCCAGAACAGGCTGGAGCTGAGAGCTGGAGACAAATGGAGATTTATATTTTTTCACATGAACTAATGCAATGTTTACCACCTATTCTCATGACAATAATTACTTTGGAACTTGTTAATTATACAGATCAGTGATTCTCAAAGTTTGGTCTAACGACTCTGGGGGGTGGTTGTGGGTTCCCTTCTTTTCTAATTACAGATCTAGGAGAAGCCAAATTTTCTTCTTATATTTCAGCCGAAAGAACATATAGCAATAGATTGAAAGCAGAAGCAAATATAAGAATCTAGCCATCTTCTATTAAGGGAGATATCGAAGATGTTTGGAAAATAATACCATTTACTAAATTTTTTAGAATATAGTTATTTTTCATTAACATGTGATTTATATTGATACTGATGGGTTACTGTTATTTTAAATGAATTATTAGATAATAAAAAATTTGAAATTAAAAAAATTTTGAGTTTCTAATACGTTAAATACTAATAGCTATAACCCACATAAACAAAAGCTCTTGGAGGTCCTCAGTAATTTCTACGTGTGTAAAGATTTCTCAGAATAAAAAGTTTGAGAACCACTGATATAGATAATCAAGCCTCTCAGTTTTTAGGAAGTCCTGATAGACCCCAGGAGTCTGTATTTTTACGTAATTACACCAGTTGCTGAGCAGATTTCAGTTATCACTGAGTCAATATAAAGGTGTTTAAGTGTTAGGGACTTCTATGATGAGCTATGGTGAATGCCAGACAGAATCAAAACTAAATGAATAAAAGGGTTGGCAGGCAGAAAAGGGCTGGTCCATTTGAGGTTGACAAGACTGATTTGTAGTGGAGCCATTTAATGACCCAATTTTCATAATTTTCTTAAGCCATGTTGGCACTCCAGGAGCAGAAGCAGAGAAAGTGGGCACTTTAAACTAGAGTTGGATGGGGCTTTAGGTGGGGGCTAAGTTACCCTGTAACTAGCTAGATTGATACATACTATTCAGATTTTATATTGAGGAGTCTATACTCTGAGTTTATATTGCAGGAGAGTTCTGGGACCTATTGGGTGTGGTATAATAGCCCAAGGGGGATACCTGGGGAAATCTACAGCATACAGTGTTAGATGAGGTTAGGATGGTGTTAATGGGTTTTAGAAACTTGGAGCATTTGCAACTGGTGACATAGGAAAATTAGAAACCGACAAGGCAAGCATGCATCTGCCCACAGGGGTGTATTTTAGTGTGTGAAACGTTAAAGGGTTTGGGTAGGGGCTCAGACGACACAACTATAAGCAAGAGAAATGAAGATAAGGGGTTCTGGATATGTAGGACTTGGGTGACACTGTTCCTGGTGTGGTTATGGGAGCCTACAGAAGGGAAGATCCTGGGACCTCAGGATGCACTGCTAAAATATAACTAAAGCAGAAGTTGGGTGAGGGCCGAGAGATTCTGTTGATTTACTTCATACCAGGTTCATTCAAAGACGGAGTTTCCCAGTAGGTGCTCTCTTTCTATGTTCTTAGTAAGAGGCATTTGTATGGCATGACGGTCTCATGTACCATCTTGCTTTCTGGAACCTGTCTTTCCGACTAGACTATATCATGAGGAGAAGAATGTTTGTCTTATTTTATATCTTTAAGGACATAAGTGCTCAATAAGTATCTGTTACATGAATGAATGATGAATTTGGGGTCAAAGAGTTAGGAAGTAAAGGAATGTGGATGCAAAACAAGGTTGGTCTGACTCCAGGATCTGAAGATCATGTTATCTGTGTCTTTTGCTTCATTGCCAAAGATAAAGAACAGGGCTAATCCCGTACCTTGTCTGGGAATTGGAAACAGATGCAGAGGGGAAACAGCCTATGCTGGAGTGGAGGTGTGGAGAGAGACTATTGAGGATTAAGGAGATAATTGGGTATCTTTGCAATTGCCACCGGTATAGAGAGCCCTGGTATAGAGAGACCTATTAGAAAGGTCTTCCATTTTCTCTTGAGAACAGAGGGAACTCTTGGAATGACAAACTAAATTATGTATTGATTCTTCTGCAGAGCAAGGGAATTAAATGACAAATGGGGAACATGTCGTTCCAAAGGAGAGGATCTCTTCTCTCTGGCCCCCTTCTCCCTAACCTCCCACATTCCTCCTCAAAAGATCCCTGTTCTTGAAGTGCTGGGGAAAGGCAATGTAGCTCCAACGACTCCAGAGAGAAGGAAAGTAGTCCCCAAGGGCCGGCCTCCTCAGCAGAAGGTTAGGTCTGTATTCTAGGCAACTTGGACTGAGCCCACATGACCTATGGTCCCACTAGTGACCTATGGTCCCACTAGAACTCTGAGCCTGATGAATTTCTGACCATGCAGCCAAGGATTTGGTGGCTGAGCACTGCAGTGACTTGAAGGTAGATAAATTCAAATTATTTTATTATTTCAAGACTTTGATTAAATTCCTTCTGGGAAGGAGTCTGCTTTGATGGCTCTGATAAGCTCCTTGTCTCTGGGCCTGGTGGGTTCAGTCTCTGCTTGTTTTTTGAGCATGAGCAACATTCGGCTGTGGTAGTGGGGTTGAAAGGAGAGATGTGTAGGGTGGGGAAGGAGAGTCTGGTTGCTGTTGGGAATGTCGTAGGGGCTGGTCCTGGGTTGAGCTTTTTTCAGAACCATGGGAGCAGTTAAGCACCCTCAGTTCTTTCCTCCCCTCGCTTCCACCTCCCGGTCACCAAACTTGAAGCTATCTCTTAGAAGATAGGAGTCAAAGGTTTCACACATAAAATCTACATCTTTGAAATAAAAAACCTAAAGTCTCTATCAAGGTTTTCACTGTAGGATCACAGTGGCCTAGGGGCCACCAGTTCTTATACCAGATGCTTTGAGGCTGTGGAAACTCCTAGAGTAGTTGTTCCTGACATTTTGGGAGAATCTTTGAGAACCAACAAAAGGTTAAATGTACATATACATAGAAATCGCCATATTATTTTGGGAGTTCAGTGTCAGGGAAACTTCCGTGGACCTTTAAGGACCTTGTGAATCACAGGCGTGGGTTTTTGTTTTGTTTTGCCTGGAATAGCAGTTGGGTAGTACTCCTAGCTAGGTCTTATATATTCCTTCTTGGAGCACTATTGGTGTTCAGAACAAATCTTGGGGTCCCACGGAATATAGAATTAGTAACTAATGCCACATTCTGCCATTTTAATCTAGTATCCACCCCAACCCCTCTAAATGATACCATATCCTTGCCAAGAGGTTGTTTAACTTCTGCTTAAACACTTCCAGTGACAGGGAATTCACTATCTTTTCTGAGACACACTGTAGTTTGTCATAGTGCCCATGTAAGTATACTTGGAACTTAACGTTAGTTCAGATAATTCTCTTATATGATGTATTTGCTCTCTCTAGCCCAGCATTTGTATCACACACATATTTACAAAAGGTGTCTACGTCTTTGTCCATTCATTCATTTACTCATTCATCCTTTCAACTGACCATGTGTCTATTCAAACATTTCCTAAGTGTTTGTTTTGTTCCAGGAATACCCTAAACACTGGGAGGGAATGCAAAGATGAATTAGAAATGGTCTCTGAGCATATTTTCATCCAAAACCAAAGGTCTAGAGTTCACTAAAATTCCCTCTCGGCACAAAAGAACTACTTTTGCACTTTAGAGCTGTGGTGTCAATCAGCTGTCAACTGATCTAGTGCTACTAGGTCATCTGTCTTACATTTCCATTTCCAGAATTTACCTTTCCCATCTTTTTTTTTAGCTCTCAACTTATTTTTAAAATTTTTAATTTATAGAAAAGATTTTTTTTAGTTACATTATGTTAGTCACCATATTTTTGAAAACGAGAACAGCTGCCCATTGACATTTTCCAGCCACCGGCCCTGTTCACTGTTATTCCTAAAGTTCAATACCAAGAGTGCCTCCCCTATGAACTCCTGGACCCCAGGACCCTATACCATTCTAATCTTTTTCCCTGTACTTCCCCTGAGAGGAGAAAAGTAAGGCCTAACCCTAAGATTTGGAGCCTTTCCCTTTTTCATTACAGTGGCATTTTCCTTGTAGATTCTGCCCTGTAGTATCATGCTGTGGCCTTACCAGGCTCATGTCAAGTGCCTTACTAGAGTAACACCGGTCTCAATCACAGGGAAGTGCCTGCTTCCTATTGGTCAAAAGAGATTCCATCTATCTCACAAGTCCTCAGAAGTTGTGGCTGTGTATCAAAAGTTATAGGTAGCTGACCATAGATAATACAGGTAAAATTTTGGTTCAAAAAAGGAAGTGTGATGTTCATTAAAAATGTGATAAAAACAATATCACACAGCTGATGTTCACCCTTATCCTAGAGACCTCTGGAGGTCACGTCTCGTCCCTGCAGCTTAATACGGACATTGCCATCAGCCTCTTTGCCTGTCCAAATTCTGTTGGTTCTTCACAGCTGTCATTACCCTTTTCAGGAAACTTTCCCTACTCACCCTAGCCCTGTGAGATCTTCATCTTGGTGGATCCAACGGTGAGCATTCTAATCTACGATCACAGTTAAGCGACTTAGCATTTTTTATCGTATAATCTTACCTGCTATCTCATGTATATGTTCTCTTGCGTGTGGTTTCTCTGTTGGGTACTTCGATTTGTATGAGCCTTTAGACTTTTCGATTTTGATTTTTAAGTGAGCTGCTACCTAAGCTATGTGTTTCATCCCTAAAATCAGCTGGAAAAACAGGGGATGCCTACATGATGTGACTGAGGAGCATCAGAAGGAACTAGCCTAAACCTAAAACCCTTCCCCGCCAGTCCTTTATGGTGTCTGAGTACTCAATGAGACTTTTATTCCCTTGGCTGTTTTTTCTTGACAGCGTATGTTTTGAAAGTTCAAATAACCTATGTTCCTATCTGAGTAAATATCAGTAAAGAAGCTAGGGATCTTAAACCAAGATATCTCAGGGGCTCCTCTGGAGAAGAGGGAGTTCCAGGAATGTCATCTCCACTTGAGCTAGAGCAACTCTATTTTTGTTTTATGGGCTAAAGTTATCTTAAAACTTTATTTATAAGCCATTCATCCACAAAAAAGAATTCTTTTTGAAAACCATTCCTTTAGGGCACTAAGTTTCGAAATTTATCCTGCAATTTATGGAAATTTATGGAATCCTCTGGGAGGGTTGTAAACATGCAGATTGCTGGTCCCCTCCGCCCAGAGTTTCTGACTTGGCAGGTCTAGGGTAGGGCATGATAATCTACATTTCTAAAAGGTTTCTCAGCTGTTGCTGCTGATCTAGAGACCATCCACTCTGAGAACTACCTTTTTAGGGAAGTGTGTTTTTTTTTTTTTTTAAAGATTTTATTTATTTATTTGACAGAGAGAGATCGCAAGTACACAGAGAGGCTGGCAGAGAGAGAGGGGGAAGCAGGCTCCCCACTGAGCAGAGAGCCCGATGCGGGGCTCGATCCTAGGACCCTGAGATCATGACCTGAGCCGAAGGCAGAGGCTTAACCCACTGAGCCACCCAGGCGCCCCTAGGGAAGTGTGTTAACAGCTTTCCAGAACTCCCTAGAAGCACTGGCAGGGGATGGGGATAGGGGGTTGGAGAGGGAGTGGGAGAATGCTTCCAGAAGGGAAGTTGACTGGTTCAAAAAAATAGGTGTCCCTACTGATTGTTGTTTATTTTGAATCCCTTAATCTTCATATCTTCATAAGACCTTTAGGCTTTGATCCCTAACCAAATCCCAAAGGAGGGTTCTTCTATGCCGTATCCTAAGCCCAAGTAGGAGCTTCTGTGAGAGCCATTGGTCCAGGCCTTCCTGAAGCTTTGATTCATCACTAAGCTTAAAGTCATAGCAGCAATCTCCGCAATAGCCAAACTGTGGAAAGAGCCGAGATGCCCTTCAACAGATGAATGGATAAAGAAGATGTGGTCCGTATATACAATGGAATATTACTCAGCCATCAGAAAGGATGAATACCCAACTTTTGCATTGACATGGATGGAACTGGAGGGGATTATGCTAAGTGAAGTAAGTCAAGCAGAGGAGGGCAATTATCATATGGTTTCGCTCCTATGTGAAACATAAGCAATAGCATGGAGGACATTAGGAGAAGAAAGGGAAAAATGAAGGGGGAGATCAGAGAGGGAGACAAACCATGAGAGACTATGGACTCTGGGAAACAAACTGAGGGTTACAGAAAGGAGGGGGGTGGGGGAGTGGGGTAACCGGGTGATGCATATTAAGGAGGGCACGTGTGGTGATGAGCACTGGGTGTTATACGCAACTAATGAATCATGGAACACTAATGCTGTAAAACTAATGCTGTGCTATATGGTGGCTAACTGAACATAATAAAAAAAAAAAGCAAAGCAAAAAAAAAAAAGTCATAGAACCAGAAGGAACTTCAGATAAGGCCCCTAAATAATGCTAGTGTGGTTGCTGATGGGTCATCTAGGCTAGGTTGTGTGATGCTGACACCAGGAGATTCTAATAAGTTGGAGAGAGAGAAGCTAACCAACCTTCTAATCCTATTAAATGTACAACTCAGTGGAGTTACATGATGGTTACAATATAAAATTTTATTGCCAATAAAAGCCTTTAATAACTCATTTATCCTGTTTCAGTAGGACCTTATTCTTTCTGATGAAAATCCAGTCATAGCATCTCTCATTAAAAATAAAATTATTTTGAAATAAATAAATATATAAAATAAATAGCATATACATTTCATAAATAGTTTGTCCTTATGCACAGTATCCATGCTTACATTTTAATATCATTTTCTCCCAACCTACCCCATCTCCCACTTTCAATGGCAGGAAAACTGCATGTCAGGACA
>CM052901.1:52256138-52269716 GCA_028534135.1 Potos flavus
GCCCATTCTTTCTTGTGCCACCTCAGGGAAAAGAACATGAATAAAGAAAATAGTATATACAAGATTCCCTCTAGCCCACCCCCTCCACCCATCTCCCTCCCCCAAATGACCCAAACTTGATATACACTTTGAACAAGGGAACAGCTGGGTCGAGTTGAACAGGAAGTGCTCCTCTGTTATCTAAATTGATAGGAAAGAGGATTGAAAAGCTATGAGTATAGTGCTTGCGGAGACAACTCTGGCCCTAGAGGACAGGGGTCACAAAGGTCACACTAGGGGTCCATTACCTATAGCGGAAGAGGTCTCTGGACATGGAGGGCAACTTAGAAGGATCTACTGGCCTGGGCAAAAAGTGAGTGAATTTCTGGTGTCGTTTAGTCCTGTATCCCTCCCGGGGTGAGCCATCTTTATTCAAGGCCACATAATACTGTCTCTCCGAGTCCAAGTGTTTGTACAAGGTGGAAGCATAGGTGTTGTACCAGTTTTCTTCAAATTGTTCCCGGAACACACATTCACGTGTGAGCTTCTTCTGTGAGGGTGAGAAAATAAAGCAGAGCCTATTAGATGACGATTTCTCCCATCCCAGCTTGCTGAAATAGCAAAAGCACACTGATATTTGAAAATTTCCATCCCATCTCCCAGTATTCCTGAGGCATCTTCTTTCTGAATAACACAAAACAGTCTGTATGGCCTTCATCCTCTTTCGGGAACCACACAGGAATGTTTAGGTGAGATCTCTCCTGAGCAGGAGACCAAAGGAGATGGCCTCACCAGGCTCTCTGAGCCTGAGAATTTCCACGGTGGCCTCGCAATGCTCCTTTGGCACCCGAGTTTTCTCCCTGCTTCTGGCAAACAATGTCAAATCCACTGAGATTACAGTCAACCACGCCAACTAACAGGCAAAGGCCTTGGATCTATCTAAAGCTCCACAGGAGGTGAGTTGTGATCTCTCCTAATGAGGGGTCTCAGGCCTGTCAGTTGGAAAGCGCCGGAAAGATCTCCTTGAAAAGTTCCTCCAATCCGGCTGCCGTAACCTAGCAGCTCCTGAGGCAGGTCTCTTGCCTCTGTCCATTCTCACACTTGATCCAGCTGGCATACTACTTGGTGGGGTGGCCGATACTGAGTGCTGGGGACAGGCCTATCTCTTAGGTGTCAGGGAAAAATGTGCTCTGATTTCCTGGGGTGCAGGCAGCCAGAAAGCATGCTCGGGGACTCAAAAGGCAAACACAGGAGTTGGGATCCCCCGAAAGGGTTAAGGTCGGCGAAGCCACTCACCATTCCCCAGCTCTGGGCTAGCTTCCAGAACAGAGAACATGTACTGCAGCCAACCCCGTCCTAGCCGGGGACTTAGGGCTGTCACCAGGCCCTGGAACCCTCACTCTTCATTTGTGTGTTTCATTTGGCCTCTGGGATTCAGCCGAAGCAGTCTGGAAATCGGGGACTGTGGTTTTAATCTCAGGATCTCAAGCTGAAGGCCGGCTCTTCCACTGCCGATTTTTGTGCCAGCTCGTCTGCTACTCCTCTAGGTACCCGTTAAAATTCCAAGATGCCCCTCAGGAGTGTAAATGCCCCAAACCCTTACCATCTGGTTGACAAACCAGCACAGCTTACAGTTATTGCCAGGCTGGCTGGCCGTCTAATGGAAAAGATGGAAGCAAAGTTGCCACAGAAAAGCTTATGTTTTGATGGGAACAGAATGAGTGAAAGTGTTACACAGCAAGCTCCTGGGGAGCCAAGAAGCACCTAGAAGGCACTGATCTCTCACAGTTGATAGAAGTATTTCAAGTGCTAGATCAGTGTTTATCAGTTTATGTTTTTGCCTTACATAGTCCAAACACCGGTGGTGATAGCCTCTGATGAAAAGAAAACCTTCGACTTACCGACCCATAGAGTTCTCCTCGCTCATTCATTCCTAAGTACAGGCCAGAGTCCACTCCCCGGATGCTGATCAAGCCCACAGCCAGGCTGATAAACTCCAGGATTCCTAGAGCAAAAAAGTGAATGCCATTTCTATTACTGATGTCAAGCTCAGAGGTAGCTGTGCAGGTGACGTGAGCTACCAGTCATTTATCCCCAACTGGAGGCCAGCCCTGTATGCCTTCGGTGAGTTACCTTATGAGACCATCTTTTGCAGCAAGAATGGAACCTCAGAAAATATACCGAGTCTCTCTGGGCCTCAGTTTCTCCCTGTGTGAGATGGGTGAAACAATCTCTTACTCAACACTCTTAGAGATACTACAAGGAAGAGACCATGGGCAGGCTTTGGCTATGAAAGTTCCATAATTACAAGGTACTATTGCTGTTAAATACCACCACTTCAAGAAATGGGAGGGTAGTTTTTGAAATGGAAGAATGTGGCTAGATTTCTGTATCTTCCCAAAGTCACTTCCCTCCTCCCCAGAGCATATAGCGTTACCTTGTTGTGCTCTAGGCTGTATTTGTTTTGCACCCTCTTAGCTCCCATGTCCTTAAAGCCACATGAGGCTGTCAACTACCTGCGGCTGACTCTAACAAAGGCCACACAGTCCACTCACTAAGTCTGTGTCTCCTGCCTATGGCAGAAGGCAAAAAACAGGACCTGGCGAGAGCTTTCTCCTAAAATATGCTCTCAGCCAGGGCAGTCCCAGGCTGATAAGTCTGTCATTTTCCTCTTGTCTCTTTAGAATTTTAAGTTTATCCATGGCAAAGAGTTGGCAGGTAGTACTGAACTTGACACTGATTTGAGATGTTGCAACTTTAAGAGGAAAGTTTGGAAGACATTCAGAAACATCCCTCTAGCTGACGAGGTTAGAGGTGAGGAGTCGAAAATGTTTTCATGTACCCGGCAGCAGCAGGAGAAAAAAAGAAATCAATTTCTAAGAGGGAAAAAGGACCCAGAACTTAAATCCTGGTGGTGCTGGAGACTACAGTTTTGTCCCAAGATAGTACATCTGTTACTCTACGGATACAGACAGAATGGTCAAGCAGATTCCCCTTTGATATTCCGGTTTCTGACCATGTTTTCCAACGTACAGACCAAAACTTGATGACTGACTCACAGAGGCATCCGAAGGTATGAAATGAGCTCGTATCTGGCTGTTTTTCTTACCCTCCAAATGCAATTCTTAAGGGTAATAATATTCTCTGTAATCTACATAGGGAGTAGAACTGATTCCTTAAAGATCACTTAAAAAATTAAGTGGTTGATTTTGAAATTGGATTCAAAGCTCCAGTGGGAAGTCTTCTGAAAAGCCCCAGTGATTTGGGCCGGTGGATGGGTGTGCAGATGTGGCAGCTTTAGGGCACAAGTTTCCACGGCCCACTTGGATGTCTTTGAAGAACGCAAAGGTCCGCTGCCATTGTATGGCCTCCGACATCGAACTCCCTTAGGTTTTATTCTCAGTTGGCTTGTTCTTAACTCCTGTAGTACAAGAAAGGACTTTTGGGAAAAGAGACCGACACAAGATGGTAAGAGGATGGTAGGGCAAATAGCTGGTGTCAAGTAGGGGTGAAGCAGGAAGTGATTTAATGGATCAAAACCATTAGTTGCGTTGCACAAGTGTCTGATTTTGGTTCTGCCTTGTTTAATATTTTAATAAATCTGACTTGTAAGAGGACATAGGGGAACTGCTTACCCTAGTTCCAGGAGCCGTACATCCCAGAAGGTGACACAATCAAAATCCAAAGAGATTTCAGGAGGATGGGAAAATGAGCTGACTCCAACAAAATAAGCTTTAATTAGCATAAATGTAAAGTCCTGCACTTTGGTCCCCACACCGATTACTCAAGATGTTTTGTGCTTGGGTTTTGTTGGGGGATGGTGAGCTTCAAGTGGAGACAGTTGAGTTAATCATACCCTGTGTGTTATGGCCTATTATCATAATTGGCCTGTGCAAGGGCTTTGTATTAATCTATTTCTTTTTATTTCCGTACTCTGCTCCCATCCTCCTCCCCACTGCAGCAACCATGTATATTTGCTTGAATACACGTAATATTCTTTTGTGTTTGCATGCATTTTCATGAAATACAAGTCAGCCCACCTTTGGAATGGGGAGACGTGGCTTAGCAAAACATCCCTAACAATGACCAAGAGATTTGACTGAACAAGGTAAGCTCAGTATGGGTAATTCGTGATATTAGAAAGCTGATGTAGAACTAGTCATGTAAAAATTAAAATTTATCAAAAAGCTAACATGAGACAAACAAAAAAAGCCAATGTGTTCGAAGGCTGCACTGATAGAGATCTAGTAACCACCCTAAGGGAGGAGACTGCCCCACTCCGTTCCGCCTTAGACCACACTGAGAGTGTTGTTTTTAGTTCTACTGTGTTTAAAGAGGTCTCCGGAAAAACAAGAGTGTGTTCAAAGGAGAGTGGCCAGTATGGCAGGGAAACAAGAAATTGGGTCCTGGTTTCATCTCTGTGTGCTAAAGTTTGAGGGACACCAACCTGCTGGAGCCTTGGGCTATTTCCTTTGCTTAGACAAATCGCTTCTGAGCTTCAAATCTTACTTAGTTCCCTCATTCCCTAAGTATCTCATGTCTCTGACCACCCTGAGCTCATCAAGTAGCAGAGGGCAGCTTGTGATCTCACCGTCCAAGACCTGGTGTGAGAACAAATCATGAAACACAAGAGGTGTGGCCATTTGAGTCACCACAGTTCTTCTCCAACTCTCTGTTCACCCTGATGCCAAAGGACAGATCATACAGGAAGTCACTTGGGTTGTGTCCAGTAACAGGGGTCTCCAACAGCTGGAATCATCCCTGCCCAGCTGTCTTGGGGCATCATTTTCCTCTGCCAACTTTCCTATTAGCTGGATTAAAACTGTGGGAACCCAGTGGCACATGATGATGGAACAGATATTCCTAAACCTCCTGAATCCCAGCCAGCATGAAGGGAGAGAGAAAACAAGCCATTTTCCCATTTTCCCTGTTACAGTTGGAGAGGGCTATTAACAGGAAAGCGTCGAGGCAAAGTGTTAGGCAGACAACATTTGTCTTCGGTACTCTTGCCCCCTTCCAGGTCTAGGACCTCCCTGCACTCTGCCTCATCCTGACCTGTCCACCTCAGGCTCCGGCCTCTGCTTGACAATTTCCAGACTCTTATTACATCTCCCCCGGGCACCGCCCACCCCCCCCCCCCGCGGGCCTCAGTCAAAACAGATCTGTCCTGAGCTCCACTGCTCCAGAACCTCGCTAGACGGTTGGCTAATGCGTCCTTGAATCTGGTTCCAGGACCTGCCCAGGCTCTCTCAGTCATCCTTTCAGACCTTCCGGGCCGAGACAGTGCTGCTGTGGCATCTGGACAAATAAGAACCAGACTGCTCAAAACCCACAGCAGCTGCCTTAGCCTGCTCCATCGCACCTGGTAGGAGGCCTCTCCTCCAGTCTGGCCCCCAAGTTCTGCTCTGCCAGTCCACAGGTGCCCCCTCAGGAACGTCAGTACCCCTGCAAACCCCATGTAAATGCCACCAGCCAAGCAGAGACAGAAATACTCCTGACTACTGATTGCAGAAAGGAGTGGGGGAGGGGAGGGGGGGAGCAGAGGCTATGCCAACAGGTTATTATTCGGAGTCATGGCTGCTCTTGGGCTCAGCCCGACTCGTTCTGAACACATGGATTCCAGGGTAATCCTTGGGGGCCCTGCTCTCCAATTACAACAAATAGCTATTTACTTTACATGGCCTTTGGAGACTACCTCCTCCTCCCAAGCAGAAATCTATAATATTTTATATCTTAAGTCTGGCCTACTTTACCCTGCTGGAATGTGGACTGCTAAAGCACTTATGGAATGTTAAAGTTTCGATTTATTGAATACCCTGGCTGATTAACTCAAACGTGGAGGGAGGAGAGTCAGCAAACTCAAACGCCACCTCTCTCTTTGCCAAAAGCTAAACGGAGAAAGAGTAAATGTGTGTTTGAAAGTCGGCAGGGGAGGTTACAAAGAGACAGCTTTGACTAGTTATCATTTCCTTTACAGGAAATACATGGAACTGCCAGGAAGCCAGGGAAGGAGGAAAGGGAAAAGGTGGTGCAGAGGTGGTCTCAGGCAGTGTTATTTTAAAAGGCAAAACCAAAAATGAAGCAGTCAGTTAAGTGGCAATGAAAACATCCCTTCCTCCTGCCAGTTTTATTTCCTTCACTTTCTCCTTAAACTTACCCTTAGCAAGCCTGAGAGATGAAAAGAAATCAAGATGTGTCCTTAGGGAGGTAATTAAAGACCACTTATCCCGAGAGCCTATTACTAATTTATGTTGACCTTGTAGGTTATTGGGCTCAGCTTAGGCACAGAGTCAGACAAACACTAGCAGCTGGAAGCCAAGCTCATAGTTTCTCCATCTCTGCTGCGCCCCCCACCCATTTCTCCATCATTTCACGATTTTTCTTTTTCCGTATCAGGAATGACCTACTCCAATATCTTTAGGCCATTTCTGGGAGACTTTGGGAGATTCTGAGGCCAGGGTGGGAATCCCATTCCTTCAGAAGAGGAACAAAAGGGAACTGCAAAGTCACGAGTGATGGAAGGGAGAGGAGCCAGGTTCATACTCCCTCTTCCCTGACCCCACCTATCGCTCTTTGGAGGACCTGCTGCAAGTTTATATGGACACCTGCACCCCTCCATTACTCCCACCCCATACACAACCCACTGTCCTCCCACTCTGTGAGTGCCTTTTTCCAAGATGACATAGACCTCATTGGGGTTCCTGCTTGCTCCTAGCAAGGAAGACCAGCCCTGACCTTAAGTTGTTTGCTAGACTTGGCCTTGCCCAAGAACTGGCCTCTGGGACGTCCCTCCCCCCCACCGCCCCGCCTTCTACAGTGCACTCCAGATGCAGCTCTAGCAAGGCAGGGGAATAGGAGGATGGGGGAGGTTTGGGGGGAAGAATGGGGGAAGGTGGGCTAAAGAAGGGAACGGGTATCATGCCCGAGGTTTGGCAAAACCCCCTACTGGCTTAGGGATAGAGGGTGTCCTTGGGCCATGGGGCTCTTGGGAAGAAGTAGAGGGCATTGGGGAATGGGGCTCCCAAGTAAAGGTAGCTGTCACACTACCTGAAATACAGTTTAGTAGAGAATAGGAAATTGAAAATAAAAATGGTCAAATTACTGAGGAATGAACACATTTGTTTAGAAACCTAATGATTTCCGTCCCACATCAAGGTTTATACTAATTATGTTTTTGAATGTGAGAAAGGCAGCTGTGCCCTCTCAACAATCTGCTGGGTGTTGAGCCGAGAAAATCCTGTCAGGAGGCTCTGCGTTTCCTGTCCTGGGCCCAGGAGACACCTGTTTCTGGGGCTGGGAGCGGGCTTAGGACCGTCTCCTCCCGGTGAGGCGAGGAGTCCAGAGGTATGTCCAGGCAAAAGCTGACCCAGGGTCGTGCCCTTCCAGAGTGGACAGCGGGAGGCGTCCCCAGTTTCTCCAATACCCAGCTCATGCCTTGCGGCCTGAATTGGCCTCCACCCCAGGCGGAGCAAGCCAGAGGCAGGCAGGTGCCACGGCTGCCGGCTGCCGAGTCCCCCGTCGGCCAAAAGCGATCCTGGCGCGGACCGCCAGCCCACCCCATCCGTAGCCCAGGAAGGCTTCTACTGCAGACAATCGGCCGCGACAACCCCGCTGCCCGCGAGCCCCCGCGCCCAGCCACGGTCCCTGGCCTCCCCCGGGCGGGGGCCGGGTGCTCCTACCCTTCTGCAGCTCCACCTGCTTTCCCGCTAAGCGCGGCGTCCCTGGTCAGAATGATCCCCTGGCTACGGGGGAGGGAAGAAGGGTGGAGTGGGGCGAAGAGAGGCCGCACCTCAAGGCGCCCCCGCCTCCTCCCGAGAGCGTCTGAGGGTGCCAGGCGCCCCGACGCCGCGCGACTCAAGTTTGCGCCGTCTGATCCCGCCTGGCCCGCGTCCCTGGCGGTCTCCCGCCTCGACGGGCCCAGACGGCACCGAGCTGGGGGCGGCCCGCGCGGGCCCCGAGCCGGAGCCCCAGCCGTTGGCTCCCCACAGAGCCGTCCGCGGGCTTCCCGTCCCTCCCGGCAGCGTCCTCACCGAAACGGCTGTGGTCGTGGCGGGTGCCGTGCACTGTGCCGTTGGGGAAGATCTCCAGGTGGAAGCCGGTGCGGCAGTACAGCTGGCGGCGCCGCAGGATCCCCTTCAGGTGGGCGAAGTCTGTGGGCGAGCCGCGCTGCAGCTTCCCCTCGATCTGGCCGAGGCGCTCGTTCAGGAAGCCCGGGGAGTCAGCTAAGGGCACGTTCCCCAGAGACGAGGAGAAGCCGTGTAGATCCCAGTCCAAGGAGGCGAAGACCCCCCCCACCTCCGCCATGGCGGGGTGCGCGGGGCCGAGTCGGGGCCGCGGGGCGCGAACTACCTCTCCCCTCAGCGAGCGCGGGCGACTCCGCGGCGCTCGTTCGCTCCCTCGCTCGCTCCCCGCTCTGCCTAGCCGCGGTCGACGTCTGTTCGCGTCCAAGGAACTTCTCAGCGGCGGGGCAGCGAGCTCCTGACCTTGCTCGCAGTCAAAGTGGCGCTTCCCCTACGCATCCATCTCCCTAGGCCTCTCATAGCTGGCTTCGTCGAGCTATCAGATGCAGACGGCACTTTATATACATACCCACTCCCCTTACATTGACATATTGGATATTTAAATACAAGCCACACCTCACTGGCATCCCCTCGGAGATTGGTGTGTGGGGTTTTTTCCCCCCCTTGTATCCATTTGGCTCTTTTTGGAAGGGAGGGGGTGAGGGAGGAGAGAGCGAGCGAGCTTCACTCCCTCTTTTATTATGAAAAAAATGGCAGGAAAAAGCTACACATTGCAGTGAGGCATAACTGCTTTTGGCAGGTTTTTCTGAAACTGCTGATGAAATAACGGAGCCCAGCGCGTGGAGACTGTTGGCGCCCACGGCCGCTCAGGCCTGTTGAGTGGAGGTCTGTTGGCTGCGCGGGGGCAGCTCCCACCTCCCACGCGTCTTCAGGATCCTCGCGTTTGGAAGGTGGCTTGAGATCAGGGCTGGGGGTTCACGCGTTGCTGAGCCCTTCTTGTTCCCCGGCTGGTGGAAAACAGCAGGAGGGGCGCCTGCCCCAGGACTAGGGCTCCTTGGTTTCTTTGTTCTGTTGCCCATCCCCAGTCCCACTCCCCACCTGTAGGTCGGTGGGGGCTGAGGAAGTGAAAAATCCGGAAGCGAATCAAGTCGCAAAATTTGGGAATGGGGGTGGTAGCGGTCGCTGCCCGCACCAAGGCGGGGTCTTTAAGGTGTCTGGGAGGAGCGGGAAACCCCACGGAGGAAAGAAGACATTTTTTTTTAAGGGACGTTTACAGCTTAGGAAAAGTATGGGGGAGTAAGAAATAGAAAGTGATCTTTTTGAAAAATGATCTCCACTGGCGTTCTGGGCGCGCTTTCACAAGGCTCTCGAGAGCAAACTCGATGAGAGGCCATTGGAAGCCTGGTGGGGGCTTCCCCCCACCTCTTTTCTTGTTGGAAACAGGTGTTTCCTTGCTGTGTCCTGTGCCCTGCTCCGAGATACTCTATCAGGAAGAGCTGCAGTTGGAGCAGGAACTGGCGGCAATTAAAGGCGACCGGTAACGTTAAGAAGACCTGGGGAGCAGGTGCTCAGCCAGCCCAGCTCCCCCCAAGCCTCTGCCCCACACCTGAACCCTGGGGCCCCTCTCAGGCCCTGGCGCTCAGCGACCTGCTCGCCTATTAAACTGCGTTGTTGCAGTCTGCACCTGCGGTGGGCTCTGGCTGTCTTACCGCCTCCCGCAGGAGAAGCGGATCAGAGCGAGCACCTCCACCTCCACCGCACTCCCGCCTTTGCAGCGCCTCCTGTTGGAGAACCCGTGTCTCACGGCCAGTTCGAACTCAGGGTCTGAGAGAAAACCGATTTAGCTCAATTCAGTTAGTGCAATTTGATTCCTGCTCCTGGGCACCCACGTGCACTGCATCCTCCCTCTCTGGAACTGTAGCAATTCTCGGTTTGGAACATCGTGGCTTGGTTCTGGTGTGCCTCCTTAGCTCAAGACAGAACCTCCTGAGCCAAGCATAATCTCCGGCACACAGTAGGTGCTCCGAAATCATCTGATGTGCTCCCAGTAGTGGGGGACACAGATGAAAATGCTCTTCCCATTGTAGGAGACACAGAAATGCAAAAGGCAGCGTTCCTGTTGGAGTGTTTATGGATGAAATGACAGGCTCTCTGGGATTTACTTTTATCCGGCGCGAGGCGGCAGAAGGAGTGGAGGTACAGATGCAATAGTAACAGTTCATAGGTTACTAATTGTTGAAGCTGGGTGACGGGTACATGAGTGTTCATTATAAATTCCCTCTACTTTATATAAAACATACACAGGTGAACTCTTTCATCATAAAAAGCTTCTTAAAATGGAACTGACATAAAACGAGGAAATCATTCCTTCTTTCTTCACTCTTCCTTTGGAAGAGTTTGTGTATTTAGTGAAAAGGTAGGGCAGAGGGGTAGAGGTTAAGACAAGTATATAAAAGACTAGAGGACCTGGGTGGCTCAGTCAGTTAAGTGGCTGCCTTCAGTGCAGGTCAGGATCTTGGGGTCCTGGGATGGAGCCCTCACCACTCAGCGGGGAGTCTGCTTGTCCCTCTCCCTCTTTCTCTGCCCCTCCCCCTGCTCGTGCTCTCTCTCTCTCTTTCTCTCTCTCTCTCTCATAAATAAAATCTTCAAACGACTAGAATACCAGGTAGTATAAGGTGCACAGTGCTGTGTGAATTCAGAAAGCAGAAGACTGATCTGGGGCTTTAGGGCTGGATTCTGGGCCAAAGTGTGCCCTTTGTAATGGATGGACCTTGAAGGGAAGATGGGAAGGATTTTGCAAATTTTGATGGGCCACTTCCAGGAAGGGGAAAAGAGTAACAAAGCAAATGAGACAATTTAGATAAAGAAACTTGGGAGTTTTAGTGAATGTCACATGAAACAATGTAGATGAAACTTCTTTGAGAAGTCTGTGATTGTAAAGGATTTCGATGTCTCTGTGATGATATAAATGGCACATTGATAATAGTGAAAGGCCATTTCCTCAACAATTACTTCAGGGTATTTCTGCAGTCTTTGTCCCCCAACATTCCCAAAGTCACCAACCACAGATGGTGTCTGTGGATCTGGTGTCCTACCTGATCGAAGGTGACGGTCAGGGATATAAGCATTCTATTGCCCTTCTGGGGGCTTTTCTGAGATTAAGCTGACTGATGATTCTATTTTAAAGATTTTATGTATTTATTTATTTATTTGAGAGAGAGAGAAAGTTGGGGGGAGAGGGAAAGGGAGAAAGAATCCCAAGCAGAGTTCGTGCTCAATGCAAAGCTGAGGTGGGCTCAGTCTCACAATTCAGAGATCATGACCTGGGCCGAAACCAAGAGTGGACACTTAACTGAGCCACCCAGTCTTCCCCTGATGATTCTACTTTAAACAATGTTTTCAGGAAGTGGCCCAATTGACAGCACTTTTATGAAAGTTATTTAACTTTCACGACATTGTGGAGTAGGAAGTGCCATATCCCTATTTTAGAGGTGACGTTAGGTGACCAGCACAGAATCGTAGAGTTAATAAACAGAGTCGTGATTTCATCTCAGATCCACTGGGGGCAAATTACTCTCAATGTATGGGCCTTGGGATTATGCAGAGATCAGTGTGTTGAGGACAGTGAGATTTCAGAATATTTTGGTTTATAGAAAACCCCCAGCAGGACACAACTTCTGGCCAGGGTTGTGCTGGATATATGGGATGAGAGGACAATATACATGAAAAAAGAAGCAACCCACACTGGGTTCAGGACCCAAAAAGTGAGGATGACTTCACAGTGGTATTGTGAGGATGTAATGAAATCACTGATGGATAGTGTCCAGCATTCAGTCTGGTAATGTACCAACACTCAACACATCTGAGATTCCATCCTCCTTTCCCGATATCTCATAGGATTGATATGAAAAATAAAGCAACTTATGTGAAAAGGACATAGGGAAAAAAAAACTCCTTAAGAAACAAGAGAGTTCAGGAAGGAGACAAACCATAAGAGACTCCTAAACTCATGAAACAAACCGAGGGTGGCTGGGGGATAGGGGCGGGTAGGGATAGGGTGGCTGGCTTATGGACATTGAGGAGGGTATGTGCTATGGTAAGTGCTGTGAAATGTGTAAGCCTGAGGATCCACAGACAGGTACCCTGGGGCAAATAATACATTATGCGTTAATTAAAAAATTAAAAATTAAAAATTAAAAAATTATTAAAAAAAAAAGAAACAAGAGAGTTCTGTCTCAGGCTATAAGTGACCAGAAACTTGGGGGGAGGGGGCAGCCTGCTGGGATCTGTTCCTTGAGGAAGGAGTTAGTGATGCTACTAATGCTAGTACTCGTTCCGGACCCCATGGCCCACTGCCCCCCTACACACCTAGGAGGCAGGAAGGATGTCTGGAATTGCTGCTCGGCCTAGTTCTTAAATTTCCCAACAGCTTATAAATGTTTTTCTCCTTTGGAACTTATTTTCCCTGAAAAGGGGGCGGGGAGCTGTATTGCTAGGCAAATCCTGCAGTGAGCATAGTTAATGACATCAATTGCTCCTATTTACTGAGCACTTAACCTTGGGTTAAGCATTGCCCCAGGTGCTTTCCATGCATTCTCTTCCTAAGCCTTATCACAATGCTAAGAAACACAATGCCCATTTTACAGCTGAGGAAGCTGAGGCCCAAAGATATCAATAATTAGTAGCAGACGTTGGACTTAAACTGTTGATTTTAAGTTAGGACCTAACCCTAACAGTACACTGCCTCAATCTATTTACTTCAAAAAGAACTTACATTGCTCCTTTGTCCTTTGTTCCTACCTTTCGTTTCTGTCTGCTTTCCTTGTGGACGGTAGTATAGTGTAGCAGTTGCACACTTCATCTCTGGTGTCAGACTGCCTGGGTTCAAACCCCAACTTGAAGCCATTCTAAGTGTTGAAGCCTCAGTTTCCTCCTTCTGGATGATGGCGATGATGATGATGATGATGGCGATGATAGTCCTGACCCCCTAGGGTTGCTATGAGGTTTAAATGAAATAATACACAGAATGTACTTAAAACTGTGCCTGGCACATATTAAGTGGTCATTGTTCTTAGTATTATTTACATCCTGCCTGGCCCCAGTCATATTTCCTCCCCAGGTTTCCTCAAGCCATGCTCATTTTTTCCTAAGGGAGAGATGAGAGCGCTGGCCAAGTCACCCCAAAGCAATCACTTTCAATTCCATTGCTTCTTCTCTGTGATATTGGGCCAGTCTTGTTCTCGCTGGGCTTTAGAGGCCTGTCTCAGAAATGAGGTGACCAAACTGTCACCTCTCTGTGGGCAGGCAGATAATGAGAGAGTGGCAGTCCGAGAAAAACAGGAAATTGCTCTTTTGTAAATTCCATATATCAAGCATTCTAAGTGCCTGGCATTCTCTAAGTGCCTTACATTTAAATCACATGACACCACAGGTAGATGCTATTATTATTCCGATTTCTTTTTTTTTTCCCTCAGATACTTTTATTTTATTTTTTCAATGTTACAAGATTCATTGTTTATGTACCACACCCAGTGCTCCATGCAATACGTGCCCTCCTCAATACCCACCACCAGGCTCG
>CM052901.1:52270216-52289669 GCA_028534135.1 Potos flavus
GAGATCATGACCTGAGCTGAAGGCAGAGGCTTTAACCCACTGAGCCACCCAGGCGCCCACCCCTCCGATTTTATTATTCCGATTTCTAACGGATGGCAAAACTGAGGGCTAGAAAGATTAAGTTACTTGCTCAAGGTGTTACAGATTATAGGTGCTGGGGCTGAAATTCAGACCCTGGAGAGGCTTCAGAGTCCATCCTGTTGTTCAAAAGCGCCAGTGTTATGATGTTACCCAATCTTCTCGTGGACAAGAAAAACCCAGGTTCAAAGAGCAGTCTCCCCCCCCCCCCCCACAGGTGGTTTATAGCTGAGTTTGAGAAGTCTGCAAAAAGTCAGACTACATTCCAATTTCCCCACTCCAACTCCAGGGCCGAAAGAGGAAAGGAAGTCTCTTTGGCTGGAACAAGCCCCCATCTCACCTGTCTGGTCAGTCTCCTGCAGTGAGTCAAGTCTCAAGTCTCCTTTGAGACTGCTGTTATTCTCCCACGGGCCTACCTGCGACGGGGGTAAGTAATGAACCATTTATTCTGGCTGTAACTCGCCGTTAGTGGGCACGTGATGACATCTTTGTGAACTGATCTGTTAGTTCTTTGAGAGGAATGGGACACCGTGGAATGTGGTTCTAACTCTGGCAACGTGGGTCAGTTCTCAACCTGGCGTGCATGACTGTGAATATTAGTATCAACGGTGGATGTGTAGGTTCGGAGTTGAGTGTTGGGGGAAAAGTGCGGGCAGAGACTATGGTCGTATTGGTTTTTCCAACACAAATGTGTGCTCGTATTTGTATTTGTGACACTGTGCAAGGACTTTGCCTATGTCTGTGTAATAGCAAGAGTTGTGTGTTGAAGGTGTGAATGGGTGGACGAAAGTATGTGAATCTACAGAGCTCCTGCTTATTTGCCCAAAGAATACATGAGGGTTGTGAAGCTAAAGTCATTTGAATCCAAAGTCACTTCCTTTTTTTTTTTTTTTTAAGCTTGAGATTATTTTAGTCCCACAACCTGATGACACATTTACCTCAGGAGATAGAGAAGCCAGGTGTGGGGCTTCTCTGAGGTCCCAGTTTCCTTGGAGCCTTGCCGAGGTAGCCTTTCAGCATCTCTTTCTCACATAAATGAAGGGAAAATCAGGGTCTTAGGATCAGCTCTTCGTTTCCTGGCTATGGCCTCGAGTTAGGAGGACTGCCTCTCTCCTTTGCTTCTCTCTCCCTAAAACTGGGGACTTGATTCGGTTTCTGGGAGGGATTTAAAGCTCATCAGTTACACTCTGATTTCTGGGAATTTCAGCATTTATTTGCTGTGTTTGAAGCTATGGGAAGAGACTAAAGGTTCTGGTCTGTTCTCAGAACTGCTGGTGCCACAGGCTTCCCTAAGGATATGTTGTATAACCCGTGGCAAAGAAAAAAATTGCCGCAGGGTACAAGGGGTAGAACAGAGTTAGCAAGGGGTAGCAAGTGTAGTTCATGGGTCAGTAGTTTCTGGAGCAAGTCACTAGGAAGAAATGTACATTCTGAGGGGGATGATTGTGGTCCTAACTCTTGCTGAGCTACTGTCTGGGACTTTGGCTAAATTATTTCTCATCTGTGGACCTCAGTTTTCCTAATTGTGAAAAGAGGGGGCTGGACTAGATCAGCCTCCACAAACTTTTATCTATCTATCTATCTATCTATCTATCTATCTATCTATTATCTATCTATTATCTATCTATTATTCACAAATAAAGTATTATTTGTTTCAGGGGTACAGGTCTGTGATTCATCAGTCTTAAATAAAACACAGCGCTCTCCACAACACATTCCCTCCCCAATGTCCAACACCCAGCCACCCCATCCCCTCCCGCCCCCTCCCCTCCAGCAACCCTCAGTTTGTTTTTTAACTGAAGTAACCCTGATGACAGAGGAGAGGAAAACTGAAATCCCTAGCATGGGTAGAGGAGAGGGGTGAATGGGGTAACCCAAAGCAGTCTACTGTAAGCCTGAAGTATCTTTGAGGTCTTATGTTTTATCCTAAAAATGTGTGCAGAGTTTGCATTTTCCTCTATGATATAGCCATATTTGTTTTAATATAGAAGTATTTTAAGTTTCTTTTTTTTTTTTTTAAGAGGGAGAAGCAGGCTCCCCGCTGAGCAGGGACCCTGATGCTGGGCTCGATCCCAAGACCCCGAGATCATGACCTGAGCCGAAGGCAGACGCTTAACCTAACCGACTGAACCACCCAGGTGCCCCAAATTTCTTATACTCTAGTAAAATCGACACTCTAAGGAAACATTCCATGTTTATCCTGTGGCTCTGTGGGCACCCTGACACACTACCATGGACCCCCAGAGGTGCGCATACCCCAGTTTAAAAGTTTGGGAGTAAAGATTCCTTTCATCTCTGACACTCTGGTTCAGTGACCTGGGAATACCTTTTTTTTAAGGCTGTGTCTGAGCACTCTGTTTTCTAGCCAGTTATGCAAAAGTAACGGAAACCCCTGATTTTGTTTCTAGACCAACCATCTCCAGTGTGTCTTTGCTGAGCCCCAACTACAGGCTCAGGTTTACGCTAAGTGTCCTGAGGGAGGTCAAGAAGGATATTTATGGTACTATTATGAAGCATAAACTAGCTTACATGAAGCAGCAGAGATTAAGATTTTGATGAGTTAAATACCAAATTGTGTGGTGTAGATTTTAAGTGCTGTAGAGGTTAAGAGGCAGAACACAGATGTGCTTCCTGGAAGAGGTAATAGAGCAAGAGAGGGGTTTTGAAGAATGAGCACGGTTCCGATAATGGAGTGGAGGAAGAGTGGCATTCCAGGTAGGAGGAGGGCATGAGTAAAGGTCTGGAGTTTGTAAGGACTGTGGCCTGCTTAGGTCTAGGCCAGAGTCTTGCTCAGTGGCATGGGGCATGGACTGCTGAAATAGATTAATTTCCCTTCTGGGCATGAGATATTAGCTACTTATCAGCCCACTGTCTTCCTTCCTTCCTTTCCCTCCCTTCTTCCTTTCCTTCTTCCTTTCCTTCTTCTTTCCTTCCCTTCCCTTCTTCTTCCTTTCCCCTTCCCCTTCCCTTCTTTTTTTAATACAGGAGGCTGTGACTAGGGCTGAATCCCTCTCCTGCAGGGAGTCAAACATCTTTGGAACAAAGCAAAACGACCCTCAAAAAGGGGTTTGGGAGAGAGAGCAGAGCATTAAAAATATCCAAATGACTTCATACACTGTTATTCAATCCAATCTGTGATTAGGTGTAGGTTTATTCTGTAAGCCATTAGATTTCTGGTCTTTTGGGTGCATGTTATTTCCTCTGGTTGTCTTTTTTTTTTTAATTGAAGTATAGTTGACGTACAATATTATATTAGTTTCAGGTGTATAACATAGTGATTCAATAATTATATATACTACAAAATGCTCACCATGATAAGTGTAGTTACCATCTGTCAATGTACAAAATTAGTACAATATTATTGACTATATTCTCTAGGCTGTGCTTTTTATCCCTGTGACTTATTTATTTTATAACTGGAAGTTTGTACATCTTAATCCCATTCACCTTTTTCACCCCCCTGCCCCCAACCCTCTGGCAACTACCAGTTTGTTCTCTGTATTTATGAGCCTGTTTCTGTTTCTTGTTTGTTTGTTCATTTGTTTTTTTGATTCCACATAAGAGCGAAATCACGTGGTATTTGTTTTTTTCTCTCTAACTTCTTTCACTTAGCATAATACCCTCTAGGTCCATCCATGTTGACACAAAGGGCAAGATTTCATTCTTTTTAATGGCTGAGTAATATTCCACACACACACTCACACACATGCACACACGCGTACGCCACATCTTCTTCATCCATTCATCTATTGATGGACATCCTCTGGTTTTCTTCAGTTTATTGGTAAGAGTTCCTTTCAAGGGAGCCTGGATAGTACCTGCACAGTGCATATGGTTCAGGACAGCCTAGAGCACAGGGGAGTTCAAAGCCTCTGTCCGTGTCACCTCAGAGCAGAGCGTGTGAGCCAAAATGAAGGGACCTGCCCAGGACCTGCTGGTGACTGGAGATGGTGACACCAGAACTGCCTCAGAGCATAACTTAAGGAGAGACACACCCAAGGGGAGCAGAGTCAGTGTTAAGGGGAGGTTTCAACAAGGCCAGGGAGGACTAGGTTGTAGGTTGGCGGTCAGGACCAGGGAGCCTGGCAGCAGACATAGGGGCCTCTGCACGGTGCAGAGCCAGCATCCAGGGAGCCTTGAGATAAGGGTCTAGGTATTGAGTTGGTGTCGAGAAATGCAGCTAAGGGTGGCAGGGACACATTACCAATAGGTTAGAAACCCAAACAAAGTAGAAATGTTAATATGATTCACAAAAATATGGAGGTGATGGGAGAGAAAACAGGCAGAGATGAATAAGTGATGATTTTTGGAACTACTTTTTTGAAGCATAATGACATATAATAAAAAGCTGTATGTATTTAATATATATAACTTGATGCGCTTGGGGATAAATATATATACCCATGAAACCATCACCACCAACTATGCCATAAACATATCCTTCACCTGCAAAAGTTTCCCCTCATCCTCTTTGTTTTTTTATTGTCATTACTATTGTTTTTGGTGATAAGAACTCTTAACATAAGATCTACCCTCTTAGCCAAATTTTAGGTATACAATATGATATTAATAACCATAAGTACTATACTGTACACTAGATATCTGGGGCTTATTCATTTACCATAACTGAGTGCTGATTTGTTAATCTTTCCTATCAGAGAATTAATTGATAACATCTAAAATTGTAATATGTAAATTTTAAAGTACTCCAAGGGCACCTGGCTGGCTCAGTCAGTAAAGTATGTGACTCTTGATCTCAGGGTTATCAGTTCGAGCCCCACGTTGGGTGTAGAGTTTACCTATTTTTTTTTTTTTCTCCAAGTGCTCCAATTGTCAGAAAGGACCCAGATTGGGTAGGGATTGGAGGGATTGGCAGGGAAGCCCCCTCTCTCCTCAGTGCTAGAAGAATTTGGATGCCGAGGGAACTACAGGGCCTCAGATATTGAGGGAATAGGATAGGAGCTCAATCACAGGAACTGGGTATAAGGCAGGAACCTAGACATTAGGAAAGGGACAAGAGCCCAGTTACTGGAGCCAGAATTATGAGATCCGAGCAGGGCCAGACACCACTTACTTGAGCCTCAGCTGGTGAGGTATGGATGGAGATGTCTTATATTTTCTCCTGATTCAGAACAGAATAAATCCCAGAGTCCAAGTTTTGAAACAGAGGGGAAGAAAACCAATCAGTGGGGATTAGGTGGCATTGGAAGGGGCATGGAGCTAAACGGGTCATCACAGTGCCACCCAGACAAGCTCACATAACCATATTACCACTCAAAATGCCTGCAGCAGTGTCCAGAGGTATATGTTTCCTCATTTCCTGCACCCGAGGTCCTCCCCACCGCCCCCAGAAAGGAGCACAAACTTGTCCTATCGTGGTATTGCTTTCACTGTCTGGACCTCCCCAGATCCAGGCTTTTCTTGATTAGCATCTCAGGCCCATAGTGGAGGATGAGGTCACCCTGGTATGAGATGAGATGACAGTATCATGACTTGGCTGGCCATAAGACAACGGCTTTAAAAGCTAAATTTTGCAATTTCATAGTTTACCCAAGGGGTTGTGGAGTTCAAAGCAATGACCATAACATGAAACTATTTGTAAAAATCTGCCTTTCTCCTGAACCCGGAATGGTTATGGTGATATCAGGGGAGGAAGAGCTGAGAGCTGGGGGAGGCAAGCAAGGAAGGCCCAGATGGCTTAAGGGTGAGACCAACACTCATGGGTTCTCTAAATGTGACAGGGGTCTCCTCTTCTGCTGATATAAAATGCTCTGTCTTTTTTCAAGGGCCTTGAAGATTTCCCAAGCAGAGTGTGCTTAACCTACTGACCCAACCTGGAAAAAAATAGTACGACTGAGAGAGAAAATCCCAGTAGGAATTGCTTAGTTGCCTAAACCATAACGGGCCAGCTGGCTGCTTGTGTGGGGCAGGATGACTTGCCCTCCACTAGCGGTTTGGAGCTGGGCCCCTCTGGGGGCTGACAGCCTTGGAATTAGATACACACCGTAACTGGTGGGTCTCAGGCTTAGTCTCCGAGCCCAACAGTGAATTTGTAGAAGGCACGACATGTCAGGTAAAGAACTGATATGCAGTGGAGTGTGCCGGGTGTAGAATCAGAACTGAGTTTGACTCCTGACTCTAGCACTGGCTGTGTGAACTTAGACAAGGCATTTAATTCTCTCCAGTTCTGTTTCTTCTACTATAAAATTGAAGCAATAATTAAACCTACCTCTTAGGTGATTGTGAGACTAAAATGTGATTCATATATGTGTGTGTATACATATGTAAAATTGGCCATGAGGGTCTCACTGAGTTAGTAACACTGTTACTAACGGTAACTAGTTAGTTGCACAGTGTTACCTAAGCCAGGGACCCTTGTGGTTCTACATTAGTGGGTCTTGTGATTCTTTTTCATTTCCGTAACTGCTTATTACAGTGGTTTTTGAGAGTGAGGGGAGGGTGGGTTAGAGTAATTTTGCAGTGTTAGAGGACTGGTTGATGAATGCATACTCCTTCATTGACTTTCCCCCCTTTTATCTACCCATCGTCTTTTCAAAGGATGAGAGGCAGCATGGTATGGAGCAGAGTCAGACAAATGGGATTTGAACACCAGGTGTGTCATGGAACCCCAGATAAGTCATGTTAACTTCTCTGAGCTTTATTTTCCTTGAAGGTTTTTTTTTTTTTTTTTTTTTTTTTTTTTTTTTTTTTAAGAATTAAAAGAGATAATGCGTGTAACGTGTCTGGCAGTTCAATATGCAGAGAGTTTTTATTCTATCAATCATTGTTCAGAGATATTAGATTTTTAAAGATGTCTGGCTTATCTAAGGCTGTGAAAGGCTTATCAATACTGCATGATTTCAAGGATTTCAAATGTAGATTTCTTTTTTTTTTAAAGTTGTAATTCCAGTATAGTTAATATACACTGCTATATTAGTTACAGGTGTACAATATAGTGATTCAAAAATTCCATACATCATCCATTGCTCATCATGACAAGTACCCTCCTTAATCCCCATCACCTATTTCATCCACCCCCCCACCCACTTCCCATCTGGTAACCATCAGTTTGTTCTCTATAGTTAAGAGTCTGTTTTTTGGGTTATTTCTCTCTCTTTTCCTTTGCTCATTTGTTTTGTTTCTTAGATTCCACATATGAGTAAAATCATATGGTATTTGTATTCCTCTGACTGACTTATTTCACTTAGCATTATATCCTCTAGCTCCATCCATATTGTTGCAAATGACAAGATTTCATTCATTTTTATGGCTGAATAATATTCCGTTGTATATATATACAACATCTTCTTTATCCATTTACCTGTCAGTGGATGCTTAGGCTGCTTCCATGATTTGGCTATTGTAAATAATGCTGCTATAAACATAGGGGTGTATGTATCCCCTTGAATTAGTGTTGTTGGATTTTTTGGTAGATACTCAGTAGTATGATTACTAGGTCATAGGGTAATTCTCTTTTCAATTTTTTGAGGAATCCCCATTCTGTTTGCCACAGTGGCTGTGCCAGATTGCACTCCCTCCAACAGTGCAAGGGAGTTCCTGTTTCTCCACATACTTTTCTATGCTTGGTTCTTGTGTTTTTTGTTTTAGCCATTCTGACAGGTGTGGGGTGATACCTCACTGTAGTTTTGACTTGCATTTCCCTAATGATGACTGATGTTGAGCATCTTTTCATGTGTCTTTTGGCCATCTGTATGTTTTATTTGGATAAATGTCTGTTCATATTTTCTGCCCATTTTTATTTCATTTTTTAAAATTTATTTCATTATTTTTTAAGATTTTATTTATTTGAAAGAGAGTGAAAATGAGAGAGATCACAGAGGGAGAGGGAGAAGCCGACTTGCCACTGAGCAGAGAGCCCGATGTGGGGCTCTATCCCAGGAACCTGGGATCATGACCTGAGCTGAAAGCAGACGCTTAACCGACTGAGTCACCCAGGAGCCCCTTCTGCCCATTTTTTAAAAAAGATTTTATTTATTTATTTGACAGGGAGAAAGCGATCACAAGTAGGCAGAGAGGCAGGCAGAGGGAGAGGGGGAAGCAGCTCTCCGCCAAGCAGAGAGCCCAATGTGGGGCTCGAACCCAGGACCCTGAGATCATGACCTGAGCCAAAGGCAGAGGCTTAACCCACTGAGCCACCCAGGTGCCCCCTTCTGCCCATTTTAAATTGGATTATTTGTCTTATGGGTGTTGAGTTGTATCAGTTCTTAATATATTTTGGATACTAGCCCTTTACTGCATATGTCATTTGCAAATATCTTCTCCCATTTAGTAGATTGTCTTTTAGTATGTTGACTTTCCTTTGCCGCGCAGAAGCTTTTTGTTTTAATGTAGTCCCAATAGTTTATTTTTGCTTTTGTTTCCCTTGCTTCAGCAGACATATCTAGAAAAATGTTATGACCAATGTCAGAGAAATTACTGTCTGTGATCTCTTCTAGGATTTTTATGGTTCAAGACTCACACTTAGGTCCTCAATCCATTTTCAGTTTATTTTTGTGTATGGTGTAAGAAAGGAGTCCAGTTTCATTCTTTTGCATGTAACTGTCCAGTTTTTCTAATGTCATTTGTTGAAGATGCTATCTTTTCCCTATTGCATAGTCTTGTCTCCTTTGTCAAAGATTAATTGACTATATAATTGTGGGTTTATTTCTGGGCTTTCTATATTGTTCTGTTCATCTGTGTGTCTATTTTTGTGCTAGTATCATACTGTTTTGATTACTATAGCTTTGTAGTATAACCTGAGACATGGAGATGTGATACCTCCAGCTTTGTTTTTCTTTTCCTTGCTTTGCCTATTTGAGGTCTTTTGTGTTTCCATACAAATTTTAGGATTCCTCCAGCTCTGTGAAAAATGCTATTGATATTTTGATAGGGATTGCATTAAATCTGTGGATTGCTTTGTATAGTATGGACATTTTAGTAATATTTGTTATTCCAATCCATGGGCATGAATAGCTTTCCATTTGTTTGATCATCATCAATTTCTTTTGTCAATGCTTTACAGTTTTCAGAGTACAGGTCTTTCACCTTCTTGGTTAAGTTTATTCCTAAGTATTTTATTATTTTTGATATAAATGTAAATAGCATTTTTTTCTTAATTTCTCTTTCTGCTGCTTCATTATTAGAATATAGAAATGTGACAAACTTCTGTACCTTAATTATGTATCCTGTGATGTTACTGAATTCATTTATAAGTTTTATTGTTTTTTTGGTAGAATTTATGGTTTTCTCTATATAGTATCATGTCATCTGCAAATACGGACAATTTTAGTTCTTCCTTACGAATTTGGATGCCTTTTATTCCTTTTTCTTATCTGATTGCTGTGCCTAGGACTTCTAGTACTATGTTAAACAAAAATGGTGAGAGCGGACATCCTTGTCTTCTTCCTGACCTAAGGGGGAAATGCTCTCCGTTTTTCACCATTGTGTGTAATATTAACTGTTGTTTTTTCATATATGGCCTTTTTTATGTTGAGGTATGTTCCCCCAAACCTACTTTATTGAGGGTTTTTGTCATGAATGGATGTTGTACTTTGTCAAATACTTTTTCTGCATCTGTTGAAATGGTTCTTATCCTTTCTCTTACTGATGTGATGTATCACGTTGGTTGATTTGTAAATGTTGTACCATCCTTGCATCCTCTGAATAAATCTCACTTGAGTGTGGTGAATGATTATTTTAATGTATTGTTAGATTTGCCTTGCTAGTATTTTGTTAAGGAATTATGCATGCATGTTCATAAGAGATATTGGCCTGTAGTTCTCTTTTTTGTAGTGTCTTTTACTGGTTTTAGTGTCAGGATAATGCTGCCTTATAGAATGAATTTGGAAGAATTCCTTCCTCTTCTATTTTTTGAAATAGTTTGAGAAGAATAAGTATTAACTCTTCTTTAAAGGTTTGGTAGAATTCACTTTTGAAGCCATCTGGTCCTGGACTTTTGTTTGGTGAGAGTGATTTTGTTTTGTTTTAAGTATTTATGCCTGGATTTTCCCAGACAATTTTATTTTAATTTTTTTATTTAAATTAAATTTAGGTAACATATAGTGTATTATTAGTTTCAGGGGTAGAGTTTAGTGATTCATCAGTTGCATATAACACCCAGTGCTCATTACTCCAAGTGGCCTCGTTAACGCCCATCCCTCGATTACCCCATCCCTCCACTCATTTCTCCTCTAGCAACCCTCAGTTTGTCTCCTAGAGTTAAGAGTCTCTTATGGTTTGCCTCCCTCTCTGTTTTCATCTTATCGTATTTTTCCTTCCCTTCCCCTACGTTCATCTGTTTTGTTTCTTAAATTCCACACATGAGTGAAATCGTATGGTATTTGTCTTTGACTGACTTATTTCACTTAGATAATACCATCTAGTTCTATCCATGTGGTTGCAAATGGCAAGATTTCATTCTTTTTGATGACTGAGTAATATTCCATTGCATATATATACCACATCTTTTTTTTAATTTAATTTTTTAAAAAAAGATTTTATTTATTTATTTGTCAGAGAGAGAGAAAGAGAGCACAAGTAGGCAGAGAGGCAGGCAGAGGCAGAGAGAGAAGCAGGCTCCCTGCTGAGCAAGGAGCCCGATACGGGACTCGATCCCAGGACCCTGGGATCATGACCTGAGCCAAAGGCCGCCGCTTAACCAACTGAGCCACCCAGGCATGCCTAAATTTAATTTTATTTTTTCAATGTTCCAAGATTCATTGTTCTTGCACCACACTCAGTGCTCCATGCAATACGTAATCTCCTCAATACCCACCACCAGGCTCACCCAACCCCGCACCCCCAACCCTCCAAAACCCTCAGTTTGTTTCTAAGAGTCCACAGTCTCTCATGCTTCGTCTAACCCTCCGATTTCCCCCAATTCACCCTTCCTTTCCTTCTCCCAATGTCCTCCATGTTTTTCCTTATGCTCCACACATAAGTGAAACCATATGATAATTGACTCTCTCTGCTTGGCTTATTTCACTCAACATAATCTCTTCCAGTCCTGTCCATGTTGATACAAAAGTTGGGTATTCATCCTTTCTGATGGAGGCCTAATATTCCATTGTATATATGGACCATATCTTTTTTATCCATTCATCTGTTGAAGGGCATCTTGGCTCTTTCCACAGTTTGGTGACTGTGGCCATTGCTGCTACGAACATTGGGGTACATGTGGCCCTTCTTTTCACTACATCTGTATCATTGGGGTAAATGCCCAGTAGTGCAATTGCAGGGTCATAGGGTAGCTCTATTTTTAATTTCTTAAGGAATCTTCACACTATTTTCCAAAGTTACACCACATCTTCTTTATCCATTCATCAGTCAATGGACATCTGGGCTCTTTCCATATTTTGGTTATTGTGGACATTGCTGCTATAAACATTGGGATGCAAGGGCATCTTCGAATCACTATGTTTGTATCCTTTGGATAAATACCTAGTAGTGCAATTGCTGAGTCGTAGGGTAGTTCTATTTTTAACTTTCTGAGGAAACTCCGTACTATTTTACAGAGCCCCTTTCGTGTAGAGGTCATGAACTCCTTTCGTTTTTATTTGAGACCCTTTTAAATCTCTCCTTCTATTCTGAATGATAGCCTTGCTGGGTAGAGTATTCTTGGCTGCAGATTTTTCCCTTTCAGCACTTTGACTATACCATGCCACTCTCTTTTGCCCTGCAAAGTTTCTGCTGAAAAAGTCACTGAGAGCCTTATGGGGTTTCCCTTGTTTGTAACTGTCTTCTTTTGTCTTGCTGCTTTAAAATTTTTTCTTTGTCACGACTTACTGCTATTTTAATTACTATGGGTCTTAATGTGGACCTCTTTTGGTTGATTTTGTTGGGGGATCTCTGTGTCTCCTGGAGCTGGATATCTGTTTCCTTCCCCAAATTTGAGAAGTTTTTAGTTATTATTTCTTCAAATAGAACTTTTTCTGCTCCCTTTTCTCTCTCTCCTCTTTCTGGGATCCCTATAATGCAAATGTTCTTATGCTTGATGGTGTCACTGGGATTCCCTAAATCTATTCTCATTTTTCTTATTTTTTTTTCTCTCACCTGCTCAGCTTGATTACTTCTCAGTACTCTGTCCTCTAGGTCTCTCATTCTTCTGCTTCATCTAGCCTACTATTTATTCCATCTAGTGTATTTTTAATTTCATTTATTGTGTCCTTCATCTGTGATTGGTTCTTTCTTTTTTATCTCTTTGTTCTCTTTGTTAAGGGTCTCACTGATGTCCTCCACTCTTTTTCCAAGTTCAGTGAGTATCTTTATAACCATTAGTGTAAATTCTCTCTCAGGCATGTTATTTATCTCCTTTTTACTTCCGTATCTTGCTGTGATTTTGTCATGTTCTTTTATTTGGGACATATTCCTCTCCCTTTTCATTTTGTCTCTCTCTGTCTGTTTCTATATGTTAGGAAAGTGATCTATGTCTCCTGTACTTGAAAGTAATGGCCTTGTGAAGAAGAGGCCCTATACTGCTCTTCATGCAGTGTCCCCTGTTCTCCAGACTTGGTGCTTCATGGGTGCCTCCTATGTGTGTTGTGTGCACCTTGCTGTTGTGAGCTACTTTTTCCTTCAGTCTCATCATCTGCAGTGGCTCCATTTGCTTGTTGTGGGCAGTGTTTGGTCCCTATGATGTTAGTGGGCCAGTCTGGGGATGCCTTGGGCTTGAGTTGAGTCCGGCCAGGCATTTGTCAGAGATGCAGTAGCACCAAACTGCTGGGTTCTTTCCCTGTGTTGTCCCTTGAGAGGCTTTCATTAGTGGGCAGGGCCTGCAGTTGAGACCAGCTTGTCTTCCCCCAGCCTACAGCTGGGGCCATAGTCTGACTGGTGTGTGTGTGTGTGTGATTATCTTTCCTTCTCCCCAGGGCAAGAGTGACTTTGGCATGGTGCTGGATGCTGTCAGGGCTGCTTGCACACTGTCAGGCCTGTGGCACCACTGTGGCTGGACTCCAGCTATGAACATATTGGATGGGGTGGATCTGCAATGTGTTGAGGGGGCAGGGTGGTGGCGTTAGCAAGTTAGGTCATGAGTGTCTGTGCCACACTGGTTCCCACTGGTGTCCATGTGTTTATGCTGGGGGGTGGTGAAGGGAAATGGCACCTGCCAACTCCTTTGTTCCTGAAAGAGTCTCCCAGTGATCTCTGTCCTTCTGGGACTTGCTCTGAGTTGAATAAACTACTCTCCCTCCCATATGCCCCAGGCCTTTTTTTTTCAAACTGCTGCTTCTGTGCTGTATCTCTGTGGGGCTGTTTGTTGTCCTGTCTCTTTAAGGGCGTGGACTCAGCTTCCTCTTGCCCTCCTGGCTCTCCCAGAGCTGATTCCACTGATTTTTAAAATTCTAGGCTTTAAGTCCCACTGGTTTTAAGAACTCATGAAATTTGGTCCCTCTAGTTTCCAAAGGCAAATATTATGGGGATTCATCTTCTTGGCAGGGGCTTCCCAGAATGAGGGTCTGTTTTTTTTTTTCCTGGAGAAGTGGTCTCCTGTGTACAGACCCATGGGTTCGTTTAGCTCCCAACCTTGTCTTTACCCTTCATACTCCCTTCTGTGTGGCCTCTCCTCTACATTTAGCTGTGGAGAGTTTGTTCTGCCAGTAATCGGGTTGTTTTCTGGGTTATTTACACTGATGTGAGTGTTATCTAGTTGTATCTGTTGGACAAGGTGAGTTTAGGGTCCTCTTACTCCACCATCTTCCCCAGAAGTTCTGGGCTTCATTATTTTTGACAACAGTTTACCTTAGTTGGGCTTAAGGAGTTTTAGGGTTTTTTTTTTTTTTTTTTTTAATATTTTTTTTAAGAAAGGAAACTTAGCTGAGCTATTGCCATCAGAACTTGTCACCCTGAAGCAAATGGTCAGGCCAAAAGGATGGTCCAGAGATAACTAACAATGTCCTAATGGGGATATTTAGGCAAGATTGGCCATTAAGACTTGCCAAGTTTCTCATTGCTGAGCAAGTTGCTCCATGTTTGACAACAGGAGTCAGTACTAGTGTATTATTAAGAGGACAAAACCTTAAGACTTTGATTTACCATCTATATCTACTTCCAACTATCTCTTCTGTTTTTCAGAATTTCTGTATTTTTGCCTCTTCATAATTTGCTGTTCCTCATTTGTTGCGGCTATGAAAACAATAAATACACTTAAAAGGATTTAGTCTAAAGTAAATTAGCTCCAGAAAGATTCTTTTGAGTAAAACCTACAAACTTTACTGTATAGATAGTGACATCTATTCTGACTTCCTTGAGACTTTTTTTCCTTTTTCCCTTTATTTTCTTCTTTGTTCCAGATATATGAGATTTCTAGAGAAGTGACCTCTGGATGAATGAGGTGTTGTTCATTTGGATTCTAGAGAGTGGTTCTTATCTTGATTCAACAGTTTTACTGTTGGCTTGGGCCCTTTTCTCCTCTGGGGCCAATGAGGCCCACTGCTATAGGTCAAAGGTGGCAGTCAGGTAATAGAGGTGTATACATCATCTCAGTTCAACTGTCTAGGTAGACCTGTCTTAAGGGGATAGTCTCTAGGGGCATCAAGAAGAGGCCTTTTTGTTTTGGTGGTAAATGGGGGTTAAGAAATGTGACATTTTTCCTCTTGAATATAATAAGACCATTTGGAATAGATATTTTCCTGCTAAACTATCTTTGCTCAGGGCTCTTGGGGAATGACAGAGGAAACTAACATCTGTGAAATATATAGGTCAAGCAGCAAGTAGGCTGGGCAGGCCCAGCAATTCCTTCACAACAGTTGAAGCCCAAGGCTCCTGAGCCTGAGCCAACATGTCTGGGGAAGGAAAAGGGGCTGGCCCAGGAGAGACTAATGAGTGTGTGTGTGTGTGTGTGTGTGTGTGTGTGTGTATGTGCCCAAGACAGTGCAGAATGGGGGATGGGGAGAGGAAAAAGAGAACCAATCTGTGCTATAACTCAGGGCCCCAAAACTTCCTGTGATTGCATATTGTTCTTTTTCAAACATTCATTCAGCCATCCTTTTTTCTTTCAAATCTTTTCCCAGCTTCTTTCTTTTCTCCCCCACTTCTTCCTTTCCTTCTCAATTCCTCCTTTCATTTCTCCTGTCCTTTTCTCTCTCTAGGACAGTGAAGGACATCTGGACAGTTGGAGTGGCCTGATGTTGGAAAAGCATCTTTTTTAAAAAACGATTTTATTTATTTATTTTTGCCAGAGGGGAGGAGGGTGGGGGAGAGGGAGAGAGCAAGCAGCGGGGAGGGGCAGAGGGAGAAGCAGACTCCCTGCTGAGCAGGAGCCCAAAGCGGGACTTGATCCCAGGATCTGGGGATCATGACCTAAGCTGAAGGCAGATTCTTAACCAACTGAGTCACCCAGGTACCCGAGCAGCGTCTTTTAAAACAGGAGACTGTCATCTTGCTGCCTTTCTCTACAATTCAGGGATTTCCAGTTCATCCATTTAGGCTCTGTTTGTGTCTCTCCTTCCTGTTCATTTTGGGAGGCTGAATGAAAGCACATGAACTGCAACCCTCTCCTCTGATAACCCCGTTTCTCTGCATTTTTCCTTGACTCACTAGGGAGAATCACACATCTTTTTGGATAGAGCACTTGGCTGGAGGCAAGGACCTGGCTCCTGTTCCCAAGCTCTACTCTATACTTTTGGTGTGACCTTGGGCAAGTTCCTGCACTCTTTGGGGCCTTAGATTCCCTTTCAAAAAGTCTGATAAATGGAAAGGAAAACCTTTGCAGCCTGCACTCAAAAGTGATGCTAAATAGAATACTTGGGCTTTTAAGATCTTCTTAGCCCTTGTCCCACCCCCTTCCTTCCTACCTCTCTTCCTCCCAGGAAGCGGTTAGTTAAGTGAAAAGCCACACCTAAGGGTATGATCTGAGTAGAATGACTGAGTTATTTTTTACTTCTTAGTGTAAAATATATAATCACAAAGAGTCCCTAAGCAAGAGGAGGGCAGAGGTAAAGTTCTGAAAGTGCAGGAATTTTATAGGAATAAAAACAAAGTTATCTCTCTGACATTTCGCTCAAAGGTCCAGGATGAAGTGTTTGGATAGGTGTTAAACAGGGAGTTTGGCCTAGAAGCAGGCCATTTCCCAGGTGGTGGTTGGGGGTGAGGGAACTGTTGGTCTGAACAGACATTACTTGGCTGTACTGTGTGGCGATTTGTGAGCCCAGTCCTTCTTTCCTTATGACTGGGCACCTAGCAGCAGGGGTGTGGGTCTGCTTTGGTTTGTCTAACTGTGAAAGAAGCAAGAACAGGAGCCTCCACGAAGGCCTACAGCTGCCTTCCAAGGAATTTCAGTGTATCTGGGAGCACAGAGGCTGAGTCATATTTTGGGAGAGGATTGTGTTTTTATACCCGCAATGCAGGGTGTTGCCATAATATTAATCATTATTATGGTTAAAAACAAATAAACTCATCCTGCAGTTATGACAAATCTGTGTTTTGGCTCTTTCTTGCCCCTGCATTGTCTTTCTTTTAGCTTCTGCCTTAGGGAACCAGAGTTTAACTCCATATTGCCAGAATAGGCAACTGCCTTTCTAACATCATTTTTTTTTTTTGGATTGCACGTAAAGTACCTAATTAAAAAAAATTCCACTTCTCTTAACTAATATCTACAATTTCACTGTGTCAAAATTAAAATGCTCTCTTAAGATAAACCGAAATACAATTAGGTGCACAGATTTTAAGTGTACAAGTCAATGAGCTTTGACAAAAGTTTACATCTGTGCAACCCAAACCCTTATCAAAATACAGAACATTACTATCACCCAAAATATTCCTTCTCAGTCAATCCCCAACTCACCCCATAGGCAACCATTATGATTATTTTTTTCTACCATAGACTATTCTGCCTGCCCTTGGAGTGTGTGGGTTTTTAAAAAATTTCACAGAAACCCTTATTTATTCAAATATACAACCCAGTTTTCTTTTCTTTCTAAAAATCCAGAAAATTTCATTCAATATATTTAGAATGGAAATACATATCCTTAAAGTGTATACTATGCTTTCGATATACATAATTATCACTAAAAATGAATCACATGCATTTTTAGAGTAAAGAATACACCAAAGGTAGGTCTATTCAGAGACTAGGAATAGACAAAACCCTACTTACCACCTCCCCCGCCCCTCCCCAGCTCTCACCTTTATGGAGCCTATGAAAACCTAGGGGCTGGGGGCTGCTAGCACACTAGTTTGCCTGAGGTCAAAGCATCTGTTTTCTCTTTCTTCTGGAAACTTTACAAGGCTCTGCATGCATAATGTACCCATCAAGGAAACTCTGGTTGAATGGGTGACAAAATTAGCACTTATCAAGCACTTACGACATACCAGGCCCTGCACTAGGCATTCTACAAATGTGATATCATGTAGCCCTCAAACCTCTGAAGAAATTGTCATTATCTAATTTTACGTGTCAAGAAATGGAGACTTCAGGTTAAATAATTTGCTCAAGGTCACAGTGCTATTTAATAGTAGTCTAATGGAGTCTGAGTGACTTTTCTGTACCCTCCTACACTGAATGTACAGTCACCTGGAGTTAAAGTCCCAATTTCTCAAAATAAGTGATATGAAAGGATGGTACCACTGCCTAAATGGACCACAAGTAACAAGATTTAGTTTTGGTAAAGAATCTGGCCTACTTGTGGGGAAATTGTATGGCTTATCTCCAAAGAAAAACAACTGAAAATAATGTTGAACTCTAATTAATGGTATGCATGCTGAAATGTTTATGGGTGAAATGTGCTGATGCCTGCAATTTAGTTTTAAATGAGGAAATGAATAATCAAATGAGGAAATGAGTAATCAAATGAATTAGGATTAAATGGGATTGTGCCGATGGTCTGAGATAATGTTGCGCAAGCACTTAATGCAATGCCTGGTACGCAGTGATTATATTTTTAGCATGGCAGCTACTATTACCTATGTAAGTATAAAAAATTATTAGGGAAGATATTTAGCGTTAGCTGCCATGCTAGTGTCTACTGTGGATTTGTCGTGTAGATGGCCTTGCTGATCAGAGTTGCAAGGAGATCTTGTTAAGTTGTGAATAGAGGAAGAGAAACAAAGAAAGTACACATTCGGGATCTTTTAGGGGGCAGTGGCTCCTTTCACACAATTTTTGGTGGTTTCGGGACTAATGTCCTTTTTTTTTTTTTTTTTAAGGTCACTTCATTTCTGAAAGTCAGTACTTAATGTGATTCCCTTGAGTTTTCTGGTTTATATTCTCCTCCCCTTGAAATAGTTCTTTCTTTAAGATGCCTTGGCTGTACTGTATATGACCAACACCATTTTTAGTATCAGTTTCCATTTTTTTGGTTTTTACTATTTTGGCAATCACCAGTGTGATGTATTATCCCCAATGGCCGGTCCCCAAGAGTGCTACATCTTATCTAATCTACATTTATCTAAATATTATTTAAGCCTCAAGACCCTTTTGAGGTACACTGCTCTCTCCCCTTTCTGATCTTTATTGTTCTTATCGTTTGTAATACACCATTTAGCACATTATTGTTTCCTGCTTCTATCACTCAGGTTAGATGACGGTGAACAACTTGAAAGTGGGCGAGTATCTTGGAAAAACTTCATAGTTAATATCAATCTAATTTATGCTATTGCTTGTCATAAATTCTCTTTTCTGAGACACATTTCCCAGGTTCCTAATCATATGTATTATTCGTTCATATAATTGCCAGAGTATAATATTGGTATTATAAAAATAAGTAGTGGAGGACTAGGAATACTCCCTTCCGCACTTTATTAGGACTAGAAATACAATTTACTAAATTCTCTTAATTTTTCTTCTCTACTTGTTTGTTCTGTGTGAAGTGAAATATATTTTTTGGTAAATGATAAATGCAAACAAAACAGCCCTTTTATGCTATAAACTACATTTGCCGTCAAGCCAGAGGAATATGGAAACTTGCCTACATTAATGAGAAAAAAATCACTAGCTTTTATTTTTAATGTTTCTACTTTAAAGTTTATTGAGATTGTCCCAGGCAGCATTAAACATTAAAATCCCAGGCTTCCATGTGAAAAAAATTCAAATGCTCCTTAAGCCTCATTATTTACTTTGATCTTAATATTACTGGATTTTTACTATTGTTTCCTGAGAGAAGGAGATGGGGTGAAAGGAGAGACCATGAGGGTCCTGGACATTTGGCCAGGGGGAGATTGTCCTGAAGGGCAGAGAAGGGCATAGATAGGGGATGTTGGGGCCCTGCAGACAAATCACCAACCTGTTATTTTTTCCATGGACTATTCATAGACACAGGTCATGGCTATTGCTGGAGGGGTTTTGTGACTGTGGGGGAAGGCAAGGGAGGGCTAAAAGGAAGATCACTGAATTTAATGAACCATTTTCCTAGCATGGACTTCAGGCTCTGGCTCTACAGCA
>CM052901.1:52289769-52347181 GCA_028534135.1 Potos flavus
TGACTCTCTCTGCTTGACTTATTTCACTCAGCATAACCTCTTCCAGTCCCGTCCATGTTGATACAAAAGTTGGGTATTCATCCTTTCTGATGGAGGCCTAATATTCCATTGTATATATGGACCATATCTTCTTTATCCATTCATCTGTTGAAGGGCATCGTGGCTCTTTCCATGGTTTGGTGATTGTGGCCATTGCTGCTATGAACATTGGGGTACATGTGGCCCTTCTTTGTACTGCATCTGCATCTTTGGGGTAAATACCCAGTAGTGCAATGGCAGGGTCATAGGGTGGCTCTATTTTTAATTTCTTGAGGAATCTCCACACTGTTTTTCAAAGTGTGTTTGGGCCATTTTAGGCTGAGCCCATGGGCACTGGGCAATTTTTGTGGGTCAGGTCTTGGCTCCCATGGTTCCCACAGAGTTGAGAAATTTGAACCAGTTTGGGACCAGCTGGGTATCTGAGGGAGAAAGGGAGAGTGTGTGAGGACTTGGACTTAGTGAAAGACATCAATGTTAGGGCAAAGTGTGCCCTTAGATGTAACCCATTCTGTCAGGCTAGGCCCCCAAAATGATTTTACTCAGTGACCCAGAAATACATTTTTCCTTTTTCTAGACGCCCCCATCTTTTCTTTCTTTTTTTTTTTTTAACTGGCTGCTTGAAGTTTACTTTCCACTTAGTGCAAAGGCATACGGTTATAGGGTGTCAGGAAGACTCACATTTGGCTTGGATAGTAAAGACTCACATTTGTAAATTTGGATAGTAAAGACTCACATTGGATAGTAAGGCTCACATTTGGCTTGGATAGTAAAGAATAGAGTTCTCTCAATTGCCTTTTTTGGTGTTTTGGTGTTTTGATATAAAAGAACCCAATTGCTTCTGCTTGCTACAACCTGCCTCATCTACAGAGAGGGGAAGAGATGGGCTCTGATGAGCCTAGCACCTCCTGAAGCCTGGTGGCTGGTGGTAGCCACTCAGGACTGGGGCCTGGTGTTGGCTTTGCCAGGTTGGCCAAAAGGCCGCTTCTTCAGAGCCAAGTCACAGGTGATTGTACTCCTGGAGGCCTGTGGAGATAGACCCCACCCTATCTTGATCAAAAAAAAAAAAAAAAAAAAGCTCAACGCTGCCCTGTGTCTTTCACCTGAGCTTAGAGGAAAACAGATAAACTACGGTGGAGAGTCCCCAATTATGGTCTCAACAACTGTCTTTCCTGTCATTCTCCACTGCTCTCCTGCATCTACTCTCATTTAGTGGCAAAGATGGCCTCTTCAGAATCTGTCCTTCACTTCCCTAGTTAGATAGCTCCTTCTAACCCCAGCCAGATCACTGTTTATTGTGATCACAGCACCTATCACTGCTTCAAATTGCCATTTGGCTATTTGGTTGTGTATTCCCCCCTCTTCATCCCCTTGTCCCATGTACGTTCCATGAGAGCAGGGGCTGGCTGTGTTTGGTCCCCTCCCATATATCCCCAGAATCTGGCAGAATTGGTCAGGCCTCTTCTCTGTCTCCTGAGCACACCCTGGATATCTTCACTTTGTACCTTTGCTCAAAGTATTTCCCCGCTCTGGAATGTTTTTTCCCTGTCCACCCAATCTTTTTTATCCTGCAGTGCTGGACTCATGTCCTGATCACTTCAGCCCACAGAGACCTTCTCCTTCTCTGGCTGTTATAGCCTTACTGTCTTTGCCATGCATTTTGCTAATTCCTTCTGTACTGTTATGTGTTCCTTCCCAAATGTTTCCTTTGTATCGGTCTTACCTCTCCAAGTAGATTGTATCCACAGTACTTTCCTGCTTTTGATCAGGTCTAGATCTCTCTCACTTCAGGGTAAATGAATTTGATTGTGTTCATTCAGTGATACAGTTAATGCATCTGGACACAGTAAAAAGATTCTTTGTGTGGTCTAAGGAGCATGTGCGGCTCGTTGTTAAATACAGATTCCCAGGTACTACATCTGCAGATTCAGAATGTATAGTTTGGAATGGGGCTCTGGGATCTTTGTTTGAAAGGAGATTCTTCTGATATGCAAAGTTTGAGAGCCAGTAATTTAGGGGGACCCATCTTAGTCCTGGCTCAGCCCCTAACCAGCTACGTGACTTTGGATGACTCACTTGTCCCCTATGGGCTTCTCTTTCCTCATTATAGGATGAATGTGACCTTTCAGTTCTAAAAATCAGCAAGTTTATGTTCTGTAAAATCCTGGAAGGTAAATTCCTTGATTTACATATCTTAGAATCTCGATTACAACATATTAAAGTATAGTACCTTGAAGGGAGTAGGTGGTTAATAAACATCAATGAATGAATGAATCAATGAATGAAAGTAGCTGGGAAGCAGGGAAGGGGAAACTAACAACAATCTAGGAACAATGGTGTAGCGGACCACATTACACAGGCCTGAGTTAGAACCCCAGTCTCTGCCAAGTCAATTGATTTCTCCAACTCTCCATTTCCTCATCTGTAAATTGGAGGTGTTAATAGTACCTACTGCATAAGGCTGTTGGAGGATGAAATGAGATAATGTCTATAAAAAGCTTAGCATAGTGTCTAGCATACAGTAAACACTTAGTAAGTTTGTTTTCAATTAATTCACCCCAAAGAGGAGCAAATGATTGCTTTTCAATGGGGCAGAACCTGAATTTCAACCACATCCCAGACTCCTCAGGTCTCCCCTTTCCCATTGGCCTGCAAGTTAAAGGGGAAGAACAATGAATGTTGGGGGAAGCCCATAGAGGCCCTGACTATGAGGGCAGGACCTGGAAACCTGGCTTATCTGACAGCCACAGCTGTCAGGATCTGATGTAGAACTTGGGAGTAATGGGCTCGGGTCTTGGAATGTGCTATACCTTATCTGTGGTCTAGGAAAACCAAAGTGTCAAAGCATCATGATATTTATCATCAGGGATATGGAGAGTATGGGGTTTGGAATGAGAGTATTTGGGTTCAAGTTTTAGTTCTTGCAGGAAGACTTTCTCAACTTTGTTGTACCCCCACATCCCTATATGGGTCAGGTGCCCCTTCTCTGTGTTTCCACAGTGCCTACTATTTCCCTTATCATACTATTCAGCTGTGTCACTACCTCCTGACTGTCATCTATAGTAGACTGAGCTCCTTGAGAATGAGGACAATGTCTTGTATACATCTCTGTATTCTGGACAAAGAACACATTGAGTAGAGCAGATGTGCAGAAAATGTTTTGGAGCTCCGCTCAAATGATTAGCTGATGTACTGTTGAATTTAGCCATTGATTAGCTTTGGGCAGGTCAGTTAACCTCTTTAAGCCCATAAGAGGAGGATGGATAGACAACTTACCAAGGTAAGAGAGAGAGAGAGAGACAGACAGAGGCAAACCAAGAAACAGACTCTAACCTAGGGAAAACAAGCTGATGGTTATTAGAGGTAAGGTGGAGGGGATGGGTTAAATAGGTGATGGAGATTGAAGAGTGCACTTGTCATGAGCATCAGGTAATATATGGAATTGTTGAATCAGTATATTTCACACCTGAAACTAGCATAACATTGTATGTTAACTAACTAGAATTAAAATGAAAACTTTTCTTATCTTGTAAGAGATGCCTGAGGAGTCCTTTCAGCCTAGGTCGAGCTGGTTTGCACCAGTTGTTGTGATGAGCACTGGTGTTGTGTGGAGGTGTTGAATCGCTACATTGTACACCTGAAGCTAATATTACACTGTATGTTAACTAACTGGAATTTAAATAAAAACTTAAAAAAAACCACAACTTACCAGGGTTATCATGGGGCCCAAGCACTTTCAGGCTTCTTTCTTGTCCCTTCCCACCCCCTAGCCTTGTTGACCTTTACCTAAACCCATTTACCATCCCTTTAGGACTCTATTTTCCGTTCTCTAGGCTGTTTAATCACCAAATCTGGAAAAGAAATCAATGCTAATGTGTTAATGGGTGTTAATTGGATGATATATTTACGTTTCAACAGGGAGCTTTTCCTGCTTCAGGAGGAATGAGTAATGGTAGATTCCAGGTGCTTGGGCAAGGGAGGGCTGGGTTTTGTTGTTGTTAGGGGGCCTTTTAAGCCATTTCTCAAACTGCCCTGGTAGGGAGCCACCTACTTTTTGTCCACAAAGGGCTTGCCGCCACAGTTTACACTCTGTTCCCCTACAGAAAATGCCTGAGGCATCTAGGGCCACATTGTGGGATTCTCTCTTTCTTTTTAAGATTTTATTTATTTGAAAGCAAGCGAGTGCGGGAAGAGTGTGGGAGCACATGGGGGGGCAGAGGTAGAGGGATAAGCAGACTCCCCACTGAGCAGATCCCAGGACCCCAGGATTATGACCCAGGCCAAAGGCAGGCACTTAGCCAACTGAGCCACCTAGATGCCCCAGGGGATTCTCTTTTTTTTTTTATTTTTTCTAAAAGATTTTATTTATTTCTTTGACAGAGAGAAAGAGACCACAAGTAGGCAGAGAGGCAGGCAGAGAGAGAGGGGGAAGCAGGCTCCCGGCTGAGCAGAGAGCCCGATGTAGGGCTCGATCCCAGGACTCTGAGATCATGACCTGAGCCGAAGGCAGAGGCTTAACCCACTGAGCCACCCAGGTGCCCCGAGATTCTCTCTTGTAAGGCCTCCGAGAATACACAGAACCAGTCTCTAGCGATTTACTAGTACCTCCCCTGAGTTTTGAGTCACACTGACTCAGGAGGCCTGATGAGCTCTGTACCAGGCTTGGAGATCAGACCTGGGCTCCAGAAAAGCCATTAGTCTGGAAAGATTATTTCTGCTAATCCCCCTAAGCAGCTCCTGAGGCTTTTCACATGCTCACAGAATAGTCTGGGGTCTTTGCTGGGGTCCCAGGGTTAAACTCCTTTGGAAAGAGATGTAATTCTTGGTTAAAATTTCCTCTTGTGCTATTAATGTTGACCAGAAATAGATTTTGTGCCTAAAATATCAATGCCATCAATTTCATGGGTAATGGGGATCAGGAGGGGAAGGTGAGGGGTTTACTGACTGAGGGTAGTTTGAGTTTGCAGGTATGGGCAGGGCTGGGGTAAGGATGTCCCTGCATGGCCTGTGGGCGTGAGCGTGTATTTTGATTGTGTATGCCCTGTATGCATAGTCTGTGAACTTGTCCTTTTGTTCTTTTCAGTATTCTATAGTGCAAGATTTGGCTCTGAAAAGAAATTGTTCTTCCTTCCTGCTTTATATGTAAATATAAACCACACCTCAGCTTCTTGGAGCATCGTTCTTGATTGTGTTGAGATCTGAAATACTGAGGGTGTGATATGTTGCCACTCTGGGTCTCAGAGTTTTCCACTCAGAATGTGGAGACCTTGCATACATTTTGTGCAAGTGATCCAGGAGAGGTTGGATCAGAGGACCTGAACTTGCCAGAGGCTGGTTGTCTTGTGGCTGGTATCACAGGGCTTGCCTGCCATTTCTACTCCTCTGCCTCTTGCCCACTTCTCCAGAGGAGGAATGAAGAGGGAAAGGGCTGAACCTCACTTCCCTTCAGCCGCAAAATATCTTGTTTCCCAGACTTTGTGGGGTTAGTGGCCACTAGGTTGCCGTACACCTCAGCCCCTGCCAGGAGCACTGATGAAGCCTCTACTCATATGTGTACTGGAATCGCATCCTCTCTCTGTGACTCAGACTCAGACGAATCTGTTTCTTTTAATGGGGCTGGCTCAAAATGTAAATGTGGATACTAAATGTGTTCATGGGCCAAGAGGCGGTTGACAGGTGATTTACTTTCAGTGCAGTGGGATTGTAAGTTAATTCTTTGTTGGGCCAAGGGCACCAGAACAGGGGCTTGGAACTCTGTTGGCTGATGGGGTGTGGGGAGCAGGCCGAGAGGGGCAGAATCTTTTTGGGGATGAGAATAGAAGTTGTCAAGTGGGAATCTGAAGGCCAATCCGGTATTCGCGTTTTATGTGACTCGAACAGTATTTTAAAACATTTTGCATTGGTTGCCCACATTTGAAAATTCAGAAACTGAAAATAATAGGATCATATAACACTGGGTAAGGTGCCTGCTTGATAACAATTATATTGAGTAGTGTCTGCTACATTTGGGCAGGATCTGCACTTTCCAGTTTTCCACACTCCCCCATTTTCTTACTGTGTGCGTTATGCCTTGTGTACTTCTTTCACTCAGACAACCTGTCTGGCTCCTGGAGACCAATTTGTGATCCCTGGACTTTTCACACTCATCATAGTTGGATAGGTCTTATGGGGAGATTCTGTTGCAGGGGATGGAAGACCAGATGGATAGTAGGGCCTGAAATAGTCAAAAAGCCTGAGAGAGGCAGCCTGGGGTCACCACTGGGCATCCTGTCAGGCAGAGGGATCACAGCAATAGGAAGCCCAGAATCCAGCATCTTGTGAAGACAGGAAGCACTGAGGGAAGGGATATTCTGGAGGAGGACACGGGAGGATAGAGCCAGACTGTCTGAGGTTAGGTGACCCTGCCATAGTTCTACTTAAACCCTCAATGACTTCCTATTGTTCTTGGGATAAAGGCAAACAGCTTTAAAATGGTCAGCAAGATGCTGCGTGATTTGACCTGACAATGTTGAACTTTATCTTGAGCCCTGTGCTTCTAAAAAAAATCCTTACCCTGAGACCATCGTGGTCCATTATAAGACCAGACCTACCTTCTCCCTTTCTGAATGACTCAGATAGATAAGGCCCACTCCAAGTTTTCTCCCTCTTCTTTGATACATTTCTTATTCATGAACACTCTCCTTATTGCAATAGCCTGAATAAAATCATGTCCTTAATTGTGCGTTGCATTTTGTCCTTCATGGTTTTGGCATTGTCGCAAGCATGCTATGAAGGCACACACACGAGTTGTGTCTTTCCATAATGTCGGCTTTATTCAATCATAAAGCAAGATTAACATAATGATAAAGCAGGTTCAGGATTCCAAACTCAATGACATTATGCATTTAACTGGGCTTCATATACAGCACACAAAGGAAAGCACAAAACAAAGTCATACAACAAACAAGATACAACGAGGGGTAAAGCATTAACAAACCTAACGCAAAGTCAGTTGTTGTGTGTGCAGTTGAGCTGAGGCCTCAATCTGGTCTAGGTCAGCTCTCGGCAGGTGCTGCTTATTGTGTTTAAGCAGTGGAGAGTCTGTTATGTTCAGAGATCAGTCAGGCAGAGCCTTTGGTGGCAGTTGACTTTTTGATGTGGTCAGATGTGAAAGGGTCAGCGTTTGGAGAGTCTGAGAGTTTGCTGCCAAATTTCTCCCTAAAAAGGAGTTTAATCAGTCTTGGGCCTTTGCAGACCCCCCCAACCCCCGGTTCTGCTGCTTGTCAGTTCAGGGTGTTGTCAGTCTGTGCTGGTTTTGGCAATATTTGGTCTTAGTTCCAACACCCTTGGCTGCTTACATCACTGCTTGACATAAGTCACTGCTTGACATGAGTGACTCCGTCCTGCTCTCTACTCAGATGGGATTGGACCTCACCGTCAGATCCATATTTATTCCACCCAGGTAACAAGACCTCTCAAAACCCTTTATGTTCCTCTTCTGACTTGTGATCTGTGGACCCAACAGTGAGTCCAGCTCCAGATTCTGTGTTCCGGAGTCTTGTCCGCTGCTAGAACTGTAAGGATTTGATTATTTTTGAGTACTTGTTTGATTTCTGGTGCTGGCTTCTTTTGGTTTCATGACCTGACCGTTCTGTGATCTCTGTAAATAGAGTCATGGTTTGTAGACATCTTGTCTCTGTTGGGTGAAAGAAGAAAGTATCTGATCAGTCTTTTCTGTCTGTTTTGAGCTCAGATCCATTAAGAATTCCATGCCCATCAGGAAGAGAATAGCTCTTTGATATGGATCAGTGAGTTTTTAAATTCTGTGTTTACATTTAATTCATACTGAAATTTTAGAATTAGAGCTACAAGCTGTCTATCTGTGTCTGTTTGTATGTTTATATATAATTCAGAAAGACCTCTATCTTTCACTGTGTGAATGTGTGATATTTTTCTACCTTTGAATGGTATTACCAAATTAGATTATAAAATCTCTTAAAAGGAGCTTTATTCTGATTGGTTTAGAAATAAATAAGTGCTTATATAAATGGAATGTTCTTAAAATTCCCATAAATTAAGAAAATTGCATTGTATTGGATACTCATAACGTGCTAAACAAAAGTGTTCTTATGGAAAACAATTCAAATATTTTAAGAATTCCAGTTCACCTAATTTAGAAAAATCTAGCAGATGACAGTAGTTTAATATTTTCATTTAATAAAACAGCCATGCTTTTTTGGATTTATCAGTGTTGAAAATACTATAAGCATACATTTTTATTCTACTTGAGTATGTTTTTCCTAAATTTATACAAGTTTATTGATCAAACGAGTTAGCAATACTTCTACTAAATATTTAAGATTATGAAAAATATAAATTTGTGTTTAACCAAATGAAATCATTAATTTCCAGAGTAATTATATTTTGTAGCATGTCAGCTTGAAGATAATTTCCAAATTATTTAGGTAACTTAAAACCTTGGGCTGACACTAAATAGAGTTGATTCATGGATATTCATTATATGTCTTAGATAATTTCCAAGATAGGATACTGAAACATTAATTATTAAGCATAATTTTAAGTTTACATACTTTGCATCTCAGTTTTATATCCTACAGAGGCTATATATAGCTAGGTCTGTTAATAAATGTGTTTATTTTTACCATTTTAAAAAGTTGTACTGTAAGGGTTGTATACAGATATAAAAGTTGTAGAAGGTTTGTGGAAAGAGAGTTTAATTTGTTGTGTTCAAGGCTGGCTAAGGCTTGATGTGCTTATTTATAAGATTTTCAAAAAGCTTTAGTGTCAACTATTATACTGATGCAAAACTAGAATTGGATTTTTTTCTCTGTTAAAATGTCAGATTTTTCTTGGATTATTGGTCTGCTCTTTTTTTTATTGTTTTTTTTTTTATATTGGCCTGCTCTTAATAAGAGTTTGTAAAAAGTTATTCTTTACTTTCTGTGTCATTTGCCTAGAAGACAAAGTTTCTGTGTCTTGCTAGAATAACCTTCTATGGTTTATGTTGACTTTATGTCCTTGATTATTTAAGAAAAGAAAGTCTTCTTACTTAGGATAGAGCTATGATTCTTTATAATCATGTTACCTCTTATCTGTACTTTTCAAATCTTCTGTTGTTAAATTGATCAAATAGGTAGCCAAGTATTGTTTTTCAGTAATCCATGATCTTAATCAAATGTTCAAATATCCTGACAACTTTTGATATTTTGGCTTCCCAAAATCTAATCCTAAATATCCTTTGCACCTACAACTGTCTTTCAGATTTCCCAGAGGGCTTATGGAAAATTAAAAACAAAAAAAGGGTTTGTTCTTTTACCTTGTAAAAATAGAACTGCTAGAGATACTTGGGTTTGTTTGATATATTACTTTTTTTTAAAAAAGATTTTATTTATTTGACACAGAGAGAGAGAGAGAGATCACAAGTAGGCAGAGAGGCAGGCAGAGAGAGAGGAGGGGGAAGCAGGCTCCCTGCTGAGCAGAGAGCCCGCTGTGGGGCTGAGATCAGGACCTGAGCCAAAGGCAGAGGCTTTAACCCACTGAGCCACCCAGGCGCCCCTGATATATTACTCTTGATGAGTTGCATGAGCAGAGTGGGAGATTCTCAGCCTTTCCTAGGTTGAAGTGATATAGGTAAAAAAGTTATTGATATAAATATTTCATAAATTGTATGCTGTATGGGAAGTTCCCAGAGAATTGTCAATGCCCTCACCGTCCATGAAATGTTTCTATTTGTCAGAGTTCTAGTGTTGCTTTGCCAGACAATAGAACTCAAAGATATAGTATTAGCAGTCATAATGGCATAATTTCTGTTATTTTTTAAAATGTTACCTTGGTTACAACTTTGTTTATTTAATTTGAATCTAGGTTCTTCTAAGCCATTGGGTTTTTTAATAGTTTTATTTATTTATGAGAGAGAGAGAGAGGAGGAGGAGGAGAAGGAGAGGGACAGGCAGACTTTGTGCTGAGCATGGAACCCAACTCAGGGCTCCATCCCACTACCCATGAGATCATGACTTGAGCAGAAACCAAGAGCTGGACGCTGAACTGACTGAGCCATCCAGGCACCCCTTTAATGAGTTTTTTTTAATTATAGTTGAAACACAATGTTACATTAGTTTCAGGTGTACAACATAATGATTTGACTACTATGTATGTTATGCTATGCTTGTCACAAGTGTAGCTACCATCTGTCACCATGCGATGCTACTACAATACCATAGACTATATTTTCTATGCTGTGACTTTCATCTCTGTGACTTATTCATTCCATAACAGAGGTCTGTACCTCCCATTTCCCTTCACCCATTTTGGCCATCCCCCACCTCCTCCCCTCCGGCAACCACCAGTTTGTTCTCTGTATTTATGGATCTGCTTCTGCTTCTGTTTGTTCATTTGTTTTGTTTTTTGGATTCCACATATAAGTGAAATGATATGGTATTTGTTTTTCTCTGTCTGACTTATTTCACTTAGCCTAATGCCCTCCAGGTCCATCCATTTTGTTTCAAATGTAAGCCAGTGGTCTTTAACTGGGGTAGTCACACCACTTTCCTATGGAGTTTTATTAATATAAAATGTTCAGGACCTTGTGGAAACTCTTTAGTTGATATTCTCTTTTTTTTAAGATTTATTTATTTGAGAGAGAGAGAGAGTGGGGGGGAAGGGCAGAGAGAAAGGGAGAGAGAATCTCCAGCAGACTCCCTGCTGAGCGAGGAGCCCAATGCAGGGCTCCATCTCACAACCCTGAGATCATGACCTGAGCTGAAACCAAAAGTCAGAAACTTAACTGACTTAACCACCCAGGCTCCCCTTTAGTTGATATTCTTGATATATTCTTGGTATAGTCTAATGATTGTTTAACATGTTCATGACATTATATTAGGATTATTATGTTATATCTGAAGTTTTTTCCTTTGGAAAGATTATGTTACTTCATTTTATAAATTAGATGTAATATTTGCTCTTCTTTAAAATAGGTTAATTATTATGTTTGTAGATATTTTAAAAAATTTACTTTGAATTGACTTTATTGTCTTATTTTGACAGTTATTTTATTTATGTAATGAACTCTCATCAGATCTTTCACTTTTGAAAATGATCAGTAGTAACTTAATCATAGCTATTGTCTTTTATCATCTACAGATAGTTTTTTATGTTTTAATTTGATGCTTCCTTGAAAGCATTGCAATTAGCTATAGGCTAGAGTGCTTCATCTTCCAAAAAAAGACTCAAAGTTCCTTTGAAAAGGACTATGTCAGGTACTATTGGGTATAGGGTTCTGATGGCATCATTTAGACAACTTTGAGACTATATCAATGAATCAAGTTTGGATTTTCAGAACTCTGGTCAAGAAACAGATAGGCCAATGAGATCACTAAGCTAAAATTATATGGAACAAAGCTAATTATATAGCCCTGAATGAACTGATGAAGGATGATTGTGGGTTTTGTTTGGAGTATTGCTAATGTTTTAATGTTTTTTTTTCTGGGCATGTAAGGAACCCTGTTCTCTTTCGTCTTAAGTTATCTATAACTCATGACAATTTAGTAGACTATGCTTTCATAAGTAGAAAGGAAATATTTGTAAATGATATCTTATTCTTCCTGTTCAATCACTCCAGAATTCTGAAACTTTTATTCAGTATTTTAATTTTCATGGTAATATGATTATTTATATAGGTTTGATAAGAATTTGTTGTCTTTGTCACAATTTCCAAAGAAGACATACAGATGGCTAACAGACACATGAAAATATGCTCAACGTCACTCATCATCAGGGAAATACAAATCAAAGATATCACCTCACACCAGTCAGAATGGCTAAAATTAACAACACAGGAAAGAATAGGTGTTGGCAAGGATGTGGAGAAAGGGGAAATCCTCTGACACTGTTGGTGGGAATGCACCAGCAGCCACTCTGGAAGACAGTATGGAGGTTCCTCAAAAAGTAAAAAATAGAACTACCCTATGATCCAGCAATTGCAGTACTAGGTATTTACCCAAAGAATACAAAATAATGATTCAAAAGGATACATGAACCTTGATGTTTCTTATAAGATTGATTTATTTATTTTAGAGAGAGAGCACAAGTGGAGGGGAAGAGGGAGAGGGAGAGAGAATCTCAAGCAGACTACATGCTGAGCATGGAGCCCCACACGGGCCTTGATCTCATGACACTGAGATCATAGCCCAATTCAAAACCAAGAGCCAGATGCTTAACTGACTGCATCACCCAGGCACCCGTATGAGTCCTGATGTTTATAGTAGCATTATCAATAATAGTCAAATTATGGAAAGAGCCTGAATGTCCATTGACTGATGAATGGATAAAGACACAAGATCTATCTATCTATCTGTCTCACATCTATGTGTGTGATATATACACACACACACACATATATATATATACACACACATGTATATACACACACACACAATGGAATATTACTCAGCCATCAAAAACGAATTCTTGCCATTTGTAATGATGTGATTGGAGCTAGAGAGTATTATGCTAAGCGACATAAGTCAGTCAGAGAAAGACAAATTTCTTATTATTTTGCTCATATGTAGAATCTAAGAAACAAAACACATGAACATGGAGGGGGGAAGAGAGGCAAACCAGGAAACAAACTCTTAACTATAGAGAACAAACTGAGGGTTACTGAAGGGGAGGTTGAGCAGGGAGATAGGTTAAATAAGTGATGGGTATTAAGGAGGGCACTTGTTGTGATGAGAGCACTGGGTGTTGTATGTATGTGATGAATCACTAAATTCTACACCTGAAACTAATATTACACTGTATGTTAACTAACTGGAATTTAAATAAAAATTTGAAAAAAAAGAGTTTGTTGTCCTTGTTAACAGGACATAATTGGAAACACTGGTTATGCAGTCAAGGCCTTGCCAGATGTCATATTTGAAAATGATGCTTATTGAATCAGATCCGACCAGATGCTTTTCAGGAATTAGATTGACTTTACGGAGCCAATGCTTACACAGCCCTCTTGGGAAAACTTGCCTGGTACCTGGTTTACAGGGTTCCCAGCCTTCCAGATGAGTAAGGAAAGTTGCTTCTAGGCAGGTCAGGGACCCTGGGGATATCTTGGGAAACTTGAAAAGAGCGGAAATTGTCCAAGTTTATAGGTAGTAAGGTGAAATCTGATGGTGAGATCTTGATTTGGCTTCCCAGTCAGGAGCTTTTAAAAATCTAATCTGAGATTCTATATGGAAACTTCCAGCAAAGTAAACTTAAGAAGGCCTATAATTATTTATTTTTATTCTTGCTGCAGCTATGTAAATAATTAGGTCAAATCTAATGAGATCAGCCTATTTGTGTGATCAAGAATAATCTTTCTTTGAGATTCTCTTTCATCCAAAGGGAGAGATGGTAGAGATAAATTTTATGTTTCAATAGAAAACTAAAGCACATCTTTATAGTCTTGTTTATTATCTTTGAGCTACTTTGCATCTCTTTGTAAAGTGCAAGCAACTGATGGGTATATAAACTCTGTCTTGTCTGGTGGAGATTTAATTGACTTCCTCCCCAACTATGGAAAAGCAGTTTTTATACCTATCTGCAAATTGGACTAGATCCTGTTACTTTGCCCAAATTGCTAATCCTTACCATATTTTCAAGTCTTCCAGTTTCCTTCAGTATCTTACTATAACCCTGCAAATTAACTTTCCAATTTTTCTCCCTCCTTTTGACTTGCGTGGAGAACTAAAACCTGACAGCCTAGACTCCTATTGGTACTGTAGCTTGCCTTGTAACTTGCGCTTTTCTCCAGGTTCCAAAGCAACCATGAAAGCTAAAGACTAATGACTTGATGCAAACTTAGAAGAGCACATCATTGCAGCAGACCTTGCAAGAATCAGTTTTCTCCCTAAACAAGCTGCTGCCTGGACCACTAGGAAGTTGAGTGAAATGTTGGGGTCATGTATGCCTGTATATGAGAAGTAACCAAGACTGTGGGCAACATCACCAAGAGTAGTAACATCCTAGTTTCAAAAAACTTAAGTGGTGCACATAACCAAGAATTTCCTCCACTGACCTCTTGGAATCTACCAGGCTGGTTACCCTCAGGATTCAACTCCTGGCTCTTTACTTTTATATAACTTTTTATATTAATATTTTTCTATTTTACTTTATACATCTCTCAGGATGCCTAATCTTTAGGACTCTAAAACAGCTAATCTTTGGGCGCCTGGGTGGCTCAGTCATTAAGCGTCTGCCTTTAGCTCAGGTCATGATTCCAAGGTCCTGGGATTGAGGCCCACATCGGGCTCCTTGCTCCGTGGGAAGCCTGCTTCTCCCTTTTCCTCTCCCCCTGCTTGTGTTCCCTCTCTTGCTGTCTCCCTCTCTGTCAAATAAATAAAATCTTAAAAAAAAAAAACAAAAAACCCAGCTAATCTTTGCCACCACTTCTCAATAGGTGGTTTAATGGTTTTGCGAACAATGCCAACAAGAGTCCCTGAGAGACTATTTCTCAGACTTTGCTGTACCCCACTTGGGAGGTTTGTGGTTGCCTCTGAGTTGCTCAGTGATCAATAATATTTATTTATCTTGAGCAAAATGGGGAACTGATGATGTTGAATTTTATCTGAGCCCTGTGCTCCTGGAAAGAAATAAATAAGAAATCTTCTATCCTTTTAAGATCCACCTCCACCCTTCCTCAGACTCCTTTTTTATAAAAACCGTGTGTTTCCTTCATTTTTTGGAAATATTTCTAATTAATGAACATGTTCCCTATGTAATAGCCTGAATAAAATCATCTTAGGGATGCCTGGGTGGTTCAGTCGGTTAAGTGTCTGCCTTTGGCTCAGGTCATGATCCTAGGATCCTGGGACGGAGCCCCGATTTGGGCTCCCTGCTCACTGGGGAGGTCTGCTTCTCCCTCTCCCCACCCCACTTGTGCTCTCTCTCTCTCTCTCTCTATCTCTCTCAAATGAATAAATAAATGATCTTAACAAATCATCTCCTTAATTAACCAGTGCATTTTGTCTTTTACGAGCTCCTACCTTTCTCTCCAGCTTTATCACCTAACATTCTTTCCCTTGTTCATTATACTCAAACCACATGGTCTTTTTGTCCCTAGAGCACACATAACTTACCTCTGTCTTAGAGCCTATGCACACGCTCTTTCCTATGCTGGAATCTTCTTTTTCACCTCTCCCTCTAATCCAGCTTAGCTCAAATGTGCCAAGGTAGGTTTGGATGTCCGCTGTACCCCATTATTCTCTCTCATAGTATAGTTGATTTTCCTTATTTGTAGGTTCTTTATTTGGAAATTTGCCTACTCAATACAATACAATCTACTCAAAATCAATACTCATGGCAGGGTTCTGGTTCAAGATGGCTATGTAGGAAGATCCTGAACTCACCTCTCATGGACACACTGAATTGACAACTACATATGGAACAATTTCTTCTCAAAAATCCTAGTGTCTGGCTGAATGATGACTACACATCGGGCAAATGAGAAGAAAACCGTATCAATGTGGGTAGTAGATGCTGGGACATAGCCTTGCCATAAATCCCACTCTTAGCACAGCAACCCACAATGTGGGAGGGAACTCAAAACGCAGAGCTTCTCCCTGAAGAGTAAAGGGCTCAAACTCCAGATTGGGCACCCCACCTTTCAAGATGTGCATTTGAGAGATGAGCCTCCAAACATTTAATTTTTTTAACTTTAATTTTAAAAATTTTAATTTTATTTATTTATTTTTATTTAAATTCAATTAGCCAATATATAGTACATCATTTGTTTCCGATCTAGTGTTCAGTGGTTCATCAGTTGCATATGACACCCAGTGCTCATCACATCATGTGCTCTCCTTACCAATGGGGCTTGTGTCCCAAGACCTATAAGATGGTAGCAATCTGAGAAATGTTTCTTAAAAAGTTTGTACAGTCAGATTCACTTGTCCCAGGCCCAACTCAGAGGCAACAAATTGTGCCCAGACTTAAAGCGAGGGAGGCTCACCTGTTTATATTAAAACTGACCTAAAGGGTAAGCATCTAATTTAACACACAGCTAGGAGTCTGCTAGAATACTCTCCAGGAATGGAGACTGGTGCGTACTATCTTTGCACTCTCCCTTTGCCATGCTCCCTTTACACATGTCTGGTGCTTTGATTTTTGTGACTGCTTCCCAGGAGATATTTCTTGATTACCTGGCTCTGGGGGATAGGGGAGCTTGTATTCCTGGTCACATGGGACTGTAATAATCAATGCCATTTAGAAAGGAGTTCATAGCCCTCTCTAGTGCCCCAGTTTTTGTGACTGCTGCCAGAGGACACCTATACATTGCTTGGCTTTGGTGGCCAGTGAGACTAATGTCTGTGGGTCCCACAGGACTGTAACCACCCCCAAGGCACTGCACAGAGAGTGGACTGAGGCACACCCCCAGTCTTTCTGTGAAGAAGGCCACTTTGCTTGTCTTGGAGCTTCAGACTGAGTGGGAGTCTTCAGGTTTGGCATACATTTCATCACCTACAGAGCAGCTCTCAAGGAATGCAGGGTGTAGAAGCCATCTTGGCACTCTCTTCTGCCTTGCTCTGGCTTGCTGGTATCTCCCAGAAACAAGTTTATCCCGTCACCTGGATCCCCAAGTTTCGTGATTGCCACCCAGGGAAACCTCAAAATTGCCTTGCTCTGGTGGACAGAGGTCTTACACTTGCAACACCTCAGGATAGCATATACTTGCAAATGTTTAAGAGCTGCTGCCTGAGGGTCAGTCTTCCTGTCCAGTCTGAATCTAGGTGCTGAGGTCCTCTCCCTTAGGACACTGACAGGTCTTGGCTCATCCTCAACTACTGGGAACTATGAAAAACATAATAGGCTGCTTGGACAAGCACAAATCAAGAGCTGGGATAGGGCTGAAAGAAAAGATTCATCTTCTATACAAGCTTACTCCTTCAAAACTGAGAGAGGTGGTTGTTTCATTTGCTATAGAGAAACCAATAGAGAGTCAAGCAAAATGAAGAAACAGAAGAATATGTTCTAAATGAGAAAACAAGATAAAATCCTCAGGAAAAAAATTAATGAAATGGAAATAAATAATTTACATGATAAAGAATTCAAAATAATGGTAATAAAGATGATCACTGAACTGGGGAGAAGAATGGATGAATACAGAAATTCAACAAAGAGATGGAAAATATAACATGCCAAACAGAAGTCTCAAAGCTGAAAAATAAAATTAACTGAACTGAAAATACACTACAGGGGTTCAGCAGCGGATTAGAAGAAACAAAGAAAAAAATCATTCAACTTAAAGACAAGGCAGCAGAACTCACCGAATCAGAGTAGAAATAAGAGAATGAAAAAAGTTAAGATAGCTTAAGGGACTTATGGGACAACATCAAACAGACTAACATTCTCATTATTGGAGTCCTAGAAGGAGAAGAGATAGAAAGGGGAAGAAATCTTATTTGCAGAAATAATGGCTGAAAACTTCTCTAACTTGGGGAAGGAAATAGACATCCATCCTGGAAGCGCAGAGAGTTCCAAATAAGATGAACACAGAGAGACCCACATCAAGACACATAATTAAAATGTCAAAACTTAAAGAGAAGGAAATAATCTTAAAAGCAACAAAAGAAAAACTACTTGTTATGTACAAGGGATCACCCATTAAAACTCTCAGCAGATTGTCAGAACAAACTTTGCAGGCCAGAAGGGAGTGACACAATATATTCAAAGCATTGAAAGAGGGCTGCCTGGCTGGCTCAGTCAGAAGAGCATGCAATTCTTGATCTCGGGATGGTGAGTTCAAGCCCCATGTTGGGCATAGAGCTTACTTAAAAAAAAGTGTTGAAAGAAAAAAAAAACCTTTTAACTAAGGATACTTTACCTGGAAAATTTATTATTATTTATTATTCAGATAAAAGGGGAGAGAAAACATTTTCCAGACAAGCAAAAGTTAAAGGAGTTCACTACCACTAAACTGGTCTTACAAGAAATGTTAAGGGACTTCTTTAAGCTGAAAAGAAAGGGCATATGTATGAAAGAAAAAAATCTCACTCAAAAAGTAATTACATAGTAAAAATAGTGGACTAAGGGTGCCTGGGTGGCTCAGTTGGTTAAGCGACTGCCTTCAGCTCAGGTCGTGATCCTGGAGTCCCAGGATTGAGTCCCACATCAAGCTCCCTGCTTGGCGGGGAATCTGCTTCTCCCTCTGACCTCTCCCCTCTCATACTTTCTCTCTCTCATTCTCTCTCTCTCAAATAAATAAATAAAATCTTCAAAAAAGAGATTTAAAAAAGTAGTGGATTAATTACTTATAAAGCTAATATGAAGGTTAAAAGACAAAAGTAGTATAAATAACTATGATAACAACAAATTAGTTAAGGAACACAAAAAGATGTAAAATGTGACATCGAAAACATATAACATTGTTGGGGGAGAGTAAAAAACGAGCTTTAGAATGGGATCAAATGCAAGTTGTTATTAACTTAAAGTAGACTGTTATGGATATGCTATTATATATAAGCCACATGGTAATCTCAAAGCAAAAACCTATAAAAGACACACAAAAGTTAAAGAAAAGGGATTATAAGCATACCACTAAAGAAAGTCATTAAAATCACAAAGGAAGAGAGAAAGTAAAAAAGAAAGGAACCGAGAAAAACTACAAAACAGCTAGAAACTAACAAAATGGTAGTAGGTATGTACCTATCAATAATTATTTTAAATGTAAATGGACTAAATTCTCTAATTAAAAGACATAGAGTGGCTGAATGGATAAAAATAAACCTCCTCTATATGCTGCCTGCAAGAGACTCACTTTTGATATAAGGACACACAGAGACTGAAAATGAAGTTATGGAAGAAAATACCCCATGCAAATGGAAATCAAAAGAAAGCTAGAATAGCTATACTTACATCAGAAAAAAGGGACTTTAAAACAAAACTGTAATAAGACAAAGAAAGGTGTTACATAATTATAAAGGGGTCAATCCAACAAGAAGATATAACATTTGCAGATATTTATGATACACAAGAGCATCTAAATATATAAAGCAAATGTTAATAGATATAAAGGGAAAATAGAGACCAATACAATGATAATGGGACTCTTTAATACCCCACTTACATCAATGGACAGACCACCCAGACAGAATATATCAATAAGGAAACAGCTTTAAACAACATGTTAGGCCGGATGGACTTAACAGATATTTATAGAACCTTCCATCCAAGAGCAGCAGAAGACACATTCCCCTGAAGTGCCCATGGGACATTTTCCAGGATAGATCATATGTTAGACCATAAAACAAGCATTAACCAATTTGATGACTGAAATCATATGAAGCATCTTTTCAAACCACAATGGTATAAAACTAGAAATTAATTACATGAAAAAAACCTGGAAAATTCCTAAATATGTGGAGATTAAACAACATGCTACCGACCAACCATAGGTCAAAAAAATTTAAAAAATAAAAAAATACCTTGAGACAAATGAAAAATGGAAATGTAACATACCAAAATTTATAGGATGCAGCAAAAGCAGTCCTGAGGGAAGTTCATAGCAATGGGAGCCTATCTCAAGATACAAGAAAAGTCTGAAAAAAAAACAACACCCTAATTTTACACCTCAAGGAACTAGAAAAAGAAGAACAAGAGAGAACTTCAAAGTTAGTAGAAGGAAGGAAATAACAAAGATCAGAGTGGAAATAAATTACATAGAGACTTAAAAAAAAAAAAAAGAAAATTCAATGAGTATATCACCCAGGTAATGAGTCATTGAACATTATATCAAAAACTAATGATGTACTATACCTTGGCTAATTGAATTTAAATAAAAAAATTCAGTGTCAATTAAAAAAAAGAAAATTCAATGAAATTAAGAGTTGGTTCTTTGAAAAGATAAACAAAAATGAAAAACCTTTAGCTTGACTCACCAAAAAAAAAAAAGAGAAGACTCACATAAATAAAATCAGAAATGAAGGAGATGTTACAACTGGTACCACAGAAATACAAAGGATCATGAGATTACCATGAACAGTTATATGCAAACAAATTAGAGAACGTAGAAGAAATATAAAAATTTCCAGAAACATACAATCTACAGAGACTTAATCATGATGAAATAGGAAACATGAACAGACCGTTTACTCATAAAGAGATTAAATAAATAATCAAAATTCTCCCAACAAATAAAAGTTCAGGACCAGATGGCTTCATTGGTGAATTCTAATAAACATTCAAATAATTAATACCAGTCTTTTTCCAAAGTGTAAAAAATAAAAGAGGGAGGATCTCTTCTAAATACATTTTACAAGGCCAGCGTTACCTTGGTACCAAAACCAGACAAGGATGCCACCAAAAAACTTACAAGCCAGTATTCCTGATAACCATAGGTGCAAAAATCCTCAACAGAATATTAGCAAACCAAACTCAACAATACATTAAAAGGGTCATTCACCATGATCAAGTGGGATTTATTCCAGGGATGCAAGGATTGTTAAACATCCATAAATCACTCAATGTGACACAGCAGGTTAACAAAATGAAGGATAAAAACAATATGATTATCTTAATAGATGTAGAAAAAATATTTGACAAAATAATCCATTTATGATAAAAATTCTCAAAAAAGTATGTATAGAGTGAATGCATCTCAAAATAATAAGGCTGTATACAAACCACAGTTAACCTCATACTATTCAACAGTGAAAAGCTGATAGCTTTTCCTCCAAGATCAGGAACAATACAAGAATGTCCACTCTTATCACTTTTATTCAACATAATATTGGAAGTTCTAGTCACAGCAATTAGGTAAGAAAAAGAATAAAAGGCAAACAAATTGGAAAGGAAGAAGTAAAACTGTCACTATTTGCAGAAGACATGATACATATAGAAAACCCTAAATACTCCATCAAACAACTGTTAGAACTAATAAACTCATTCAGTAAAGTTGCAGGATACAAAATCAATACACAAAAATCTGTTGTGTGTCTTTATAATGAACTAATAAACTATCAGAAGGAGAAATTAAGAAAACAATTTTATTTATGATTGCATCAAAAATAATAAAATATCTAGGAATAAATTTAACTAAGGAGGTGAAAGACCTGTATATTGGAAACTACAAGACATGGATGAAAGAAATTGAAGAAGACACAAATAAATAGAAAGATATTTTATGCTTATGCATTGGAAGAATTAATATTGTTAAATTGTCCATACTACCCAAAGCAATCTACAGATTCAGTGCAATGCCTATCAAAATTCTAATGGGATTTTTCACAGAAATACTAAAAAATCCTAAAATTTGTTTGGAACCATAAGAAGACCTCAAATAGACAAAGCAGTCTTGAGAAAGAAGAACAAAGCTGGAGGCACCACACCCCCTGATTTCAAACTATATTAATAAGCTGTAGTAATTAAAACAGTGTGGTATTGGCATAAAAACATACATATAGATCAATAGAACAGAATAGAGAGTGTAGAAATGAACCCACACATACAAGCTCAATTAATTTACAACAAAGAAGGCAAGAATATATAATGGGGGAAAAGAGGGTCTCCTCAATAAATGGTGCTGGGAAAATTGGACCACTACATGCAAAAAAATGAAACTGGTCCACTATCTTATATCATCTACAAAAATTAACTCAAAATGGATTAAAGCCATAAACCTAAGGGCTAAATCTATAAAACTCCTAGAAGAAAACAGGCAGTAAGCTCCTTTTTTGTACATAAACAATGAATCTTGTAACACTGAAAAAATAAAAGTATTTGGGAAAAAAAAATAAAACCTCCTACAAATAAAAAAAAAAGATTTTATTTATTTATTTGACAGAGAGAGACACAGCAAGAGAGGGAACACAAGCAGGGGTAGTGGGAGAAGGAGAAGCAGGCTTCCCTCAGAGCAGGGAGCCTGATGCAGAGCTTGATCCGAGGACCCTGGGCTCATGACCTGAGCCAAAGGCAGACACTTAACGACAGCCACCCAAGCACCCCAAACTCCTTTTTTTTTTTAAGATTTTATTAATTTATTTGAGAGAGAGAGAGAATGAACTTGAGAGAGGGGAATGTCAGAAGGAGAAGCAGACTCCCTGCTCATCAGGGAGCCCAATGCAGGACTCGATCCTGGGACTCCAGGATCATGACCTGAGCCAAAGGCAGTTCCTTAACCAACTCAGCCACCCAGGCACCGAGCAATAAGCTTCTTGACATAGGTCTTGGTGATGATTCTTTGAATCTGATACCAAACATAAAAGCAACAAAAGCAAAAATAAACAAGTGGGACTACATCAAATTAAAAAGCTTCTGCACAGTAAAGGAAACCATCAACAAAATGAAAAGGTAACCTACTGAATGGGAGAATGTAATTGCAAACCATATAACTGAAAGACGCTAATATCTAAAGTATATAAAGATATCCTACAACTCAAAAGCAAGAAAAATATGATTTAAAAAATAGCCAGAAGATCTGAATAGACATTTTTTTCCAAGGAAGACATAGACGGCCAGTAGGCAAATGAAAAGATGTCTACATCATTAATCATCAGGAAAATGAAAATCAAAACCACAGTGAAATATCACCTCGTACCTGTTAAAATGGCTATTGTCAAAACAACAAAAAATAACAATTATTGGCAAGGACATAGAGAAAAGGGAACCCTTGCACACTGTTGGTGGGAATCTAATTAGGTGTAATCACCCTGGAAACAATATGGAAGTTCCTCAAAAATTAAAAATATAATGATGATCCAGCAATCCCACTTCTGGGTATTTATTTGAAGAAATCACAAACACTAATTCAATCAGAGGGGAGGCAAGCAGGGGGATGGTTTAAATAGGTGATGGAGATTAAGGCATGCACTTGTCATGATGAGCACTAGGTGATGTTTGGAATTGAATCACCATATTGCACACCTGAAACTAGTATAACACGGTATGTTGACTAACTGGAATTAAAATAAAAACTTAAACACTAGTTCAAAAAAAGGTATATGGACTCCCATGTTCACTGCAGCATCATTTACCCTAGCTGAGATATGGAAACCACCTAAGTTGCCATCAGTAGATGAATGGATAAAGAAACTGTGGTGAATATATACAGTGGAATATTATTCAGCCAGTAAGAATGAAATCTTGCCATTTGTAACTACATGGATGGATGTTGAGGGCGTTATGCAAAGTGAAATAAATCAGATAGAGAACGACAAGTACCTTATGATCTCTCTTATATGTGGAATCTAAAACACACACATACACACACCCCCACACCCCCCAAACAAAAGAAGCTCATAGATACAGAGAACTGAATGGTGGTTTCATGAGGTAGGGGTTGGGGGAACGGTGATTTCAAGAGAGAGGGCTGGGAGTGGGGCAAATAGGTGAATTGTTTTTTTTGTTGTTGTTGTTAGTTTAAGTTAATTGAATAAAAAGTTTAAAATTTACTCATGGCACTTTGGCTATTCATGACAGGCACAACACTGAAAACTTTGAGTTGTCTAAGGCATGCATTTCTGCTAAGGTTGAACAGGGCAATACTCTGCCTTCTTCTTTCAGCTCATGTACTATAAACAGGAGTCCTTTTTGTCATCTACTTAGTGCCACATTTTTTGAATTTTATTGTTCTTTTTGTTGGTATTTTGCTGTTTAAAATGGCCCTCATGTGTAGTGTTGAGGTGCTATCTAGCATTCCTAAGCACAAGACTGTGATGTGTCTTATGGAGAAAATCTGTGTGTTAGATAAGCTTCACTCAGGCCTGAGTTATGCTGTTGGCTGTGAGTTCAATATTAATGAATCAACAATATATATTAAGTAAAGTGCCTTTAAACAGAGGCACACATAAAACAAGTTTATGTACCGATTGGTTGATGAAAATATTGTGATCCAGAGACTCACAGAGACTTAACCCTGTATTTTCCTAGGAGTAATGATTCAAGATCATTAGTAGTTACACGACTGCAAATAATGAGAATCAACTGTACTTTCGTTTTTTCCTTCACAGTATTGATCACAGGTTGTAGGTATATGTTTATTCATGTAATTTTTATTTTTATTTCTTTTTCTTTTTTTAAATATTTTATTTATTTATTTGACAGAAAGTGCGAGCACACAAGCAGGGGGAACAGCAGAGGCAGAGGGAGAAGCAGGCTCCAGGGAGCCTGATGAGGGACTCAATCCCAGGACCCTGGGATCATGACCTGAGCCAAAGGCAGACACTTAAGCGACTGAGCTACCCAGGCACCCTATTTTTATTTTTTTTATGTTTAGTTAGCCACTGTATAGTAGTACATCATTAGTTTTTGATGTAGTGTTCAGTGATTCATTAGTTATATATAACCCCCAGGGCTCATCACAACATGTGCCCTCCTCAATACCCATCACCCTGTTACCCCATTCCCCCACCCCCTCCCCTCTGAAACCCTCAGTTTGGTTCCCGGAGTCCAGAGTCTCTCATGGTTTGTCTCCCTCTGTGATTTCTTCCCCTTCAGTTTTCCCTCCCTTCCCCTACGGCCCTCTGTGCTATTCCTTATGTTCCACACGTGAGTGAAACCATATGATTGCCTTTCTCTGTTTGACTTATTTCACTTAGGATAATCCCCTCCAGTTCCATCCATGTCAATGCAAATGATGGGTATTCGTGTAAGTTTTAAATGTTTGTCTTCTCCACTAGCATTTAAGCTTTAGGGGGACAGAGACTAGGATTGTTTCATTTGCTTAGATCTCCAGTACCTGATACAGTGCCTGATATAGAGCTAGTATCTGGTGAAAACTGTTGAAGAATAAGTGAATGAATGACTGAATGAACAAAGTGCCTGTAGCTATGTGGCACAGAGGAATATCTGGGCAGGGAGCCCGGCAGGTCATTACAGAGGGAGATTGTGGACTGTGGTAGGAGAGACCATCGGTCTCTTCCCCTTTTCCATTATAGTAACTCTTGTCCTATAGTGTTGACTGTACTCAGTGTATAATGAAAAGGATTTTCCTTTGAGAGTAAGATGTGTTTCAGGTGTCAAAGCAAAATAGCATCTTCCTTTAAGTAGTTTAATATCCTTTCCTTTTGCTTACAGTAAAAACAGTCAAAAGCAGCTCCTACAACGTGGTGGCTACAGATACCATATACATTTAGAAGGGGGATGGGGTTTTCTTCTTTCTTTCCACTGGAGGCTCCACGTGGGCTCTCGGATGTGGCCACAACTCCTTTTGGGGTTTATAAATGTTAACATACCCCAGGCAGAAGGCCTGGAACACATCTCTACATCAGGTTTTTTGTAATTAAATCACTCAGGCCTTTCTAGGCATCCTGACATAACGTGGTTAGACAGATACTCACTTAGTAATCCCAGATAGTAGGTAATGGAGCATAATCCATATATCAGAAAGCCATCTTGAAGGGTCAGCCAGTTGGGCCATTGTGGAAAGGAAATTCAAAATAGATCTAGGGCCAAGTCAGGGAAGGCCATATCCAACTTAGTAAAGGAGTGTTTGAAAGCTGACCTTATGTGTAGGCAGAACAGTAAGTAATCTATGCTGTGGTCACCTATGTAGAATGTTTCCAGGGTCATCAGGGAGAGTCCTCCAACCCCTATTCCTTAATGAGATTTTTTTTTTTTACACTCAAACTATGCTCTTGGTTGTTCTATTCCCCTGGACAGACCTTCCTTTTTTGTTAAAGGCATGCTAAATCTTACCTATCATTCAAGGCCCTGTTCCTCTAAGAAGTCTTTTTGGACATTAGATGTCAGTGGTCTCTTGGAAGTCCACTGTCTGGGCACCCTAGGACTGCTTCGCATGTACTGCCTGCCTTTATCAGTGATAAACAGTGACACGACAAACATCGATGGCTCTGTTGATGTTTCTCTGAAGGACATTATATGCTATTGGATGACAGAGACCATGTCCAGCATTTCCTTTGTATTCATTCCTAGCACAATCTTCTGCACAGTTTTGGTTCTTAGGAAAGATTTGTTCAACAAATGGAGTCAGCCAATAAACCTTTGTGAAGCCTTCTGCCCACCTTATTTGGAAGGGATCTGTCTTTCCTTAGGATGTTATATTGCCTTGAAAGTTGACTATATTGAAGAGAAAACTCTGGTTAAAGGAAGTTTGAGTGGTAGGGGCTGATCTTCTCCACCAACCAAGCAAAAGTTGTTTTTGGCATCCAGGGCCAGCCCAAACACACTTGATCTGCAGATAGAGATGTTTTTTTGTGTCCTGCATTACCTTTTTGGCTTCTTGTTTCCCCTGAGATTCAGTACCCTCTTGCCCATGATCCCCCTACCTCTATCCCAACTATTTCCGTTAGCTGTGTTTATATAGTTCATGCATATTGAACATTCACATTGCTATTTCGCTCCTCAGGTTTGCCGTAGTCCAGACTTAGTTTCTTTCATCTATCTTAATCAGTTATACCTGCTGATTCTCCAGTATCATATTTTAAGATCTTTTCTAGGCCTCTACTGCCAGTCTGCTCAGCTCAGGGTATTTTTCCTAATGACTAGGCTTTTTGGATAGGGTGCCAGATTTCTCTGTGCCTCATTGGACCCTGGGACAGTCCAGGCACCCCCAAAATGACTTCTGCGAGTCACCACAGGTTAAGACTAACCCCTGGCTCATTGGTAGGCCTGGTATCTTTCAGCCTTGATGTTTTTCAGCTTCCCTCATCTCAGAAATATTTGCCTTTTAGATTAATTTTTCCCCAGTTACATGATTTATTTTGCAGGTATCGAAATGGATATTTGGCTATTTCCTGTACATATTGTTCTTTTTTTGCATGCTGCCCATGTCCCTGTTTCTGTTTCTCTGCTTTTTTCTGTGTTCCTTTCTGCTGAGTCTTCTCTGTGAGGGTACGTTACTCTCACTCACAGTAGCGTGGATAGTGCTTCTAGAACTGTGATGGTTATAAAGTCCCCTTTCAAAAGTTCCAGGCAGAGGAGAGTTAGAGCATTGCTTTTAGGGCTCTTAATCAAAAGACCTCTATGGCAAGGGTGGACATTGTGGTGTCCGGGCCCTAGCATTCCTCCATTGCCTTATTTTCTACTTCATTCCTAATGTATAGCTAAAAGAAGCATAGTCCCCCATCTTCAGCCAATTTCCTACACTCTATGTCAAACTTTCTCAACCTTGACACTCTTGACATTTTAGGCCACATAGTTTTTTGGTGTGTGTGTGTGCGTGTGTGTATGCTGTCCTATGTATTGTAGGATGTCTAACAGCATCCCTGGCACCTACCTACTAGATGTCAGTACATCCTGTTACCCAGTTGCAGACTCTCACCCAGTTGTGACAATTTAAAATGTCTCTAGACGTCAAATGTCCCGTGGGGGGGGGTGTCAAAATTATCCCAAGTCGAGAACCACTTCTCTAGGTTCCCTCTGCCTTGTTCCCTAGGCCTTGACTGATATTCCCCTTTTATTCTAGCCCTTTCCCTAGCCTCACTTGGAAGTCTCCATCAGTTGGCTAATAAAGTCATCATGGAAGTAGCAAAGGGAACTCTAGACTTATAAGACTTGATTTTCATTGCTGGGTCCTCCACTTACTATGTGACCTAAACAAGTTACTTAATTCTCAGTTTCCTCATCTATAAAATGGAGATTATAAAATAATCCTGCACTGGAGTTTTTCTGAGGATTAAATATCTTTCTTCTTACTATTGCTAACCATTGCTTTTACCCATTCATGGATTCAAAAACTAAAATGATGGTGAATGGAGCCAAAGGTCGAGCAGGCAGTCTTCAATAGTGCTCTAACACACAGTGGTATAGAAGAAAGCCACGTATCTGGAAAGAAGAAAAATAGAAGCATTTGTTTCCAAATGCAGTTGAGCATCAGAATCATCTGGAGATATTTTTGAAAGGACAGTCCTGTGCTATACCCTAGGTATCTTGAATGGCAATATCTGGGTGTGGGGCAAAGGATCTGTAACAAACAAGCTCCCCAGTAGATTCTGATGATAAGCCATGTTTGGGTGTCACAGAGTTAGATGATCTTTAAGGTTCCTTCTACTCTGATAGTCTGTGACTGTATATTTCTATTTATCCTGTAAAGTATTACACAAACTGAAATTGTACCTTCTGAGTATGATCTTAGGGAGTTTCATGAATATTTTTGGAGACTGGAGTTGTAGAGTGTCACCTTGTTCTAAGAGAATGAACTGCTTCTGGAGACACATTTGATCTTTTTTTTTTTTTTTTTAAAGATTTTATTTATTTATTAGAGAGAGAGAGGGAGAGTGAGAGACAGCATGAGAGGGGCGAAGTTCAGAGGGAGAAGCAGACTCCCTGCGGAGCTGGGAGCCCAATGTGGGACTCGATCCTGGGACTCCGGGTTCATGACCTGAGCCGAAGGCCGTCGCTTAACCAACTGAGCCACCCAGGCGCCCGGAGACACATTTGATCTTACAAGCAGGGAAGAAGGAGGCAGCTCCACGAAGCATTAATCAGCAGGGTTTTTTTTTTCCACTTTACTAATTAAAGAGCACAAACCTACAACCTGGCTGGTAAATAAACTTCAGTTAGTGGTCTAGAGACCACAGGGCAGATCAGGCCAGGAGAGATGGTAGGATTTCCAGTGGCCAGAGTCTTGAAATTCTTTCTGATTGGCTAGAGAAGTGACTGAAAGATTGGTCCAAAAAGGTATGCAACCCCAAAGAGTAATCTCTGGGACAAAAAAGGAAAAGGCCTTTCTGTTCTAGAAGGTTAGGAAGGCTTTGGAGGTAAAACAGAGCATAGTCCAGAGCCTAGGGTTCTCTGTCTTAGTGGCTTGCTTTAGTATTGACTCTCTCACCCCAGATAGTGCTAAAGTGTTTGGAATATCCAAATATGTTTGGAAATTTGAAAAAAGTGAATTGTCCAAAAAGAAGGAATAGGGATGGGATATCCCATTAGCTATGTCAGGTCAACCTGTGGAACTAATTGAGTTACTTTAGGATTAGAGTTCCATGTTAATTAGATTTACTTTAGGATTAGAGTTCAATGTTAGAGTTCAATGTAAAATTAGCAGGCTCTGTGTTCGTGTTTGTTTACTGATTCCCTTGGTTTCCTGGTAAAAACTCTTTTTGACAAATCCCAACCGTATCTTCATTGAACTAAAGGAAAAGAGAGATTTTCCACACTATTAGTTTTCTATTGCTGTGTAAAAAATTGCCACAAGTTCGGTGACTTAAAGCAACACAAACTTATTATCTCACAGTTTCTATGGGTCAGGATCACAGTACAGATTGGTTGGTCCTCTGCTCAGAGTCTCACCAGGCTGAAGTCAAGGTGTCCGTCCATAAGGCTTTCATCTGAGGCTTGAGTCCTCTTCTAAGCTCACTGATTTTTGGCAGATTATATTTCCTTGTGCTTGTAGGACTGAGGTCTTGATTTTCTTTCTGGCTGTTGGCTGGGAACCACTCTGAGCTCCTATGGGTTAACCTCAGATCCTTGCCATGTAGCGCCCTCCACAGGCAGTTTACAACATGGTTTGTTTGCCTCTCCGAGGCCAATAGGAGAACCTTTGCTGATTTAAGTATCTTTAAATTATTTTAAGTGTACACTTGATTAGGTCAGGTCTACCTAGAATAATCTTAAAGTCAACTGATCAGGAAATTTAATCACATCTGCAAAATCCCTTCACAACAGCACCTAAATTAGTGTTTGAATAAATGGGAGAAGGTGTATACATCAGGGGCTGGAAATCTTGGGGGCACATCTTAGAATTCTGCTTACTATATACAACTTGGTCAAGAAGTGTTGTGATGGGGCCCAGAGAGGAAATTGTCGTAGGCTATGGGCAGATTGTGTCTGGGTTAGGGCTTCCCCTACTTTGTAATGTATAATAATAGGGAGTGTTAGGCAAATCTTTTCAGCAACTTGGCTCCTCTTGGAGAGGGGAACGATGTCTTTGGTCATGATCTGTACCACCCTCTCTTTGCTACCCTAAGTTACTTATTTGGTTTACAGGGCAAATATTCCAGTCTTTCCCCCACCTGTTGATTTTCAAGTAGATTGGACTGTGATTTGAAACAGAATCAAGGGCAGTGTGGTACAGAAGAAAGGTACTTCCTTTGACAGAGACCTTTTCAGCCCTTTGCAAGTGTTCTCTCTCCAAGTACTCCAAATTAGGGTGCAACAAAGACAGATGAGAAAGGAGTCACGTGACCATGAAGGAAGTTTATAATTTCAGATTAGGGTGACTGAATGCCTAGGGATATGAAGGTTGGAGAAAATTGTCTCTTTTGGGAGAAACAACAAACTCCTACTGGTGTGGGGACCTCAGAAAACCTAGGAGACAATTCATGAATTTCTGTGTATGTGAGGATAAGAGAGGAAGGAAGGGATGCAACATTGGCTACTAGCCTACTTCTCTTAGGACCAATGGAGTGGGTGGGATTTACTATACTAATAATAATGAGGATGAGATTTTTGGACTATTTTCTATATGTAGGCATTATTCTAAGTGTTTACATGTATTTTTAAAAAAGATTTTATTTATTTGAGAGAAAGTGAGCACACACAAGCATGGGGAGGGGCCGAGGGAGAGGGAGAAGCAGACTCCCTGTTCAGCAGGAACATGATCCGGGATCATGATCTGAGCCAAAGGCAGCCACTTAACCGACTGAGCCACCCAGGCATCCCTAAGTGTTTACGTGTATTAACTCTCCCCCAAATCTTCTGAGGGAGGTACTATTATTTCCCTCTTTTATAGATAAGGAAACTGAGACACAGAGAAGTTAAATGCAAATAATTCTAGATGCTAGTTGATAACATGCATGCTAAAGTGTTTGGGGGGAAGTATCCTGATGTATGCAACATGCTATGAGATACAACGACAAAAGGATGATCTGTTGCATGGATAGAGGGATGGATAATAATTATGTATATATAAATATATGTGATAAAACAAGTACAGTAAAATTTTATTTTATTTTTTTTAAAGGTTTTATTTATTTATTTGACAGAGAGAGAGATCACAAGTAGGCAGAGAGGCAGGCAGAGAGAGAGGGGGAAGCAGGCTCCCTGCTGAGCAGAGAGCCCTGTGCGGGGCTCGATCCCAGGACCCTGAGATCATGACCTGAGCCGAAGGCAGAGGCTTTAACCCACTGAGCCACCCAGGCGCCCCAACAAGTACAGTAAAATTTTAATGGTAGAATCTAGTGGTGGGTATATGGGTGTTCACTGTAAAATTCCTTCAACTTTTGTATATGTTTGGAAATTTGAAAAAAGTGGATTGTCCAACATCACACAGCTAGTGATGCTGGAGCCAAAATTTTAATTTAAGTAGTCTGGCTCTAAAGTATGTGCTCTTAACAACTATGCTAAACTGCTTCTCAGAAGCTGATTTTCTGAGGATTTATAATATATTGAATGCTTGAAATCAGATTGCGTTCTCAAGTCAGTTGCTCTTTATAAGTTTTGCCATGGAAACTATGGAATAGTGTAACAGTCTCTGTCACAGGGTCTTGTTGGGGAGGCAAAGGTGCACACATCTAAATCAACTCAAGAGGGGATAAAATGAAGGAGTAGAGCTCCGGATGGGGACTGGTGGAAACTGAATTGAAGGCATGGATTGAGGCACTGGTTAATTTCCTCAAAGACAGGAGGAAGGAGAGGAATGAGAGCTAGGATATAGATTGTGAGATATTTGAGGTAGAGTGTCCCTGATAAGACTATCTTGTGGGTATAGAAGGAGGTAAGATCATCTGTCAAGAAAGAGTAGATGGGGGCCAGTGCATTAAGGACAGTGGGCAAGGATTGAAACTGTTGCTTTGGGGAGTGAACATGAGATGACTAGAAAATATGTTAAGTAGTAGGCAGATCTCAGCTGGGGTGAGAGGGCAAGTATCTGCAGTTGTTCTATACTTCTTCAGTCAAATTTATCATAGCCTATTAGAAACAGGATAGGACAAAGTACAAAGTGGGGTAGGCTCAGTAAAAGACAAGAATGAGACCAAGGAGTCAAAGGTGACTTTGATAGGAGAATAATAGTGAGGACAGAAAACTCAGCTATCCCTCTCCTTGAAAATTCTCTGTTTAACATTGCTGTTCATGTAAGAATCTGACTACTTCCTATATCCTGTCATTGGTCTGCAAACCTTTCAAACCTGAGTACTAGCTCTGGCAACCTTACCTCTCAAGCCTTAGTTCTCTGTGAGTTTTTGCCCCATTTCTTAAAGTAATTGGGTCCAGGAGTTCATCCTTGCCTCTCTTCCAACTTCAGACAGGAGCTAAGTTAGGATCATAATGAGAAGAAGGGATCACCTCCTTGCATAAGCTCCAGCAAAAGGTGGTCTTGTTGGAGGATTGAATTAATAGCAGGTAGAAAAGAGAGCTGGACGAGGCTAAGCACTGATGTTCTTTGTTTTTTGTTTTGTTTTGTTTTGTTTTTTGTTTTTTTAAAGATTTTATTTATTTACTTGACAGAGAGAGATCACAAGTAGGCAGAGAGACAGGCAGAGAGAGAGGGGGAAGCAGGCTCCCTGCTGAGCAGAGAGCCCGATGTGGGGCTTGATGCGGGGCTCGATGCGGGGCTCGATGCGGGGCTCGATTCCAGGACCCTGAGATCATGACCGGAGCCGAAAGCAGAGGCTTTAACCCACTGAGCCACCCAGACGCCCCAGCACTGATGTTCTTTGTACATGGGTGTGATTCACATACTTTGGGCACATTAGCCATTATGCCTCTTGGCATCCCTAGTACCCCTACTTCAATGCTTGTTCATACATATGTAGACTCATGCCCAGACTCTTCTTGTGCCAGCTGTGGAAGCACCCCCTCCCCCAACATTCTTCACATGCCACCCCCATCAGCCTCAGTTTAGATAACCTTTGGACTCAGAGAAAAGAGTAGAGGAGGGGGCCTGGAAAGGCAGTGCGTGTTTTAACTGCTCTGTTGTCTTTGGAACACTCTTATCCACTAACCAAGGACTAACTGTGCCTTGGGACTGGGACTGAGGGATAGTGGGCAGAACAACTTTATTCTATACTTTGTCATTTATTTTTGGATAAGGCTTTTCATTTTCTGTGCAAACCCATATGAAGGCAGACTAGGAAGCCACTATTATCTTTGCCTTCCTGATGAGAAAACTCTGTGAAATGATTTGAGATAGGTAGGCCTAGGAGTACTGGGCTGCTCATTTTCAGCCTAGGGCTCTTGCCGATTCCCCACACAACTAAATTCAATTCTTGGAGGTCCTGGTTCCTAATTCAGGTAAGCACTTAGCACTTAAGGGACCAGGCTGAGCTGGGATTCTGTCTGCTTTGCTTAGCAGATGGTGGGGCAGAGAGCAGGGGACTGTGAGCTGCTGTGAGAAGGAAAGGAGAGGTTCGGGACTTGGGCCCAGGAATTCCCATCAGGAATGAAACACTTTCCACCTGCTGCCACATGAAGTGCCTAACTCCATCATGGAATTTGCATGCAGATAGTTAGATCAGACTTTGGAAACAGAGGATGAAAAACGAGTTTCCTTCTTTCTGTTCACAGAGGCCAGCCAAGAGCCAGAGCTAGAGCCAGGTCTCTGGTCATAAACTAAACAACAGAACCAGTTATTTGTTTCAAGTCTGACTGCCTCCTCTTATAAGGACTTTGGAACTTGGAGAGACTCCCTTTCCCTTTATAAACAAGCAGAAAGAAGTAGGATTAAGACCCCAGATAGAGGGGCGCCTGGGTAGCTCAGTGGGTTAAAGCCTCTGCCTTCAGCTCAGGTCATGATCTCAGGGTCCTGGGATCAAGCCCCATATCGGGCTCTCTGCTCAGCAGGGAGCCTGCTTCCCCCTCTCTCTCTGCCTGCCTCTCTGCTTACTTGTGATCTCTCTCTCTCTCTCTCTGTCAAATAAATAAATAAATAAATAAATAAATAAATAATCTTTAAAAAAAAAAAAAAAAAAAGACCCCAGATAGAATGGCTGGTATATTCAAAGGTAGAGTGGGAGGCCAAAAGTGCTACTTAGAATGTAATTAGTAATTTTAATTCTCCCATATGTCTATGAAAAACTTACTGGGAAAGATCTGATTTGGGAGGGTGGAAGTAAGAATTGGGTAGGCAATATGAGGTATTAGGTAGGTACTGGGAGCCTTGGAATTATGGCCTGGGAGCTTAAAGAGATACAACTCCCTGGGGCCCAGGGACAGCCAATAGCTAACCATGACAAGAGTGTACCAGGAGGCTAACCCTCTAGTCAAGTCTCCCAGATGGGAGTTGAATATATAACATGTGGCCTCATCAAGGCACCTGTCTTTGACCCTTGACTTTTTCACCTACTAACTGTAGGACAAAAAACATGTCTGGTTACCTGTCTGGGTCTCAATTGCCTTTTATGTTAAATGGGGATAATGCTTATCTACCTCACAAGATTGTTGAGAGTATTAAATAGATCTAATAAATATGAAAAGGCCTTACAAACCATAGAGCCTTGTGTAGATACGAAGGGTTAATGTCATTACTACTACATGGTCCTCTGGCTTTTCCTAATTAGCACCTTTAGGAGAGATTAAGGAAATCCTAGTATCAAGGGGTAATACAAATGAGTATTTTAGTCTGGGTGACTTCTAAAGAGGACAAATGCATGTTTGGGGAGGCTGAAGCTCTTCCAATGATACCTGTTTTCTGAAATGTGTGTTCACTTTGTTCTCAGGGTGGAGGTGTCAAGTTGGGCCTTCAGTTTGGGCCATAACTGCCTTTTGGATGTCATCCTCAGTTGCCCCTCTGCTTGGTTAGAATTTGAGTAGGCAAATAAAACTAACTTTGGGCCAGTCAGCTTTATATCAAAATAAAGATTGTCTCCATAAACAATGGCTGGGCTAACAATCAGTCCAGCCGGAGAGGCAATATAGAGTCAGGGAAAAGCACTTGGCCAGGAGTCAAGTCAGAGGTTCTGCTCTGGCTTTGCTCCTGACCAGCTGTGAGACCTTGCATGAGTCTAAGAGTTATGTATATATTATCAAATGAGAGAGAGAATGCGAGAACCCCTTTTAAGCTGTACGGTAACATATAAATGGAAGCATTTATTATTATTATATTATGTGATGTAGGGAAATGTTATTTTTATTATTTTATCCTCAAATACGATGTCTTTGGTTGCAAAGGGGACCAGACATGTTGGATTGGTATATCCCATTTCTATTTATTAGATAAAAAATTGAAAATGCAGAATCTATTGTTTTTATCATCATCACATTTGAAGAACAGGTGTATTCAATAGTGGAGGGGACCTTAAAGATCTCTGCCCAGATATATTTGGGGGGTGTTGGAAATGTTCTGGAATTAAAAGGGATGATGTTTGTATAAAATTGTAAATAGGGGCGCCTGGGTGGCTCAGTGGGTTAAAGCCTCTGCCTTCGGCTCAGGTCATGATCTCAGGGTCCTAGGATCGAGCCCCGCATCGGGCTCTCTGCTCTGCAGGGAGCCTGCTTCCTCCTCTCTCTCTGCCTGCCTCTCTGCCTACTTGTGATCTCTCTCTGTCAAATAAATAAATAAAATATTTTAAAAAAATGTAAATATACTAAAAAACTCACCAAAACACTTTAAAATGGCAAATTTTATTTCAATTTTAAAAATTACAAAAAAAAAAAAAAATTCCTGCCCAGAAGTCATGAGGGCAGTGAAGCCTAGATTTAAAGCAGTGAGAACAGGCCCAGAGCAGGTAAACATCGCTTTTTACTGTGTGAACTGTATACTTGTGAGAGATAGGGGAGTCTTTCAGATGGTGTGTGTATAAGAGAGACTGACTACTTAGATATAAAAGCAGTACATCCCAGAAACAGTCAAGATGGAATAGCATTGATAATGGGTGTGGAAATGATGGTCCCAGTACAGTTTTTGGAAATCTCAACTGGAGGATCCCTACTGGTTCCAGGGATGAGGAGTCCACATTTACTTATCTAAGGGCTGGGGGAGCCAGTTACTGTTGTAAATGCAAATTTGGGTTGACCAACTATCCTGGTTTGCTCAGAACTAACGGATTTCCTGTATTGCGGGTCTTTCTTTTTTTATTTTCTAAAAGACTACTTTTTCCAGCTTTAGTGAAGTATGATTGCCAAATAAAAATTGTATATATTTAGGTTATAAAATGTGATTTTTAAGGTATACAACATGATGATTTAATATGTTTATAGTGAAATGATTACTGTAATCAAGTTAATTACACATCCATCACCTCACATAGTTACCATTTCTCTTATGTGTGTGAGGAAAACGTGTAAGATCTACTCTCAGTAAATTTCAAGTATACAATATAGCATTATTAACCATAGCCACCATGCTGTACATTAGATCCCCCAAACTTACTCATTTAACTGAGTTTTTGTCTTTGTTTTTTTTTTTTAAGATTGTATTTATTTATTTGGCAGAGAGAGAGAGCCAGAGAGCCCAAGCAGGGGGAGTGGCAGAGGAAGGGAGAAGCAGACTCCCTGCTGAGTAGGGAGCCTGATGCAATGCGGGGCTCAGTCCCAGGACCCTGAGATCATGACCTGAGCTGAAAGTAGATGCTTAGCTGACTGAGTCACCCAGGCATCCGGAAAGTTTTTGTCACTGACCAATAATCTAAGTACTCATCATTGGATGAATAGATAAAGAAAATGTGTTATATTTATGGAATGGAATATTATTCCATTGAGAAAGAAATCTCAATGGAATATTATTGCATTGAGAAAGAAATCCTTCCATTTGTGACAACATAAATGAACCTGGAGGACATTATTCTGAGTGAAATAAGCCAGACACAGAAAGACAAATACTGTATGATATCACTTATACATGGAATTACAAAAAGTCGAACTCATGGAACCAGAGAGTAGAACAGTGGTTGCCAGAGGCTGAGGGATGGGGAAAATAGGGAGATAGGGGACTTTCTATGTTAAAAGTGGGAATGTCCCGGACAAACCAGGTTACCCTAAAACTGGTACCCCTGTTAGCAGAGAGAATGAAAAGGCCTGAGGAATGCTTTACAACCCTCTGGTTTAGAAGAAAGTGAAATGTCATCTCTGGTTAAGATAGGAGAAAACCATTCAGAAAAGAAGCCAGAAGGAAAAAAAAATTCTGAGTGACACTGGGCAATGAAAGCCATCGTCAAGATGCTGATAAGTGAGAAACTATGTCAGAGATGACAAAGAAGGTCTTTTGGTGTACCTCTGGGCCTTAGAAGTCATCCACAGAGGATAAAATTTGGGGGGGGGGCAGCAGCACTTTTCTGGTTTTGCTACAAAGCACAAGGAATATTTATACAAACTGGGGAACAGGGAAGAATTAGGTTCCTGGTTCTCTGCGTCTAGAGCTAGATTGGTGGCTCACTCTATTTTGAAGATGACAGAGGTAATCATCACACCTAGATCTCAAACGGCTGATTGAAGTTAGATTTCCTTTGGGACCTTTATTCAAGCTAAGGCATTAGTTCAGATGTTCACTGCATGCCTGTAGTGAACTAGATTGCATACTAGAGTGCGTTAGGGATAAAATAGTAAACCAGATTGACATGATCTCTGCCTCCATGGCAGGTAATCATTTAAGTCCTACAAGAGAAGTATGGAGCCTCAAAGAGAAACTAGGAGGGAAACCTAACATGGTGTCTGGAGTCAGGGAAAGCTATCCAGTGGAAATAAGTTCTAAGCTTAGGCCTAAAGCATAAATAAGGATTAGTTAGGTGATCAGATGGAGGACAGGCATCCTAGGCATAGAGAACAGCATGGGCAAAGACAAGGGAGAGAGGACGTGCATTTGAAGAATTACGATATGTTCCCGTATAGCTGGAGTAGGCTCTAAGTCTGCTGGTGTGGTCTACAAACTGTCTGCATCAGAGTTAGACTATTTTTTAAAACTCAGATTTCCAGACTTACTGCATATCTGCAGTGGGGTCTGTGAATCTGCATTTTAATCCGTTCCCTTGGTAATTCTGATGCTTTATAATGTTCTATATACTCTAGATGTCAAGAATATATCCATTCATGTATCAAGAAAAAGAATGTGTGTGTGTGTGTGTGTGTGTGTGTGTGTGTGTGTGTGTGTGCATTTAGGAACTAAATAAGTGGTTAAAGAGGGAGGGAAGCACCAAAGTTTTGAAAGGCCTATTTCCAACCTTGTTTGTAAGTCAAAAGACTTCTCTTCCTAAGGTCAAAGTCTCTGGGGATCATCTACCCCAGGCCTCTCCACGGGGCTGAGGGGATTAATATCTGGGTATACCTGTAATCTATTTAGGGCACACTGGTTGGGAAGTTCTGTTGTTGGCCATGATAAGGAGCATAGACTTTGCCCAATAGGCAATGAGGGTCCACTGAAAGGTTTTATAAAGAAAGTGACTTAAACTGATTTGTTGCTTAGAAAAATTATTCATTTTAGAGTGGGAGACTGGATTAGAGTGGGACAAGATTAAAGATGGTGAGATTAGTTAGAATAATATTGCAATAGTCAAGCTCTTCAACTGATCTGACCTGATAAAAATATATTATTTTATTCAGTGATTAGAGGTTAACAACATTCTCTTCATCTCTTTGTTTTCTTTATGCCTGATATAATCAGGCACTGTTACAAGTGTCAGGAGCTGTTAGGAGAAGATTCTGTCCTATATTTGAACTTAACTGATTATAATGGCAAAGATTCATCCACATACTTGAAATTTCTTCACTTGGAAGTAGGGGAAGCTGAAGGCAATGGAGGTCTTCCCTTATTGGCTCTGGGTTTGGTTCATGGGACCTCCCACATTGAATAGGAGAGATGAGATCAGAATCCCTGGGATGGAGTGCCAAATCAGAAGCCACGAAGATGCCAATTGGTGCATAAACCTGAAGAAATAGTACCAGAAGGCAAGCGATAGCTGGCAGTGGGGAACAAAGTGCCCAAGGTAAATGAGGCACATTCTGGCTGACCCATGTCCCATTCTGGCAGTTCCCTTGGGATCTGTGGACGGTGATCCGTTGCATCTATGGATGGTAATCTTGAGGGTACAAAGGGATCTGCATAGGACAGTGGCATATGAGCTCAGGGATTTGCAAAGCTACTTGTATATGAAGCATTTCTCATTTGGGGAGGGAATAATTCTTTTGGGGAGGAACCAGCTCCTGGAGATGTATGGTATGGTCTGACCTCCTGGAGCCAGCATGGCCCGCTCAGGGTCAGTCTTCCCACCCTAATTAAGACTTTTGCTGCAAATAAAAGAAACAGCTGCTGCTATCCAGAGTAAATTAGGCACAAATAAACCTGCTCCTCATTCTGTCTCCTGGTTTCCCATAAATGCCTGAAGCCCAGCCTTAAAGTTGGTATGTACTTTTAATTATTTCAAGAGCTGGCATCGCTTGCCTCATAGTAAAAGTGTCATGAAATTACTGTAAGGTTGCATGAGTTTGGGCCATAAATCTTATTCACTTCGGCTACATCTCATACCTTAATTCACTGGAGTATAAAATGCCATTTACACTGGTTCTTAGTTCACTTAATCATAATTAAATGACCTCAGAGGGCAGTAATTCATTGAGGCTCTGGCTTTGATGTGACACAAATAACAAACTTGGTTTGCCATGTGGACAGGTTCCTCCACACTTTTACATTGGCCACAGACCTCACAGAGCATATAATGTTGGCTTTTTGGTATGGGCACGTGCTCTGGTTACATGGAACATCTGGGCCACAGATGTGGTTGAAAGGACCAACTAAATGGTCCCCTTTGGAATTTTGTTGCACCATCTTCAGGGCCCTCTAGGCCTTCCTTTGGTTCTTTTCAGTTCTCCAAAGATGAATATTTGTCCATGTTGGGCCTAGATAAGAGGTGATGTGGGCACTTCCTTTTTCAGCTTCTCATCCTTGTGTTATTCCCTTTCTAAAATGACTAAGAGATCAGTGGCTCAATGGGTTTAAGACTTTACCTCCAAGCGTAAAGCTCTCTAAGTTCTTGTCCCTAGTCATGATGAGTTTCCTGGGATCTAGATCCTCAAGATCAAGGGTTCTGGGGATCATTGCCGTTTGGACACTTCACTTCACTTGGCAAACCTTTGTTGTCTTCCCATCCAAATGAATTCTTTTCATTTTCTCCATCATCATCAGTGGCACTACCATCCTTTTGAGCTCCTAAGTTCTAACTCCTGAAGCTTTGGCTGGCAGAATAGTACTCCCCAACCCCAAAAGATGTCCATGTCCTAATCTCAAAACCTGTGAATATATTAGCTTACATGACAAAGGAGAATTAAAGTTGTAGGAATTAAGGAATTAGGGTTGCTAACCAACTGACTTTGAAATGGGGAGAGTCTCCTGGATTATCCAGGTGAGCCCAATGTAATCACAAGGGTCCTTAAAAGTGGAAGAAGGAGGCAGAGGGAGAGTCACAGGCAGATGTGACTAGGAATGAAAGCCTCAGAGAGATGCAGTGCTGCTGGCTGTGAAGATGGGGAAACAGGGTCATGAAGCAAGGAATGTGGGTGGCTTCTAGAAGCTTGAAAGGGTAAGGAAAGCAATTCTCACCTAGAACCTCCAAAAAGGAGTACAGTTCTGCTGACACCTTGATTTTAGCCCAGTGAGACCCATATCAGACTTCTACCTACAGAACTGAAAAATAATAAATGGGTGGTGTTGTAATTTGGCATAGCAGCAATAGAAAACCAATACAAAGCCCATTTTGACTTTTCTTTTTCACCATATCTAATTAGATTGTAAATCTTGTGGATTCTTTTTCAGCGACATCTCTAAGATTCTTTTTTAAAAATTTTATTTATTTGAGAGAGCGAGAGTGCATGCACAAGTAGGGGGAGCAGCAGAGGGAGAGGCAGAAGCAGGCTCTCCACTGAGCAGGGAGCCCAATGCGGGGCTCAATCCCAGGACCCTGGGATCGTGACCTGAGCCGAAGGCAGATGCTTAACCGACTGAGCTACCTAGGCACCCCGAGAGTTTTATGGTTTTTGACAAATGCACAATGTCATGTATTTAACATTATAATATCATACCAAATAGTTTCACTGCCCTAAGACTCTTGTGATCCACCTATTCATCTCTCCCTCCATCTCCAATCCCTGGTAATTACTGAACTTTTTACTGTCTCCATAGTTTTGCCTTTTCCAGAATGTCATATAATTGGAGTCATGCAGCATGTAGCCTTTCCAGACTGGCTTCTTTAACTTGCAATATGTAATTACGGTTCATTTTTCCTTTTTTTGGCATTTGGTGGCACAAGCAGGTCAGAGGTAGACCAGACTATAGCCTCAAGGTCTTCTCCCTCTTGTGATTTCTACCATGCATTGTTTTTAGAAGACATTTGAATAGTTTTTCATGAGGAACCCAGATGGGATGGGAAAATAAACAGACAATTGTGCTAGCTACTGGTGTGTCTGGCTAACTTCTGAATAACAGCTGGGGCAGATTGTTAAAGTAATTGTCCTTAATGAATCATGCCTCCTAGGATCCATGCACTTTTATGGTTCCCTCCCACATTGATGCTTGGCCAAGTGACTTGCTTTGGCTATTGGAATAGTAGCAAATGTGACATAAACAGAAGCTTGAAAAACCCTTGTGATTTGTATCTGCCTTCTCTTGCTCCTGGGATTTTTCCTGTCACCATATGAAAAAGACCAGGCTGACCACCTCGAGGATGAGAAACCATACTGAGAGGCCCAGCTGACAGACAGAACCAACTGCCACACATACGGGTGAGGCCATCTAGACCATCCAGCCCTACCTGAACTATCAGGTAGTTATAGCCATATGAGTGACCCAAGAGAGTCCAGTAGTAGAAGCACCCAGCTTAGTCCAGCCCAAATTCCTGATTCCCAACATTTGTGAGCATAATAAAATGGATGTTTTTTGCTACTAAGTTTTGAGGTGGTTTGTTACAAGCAAGAAATAATTGCTTCAATAAATTTGAGTTACAGGTTATGGATCATTGGCTAAAACTGGCCTTGCTCTAAATATGCAGCTAGGACCTGAACACATACAGATAAGAGTAATTAAACACTTTGAAGGAACCAAAACTTTACATTCTTTTGGAACTAAGAAATGTTGTTTTTAAAGATGTCTCCCTTTTTTTCATATCACTGAGAGCCACTTATTAATAGGATGGAAAGTTAATCTTTTCCAACAGACAATGAAAATTATAAATATGTAAGAATAAATTTTCCAAGAAAAGTGAGGGATCTTGTGCAGGAAGTTACAAAATTTAATGAAGAACATAAAAAAAATATGAGGATACTTACTAGGTTTCTGGACAGAAAGAACTAATATAAAAATCTCAGTTCTCACAAAATTAATAAATAAATAAAATGAAAGTATGTTATTAGAATTCCAGTGGATTATGGGCTGGATATATTCTACTGCTCTAGATGCACCCTCTACCCTTCTCCATCCTGATCTGTGCCCCAGGTGGCTGCCCCATATGGAGTGTATCAACCCCCTCTCTTACTCTCTGGTGCCTGACTGGGTTTGGCTAATAGGAAGCATTGGTAGGAGTTCTGGAGATAGGAGGAGAGGAAGGTCAGGACATTGATCTCCACAGCTTTTTCCCACCCAGGTGATAGGGGTCAGCTATGGCTTCCACAGAAGCCTACAGAAGGCTACAACTCCTGTTGGGAACCCTCTCCAATGCAGATATTCTCTCAAGACTCTAGTTAAACTTCTGCCTTCCCTTCAACCTTCAGACCCAGAGGTGGTAATGGCTGCTTGCTATAGCTAGCCTGAAGGTGTCTCACCATCTCCTTTCAGTACCCCTCATCTAATTCACACATGTCCCTTTATTAAACTCTTTCTGAGAGATATCTCCATTTTCGAACTCTGAAAACATCTTTCTGTTAATTTGTTTTTTAATTCATTAACCATTTGACTTAAATCTCTTTAAGTCCCCCTCCCCACTTTTTTTTTTTTTTAATTAACACATAATGTGTTATTTGCTCCAGGGTACATGTCTGTGAATCATCAGGCTTACACATTTCACAGCACTTACCATAGCACATACCCTCCCCAATGTCCATAACCCAGCCACCCTATCCCTACCCGCCCCTACCCCCAGCCACCCTCAGTTTGTTTTGTGAGTTTAGGAGTCTCTTATGGTTTGTCTCTTTCCTGATCCCATCTTGTTTCATTTCCCTCCCCCACCCCTCACGGCCCCCTGCCCTGCCTCTCAAATTCTTCATATCAGAGAGATCATATGATAATTGTCTTTCTCTGATTGACTTATTTCGCTTAGCAAAATCCTTGAGGAGAACACAGGAAGCAACCCCCTCCCCACTTTAAGGAAACTTACTTGTTGAAAACTTTTCTCCTATGCAACTGGTGATAATTCCAACTTTCCTTAGTATCAACATATTTGCCCAGATGTGGCAGTATCACATGTACACTTGCCTGTATGGTACTGACTGTGTCTATGACAAGGTTGTTTGTTTTTTGTCAACATTTTTTTTTTAAACCCACATCCTTTAGATACTATCATTTAAAGTTCTGATTATAATTATTTGTAGATACTGTCTTTCTGCTTTTAAGTAAGTGCAGCACTATAACATAGTGATTCAAAGAACACACTCCGCTGTCAGACTTAATGTCTTCTTCTTTTTTTTTTTTTTTAATTTATTTGAGGGGCACCTGAGTGGTGCTGTCGGTTAAGTGTCTAACACTTGGTTTCAGTTCAGGTCATGATCTCAGCCCTGTGTCAGGCTCTGCACTTAGCATGGAGTCTGCTTAAGATGCTCTCTCCCTCTCCCTCTGCCACTATCCCCCCTGCTCTTTCTCTAAAATAAATAAATAAATCTTTAAAAAATGTTATTTGCATATAGTTGACAGACAATGTTACATTAGTTTCAGGTGTACAACTTCATGATTCTGCGACTCTATAGGTTATGCTATACTCACCACAAGTATAGCTCCCATCTATCACCATAAAATGTTATTATGATATCATTGACTATATTTCTTATGCTTTGCCTTTTATCCCTGTGACTTATTCATTCTATAACTGGAAGCCTGTATCTCCCATTCCCCTTCAACCATTTTGCTCATTCCTCCCATTCTGGCAACCATCAGCTTGTTTTCTATAGACTTACTGGGTTTTTATCACAGCTCTCCTACTTACTAGCTGTGTGACCTTGGATTAGTTACTTAACTTTATTGTGCTTCAGTTTCCTCATTTGTAAAATCAGCATTATAATCTGTCTCCTAAGTCTGAGATTATTAAAATGATGTGATTCACATACAGCACTTAAAATAGTGCGTACCATATATTCTCAAACAATATTAGCTTTTGTTATTATAATGTGGACAGCATCTCAGACCCTGAAGGCAGCTTCTTGTCAGGCCAGGCCTCTCTTAGAACTTTAAAAAATTAAGTCTTAAAAATAAACTTAAAAATAGATTAAACACCTAAATGTGGGGAAAAATCCTAGAAAAGAACACAGAGAATAATTTCTCTGACATCGACTATAGCAACATTTTTCTAGATATGTCCCTTAAAATAAGAGAAACAAAAGCAAAAATAAACTATCGGGCCTACATCAAAATAAAAGATTTTGCACAGTGAAGGAAACAACCAACAAAACAAAAGGCCAACCTATTGAATGGGAGAAGGTTATTTGTAAATGGTATATCTGATAAGGGGTTAATATCCACAATATGTAAAGAACTTCTACAACTCAACACCAAAATAACAAACAATCTGATTAGAAAATAGAGGAGTTGAATGGACAATTTTTCAAAGAAGACAAACAGCCAATGGACACATGAAAAGATATTCAACATTACTCATCATCAAGGAAATGCAAATCAAAACCACAATGAGATATTACCTCACATCTGTGGCTAAAATAAAAGAGACAAGAAATAAGTGTTGGTGAGGATATGGAGGAAAAGGAACCCTTGCACACTGCTGGTAGGAAGGTAAATTGGTATAGTCACTATGGAAAGCAGTATGGAGGTTCCTCAAATTTAGAAGCAGAAATACCATTTGATCCAACAATTCCACTGCTGGGTATTTACCTAATGAAAATGAAAACACTAATTTGAAAAGATATATGCACCCCTATGTTTATTGCAGCATTATTTACAATAGCCAAGATATGGAAGAAGCTCAAGCATCCATAGATAGATGAATGGATGAAGAGGATGTGGCACACACACACACACACACACACACACACACACACACACACAGCATGGAATATGACTCAAGCACAAAAAGGATGAGATTGTGCCATTTGAGGCAGCATGGACAGACCTAGAGGGTATTATGCTTAGGTGAAATAAGTCAGACTGAGAAATACAAATACCACATAATTTCTCTCATATGTGGAATCTGAAAAAAAAATGAATAAACAAACAAAAAGCAGAATCAGACCTGTAAATACAGAGAACAAACCAATGGTTGCCAGAGAGGAAGGGGGTGGAAGGATGGGCAAAATAGATGAAGAAGAGTGGGACATAACAGGCTTTCAGTTATGGAATGAATAAGTCACAGGGATAAACGGCACAGCATAAGAAATACAGTCAATGATATTGTAATAGCACTGTATGGTGACAGAGGGTGAGATAGCATAACCTACAGAGTTATGGAATCATGAAGTTGTACACCTGAAACTAATGTAACATTGTGTGTCAAGACTCAAATAAAAAAAATGAAAAATGAAAAAAATTAGTAAGTCTTTATTAGGACCTTACCATGTGCAAAATCCTCTGTTACGGGTATAAAAATGAAGCTTTTATAAGGAAGTATGGCCACCTGACATTCTGCTCCTATGCCAAGGCCCTTATTTTATTAGTTGGTGAACACGTCTTATCACATATTGTTTACTGTGGACCTGCTGTGGAGAATATGAAAAGTCATTGTATGCTATCCTTTCTCTCAAGGAGCTTCTAGGAAAGATTAAATAACTGACAAAGATGGTAGTACAGGATATATTAGAAGACAATCTATGCTAAGTGCCAGGTGACAATAAGTGCAGGAGTTCAGGGAAGGGGGAGATCTGTGAGGCTAAAGGAGGCAAGGGAGGCTTCCTAGAAAACCTAATGCTTGAGCTGGGCCTTGAAGGATTTATGAGATAGAAAGAAAGAAGGAAGACATTCTAGGCAGAGCATACAATCTAAATACAGCCAGAGGCTTATGGGGCCATGTGAATTCTGGTGACTGTGAAAAAACCGTTAAGGGATGTACCAAGCGCCCTCAACTTGCAGTGTTTGAGTTTTCCCCACATTTAACCCCCACCCCCTGCTCTTCCCTTCTTCCCTTACAACTGGTTTCCCTCAGATCCTCTGCCTAATAAGATAGCATTGTGAGTATTTATTTGGCTTGGTAAGTAGAAAGATCGTTTAGTTCAAGTCCAGGCTCCCTGAAGGCTGTTACAAAGTCCCTATCTGGCCAGTAATGTCCTGTGCATATTCAAACATGTGTTTGTTGTTTGTTGTATGAAATGGGAAGAAGAAAGGCATGGCTTCTGTAAGAAGTTTGTGGCAGAAGTCAAGTTCTGATAAACTGCTAGGATCTTTAAGAGAAAATTTTGAGCAGCCTAAGGCAGATTAACTTTACACAGCCATGTGCTCCGAAGAGCAGGGAAATTAGATAGGAGGGGAATCATGTGGAAAGATCTCCTGACAAGGATGCAAAATCATGGGGCTTCATCCGTAGACATTCTGGAGTATACAGCCTATTCAAACATATGGCATTTTAATGTGGGGGAAATTTTTCTTTATCCAACTGAAACAAAGTCACAGCAGAGAAGACTCATATGGAACTGAAAGCTTTTTTTCCCTCTGTGCAAAAAAGATGCAGGACAAGTATTTCGAAGGTTCTGAAATCTAAATGGGAGCATACTAAGTAAGTCACTCATCACTTTCTCTCTTACAATTTCTAAGAATATGGAGCAGTTGAAATTGAATAGTCACAAAGTATATGGTGCAAAAATTTAACATTTTTTCCTTTATATTACAGAGTTCAAACCCAGCTCTGTTCTGAATCCAGCTCAGACTCATACAGTGATTTTGTTTCATCCAAGTTTTTATTTAAATTCAAGTTAGCTAACATACACTATAATATTAGTTTCAGGTGTAGAATTTAGTAATTCATCACTTACATATGACACCCTGTGCTCATCACAAGTGCTCTCCTTATACCCATCACCCATTTAATCCATCCCCCTGCCCACCTCTCCTCCAGTAACTCTCAGTTTGTTCTCTATAGTTAAATCTGTTTCTTGTTTGCCTCTCTTTTTCCTCCCTATGTTCATTTGTTTTGTTTCTTAAATTCCACATATGAGTGAAATATTGTATGTCTTTCTCTGACTGACTTATTTCACTTAGCATAATACTCTCTAGCTCCATCCATATCGTTGCAAATGGCAAGATTTCATTCTTTTTGATGGCTGAGTAATATTCCATTGTCTCTATATATACACCACATCTTCTTTATCCATTCATCAGTCAATGGACACTTTGGCTATTTCCATAATTTGGCAAATGTAGATAATGCTGCTATAAACATCAGGGTGCATGTATCCCTTTGAATTAGTATTTTTGTGTTCTTTGGGCAAATACCTAGTACTGCAGTTGCTGGATCATAAGCTTAGTTCTACTTTTAACTTTTTGAGGAACTTCCATACTGCTCTTCACAGTAGCTGCACCAGTTTGCATTTCTACCAACAGAGCAAGATGGTTCCACTTTCTCCACATCCTTGCCAACACCTGTTGTTTTCTGTGTTGTTAATTTTAGGCATTCTGATAGGTGTGAGGTGAGATCTCATTGTAGTTTTGATTTATATTTCCCCGATGTGATGTTAAGTGATGTTAAGTATCTTTTCATGTGTCTATTAGCCATTTGTAAATCTTCTTTGGAAAAATGTCTATTCCTGTCTTCTGCCCATTTTTAAACTGGATTATTTGTTTTTTGGGTGTTGAGTCGTATCAGTTCTTTATATATTTTGGATACTAACCCTCTATCAGATAGGTCACTGACAAATATCTTCTCTTATTCCATAGGTTGCTTTTTAGTTTTTTTTTATTTCCTTTGCTGTGCAGAGGCTTTTTATTTTGATGAAGTCCCAATAGTTTATTTTTGCTTTTGTTTCCCTTGCCTTAGGAGACATATCTAGTAAGAAGTTGCTATGGCTGATGTCAAAGAGGTTACTGCCTATGCTCCTCTCTAGGATTTTGATGATTTTCTGTCTCACATTTAGGTCTTTCATCCATTTTGAATTTATTTTTGTGTATGGTGTAAGAAAGTGGTCCTGTTTCATTCTTTTGCATGTTTCTGTCATTTTCCCCAACACCATTCATACAGTGATTTTTCATCAATTATTATAATTATTATATCAGGCCACCTGGTCTTTTGGGTCTTGTGCATACACTCACTACTGAGGACCACAGATATTGCCAGGCCCTTCTCTAGATCCCTATATTTTGGTACTTCCTCTTCTGGCTAATTAATGCTTCTTTTAGTATTTCTATGTTCCCTTTCTCCTAATGGGGGCTTAGGAACCATCTGATTCTTTCTCTACATCCTGCAGAAGTGTACAGGCTCATGCAAGAATGTCCTCAGGCCCATTTTCCTTGCCTTTTCTTTTAGTCCTAACTACTCCATAGCTTTCACACCATATTGTGCAAAGAACCAGGGGCTTAGGGGCTTCCCTGTGAGTCTTATAGTCTCCTGAGGCTATGGCTGAGGAAGCAGGGCACAAGGTTTAGATTTTTTTTTTATTCCCCAATCCTACCTGGGGTTCTTCTCCTGCAATTCCACATGGAAGTTTCAATCCCATGGATCAAACCAAGAGAATCAAGTCTCAATTTTTTCCTTTCCTCTTACCCCATCCTTTCTTCTCCAGCTCCAGAAGGCTTCTCTTTTTCCAGTGGGGTGGAAAGTTCACATATATTAGAACTTGCATTCTCATTCTATGATTTAATTTATGAAGAGTCCTCCAATTTTTGTTATTGAAATTTAATAGCTCAGCCCTTACGATTTTGAGAATAACTTTGCTTTTCCTTAGAAGGCTGAGTTTCAAGATTGATGTCTTTATATGAACTTTCAAAAGCCTACTTAGAAACTTAAAGCTGAGCAATGACTTTTGTTACAGGCTATCTGTCCTTCTCCTTTATAAGAAGTCGTAATCTCTGGGATCTATGTTTAGCCACTGAAGGTCTAGGTCAGTGGTACTCAACTGGGGTTAATTTTGTTTTCTAGAGAACATTTGACAAAATTTGGAGACATTTTTGATTGTCACAGCTGGAGGTTGGTGCTACTGGTGTCTAGTGGGTAGAGGCCAGGAATGCTGCTAAACATCCTACAATGCACTGGACAACCTCCTATGGTGTCAAGAATACTTGGCAGAGAAACCCTGGTCTAGGCCTACACCATTAATGACCAAGAAGGGAAAACCTATTGAGTGATATTTTAAAATGTTACCCTGCTGCTTTTAGTATGCAGTAATGTGTTGTAGGTATTGTGATATAATCAAGTTGATACTAGTAGGTTTTCTTTACTTCAGTCTTCACTGTAGCCTTTAAACTTATAAAACTGTTAGTAATGAGTGATTAGCTAGTATTTAAACTTTTCAATTTAACAAATAGTAAACCACAAGTATTATTACCTGTGTTCTAAGTTATATCTACCAACCCTAGCCTGCATAAAAGTTTGCTCATAAAGCCACACATAGGCAACTCTGTATACTTACTGGGAGTCTTCTGAATTGTAGGCATAATGCCTAGAAAGAACTAGTCAACCTTTACAGTGTTGGACATGGTAAACCCAAATGTACAATGTGATGACAAATGTTATGGCTAAGATGACCATATAGTTTATTTCCTAAACTAGGACACATTTGAAAGTGAGAGTTCTATTAATACTATTAGGACAATAGGTATAAACTGAAAGTGTCCAGGAGCAAATCCTAGTTATAGCCCTCTTGAAAGTGACTACCAATGAATAGCCAATTAATGCTTCATGAAGTGTAAGTGCTGGCAGCTTACAATATATCTCTTTCTAGAAGGAATTGTATTTTCACTTGGGGCTTTAGGCGACCTAAGAGCCTTTGGATCTAAAATAACACAGTTGTGACAATACTAGGGTTGACTAGCAGGGGAAAAATTGGGAGCGGGAAATACCTTTGTGGGGCTCCTCAAATTCTACTAGACAGGTGGTCACATTTTCTGCCAATCTTTTTGGGGAAGTCAGTAGTTCTGGGTTCCTATGAAACATTTTGATGACAACTCTCTTTTTACACATGAATCATTCAAAATGGCTATATGACTGAAACAAGTAAGTCACCTTGACTAATTAGTGCTAGTTGTTTAGATTATAAGTAAGGTAGGTAGTTGGCATTTGGTTTCCAGAGCTAATTTAATACCAGCAGATGGTGCTAAAATGTACAGTTTCTCCCTCTTAAACTAAATATCTAAATTTCCCTTAAAATTATAAACTAAATAAATGTAGGAATATTAACTAATTGTTCTGGAAAATTCAGGTGAGGATTATGCTTGTCACCATTTAATTTCCTTGAACAGAGCTCCACCTGAAACCTAGGGGCCCCCTTACTCTCATACATCCAGGCTCCTTTCAAGCTAAATCAGTTTCCTTCAGTTGGAATCTCACTCACAGGTAGGCAATTAAAACACAGAAGATTTTTATCTCATGACCCAACTGGGAGGCAAAACTTACTCAGAGATCTATCTACATAGCTCAGCAAAAGATGATTGTTTGCTACTTCTTCAGATTTTTAGTATTATTTCTTGCCAACAGAGTACCAGTCTCCCAAGAAAAAAATTCTTCTTAATTTATTAATCTTTCTTCATAGACATAAAGAACATTAGAGTTTATAGGGCACTTAACAAGCAAGCAAGCCAGTAGCTTTTCAACTATTTTTAGCATTGCAACATTTTATTTTTCAACTGGAATCTTTTGTGGAAGCCTATTTATAAAACAGATAGAAAGTGAACTGCTCTGTTGAAATGTGTGTTAGGAGGTTTGAAATTGTGCTCTCTTGGCCTCTCCTTGACTTTCTCATCTATGAGGTAGCCATTGAGCCATGTGCTCAAGCCGTGCCTTAGAGTTTGAACCCTAGGACTCCACAGAACAGTTTGAAAACTATGATTCCATTCCAGCTCCATCGTTTACATACTGGGAAACTGAATCCAGTGAGGGAAAATGCTCAAGGGTATAAAAGATGGATGGAAGGCCAGTTAGTCTGTTTGGCAGGGTTAGAGTTCTTGTGTGTGTACAGAGCATGTAGTAGAGCTCTAGTTCTCTGGAGCCTCTTATGAATGTATGTAGATGTGCACACAGGTCCTGTCCTACTTATAATTTATATTTAATGTTTTAATAGCACTCCTTCAGTTCATATCCTAGGGTGAAGCGTAACCTCCCACCTCTGCCAAAGATACCTTTGGATTAATACCTCATGATCCTCTGATACATACCCTCACTGGGTATAGGTGGTGCACTTTTGTTTTGGCCCAAATAAATTTTGAAATCTTCCATTTAGCTTAAAGCATCTTAATATTACCTTTCTGTGACTTTCTTTTCTCCTATGTACTTGGGTTTTTATGCTAGGGAGAAAAAGATCTGCTGATCTTATTCAGGCCAAGATGCTTTCTTCAGATGCTCTATCTTCAACCGAATTGAACCTATTTATTCTTTTTGTATAATGCAAGCTCTCCTTCCTTTGAACAGAGATTCCACTCCCCATGGAATTTTTGGGGAGGAAACCAAGGCAGATGTCTAGAGATATATGCCTTCTCAGTGAAGTGGGTACCTGAGGTTTTGGAGTGAGGGACTCCTGTGCCAAGGGTTAGTGAGAAAATAGGCTTCAAACCAGCATGCATGGCCCAAGACATATATGCCGTGGCAGGAAACATACTCAAAAAAGTGTTTGTCAGGTTCTCTTAACTATAATGCCGGATGATCTCAGGGTCTCAGGTGGGTATCCACCACAATGTGAATGGTACTCCTGAAGTTGTATGACTCTGAGGTATTAAAGATGATGTTAATTAGATTTACAGCCCCAACTTCTGGGGCCTCTAACATGGATGTATTTCTGCGGGCAAATCATGATTATTAGGACCAAAAGGTTCATAGAGATTATATAGTTCATCTGTGTGATTTTACAGATGAATTTTTTAAAGTAGTTTCACACCCAGCATGGAGCCCAACATGGGGCTTGAACTCATGACCATGAGATCAAAACCTGAGCCAAGATCAGGAGTTAGATGCTTAACCAACTGGGCCATCTAGGTTGAACTTTAAAAGCCCAAATAATAGAAAGGGATTTCTCAAGGCCACATACGTGATGGCAGAATTTGGGCCAGAAGCCAGGCTTCCTAAGTTCCACTTGATTGTTCTCACCAGTGCACATGATGCTTGCTCCTCCATAAGTATAAGGATCATGAATCCAGCTTCCCAGTGGGAAATGGAGTTCTATGAATGGCACTAAAGTATTTGTATTCTTCACTTGTATTTTGAAGTGTGAAGAGGAAGATGAGGTGGTCGCTAGAGGAGCTGAAATATCTGGAGGGTCTGGGGAACCCTACCTGGGTTCATCATATCAATCCAGGAAATCTTGGACCCAAGTGAGTGCTGGAGGCTTTACTAATAGGCTCAAAAGCTTAATAGGAAGAATGTGAACATTAAAAAAAAATATCTACCTCATTGCCCAGCAAACTCTAAGACCACCCTCAGTGCTAGGGGATAAAACCCAAACACTGGCAGATTTTCTTATCGCAGTCAGACTTGAGCACCTAAGATAACTTAATATACTGAAATAATACAATTAAGCAGACTCCTCAGGCCTAGCTTCCAGTCTCATTCACTTAAATATAATTTAGGTAACATCATGAAAAAAACATTCTTCTTGTGAGTGCATGTAGATTGCAAGAAAAATGATCACACGTCTTAGCCTTGGCAAGCAGAGAGAAAGCACTAAATTTGGCCCTTATGAAAATGTGTTCTGTAAATGGCTGGTGATCACACAAGTGAGAAGGCTTGTTCAACACTCGTGTGTGTGTGTGTGTGTGTGTGTGTGCATGCATGCTTGCATGTTTGGGTCATAGGTTTACAGATGTCAGCTCTCAAAGTAACCTTATTTATCCCAAGCCCCTTGTTCTACAGATGGTAATAAGTGTGAATGAAAAATGGGCAGTGACTTGTCCAAGGTCATGCAATGCATCAATGACAAAACCTAGGCTAGATCCTACATCCTGAACTCTTTCCTCCCCATCTTACTTTACACTGGGCTAATAAAATTGGGGCACTCCTCTCACAAGCCATCATAGTCAGCCTTAGTCAGACCTCTGTAAAAAGTTAACTCTTTTCTTTGCTTCAAACAGTGGCTTTTGCCTGTTGTCTTTGAAATAATATCCTTTACTATAGTAACAGGATTATCTGGAGACTGGAACTTGCATGTATTAGGCTGCAAAAGCCCCTACTGCTCTTGAGACAAATCCCTGGTGAAGCAAAAAGGTGGGCAGGATAGAAGTGTGCACATGGCTGCAAAAGGTCATTTGAAGGGTAACCCTAAATTGGAAGCCATATGGTCCTTTGAAGTAGGTGACAGTGGCATAAAGGGAGTTCAGTGTGACCATTGTTACTGATTCAAAAAACATTTATTAAAGGCCAATTTTATATCAGATACTTTGGTATAGTAGAACACAGCTTTTAGCATCTGAATGTCCAAATTCTACTTAGACCACTTACTAGAAGTGTGATCTCAGACAGATCATCCCACATTTCTTTCTTTTTTTTTTTTTTTAAGATTTTATTTATTTATTTGAGAGAGAGAGCAAGAGAGAGGATGAGCCAGGGGGAACGGCAGAGGGAGAGAGACAGACTCCCTGCCCAGTAGGGAGCCTGACACAGGGCTTGATCCCAGGACTCTGGGATCATGACCTGAGCTGAAGGCAGATGCTTAACTGATAGCCACCCAGGTCATCTCATATTTCTGAGCCTTAGTTTTACCATTTTTTATATAGGAAGAGTAATAGTATCTACCTTCCAGGGTTGTTGGGAGGAATTTAGATGAAATAATATATGTAAAGGGCCTATACAGCTTCTGGTATACAGTGAGTATGGAATAAATGTTCTTTACTTGCTACGTGGAATGAAGAGGTGAAAATGTACGAGCTAGCCTACCAAAGGAAATTGATTTCTTCTTTGGATTGGTCCTGGACTTCTATACAAAGAGAATACATTAATAATGATGTATATTGGTGTCTGTGAAATTTCTTTCTGATGTCTTTGTGGACAGAATGAAGAAACATGGGCTGAATGATATCATAGGATCCATAATTTGAACCCCAAAATAGTTGATTTGTGTTTTATGATAGCCTAAAGGAGACATCTAGTTCTATACTGAACTTGTTCCTTTTCTAGACAACATTTTAATCAATGATATGTATGAAGATATAGACAGTGATATGATTAAATTGCAGTTGACAGAAAGCTGGGAGAAAGCGTTAATATGTTGAATGTCAGAATAAAGATGTAAAAATTTTTTGGATAGGCTAGTATAGCATGTCAAAACAAATATAATGACATTAAATATGAACAAAATAGGTCCTGCTTTTGCAACTACAAATGTCTAGGACAGGGAGATCTGACTGGATTACAATTCTTATAGCTAAGACTTGGGAATTGCAAATGACAGAGAACTCAGTTATGAGCTAAAATTATGACATGGCTACTAAAAAAAGCTACTAAAACCACAGGCTGTTTTTTTTGGTATGCAGATCAAAGGAAAGCTAGCTCCAGGGTACGGTAAACCTTGAGAGATTTTCTACCCTTTATATTTTAGGGCACCGTACTCTCCTCATTCTCATAATGGTTCTTTGTTTATTCTTCAGTGTCACTTGAGAAACTCTTTCCTTGTCTCTATTTCCCCACACTCCTAGCTTTATCGAGGTATGACTGATAAATAAAAATTGTATACATTTAAGGTGTACAATGTGATATTTTGATACATGTATACATTGTGAAATGATTACCACAATCTGGCCAATTAACACAGTCTTCCATTAAGGAATCAATCCCATTTGTAATTGTACCTCAAACCGTCAGATACCTAGGAATAAACCTAACCAAAGAGGTAAAAGACGTCTACTCTGAAAACTGTAAAACATGGTGAAAGAAATTGAAGAGGACACAAAGAAATGGATAAACATTCCATGCTCATGGACTGGAAGAAAAAAAAACATTGTTAAAATGTCTATACCATCCAAAGCAAGCTACACATTTAATGCAATTCCTATCAAAATACCACTAGCATTTTCCACAGAACTAGAACAAGCAATCCTAAAATTTGTATGGAACCACAATAGACCCCGAATAACCAAAATGATCTTGAAAAAGCAAAGCAAAGCTGGAGGCATCACAATTCCAGACTTCAAGTTATATTACAAAGCTGTAGTGATCAAGACAGTATGGTACTGGCACAGAAATAGACACGTAGATCAGTGGAAGAGAATAGAAAACCCAGAAATGAAGCCACAAGTAAATGGTCAGTTAATCTTTGACAGAGCAGGTATAAATATCTAATGGAAAAAAGACAGTGTCTTCCACAAATGGTGTTGTGAAAACTGGACAGCTACATGCAAAAGAATGAAACTGGACCACTTTTTTCAGCATACACAAAAAATAAATTTAAAATGGATTAAAGACCTAAATGTGAACCCCGAAACCATATAGATCCTTGAGGAGAGCACAGGTAATTTCAAGTAATTTCTGTGATATCAGTCATAGCAACTTACAAAACTTACCTCCACAAAACCAAATAATCCAAATAAAAGATGGGCAGTAGACATGAACATACATTTTTCCAATGAAGACATACAGATGGCCAACAGACACATGAAAAGATGTTCAACATCACTGATCATTAGGGAAATACAAATCAAAACTACAGTGAGATATCACCTCACACTTGCCAGAATGGCTAAAATCGACAACACAAGAAACAACAGATGTTGGCTAGGATATGGAAAAAAAAGGAACCCTTTTGCACTATTGGTGGGAATGCAAACTGCTGCAGCCACTGTGGAAAACAGTATGGGGGTTCTTCAATAAATTAAAAATAGAACTACCCTATGCTTCAGTAATTGAATTACTGGATATTTACCTCAAAATACAAAAACACTAATTCAAAGGAATATTTGCACCTCCATGTTTTTTGCAGGAGTATTTATAATAGCCAAACTATGGAAGCAGCCCAAGTGTCCATCAGTAGATGAATAGATAAGGGAGATGTGGTTTATATACACAATGGAATATTATTTAGTCATAAAAAAGAATGAAATCTTGCCATTTGCAACAACCTGGGTGGAGCTAGAGTATAATGCTAAGTGAAATAAATCAGAAAAGACAAACACCATATAATTTCATTCATATGTGCAATTTAAGAAACAAAACACATGAGCAAAGGAAAAAAAGAGAAACCAAGAAACAGACTCTTAACTATAGAAAATTACAGATATTTACCAAAGGGAAGGTGGGTGGGGGTATGTGTTAAATAGGTGATGGGGATTAAAGAGTACACTTATCATGTTGAAAATAAAATATAATAAAATAAAAAACTACCTGTATTCCATTTAATTGTAGAATATTTTATTAAAGTTTCCTATTTTTTTCTTTCAAGATTTTATTTAAATTCAAGTTAGTTAACATATAGTATAGTGTTAGTTTCAGGAGAGAATTTAGTGATTCAGTAATTGCATATAACACCCGTGCTCATTACAACGAGTGCCCTTCATAATGCCCATAACCCATTTACCCCATCCCCTCTACCTACACTCCAGCAACCCACAGTTTGTTCCCTATAGTTAAGAGTCTCCTATGGTTTTTTTCCCTCTCTGTTTTCATCTGCATTTTCCTTCCCTTCCCCTATATTCATCTAGTTTGTTTCTTTATTTCCACAAATGAGTGAAATCATACGGTATTTTTCTTTCTCTGACTGACTTATTTCGCTTAGCATAATATACTCTAGTTCCAACCACATCACTGCAAATGGCAAGATTTCATTCTTTTTGACATCTCAGTAATATTCCATTATATATATTACCACATCTTCTTTATCCATTCATCAGTCAATGGACATCTGAGTTCTCTCTCATCATCAGGGAACTATAAATCAAAACCACCATGAGATACCACCTTACACTGGTCAGTACAGCTAAAATTAACAACTCAGAAAACAACAGATGTTGGTGAGGTTGTGGAGAAAGGGGAACCCTCTTACACTGTTAGTGGGAATGCAAACTGGCGCAGCCACTCTGGAAAACAGTATGGAGGTTCCTCAAAAAGTTAAAAATAGAGCCACCCTATGACCCAGCAATTGCACTACTAGGTATTTACCCAAAGGATGCAAAAATAGTGATTTGAAAGATCACATGCACCCCAATGTTTATAGCTACACTATCCACAATAGCCAAAATATGGAAATAACCAGTTCCTATTGATGGCATTTAATTTTTTTTAGCTTTTTACTTTTTTTTTTTTTTTTTTTTTTTTTTTTTTAATTT
>CM052901.1:52347681-52369047 GCA_028534135.1 Potos flavus
GGGAGGGGAGGGGGTGGGGGGCTGGGCGAGCCTGGTGGTGGGTATTGAGGAGGGCACGTATTGCATGGAGCACTGGGTGTGGTACATAAACAATGAATCTTGTAACACTGAAAAAATAAAATAAAAGTGTTTGGGGAAAAAAAATGGTGCTGGGAAAAATGGACAGCTACAATCAAAAGAATGAAACTGGACCACTTTCTAACACCTTTTGCCAAAATAAATTGTACCCCAATGTTCATACTAGCAATGGCCACAATCACCAAACTGTGGAAAGAGCCAAGATGCACTTCAACAGGCAAATGGATAAAGAAGATATGGTCTAATGGAATATTATGCCTCCATCAGAAAGGATGAGTACCCAACTTTTGTATCAACATAGACAGGACTGGAAGAGATTATGTTGAGTGAAATAAGTCAAGCAGATAGAGTCAATTATCATATGGTTTCACTTATGTGTGGAGCATAAGGAAAAATATGGAGGACATTGGGAGGAGGAAAGGAAGGGTGAATTGGGAGAAATTGGAGGGGGAGACAAAAAATGAGAGACTGTGGACTCTGAGAAACAAACTAAGGGTTTTGGAGGGGAGGACAGTGGGGCGTTGGGTGAGCCCGGTTTTGGGTATTGAGGAGGGCACGTATTGCATGGAGCACTGGATGTGGTGCATGAACAATGAATCTTGGAACACTGAAAAAATAAAATAAAATAAAATAATAAATAAATAAATAAATAAATAAATTCCAGTTAGTTAAGAAAAAAAAAAAGACCTAATGTGAGACCTGAAGCCATAAAAATCCTAGATTATAACACAGGTAATAATTTCTCCAAAATTAACCACTGAAAAAATTTTCTAGCTACGTCTCTTAAGGCAATGAAAACAAAAGCAAAATTAAATTATTGGGATTATATCAAAATAAAAAGCCTTTGCATATTGAAGGAAACCATCAACAAAACAAAAAGGAAACCTACTGAACAGGAGACGATACCCACAAATGATGTTTCCAATAAAGGGTTAATGTCCAAAATATATAAACAATTAAAAAAAAAAAAAACCAACTCATACACACACACACACACACACACAGACACACATGATTACAAAATAGGCAGAGGACCTAAACAGACATTTCTCCGAAGAAGACATACACATGGCAAACAGACACATGAAAAGATATTCAACATCACTAATCATCAGGGAAGTGCAAATCAAAACTATAATAAGATATCACCTTATACCAGTAAGAATGTCTAGAATCAAAATGACAAGAAATAACAAATGTTGGCAAGGAAGTGGAGAAAAAGGAACCTTCATACACTGTTGGTGGGAATGTAAATTGGTCCAACCACTGTGGAAAACAGTGTGAAGTTTTCTCAAAAAAAATAGAAATACCGTACAATTGAATAATTCCACCCCAAGTATTAACTCAAAGAAAACGAAACATTATTTTGAAAGCTTATATGCACCCCTATATTTAATGAAGCATTATTTAAAAATAGCAAAGTTATGAAACCGGATAAGGAAGCTGTGGTATACATATTCAATGGAATATTACTGAGCCATAAAAAATGATGAGATCATGCCATTTGTGACAATATGGGTGGACCTAGAGGCTATTATGCCAAGCAAAATAAGTCAGATTGAAAAAGACAAATACCACATGATTTTACTCACGTGTGTAATCTAGAAAAAAAACAACACAAATGTATAAAAAAAAAAAAAGCAGAATCAGGCCTATAAATACAGAGAATGAAATGATGGGGTTGTCAGAGAGGAAGAGGGTGGTGGGATGGGCAAAATAGTTGAAATAGAGTGGAAGACACAGGCTTCCAGTTATGAAATCAATTAGTCATAGGAGTGAAAGACACACCATAAAGTATATAGTCAGTGATATTATAATAGCAATATATAGTGACAGATGATATATACACTTGTGATCATAGCATAATGTATAAATTTGTCAAATCACTATGTTGTACAACTGAAACTAACATTGTGTGTCAACTATTCTCAGATTTTGAAAAAGAATATTCAAAGAAAAAAAGAAGAAAAGTAAGATTTCAAATAAACAACATAACTTTACACCTTAAGGAATTAAAAGAACAAACTAAGACCAAAGTTATTAGTAAAAAGCAAATAGGAAACATCAGAATGGAAATAAAAAGACAATAGAAAAAATTAAAACAAATTTTTTAAACTCCTTAATCTGGGGAAGGAAATGATATCCAGACCTAGGAGGAAGAGAAATTCCATCAAAATCAACAAAATCAGAGCCACACCAAAACACATTGTAATTAAGTTGGCAAAATATGTGATAAAGAAAAAAATCGTAAAAGCAAGAAGAAAAAAGAAGTCAAGAACTTACAAGGAAAAACCCATAAGGCTAAGGAGATTTTTTTCAACAGAAATTTTCCAAACCAGGGCGCCTGGGTGGCTCAGTCGGTTAGGCGACTGCCTTCGGCTCAGGTCATGATCCCGGAGTCCCGGGATCGAGTCCCACATCGGGCTCCATGGGGAGTCTGCTTCTCCCTCTGACCTTCTCCCCTCTCATGCTCTCTCTCACTCTCTCTCTCTCTCAAATAAATAAATAAAATCTTTAAAAAAAAAAAAGAAATTTTCCAAACCAGAAGGCAGTAGCATGATCTATTCAGCATCTGAGTGGGAAAAATCTACATCCAAAAATACTCTATCCAGCAAGGCTATCATTCAGAATAGGAGAGATAAGATTTTCTCAGACTAAAACTAAAGGAGATTATGACTACTAAACCATACCTACAAGAAATATTAAATGAGACTTTTTTTATTATGTATAGTTAGCCAACATATCATTATTACTTTTTGATATTGTGTTCAACGATTGATTAGTTGTGTATAACACCCAGAGCCCATCACGACACATGCCCTCCTTAACACCCATCACCCCGTTACCCCATCCCCCCACCCACCCTCCCTTCTGTAACCCTCAGTTTGGCTCCCGGAGTCCAGAGTCTCTCATGGTTTTTCTCTAAAGGTGACTTTTTGGTGGAAAAGAGGGCCAAAAGTGAAAATAGGAGAAAGGATCGGAAGAAATCTCCAGAAACAATGACCAAAAAAGTAATAAAACAACAATAAATACATGTCTTTCAACAATTACTTTGAATGTAAATGGACTAAATGCTCCAATCAAAAGACAAAGTGTCAGAATGGATTTAAAAAAAAAAAAACAAGCCCATGTATATGCTGCCCACAAGGGACTCATTTTAGGCCTAAAGACACCTGCAGATTGAAAGTGAGAGATTGGAAAAACATCTATCATGCAAATGCATGTTGAAAGAAAGTCAGAGTAGCAATACTTATTTCAGAAAAAATAGACTTTAAAACAAAGACTGTATCAAGAAACAAAGGACGTTATATAATCATAAAGGGGACAACACAAAAAGAAGATAAAACAATTGTAAATATTTATGTACCCAACATGGAACACCCAAATACATAAAACAGTTAATAATAAACATAAATTGGGTTGCCTGGGTGGCTCAGTTGGCTAAGCACCTGCCTTCGGCTCATGATCTCAAGGTCCTGGGAATGAGCCCCACATCAGGCTCCCCACTCAGTAGGAAGTCTGCTTGTCTCTCTGCCTCTGCCCCTCCCCCCACTCATGCTCTATTTCTCTCTCTCAAAAAAAAAAAACTTTTAAAAAATTTAAAAATAAACATAAAGTAACAAATCAATAATGAAACAATATTCAGGAGACTTTAACACCCCACTTATATCAATGAATAGATCTAAACAAAAAAATAAGAAAACAATGGCTTTGAATGATACACTGAGATAGAGGTATTTGACAGATATACTCAGAACATTCCATCCTAAATCTGAACCACACACATTCTTTTTTAGTGCACATGGAAGAGTCTCTGAATAGATCACATTTTAGCCCACAAAAGAAGCCAAACAAATTCAAGGAGATCAAAGTCATACCATGCATCTTTTCTGAGCACAATGTTATGGAACTAGAAGTCAACCATAAGAAAAATCTGGAAAAACTACAAATTCATGGAGGTTAAAAACATGCTACTAAACAATGAATGGGTCAACCAGGAAATCAAAGAAGAAATAAAAAAGTACAAGAAAGCAAATGAAAATGAAAATACAATGGTCCAAAATCTTTGAGATGCAGCAAAAGCAATTCTAAGAGAGAAGAATATAACAACACAGGCCTATCTCAAAGAAGCAAAAAAAAAGGAGTCCAAGATGGTGGAGGAGTAAGAGATCTTAATTTCATCTGGTCTCAGGAATTCAGCTAGATAGCTATCAAACCATTCTGAACATCTGCAAACTCAACTGGAGATCAAAGAAAAGAATAACTGCAATTCTTCAAATAGAAAAACAACCATTTTTCACAAGGTAGGAGGTGCAGAGAACTGACTCCAAGGTGACATATGAGAAGATAGACTGCAGGGGGAGGGAGCCTTTGTCAGCCAGCTACCAGCAAGTGATAGAGCAACAAAGCACAAAATCAGAACTTTTAGAAATCTGCTCCACTGAGGGACATCACTCAGGCAGCTAAGTGGGAGGTCGAACCCTTGCTGGGACAGTGTGGCATCAGGATCCTCAGGGATCACAGGAAGACTGGGGTGCCTCAGTGTAGCAGAGTTTCCAGGTATTGGAGCAGGGAAGCCGGTTGCAATGAGTGAGCCTACGAGTGGGCTTTCAGCTCAGGGTTGCCATAAACCATGATCCACAGCACAGTTGGGCCCCTCCTCTTTGAGCGGGGGCCCAACAATTGGCAGAACTGGGGAGACTCCCCTTCCTCCCCTGGGAGGAACTGCACAGGAACACACCATAGGAGCTTTCTGGGCTTGGAGACTCCAAACAGGGTCATATGCCTGAGACAGAAATGCTTGGTCACAGACAAGTGAGCACAGAGTGTGGCTGGAGAGCAGGGAGACAGGAGTGATTGACTGCTTTTCTCTGAGGACGCACAGATGTGTGGGGCCCCAAACTTTCAGCTCCTGGGCTGGAGATGGGGAAGCCTCCATTTACATTCTTATCCTCTAAACTTGCACGGAAAGCATACAGGGAATAAAAGCCACAGAGAGCAAACCAGAGCAGATTACTTAGCCTGGCCCCTGTCAAGGGCAGTGCAATTCCACCTGGGCAAAGACATTTGGGAGTAGATGCAACAGGTCCCTTCCCCAGAAGATGTGCGAGTCTGTGGAGTTTGGTACACTCAGAGGTGGAGACGGTTTGACCTGGAGCATTTGTAGACAAGGGTGGACTGTGACATTGTGGCTCTGGGCTGGAGATTCCCACATGGCCACGTTTGCTCTGACCCTCTGAAGAGAAGCAGAAAGACACCAAGGAACAAAAGTCATGCAGCCTACCAGCTCACGTTAAGCCCATCCCCTGACAAGGGGTAGGGCAACTCTATCCAGGCAAAGATGCTTGAGAAGCCGAGCAGCAGGCCTCTTTCCCAGAAGACAGACTGGAAGAACAGATCAATAAGGTTAAGCTTATTTCCCACAGGACTGTAAAACTCCAGTGCCGGGGGAAATAATATAGGGAGCTCCAGGTGTTACCTCACGACTCACTTATACTTCAGGATAAAATTTTACATTTCTTTATTAGGTTCTTTTCTTATTCTTTTTTTTAAACCCTGCTCCCATTTCAAATAGATTTGTATTACCCAACCTATGTTTTTAAGTTGCTTCTTAACTTTTATTCTCTTTTTCACATATATGTTTTATATATTTATACACCATAATAGGCAGTTTTTCATTCTATTCAATTTTATCTTGATGTATATGTAAGTTCTGATTTCTTTGCAATCTTGGAATATAGTGCCATATAATGCACAGACCAAAAATCAAGGAGAAAAAGGCAGATCACCCAACTGTGTCCACCCTGAGAGATTATATCTCTCTGCCCGCCTCCCCTCCTTTTTTTCCTCTTTTATCTTTCTTTCTTATTGTCTTGGATCATCTTGGCTTTGATGGCAGGTCTGTGGTAGCTTTCGACCACTTTGGGTTTTTTCCAAGGTGCATTTTGCTTAGGCTGTGGTTGATATTTTGGACTCTGTACATTCCCTCAACCATCTCTCAACAGAATGAATAGGAGGAGGAACTCCCAACAAAGAAAAGAACCGGAGACATTGTCCTCTGCCACAAAGCTAATGGACATGGATATAAGGAAGATGTGAGAGATAGAATTCAGGATAGCAATCATGAAGTCAATAGCTAGGCTTGAGAAAAGCGTTACCTATAATATAGAATCTCTAAGGGCAGAAATGAGATTTAATCAGGCTGAACTTAAAACTCCTATGAATGACATGCAGTCTAAACTGGATACTCTAACAGCCAAGGTAAATGAGGCAGAAGAACAAATTAGTGATCTAGAAGATAAGCTAAAAGAAAGGAATGAAGCTGAAGAGGATAGGGATAAACAGCTAGAAGCCCATGAGAACAGATTAGAGATATCGGTGATGCCATGAACCATTCCAATGTCAGAATTATTGGGATCCCTGAGGAGGTGGAGAGAGAGAGAGGACTAGAAGGTATATTTCAGCAAATCATAGTTAAGAACTTCCCTACTCTGGGGAAGGAAACATGCATTCATGTCCAAGAGGCAGAGAGAACCCCTCCCAAGATCAATGAGAACAGACCCATGATCTGGCATATAATAATGAAGCTTGCAAATCATAAAGCCAAGGAAGCTATCCTGAGACAAGGTAGGGGAAGAGATTTCTTACATATGGAGGGAGGAACATCAGAGTAACATCAGACCTATCCATAGAGACCTGGAAAGCCAGAAAGGGCTGGCATGACATATTCAGGGCACTAAATGAGAAGAACATGCAGCCAAGAATACTTTATCCAGCAAGACTGTCATTCAGAATGCACAGAGAAATAAAGAGCCTCCAGGATAGACAGAAACTGAAACAATATGTGGTGAACAAGCCAGCCCTGAAAGACATATTAAGGGGGATTCTATAAAAGAAGAAGGACCCCACGAGTAATAAAGACCAGAAATTAACAGAGATGATCTATAGAAACAGGGGCCTTACAGGCAATATGATGCCATTAAATTCATATCTTTCAATAGTTACTCTCAACGTGAACAGGCTGAATGCTCCCATCAAAAGACATAAGGTTTAGGATTGAATAAAGAAAAAGGACCCACCCATATGCTGTCTACAAGAGACTCATTTTTAATGTAAAGTCACCTCCAGATTGAAAGTGAGGGAATGAAGAATGATTTACCATGCCAACAGACCTCAAAAGAAAGCTAGGGTAGTAATTCTCATATCAAACAAATTAGATTTTAAACCAAAAACTGTAGTAAGAGATGTAGAAGGACACTATATCATCCTTAAAAGTTCTATCCAAGAAAATCTAACTACTGTAAATATCTATGCCCCCCAACATGGGAGCAGCCAACTACATAAACGAATTACTAACCAATTAGTCCTAGCCTCAGCAACCAGAAAACAAAAATAAAAGTTATTCAAATTGACAAATAAAAAGTCAGACTCTCTCTCAATGTTGAATAAACATTGTGAAATGTCTATGCTGCCCAGAGGAATCTACACTTTCAATGCAATCCCTATCAAAATACCATTGACATTTTTCACAGAGCTGGAACAAACAATCCTAAAATTTGTGTGGAACCAAAAAAGACCCCAAATCGCCAGGGGATTGTTGAAAAAGAAAACCAAAGCTGGAGGCGCCACAATGCCTGACTTCAAGCAATATTACGAAGCTGTGATCCTCAAGAAAGCATGGTATTGGCACAAAAACAGACATATAGATTAATGGAACAGAATAGAGACCCCAGAAATGGATCCTCAACTCTATGGTCAACTAATCTTCAACAAATAAGGAAAGAATATGCAATGGAAAAAAGACACTCTTCAATAAATGGTGCTGGGAAAACTGAACAGCCACATGCAAAAGAATGAAACTAGCCCATTCTCTTACACCATACACAAAAATAAACTCAAAATGGATGAAAGACCTCAAAATGAGACAGGAATCCATCAAAATCCTAGAGGAGAACATAGGCAGTAACCTATTCAATATTGGCCACAGCGACCTCTTTCAAGACATGTATCTAAAGGCAAAGGAAACAAAAGCAAAAATGAACTTTTGGGTTTTCATCAAGATAAAAAGCTTTCACATAGTGAAGGAAATAGTCAACAAAACTAAGAGGCAACCCATGGAATGGGAGAAGATATTTGCAAATGACATTATGGATAAAGGGCTGGTATCCAAGATCTGTAAAGAACTTCTCAAACTCAACACCCCAAAATAATATAACTAATATATCACTTTATGTCAAAAAATAGACAGAAGACATGAACAGACACTTCTCCAAAGAAGACATACCAATGGTTAACAGACACATGAAAAAATGTTCAACATCACTAGCCATCCGGGAAATACAAATCAAAACCATAATGAGATAACACCTTTCACCAGTTAGAATGGCAAAAATTAACAAGACAGGAAACAAGTGTTGCCAAGGATGTGGAGAAAGGGGAACCCTCTTACACTGCTGGTAGGAATGCAAGCTGGTATAACCACTCTGGAAAACAGTATGGAGGTTCCTCAAAAAGTTTAAAATAGAGCTACCCTATGACCCAGAAATTGCATTACTATCTATTTACCCCAAAGATACAGATGTAGTGAAAAGAAGGGCCATATGCACCCTAATGTTCAGAGCAGCAATGTCCAAGATAGCAAAACTGTGGAAGGAGCCGAGATGCCTTTCAACAGATGAATGGATAAAGAAGATGTAGTTCATATATACAATGGACTATTACTCAGTCATCAGAAAGGATGAGCACCTACCATTTGCATCGACATGGATGGAACTAGAGGGGATTATGCTAAGTGAAATAAGTCAAGCAGAGAAAGGCAATTATCTTATGGTTTCATTCATATGTGGAACATAAATAATAGCACAGAGGACCACAGGGAAAGGGAGGGAAAACTGAATGGGAAGAAATCAGAGAGGGAGACAAATCATGAGAGACTCTGGACTCTGGGAACCAAACTGAGGGTTACAGAAGGGAGGGGGGGTGTGGGGATGGGATAACTGGTTGACAAGTATTAAGAAGGGCATGTGTGGGTGTTATATGCAACTAATGAATTGTTGAACACTACATCAAAAACTAGTGATGTACTATATGCTGGGTTATTGAACATAACTTAAAATATAATAAATAAATAAATAAATATAAATATAAACAAAACCTGAAATAACCTAACGTTACACCAAAAGGAGCTAGAAATAGAAAAAAAAAAACCAAAACCATCAGAAAGGAAATATTAAAATCAAAAGATGATGATATAGAAAAAAAAAATAGAACAGATCAGTAAAACCAGGAGCTGGTTTTTGAAAAAAAATCAATAACACTGCTAAACCTCACTTGATACCTGAAGTCCTAGCCACAGCTATCAGACAATAAAATGAAATAAGGCATCCAAATCAGTAAGGTGAAAGTAAAACTTTCACTATTTGCAGATGACATAATATTTTATAAAGAAAACCTAATAGATTCCACCAAAAAAATACTGGAACTAGCAAATTCAGTAAAGTTGCAGGGTACAAAATAAACATACAGAAATCTGTTGCATTTCTGTATACCAATATGAAGCATCAGGGAAAGAAATTAAGAAAAGAATCCCATTTATGGTTGTACAAAAAATAACAAGATACCTAGAAATAGGTACCTAACCAAAGAGTTGAAAGACCTGTCCTAAGAAAACTATGAAATACTGGTTAAAGAAAGTGAAGAGGACACAGAAATTGAAAGACAATCCATGCTCATGGATTGGAAGAACAAATGTTGTTAAAATGTCATACTACCTAAACAATCTACAGATTTAAAGAAATCCCTAACAAAATAACAAAAGTATTTTTCACAGAATTAGAACAAACAATTCTAAAATTTATATGGAACCACAAAACACCCCAAAGAGCTAAAGCAATCTTGAAAAAGAAAAGCAAAGTTGGAGGCATCACAATTCTGGACTTAAAATTATATTACAAAGCTGAAGTAATCAAAACAGTATGGTACTGGCACAAAAAGTAGGCACATAGATCAATAGAACAGAATAGAAAACTCAAAAATAACCCCATAATGATGTGGTCAATGAATGTTCAACAAAGCAGGAAAGAACATCCAGTTGGAAAAGGACAGTCTCTTCAAAAAATGTTGTTAGGACAACTGGACAGCAACATGCAAAAGAATAAAAATGGCCCACTTTATTACACCGCACACAAAAATAAATTCAAAATGGATGAAAGACCTAAATGTGAGACAGGAAACCATTGAAATCCTAGAAGAAAACACAGGCAATGTCTTTGACATTGAATATAGCAACTTTTTCTTGATATGACTCCTGAGGCAAGGAAAACAGAAGCAAAAATGAGACTTCATCAAAATAAAAATCTTCTGCATAATAAAGGAATTAATCAACAAAACTAAAAGGCAACCTATGGAATGGGAGAAGATATTTGCAAATGACATATCTGATAAAGGATTAGTATCCAAACTATATAAAAAACTGATACAACTCAACACCCAAAAAATAAATAACCCAATTTAAAAATGGGCAGAAAATATGAACAGACATTTCTCCAAAGAAGACATACAGATAGCCAACATACACATGGAAAGATGTTCAACATCACAGATCATTAGGGAAATACAAATCAAAACTACAATGACATATCACCGCACACTTGTCAGAATGGCTAAAATCAACAACACAAGAAACAAAAGGTGTTGGCGAGGATGTGGAGAAAAAGAACACTTGTGCACTGTTGGTGGGAATACAAACTGGTGCAGCCACTGCAGAAAACAGTATGGAGGTTTTTCAAAATTTTTAAAATAGACTACCTTACAATCCAAAAACTTCAATAAGTATTTTCCCGCAGAATACAAAAACACTAATTTGAAGGGATACTTGCACCCCTATGTTTGTAGCAGCATTATTTACAATAGCCAAGATATGGAAGCAGCCCCAGTGTCTTTGATAGTTGAATGGGTATTGAAGATGTGATGTGATGTGATGTGATGTGATGTGATGTGATGTGATGTGATGATGTATGTGTGTGTCTATAATGGAATTTTATTCAACAATAAAAAAGAATCTAATCTTGCCATGTGCAACAACATGGATGGAGCTAGAGTGTATAATGCTAAGGGAAATAAGTCAGTCAGAGAAAGACAAATACCATAGGATTTTACTCATATGTGGAATTTAAGAAACAAAGGAGCAAAGGAAAAAAAGATACACAGAGAGAGAAACCAAGAAAAAGACTCTTAATTATAGAGAACAAAGTGATCATTACCAGAGGGGAGAGTGGTGGCAGGATGGCTTAAATAGGTGATGGGGGATTAAGGAGTGCACTTGTCATCATGAGCACCAGGTGTTGTATGGAAGGGTTGAATCACTATATTGTATACCTGAAACTAATATATCACTTTATGTTAACTAACTGGTATTAAAATAAAAACTTAAAATTTTTTTAGAAGATATCATATAAAACCTGTATATGATGTCTGTTATCAAAAAGGCAAGAGATAACAAATGTGGTGAGGATGTGGAGAAAAGAAGACCCTTGTATACTCTTGGTGGGAATGTAAACTGATACAGCCACTATGATTAACAGTATGGAGGTTCCTCAAGAATTTAAAAATAGAACTACCATATGAACCAGAAATCCCCACTTTGGGTGTATAAACAAAGGAAACAAAATAATTATCTCAAAGAGACATCTGTACCCCCATGTTCATTATAGCTATTTTCCACAACAGCCATGGTATGGAAACAACCTAAGTGTCAATCAATGGATGAAATGATAAAGAATGTGGTGTGTATATGCATACACGTATATATACATACATCAGAGTGTTTTTCAGTCTTAAAAAGGCAGGAAATCCTGTAATCTGTGACAACATAAATGAATTGGAGGGCATGATGCTAAGTGAAATAAGCCAGACAAAGATAAATAGTGCATGGTATCACTTATATGCGGAGTCTTAAAAAAAAATTTTTTAAGTTGAGCTTGTAGAAATGAGGCAGTAAAAAAGTGGTTACCAGGGGCTGTGGGGTGGGGAAATAGGGAGAAATTAGTAAAATGGTACAAACTTTCAATTATAAAATGAATAAGGTCTGAGGATCTACTATATAATATGGTAACTATAGTTGATAATATTGTATTGTATAGTTGAAATTTGCTGGGCAGAATTAAATATTCTCATTCCCCCCAAAAAAGAAAAAGTAAATATGTGAGGTGATGAATGTGTTAATTAATTAGATGTGGGGAATCTTTTCACAATGTATATATATACCAAATCATCACATTATACACTTTAAATATCTTACAATTTTGTCAATTATTCCTCAGTAAGGCTGGAATAAATAAAATAATTTTGTTTTTAAAATATCTTAGCTTTTGCTCTCAAGATTATGTTAGCCTCTTAAAATGAATTAAGAATTTTCCCTTCTTTTCCTATTGTCTAAAAATATTTCTAATACGACTGATACTGTTTTTCCCTCAAATGTCTGAAAGAATTCATAAGAGATGTCACGTAGACCTGGATGTCCTTGTGGGAAAGTTTTTATCAATTGACTATTTTATTAATAGATATCATACCACCAAATTTCTGTTTTCTTTCTGCCCTAACAGATCTTCACCTCCTGAGAGAGGTCAGATGATGAAGGACCCACACTTGTCCCTTCCAGCTTTGTTACCAGTGAAATGTTCACTCTGATATTCTTTCTCTTTTGCTTAAATTCTCTGCCTATTGGGGCACCTGGATGGCTCAGTTGGTTGAGCATCAGAATTGTGACTTCAGCTCAGGTCATGATCTCAGTGTCCTGAGATCAATCCCCATGTCAGGCTCCATGCTAGGCCTCGAGCCTGCTTGAGAGAATCTCTCTCCCTCTCCTTCTCCATCTGCCCTTCCCCCCTCCCCCCCCGCTCGTTTCCTCTCTCTCTCATAAATTCTCTGCCTATTAAGGCAAAATCTGCTCTATGCTGCAACAAATTTTACTGTGACTTCCTTTCTAGAGAATTCAGGTTATATGTCCCCGAAGGCCAAAATGCACACCACTTCTTATATGCTCTCCTAGGATGGATAGCCAACTACACTTAAACATCACTTTCAATTCAGTCACCATTGCTGAGAAAATTCTCTAAAATGCAGTCAAATATCTAACTAAGGTTTCAGCATGAAATATGGGCTCCCAGGGGAATGTCAGACCTCAATATGTCTACCAATTAACTCCTTCTCCACCATCTCTTATGTGGAGCAATTGATTTTTTTTTTTACCATTTTTTATCTGTTACCCATTTTCTTTTTTGTAAAGTAAACAGGGCCTATGATGAGAAAATCATATCCTGAGAAAGAAAATCAGGTCCAGAGGGGATAAAATGAAGTTTTAACCTTGCAGACTGTTATAGCCAAAGTAAACCCACATAACCATTAGGCTCATGATAGTTAAATTTAGGCATTAACTTGATGGTCAGATGAGGACAGCCAAATCATTATTGACAGGCCCCCAGGACCCCAAGGGATAGCAAACTCATGACTTCTCAAGACATCCCATTGCCAATTGCCAAATTTTTCTTTCATGTATTATCCCAATGCAAACATCAATTCCCCTTTTCTACCAAATAAAGGACCTCATACTCCAGACATTTCTACCCTTCCCCCATTATAATATACAAGCCTCTACCTTCCAAAACTGCTAACATGACTCCACTACAACCCAGGTAAAGTGAAATGTGTCACTGAAACAGCTATAGACTATTGAAGTCACCTTTAGGGATGCAGTCCTCACTTCCCCAGACCAGAGAAGGCTTTAAAAGGGCCTTGGAGACCTCCCTCAGAGGTGGCCCCACACACCTCAGCTGTTCTGGTCTTGCTGAAAGGCTCAGAGGAAGGGTAAAACTGCCAAACAAAACTAACAAGTTCTTACCTGTTGCCATTGCTATTAGAGAACAGAGCTCCTGGCTTGATATGTGAAAAGGAATTAGAAATAAATGGAAGGGGGGAAGAAAAGATGAAAGTTAACGTGGAGAAAACCCAACCCCATAAAGTGGCAAAGGGAAATGTTCTGATAACTAGGAAAACAGGGCTTTCTTTAGAAGGCCTCCCTACCCCTACCCTCAGGTTTTCATCACATTTTGAGCCATCCTTTACTATGCAGGAAGAGCCACTACAAAAGAAAAAGGAGGCCCCATGTCTTGCAGTTCCTGCCAAACTCCTCCCATGAAGTTTGAAGAACAGTCAACTTTCAGAGAAAGTTAAAAATTACACTGGTTCCTTCATTCTTCATCTATCTGAATACCATGTGGGACTAACTACCTGTCTAGGTTCATAGAGCTTATGGAAATTAAGGGTAAAGAGCCTAAGAACTTGTTACTTTCAACATGCTACCTTCTGGGTAAGGCCAACAAACATACAGGTAACCTAGGAACCCCTCCCACTTGACTTTCCCTTCCTCAACCACCACTACCATCCATGAATTCATTCATGGAAATTGGCTTGAGAACTCAGATATTAACCATCAGGAATTTGAAGGAATTTTTATGGTACCCATCAAGTCTGTCTCAAAAACATCTGTCTCTCGGTTAAGTTGCACTATACACCAGGTTTTCCACTGTAACGTTTATATTTCTTCTTTGTAACAATATGTAAACTGTGTGAGATTCTTTGAGTATATGTAAATATCCTGTTCCCCATCAAAACTTTACCCACTACTTTTAACATCTATTGACAATTCCTGCCTGAATTGATGATTACTGTGATGGTTACAAAATGCAAGCATACCTTGTTTTATTGTTCTTTACTTTATTGCACTTCACAGATACTGCATTTTCGTTTTACAAATAGATTTGTAGCAACCCTGCACTGAGCAAGTCTCTCAAGGCCATTTTTCCAACAGCATTTGCTCACTTCCTGTCTCTGTATCACATTTTGATAATTCATACAATATTTCAAACTTTTCCATTATTATATTTTTATGGTAATATGTGATCAGTGATCTTTGATAATACTATTATAATTGTTCTGGGGCACCACAAACCACACCCATATAAGGCAGTAAACTTAATTGATAAATGTTGTATGTGTTCTGAGTGCTCCACTGATCAGTTGTTCTTCTGTCTTTCTCCCTCTCTTTGGGCTTCCCTGTTCTGTTACCTGAGACACAATATTGAAGTTAAGCCAATTAATAACCCTACAATGGCCTGTTACTGTTCAAGTGAAAGGAAGAGTCACACATCTCTCACTTTAAATTAAAAGTTAGAAGTTATTAAGTTTAGTGAAGAAGGCATGTCAAAAACCAAGATAGGTCAAAAGCTAGGCCTGTTGTGCCAGTTAGCCAAGTTGTGAATGCAAAAGAGAAGTTCTTGAAAGAAATTAAAATTGCTATTCCAGTGAACATACAAGTGATAAGAAAATGAAACAGACTTATTGCTGATATGAAGAAAGTTTTAGTGGTATGCATAGAAGACCAAACCAGCCACAATATTCCTTTAAGCCAAAGACTAATCTAAAACAAGGCACTAACAATTCAATTCTACAAAGGCTGAGGAAGGTGAGGAAGCTAAAGAAGAATATTTTGAAGCTAGCAGAGGTTGGTTCATGAGAATTAAAGAAAGAAGGTATATCCATAACCTAATAGTGCAAGGGGAAGCAGCAGGTCCTGATGTAGAAGCTGCAGTGAGTTATCCAGAAGGTCTAGCTAACATAATTAATGAAGGTGGCTACACTAAACAACAGATTTTTCAATGTAGACAAAAAAGCCTTATATTGGAAGAAGATACCATCTAGGACTTTCATAACTAGAGAAATGTCAAAACCTGGCTTCAAAGCTTCAAAGGATGAGCTGATTCTCTTATTAGGGGCTAATGCAGCTGGCAACTTTAAATAAAAGCCAGTGCTCATTTACCACCTGAAAATCCTATGTCCCCTAAGAATTATGTTAAACTACTCTGTCTGTGCTTTATAAAGGAAACAGTAAATCCTGGATGACAGTACATCTGTTGACATCATGACTTACTAAATATTTCAGGCACATTGTTGAGACTACCGCTCAGAAAAAAAAAATCCTTTCAAAATATTACTACTCATTGACAATTCACTGGGTCACCTAAGAGTTCCAATGGAGATGTACGAAATTAATGCTTTTTTTTATGCCTGTTAACCCAACATCCATTCTGCAGCTGATAGATCAAGGACTAATTTCAACTTCTAAGTCTTTTTATTTAACCTTTCATAAGGCTATGGCTGCCATAGACATTGGTTCTTCTGATGGATCTTGACAAAGTAAATTGAAAACCTCTGGAAAGGATTCATCATTCTAAATGCCATTAAGAACATTTGTGACTCAAAAGAAGAGGTCAAAATATCAACATTAACAAGAGTTTGGGACAAGTTGATTCCAACCTTCATGGATGACTTTGAGGAGTCCAAAACTTCAGTGGAAGAAGTAACTAAAGATGTGGTGGAAATACAAGAGAACTAGAATTAGAAATGAAGCCTAGAGATGGGACTGAATTTCTACATTCTCATGATAAAATTTGAATGCATGAGGAGTTGCTTCTTATAGATGAGCAAAAGAAGTGGTCTCTTGAAATGGAAACTACTCCTTGTGAGGATGTGAAGACTGTTGAAATGACAACAAAAGACTTAGAACATTACATAAATTTAGTTGATAAAGTAGTGGCAGGGTTTGAGAAGATTAACTCTACTTTTGAAAGAAGTTCTATTATGGGGCCAATGCTATCAAATAGCATTGCATGCTACAGAGAAATCATTTGTGAAAGGACGAGTTCACCCATGTGGCAAACTTCACTGTTATCTTAGTTTTAAAAATTGCCACAGCCATCCCAACCTTCAGTAACACCACGCTGATAAGTCAGCAGCCATCAACATCAAAGCAGGGCCCTCGACCAGCAAAAAGATTATGACTCACTGAAAGTTCAGATGATGGTTAGCATTTTTTCAGCAGTAAAATATTTTAATTAAGGTATGTATATTTTTAGATATAATGCTATTACACACTTAATTGACTACTACATAGTGTATATGTAACTTTTATGGGTACTGAGGAACAGAAAATTCATTTTATTTCCTTTATTGCAATACTCACTTTATTGTGGTAGTCTGGAACTAAATCTGCAAATCTCCAAGGAATACCTGTAGTGATTTTTCTAATTCTATCATTTCTTCTAAAAGCAACATTATGTGACTATTCATAGGATGCACTGAAAAGGACACGGCATCTCTTTTGTACTATTTATGTCAAAAATGTGTAATTTCAATCTAATCGTGAGGAACTATCAAACTTAAGTTGAAGGACATTCTACAAAATAACTGACCTGAACTCTTCAGAAGTAAAAATGTCATGAAGGAAAAAGAAAGGCTAAGGAATTGTTCCAGGCTAAGGAAAACTGAAGGTGAAATGCATAATCCTGGACTGGATCCTGAATTGGGAGGGAACATTGCTATATAGGACATAATTGAGACAAATGGCAAGATATGATTATGAACTGTAAATTAGATAAAATTATTCTATCAATGTTAAATATACTAAGTTTCAAAATTGTACTATGGTAATATAAAAAAGGGTTCTATCCCTAGGAGGCACACACTAAAGTATTTAGGGATAAAGCACCAGAAAATTGCAACTAACTCTCAAGTGTTTCAGCAATAATAAAAAAAAAGAATAAGATAAAAAGGACAGAACAAGTGTTAATATGGCACAATGTTAACAATTAGTGGATACAAATGAGGGGTATACTAGAGCAATGTTCCTACAAGTGAAATATAGATATAATGACTATATTATATATATATATATATGTGTGTGTGTGTGTGTGTGTGTGTGTGTGTGTGTGTGTGTGTGTGTGTTTATCTCTACATTCATACTCATTCTTTATCTGCAATTTCAGAAGAATATGTTCTCCTCATCTTTTTAAAATTTGAACCTTACACCCGGGCTATAGGTCATATATCCTCCAAACTTCTCTAGATCCTTGATCTATCCATTTTCCACTTTTGTATCTTCCAAAATCTACATCCATCAGCTCCTTTCACACTGAGATCTCACCTATGCCACAAAATCCTTCACTTCCATTCAACTGTCCCTGAACTCTTCATTCTCTTCACTTGTAGATTCCTCCAATCAAAGATCAGTACCTACTCCCTCCATTCCCTCACCATGAATTCACCCACAACATGGAATACCTGTCTCTCATTATTCACATTCAGCTCACCAGCAATCCTGTCCAGTCAATATTTAAAATAGTTCCAGATACAGAATCCAACAAATCTTCACAACCTCCACTGCCACTCTCAAACCACCACCATCCTCCACTGAATCACTGCCACAACCTGCTAACTGATCTCCCTGCTCCTATTCTTGCCTCCCTTCAAACCATCCTCACAGAACAACTGGGTTGATTTTTTAAAATATAGGTCAGTCATGAGGTGCTTGGGTGGCTCAGTTGGTTAAGTGTCCAACTCTTGATTTCAACTCAAGTCATCATCTCAATGTTGTGGAATCCAGCCTTGTGTCAGGCTCTGCACTGGGCATAGAGCCTGCTTAAGAGCCTCTCTCTCCCTCTGCATTTCCCACCTTTTTTCTTTCTCCCTCACTGATTATATATATATATATATATATATATATATATATATATATATATATATATATATATATATATTTAGTCAGGTCAGGTCATACCTGTTTAAAACTGTTCAATTGTTCTTTATTGCCTAAATGACAAAATAGAAACTCTTCTAATTTTTTTAAGAGTTTATTTATTGTGGGGAAGGAGCAAGATGGTGGAGGAGTAGGAGACCTAAATTTCATTGAGTCCCAGGAATTCAGCTAGATAGTTATAAAACTATTCTGAACACCTACAAACTCAACAGGAGATCAAAGAGAAGAATAGCAGCGATTCTATCAAAAGAAAAGCAACCACTTTCTGGAAGGTAGGACTTGCAAAGAAGTGAATCCAAGATGATATATGGGAAGATAGACCGCAGGGAGAGGAAGCCTCTGTCAACTGGCTACCAGCAAGTCAGAGAGCAGCAGAGCACAAAATCAGAACATTTAGAAGTCTGCTCTGCAGAGGGACATCACACCACTGGCTAAGCAGGGGGTGGAATCCTCTCTGGGTCAGTGTGGTCTCAGGACCCTCAGGGTCATAGAAAGACTGGGGGTGCCTGAGTGTAGCAGAGCTCCCAGGTATCATAGCGGGGAAGCTGGCAGCAAAGACGGATCTGAGGAGGGCGCTCTCGGCTCGGGGCTGCCATAAACCATGATCTGAGGCAAAGTTGGGCCACTACTCTTGGAGCAGGGACCCCACAAATGGAAGATCTGGGGAGAACCCCTTACTCCACCAGGAGGAGTGGCACAGGAGTGTGCTACAGGAATCTGTTGGGTTTGGAGACTCCAAATGGGGCCATGTGCCAGAAATAGAAACACTAGGTCTTGGGCTGGGTGAGTTTGGAGTGCAGCTGGAGACCAGGGAGACAGAAGTGATTAACTGCATTTCTCTGAGGGCTCACTAAAGAGGGGGACCCCAAGCTCTCGGCTCCTCTGGGGCTGGAGATTGGAGGCTGCCATTTTCATTCTCATCCTCCAAAGCTGTACGGAAGGCTTTCAGAGAATAAAAGCTACCGAGAGCAAATCCAAGCAGATTACTTAGCCTGGCCCCTGGCAAGGGTGGTGCAATTCCACCTCAGGCAAAGACCTTTGAGAATCACTGTAAGAGGTCCCTCCCCCAGATCAGCAAGAACATCCAGCCAAGACCAAGTTTACTGATCAATGAGAACTGTAAAACACAAGTGCTAGGCAAACACATGGCTTTTTTCACATGATTCTTTACTCTTTCAAAGTTAAACTTTTTAAATTTTCATTATTTTTTCTTTTTGTATTTTTTTAAATATTTCCTCTGTCCTATTTTAACCTATTTTCACTATTTCATCTTATCAAGACCTTTTTAAAAATCTTTTTTAATTTTCATTGTTATAGTCATATTCTATCCCTTCATTGTATTTGACCTTATTTTTGGCATACAAATAAGATTTTTTTCCTTTAAAGTTTTGGGATACAGGGGAGCCTGGCTCAGTGAGTTAAAGCCTCTGCCTTCAGCTCAGGTCATGATCTCAGGGTCCTGGGATCGAGCCCCACATCGGGCTCTCTGCTCATCAGGGAGCCTGCTTCCTCCTCTCTATCTGCCTGCCTCTCTGCCTACTTGTGATCTCACTGTCAAATAAATAAAAAAAATCTTTAAAATAAAATAAAATAAAATAAAATTTTGGGACACAGTTTCTCCTAACAGACTAAAATATACCCTAAATCTAGGATATGGCTTTGATCCAGTCTCCAGCCTGATCACAGTCTCTCCCTTTTTTTTCTCTTTTTTCAACCAACTTCTTATCTTAACAATTCCTTTTTAAAATTTTTTTATTTTCATATTTACAGTCATATTCCATTCCTTCATCATGTTTACCCATATATATATGAGAATATATATATACGTATATGTATATGTGTGTGTGTATATATATATACACATATATATATATATACACACACACACACACACACACGAGTTTTTCCTTCCTTAAAATTTTGCGAGGCATTTTCTTCTGACAGACCAAAATACACACAAACCCAAAACCAAGGGCGTGGCTCTGTTCTATTCACCAGACTAATCATTTTTTTTTCCTTTCTTCTCCCCCTGGTTTCAGGTCCCTTCTGATTTGCTTAGTGTATATTTCTTTGTTACCCTTTTGCCATTTTGTTCTCTCATTCACCTATTCTTCTCTGGACAAAATGACAAGGCAGAAAAACTTACCTCAAAAAAGAAACACAAAACAAGAGGCAGTAACAACTGCTGAGGACCTAATAAATAGGGACATTAGTAAGATGTCAGAACTACAGTTCAGAATGATGATTATAAAGATGCTACCTAGGCTTGAAAAAACCATACAAGATACCAGAGAATCCCTTCCTGCAGAAATAAAATCCCTTTCTGGAGAAATAAAAGAAATAAAATCTAAATAAGTTGATATCAAAAAAGCTATTAATGAGGCGCAATCAAAAATGGAGGCTTTAAATAATACATTATATGTTAATAAAAAATAAAAATAAAAAAATAAATGGAGGCTCTTACTAGTAGGATAAATGAGGCAGAAGAGAGAATTAGTGATATAGAAGACCAAATGATGGAGAATAAAGAAGCTGAGAAAAAGAGAGATAAACAACTACTGGATCACGAGGGGATTATTCGAGACATAAGTGATACCATAAGACAAAACAATATTAGAATAATTGGGATCCCAGAAGAA
>CM052901.1:52369547-52392433 GCA_028534135.1 Potos flavus
TGCAGCCCGCCACAGGCGGTGCGCACCCCCAGCCACCGTCCCAGTGACCCCGAGAGGCCCTCAGTAGCCTCTGCACCCTCCGGAGATCAAAGCCGCGAGGTCTAGGAAACTGGTGGCTGCCCGCGCCGCGACTGCTGTCCGGGCTCCCAGTCCGCGCCGGTGCGCTCAGATTCCTGCCCCAAGCGGCCGCGTTCTCTCCAGCCTCTGGGCGGAGGGCGCCTCCGGTTCTCTCCCCTTTGCGCGGGGCACAGGGCGCGAGCCAACGGTGCTAACGCGGGCGGAGAACCCACCACTCCTCCCGCCCGCCGCTCTTTGTGTCTGGAGGCCCCGACGCCGTGCTCTGGCAGCCTCCAGGCCGTGCAGCAGATTTCTAAAAGTTCCGATTTTGTGCTCCGCTGCTCTGCGGCTTGCCGGGAGCCGGCCCCTCCCCCCGCGGTCTGTCTTCCCGTCGCTTTGGATTCACTTTTCCGCAGTCCTACCTTCCGGAAAGTGGTCGATTTTCTGTTCCTAGAGTTGCTGTTCTTCTTCTCTTCTATCTCTTGCTAAGTTTGTAGTTGTTTAGAGTGGTTTTGGACTCTTGTTTTTTGGGAGGTTTGTGATCACAGCTTCAATCTCATTGCTGGATATTGGTCTATTCAGGTTGTCAATTTCTTCCTGTTTCAGTCTTGGACGTTTTTAGGTTTCCAGAAATTCATCCATTTCTTCTAGGTTGGTTAACTTATTGGCATATAGCTGTTGATAATAATTTCTGAGGATTGTGTCTATTTCCTCAGTGTTAGTCATGATCTCTCCCCTTTCATTAATAGTTTCATTGATTTGTATCCTTTCTCTTTTCTTTTGGATTAGTCTGGTCAGTGGTTTATCGAAGTTATTAATTCTTTCAAAGAACCAGCTTCTAGTTTCATTGATGTGTTCTAGTCTATCTCTGGTTTCTAATTCATTGATCTCTGCTTTAATCTTAATTGTTTACCTTCTCGTGCATGGAGTAAGCTTAATTTTTTGTTGATTCTCCAGTTCTTTAAGGTGTAAAGAGAGTTGGTGTATTCGGGATTTTTCTATTTTTTTGAGTGAGGCTTGGATGGGTATATTTTTCCCCCTTATGACCGCCTTTGCCGTATGCCATAGGTTTTGGATTGATGTGTTTTCATTCTCATTGGTTTCCATGAATTGTTTAAGTTCTTTGATTTCCTGGGTGACCCAAACATTCTTGAGCAGGTTGGTCTTTAGCTTCCAAGTATTTGAATTTTGTTCATACTTTTTCTTGTGATTGAGTTCCAGTTTCAAAGCATTGTGGTCTGAGAATATGCAGGGAATAATCTCAATCTTTTGGTATTGGTTGAGACCCGATTTGTGACCCAGTATGTGGTCTATTCTGGAGAAGGTTCCATGTGTGCTCGAGAAGAATGAGTATTCTGTTGCTTTAGGGTGGAATGTTCTGTATATATCTATGAGGTCCATCTGGTCCAGTGTGTCATTCAAAGCTCTTGTTTCTTTCTTGATTTTCTGCTTAGATGATCTGTCTATTGCTGAGAGTGGAGTGTTAAGATCCCCTACAATTAACATATTATTATCAATATGTCTTTATTTTGATTAACAGTTGGCTTATGTAGTGGGCTGCTTCCATGTTGGGGGCATAGATATTTACAATTTTTAGATCTTCTTGGTGGATAGACCCTTTAAGAATGATATATTGTCCTTCCGTATCGCTGACTACAATCTTTAGCTTAAAATCTAAATTGTCCGATTTTAGAATTGCTGCCCCAGCTTTCTTTGGAGGCCCATTGTCATGAAAGATGGTTCTCCATCCCTTCACTTTTAGTCTGGATGTATCTTTAGGTTCAAAATGAGTCTCTTGTAGACAGCCTATGGATGGGTCCTGCCTTTTTATTCAATCTGCAACCCTGTGCCGTTTTATGGGAGCATTTAGGCCATTCACATAGAGAGTGATTATTGACAGATAAAATTTTATTGTCATCATGTTGCCTGTGAGGTCCTTGTTTCTATAGATTGTCTATGTATATTTCTGTTTTATATCACTCTTGGGGTCTTTCTCCTTTTATAGAACCCTCCTTAATATTTCTTGCAGGGCCGGCTTAGTGGTCACAGATTCTTTCAGTTTTTGCCGGTCTTGGAAGCTCTTTAACTCTCCATCCATTCTAAATGACAACCTTGCTGGATAATGTATTCTTGGCTGCATGTTCTTCTCATTTAGTACCCTGAATATGTCATGCCAGCCCTTTCTGGCCTGCCAGGTTTCCGTGGATAGTTTGATGTTATTCTAATGTTCCTCCCTCCATACATAAGAAATCTCTTCCTCCTTGCTCCTTTACGAATAGCTTTGTGGCTCTATGATTTGCAAGCTTCACTATTATATGTCAGGGTATTCATCTATTTTTATTGATTTTGGGAGAGGTCCTCTCTGCCTCTTGGACACAAAAGCTTGTTTCTTTCTCCAGATTAGGGAAGTTCTCAGCTATCATTTGCTCAAATATACCTTCTCGCCCTCTCTGTCTCTCTCCATCCCCTCAGGGTTCCCAATAATTCTGACATTGGAACATTTCATGGCATCACTGATCTCTCTCAGTCTATTTTCATGGGCTACTAGCTGCTTATCCCTATCTTCCTAAGCTTCCTTCCTTTCTATCAGCTTATCTTCTAGATCACTGATTTGTTTGTCTGCTTCATTTACCCTGACCAGTAGAGTATCCGGTTTAGACTGCATGTTATTCATAGGATTTTTAAGTTTGGCATAATTAGATCTCATTTCTGCCATTAGTGATTCTATGTTGTCACTAATGCTTTTTTCAAGCCTAGCTATTGACTTCATGATTGCTATTCCGAATTCTATCTCTGACATCTTGCTTATATCCATATCCATTAGTTCTGCAGCAGAGGACATTGTCTCTGGTTCTTTAGTTCTTTTCTTTTTTTGGGAGTTCCTCCACATAGTCATTCTTTCTAAGGATGGTTGAGGGTATGAACAGAATCCAAAATATCCACCACCCAAGCAAACTGCACCTTAGGAAAAATCGGAAGTGGTTGAAAGCTACCACAGATATATAACCAAAGCTGAGATGATCCAAAACAATAAAAAAGAAAAAAGGGGGGGATGGGGAGAGAGAGCATAATCTCTCAGGGTGTACAAAGCAGGGTGATCTGCCTGTTCCTGATTGATTTTTGGTCTGTGTGTTAGAAGACACTATATCTCAGAATTGCAAAGAAATCAGAACTTACATATATATCAAGATACAATTGAATAGAGTGAAAAACGGGCTAGTATGGGGCATAAATCTATAAAACATAATTGTGAAAAAAATAAAAGTTAAGAGGCGACTTAAATACACAGGTTAGGAAATAAGAATCTATTTGAAATGGGAACAGGGTAAAAAAAAGAAGAAAAAAAAAAAAGAAAGAATAAGAAAAGAAACTAAAAAAGAATTGTAAAACTTTTGCCTGAAGTATAAATGGGTCATGAGGAAATACGTGGAGCTTCTTATATTATTTTCCCCTGGTGCTGGAGTTTTACAGTCCTGTGGGAAATAAGTTTATCTTTCACCTATTCTTCCAGTCTGTCTTCTGGGGGAGGGGCCTGCTGCTTGGCTTCTCAGACGTCTTTGCCTGGTGAAGTTGCTCCACCCCTTGTCAGGGGAGTGGGCTTAATGTGAGCTGGTCATCTGCATGGCTTTTGTTCCCTGGCATCTTTCAGCTTCTCTTTAGAGGGTCAGAGAAAATATGGCCATGTGGGATTCTCCGGTCCAGAGCCCCAGTGTCACAGTCCCCCACACCCCCACAAATCCTGCAGTCAAACTGTCTCCTCTTCTGTGTGTATCAAAATTCACAGGCTCATGCAATTCGTGCCCACAGCACCTCTCTTGGGGGAGTAACAGGGACCCTCTAGCGTCTTTGTGCCTCGTGAATTTGCAATTGCTAGCAGCCATGGGCTCGTGTGTGCACCCTCTTCTGCAGCTCCCAGGTACACTGGGTGCTGCCCCCTTGTCCTTTCATGAGCCACACTTCCCTGAGCATCATTGCCCTGTCATGAGTGTAAGCCATTTTATATGTCCCCTAGGGTGTTCAAAAGCCTGCATGTTCTAGTCCTTTGTAGGGTGGTCAGGCAGAAAGCTGTCTCCCTAGTGGATTAGCTCATGGTTTATGTTGTCCAGAGCTGAGAGTCCCTTCTGGGCTTGGTGACCATAACCAGTATCCCCACTTCACTGGTTGGGCACTCTATCTGTTCAGGCTCCCCCATTCTTTCTGAGTCTCCTAGAATCTTGAGACCACAATGATACACCTAGAATTCTGCCCTATTCATCCCCTGTGCCCTTTTCAGAAATGGATATCTCCCACTGGAGCAAATTTCCAAGGGTCTTGTTTTGTTGCTCTGGTGTTATATCCTTTTCTGGTGGCCAGCTTATGGAGGGTCCCTCCCCACTCCATTTATCTTCTGATATTTCACCCGAAGATTCAAAATTCTGCATCTCCTACCTTGCAAAAAGCATTTGTTTTTCTGCTTGTGGAAATACAGATACATCTTCTTACATGTCAGGTTGAATTAGTATATGTTCAGAATAGTTTGATAGATATCCAGCTAAATTTGAGATATCAGATGAAATGAGGTCCTTTACATTGCCATCATCTTGCCTCTCGACCTCAATGTTTTTACCACTTAAGTGAATATTTACAACAGGCATCTTACCAGATTTAAAGAAAATATGAAATTGGAAGAAAAGTAATTCAGTTGAATTCTCACAGACATTTATGAAGTTTTACAAAGTACTAGGAATCATGCTAGATGTTATAGTGCAAAAAATAATGAGACATATGTCTTCCTATTGAGCATCCAAGCATTGCTAGGAGGATAGACATAAAAACATTTAACTTCATTAAAATGTATGTAGAAGGAAGATAGAGAAATAAACAGAATATTATGAGAGAAGAAAAGAATGCTACCAGTTCATTCTGTGAGTTTAGGGAAGAATTCTTAGATGAAATGATATCTCTACTGATTCTTGAAATATGAATATAAGGCAGAGTAGGAAGGACTTCCAGTGTGGAGGAACAAAGGGCATGAACATGAGTTTCTTAGAATCAGGAAGTATAGTGAGTCTGGGAAACAATAAGCAATAAAGTACAAGGAAGAAGTGAGGCTGAGAGGTAGCTCAGGACCAGGTAATAGAAGGCATTATATAACATGACAAAGAAATTGGACTTTACCCTGAAGGCCTTAGGGATCCATACAAAGGGAATGACATACAAACAAATTTATTTTATTTAGTTCACTCTTCTTACAGCATGCAAACCGATTTGAAGGGATGACAAGTGTGTATATGGGTAGATGAACTAGGAGGCTATTGGAGTCTTTGAATGAGAAATAATGGTGGACTTTGATTGGGATGGTGGCAAGTAAAGCTATAATGAAGTGGGTAAGGTTTGGGAATTATGTAGGAAGTAACAGTTATGATTTGGTAATTGCCTGTAGGGGAGAAATAAAATAAAAAAATGGGCAGAAGACATGAACAGACACTTCTCCAGTGAAGACATACAAATGGCTAACAAACACATGAAAAAATGTTCACCATCATTAGCCATCAGGGAAATTCAAATCAAAACCACATTGAGATACCACCTTATACCAGTTAGAATGGCAAGAATTAACAAGACAAGAAACAACAAATGTTGGAGAGGATGTGGAGAAAGGGAAACCCTTTTACACTGTTGGTGGGGATGCAAGTTGGTGAAGCCACTTTGGAAAACAGTGTGGAGGTTCCTCAAAAAATTAAAAATAGAGCTACCCTATAACCTGGTAATTGCACTACTGGGTATTTAACCCAAAGATACAGATGTAGTGAAAAGAAGGGTCATATGCACCCCAATGATTCATTAATTGTGAATAACACCTAGTGTTCATCACATCATGTGCCCTCCTTAATGGCCAACACCCAGTTACCCCATCCCCCACCCACCTCCCTTTCTGCAACCCTCAGTTTGTTTTCTGGAGTCAAGAGTCTCGTATGGTTTATCTCCCCCTCTGATTTCTTCCCCTTCAGTTTCCCTCCCTTCCCTATGGTCCTCTGCCCTATTCCTTATGTTCCATATATGAGTGAAACCATATGATAATTGTCTTTCTCTGCTTGACTTATTTCACTTAGCATAATCCCCTCAAGTTCCAACCATGTCTATACAAACAGTAGGTATTCATCCTTTCTGATGGCTGAGTAATATTCCATCGTATATATGGACCAAATCTTCTCTATCCATTCATCTGTTGAAGGGCATCTCAGCTCCTTCCACAGTTTGGCTATTGTGGACATTGCTGCTATGAACATTGGGGTGCAGGTGCCCCTTCTTTTGTTCACTATAGTCATCATACTGTGCATTAGATTACTGGAACTTATTCATCTTATAACTGAAAGTTTGACCCTTTGACCAACATCTTTTTATTTCCCTCATCAAGAGCCCTTGGCAACTACAATTCTACTTTCTGTGTCTATGAATATGATGATTTTAAGTTCCACATATAAGTGAACTCATACAGTATTTATCTTTTTCTGTCTGACTTATTTTACTTAGCATAATGCCCTCAAAGTCCATTCATCTTGTCAGAAATGGCACTATTTCCTTATTTTTATGGCTGAATAATATCCCATTATATAAATATCTATCACATTTTCTTTATTCACTCATCTGTCATTGGTCGCTTAGGTTATTTCTATCTCTTTATTATTGTGAATAATGTTGCAATGAACATGAGAGTGCAGACTTATTTTTAAATAATTATAGATTTACAGGAAGCTGCAAAGATAATAGAGAGGTCCAATGTACTGTTCACTCAGCTTCCTATAATGGTTATATCTTAATTATGGTACAATATCAAAATCAGGAAATTATCATTTGTACACAATGTGTATGTATTATTCTATATCATTTTATCATATGTGTAGATTTGTGCAGCAACTACTGCAATTAAGATACAAAATAGTTCAATTGCAAATATCCCTCATGTCACCTTTCAATAGCCATAGCTTTGTATCCTTTTCCCCACCTCTAACGTTTGGGAACTACTAATCTGTTCTGTATCTCTATAGTTTTGTTATTTCATACAGTATGTGATGTTTGGGATTGGATTTTTTTCACCCAGCATAATGCCCTTGAGATCTATCTAAGTTTTTATGTGTATCATAGTTCTTTCCTTTTTTACTGTTGAGTGGTATTCCATGATATGTTTGCACCACAGTTTAACCATTTACCCATTGAAGGGCATTTTGGTTGTTTCTGGATTTTTTTGGCTATTACAAATAAAGCTGCTATGAGGTATCATGTTAGGTATTTATGTGGATATAAATTTCCATTTCTCTGGGACAAATGCTCAGGAGTGACCCTCCCTTGTTTATAATATAATTATCTTAAATATTTCCTCTACACATTGAGAAACACATCAGATTCAACCATCAAACTTAAATTTGAAAAATCTTGAGAAAGAGTATTTGTTTTCTTAATTGTTGTTTCTTCTCGATGCTGTAAGCTTTCTGTATTTCTTCAAAATTATTTCCCTTCTGTTTAGAGAACTTCCTTTAACCATTCTTTTAGAGAAGGTATGCTACTGACAAATTATTAGTTTTTGTTCATCTGAGAATGCTTTCATTTCCACTTCATTCATGAAGGATATTTTCGCTAGATACAGAATTCAACCCTCTGAAGACTAGGTTATAAATTCCCATAGCATCCTTCCTCTTTCAAAACACTCACTTCACTCTCAATCAGGAAGAGTATAGAATCAGGAAGGAGTATAGTGAGTCTATACCCCCAATATGGGAGCAGCCAATTATATAAACCAACTAATAACCAAAATAAAGAAACATATTAATAATAATACATATTAGTAATAATACATTAATAGTAGGAGACTTCAAGACTCCACTTACAGCAATGGACAGATCATATAAGCAGAAGATCTACAAAGAAACACGAGCTTTGAAGGACACATCGGACCAGATGGACTTTGTAGATAAATACAGAATATGTCATCCTAAAACGACTGAATTCTCATTCTTCTCGAGTGTACATGGAACTTTCTCAAGGTTGCATAGCCAGTTAATAGGAATGTGGAGATTTGAACCTGGGTCTCCTGACTGCCAGTCCAATGCTGTTTTTGAAGGGGCCATCAATAGATTCATCTTATATCATGGATCGGGGTCACAGTCATGAAGAAAGTTGGAAGGCAGGTTTGGGCCAGCTTACTGAGGGCCGTACATTCAACACAGAGAAGTTTGGACTTTTCTTGGTTAGTAGTGGGAAGCCATAGAAAGATTTTGAACACTAGGAGTGACTATGCCTGTTGACTGGTCTTCTTGTTACTTCAGTACTCACTGTTTGGCACTTAAAACCAAGCTCACAAGTTAGTTTTACACCCCTATCAGCAAGTAAGAATGTAGTAGTTTGTGGTAAAACTGTTTATGTACTTTCTTTTAACAGTTTTTCTCGCAGTTGCTTTCTGCTTTATTTAAAGGTATTCCAGTCATTTCCATCTGTCCTCTATTAGTGGCCAATCTTAAAGGAGACGTTGTCTGTCCTTCACCCCCCAGTTCCATCCTGCCTTAATGAGAAAGCTGGTTTCTTTAATTCTGAAATCAGACCTAGCCAGACTAATAGACACAATCACTTTGGACATGGAACACTGAAATGGTGATTAATCTTCTTCCTGAACATTCTTGTCAAATGCTTACTTCACCTCACACTTTCTTCATTTCTCAAAAAACATCTGGCATGCAGCTTTTTTCCCTCCTCCTTTCTACATGTTGCCTAATCCTCTCCCCCCTTGTCTTCTATTTTTGCTACTTGGTGAAGAAAATGCTAAAAGCAAAATGAGAGTGTCAGTGAGCCAGAAGCCTGTTGTTGCCACCGTAGATCCCCACTACAGCTTTGTGGAGGGCAGATTAGAGATAATCTCCATTTTATTAAAAGAGGAAGAAATATTTCAATAACTACCTAGAAATTAATGGGAGAAAATAATTTTGGGCAAAGATCTAGGGTTCTTGATGCCCTTGACAGTACTCTGCACTCTATGCCATGCTTATTAAAGAAGTAGACACTGAGACTCAGAGAGCTTAGGTAAATTGGTGAAGGTTGCAGAGCCAGTAAGCTGTGAAGCCAAGATCTAACCTGTCTTGTTTCCCCTGTGGTATGGAAAGAGTCAAGACAAGAACTCCTATACACTGCAGGACTTCATAGAATATTGCTTCTTTGTGTTGTTTTAAACTTTTCATTTTGAAATAATTTTAGACTCACAAAATATTGCAAATATAGTATAGAGAATTCTTGTGTATTCTTCACCCAGCTTCCCCCAATGATGTCATCTTACATCACCACAGTACACTTTCAAAACCAAAATCAATACTGGTACAATTTTATGAACTAAATTATATATCTTTGTTGTGGACTGAATTGTGTTCCCCCACCCCCATTCATATGTTGAAGCCTTAACCCCCAATGTGGTTATATTTGGAGATAGAGCTTTTAGGGAAATAATGAAGGTTAAATGAGGTTTTAAGGGTTGAGCCCTAATCTGATAGACCTGGCGTCCTTATAAGGAGAGGAAGAAACATCAGAGATCTTGTTCCATGTGTACGCAGAGGAAAGGCCACATGAGGAAACAGAGAAGGTGGCCATCTACAAGCCAGGAAGAGTTCTCAGAAGAAACCAGTCCTGACACTTTGATCTTGGACTTTTAGCATCCAGAAGTGGGAGAAGGTAATGGCAGACCAAACAGGCTAATATGACTTTATTCTGTTTTACCAGTTTTTATATGCATTAATTTCATTTTTGGTATATGGTGCTGTATTAGTTTGCTAGGGTGGCCATAATGAAAATACCACAGACTGAGTGGCTTGAACAACAATTTATTTCTCACAGTTCTGGAGTCTATCCATATAAAATCAAGGTGTTTATAGGGTTGATTTAAATATGAGGTCTCTTTCACTGGCTTGCAGATAGCTACCCTCTTGCTGACTGTCCACATGCTCATCCCTCTGTACACATGTGCTCCTAGTATTATTCAGTATGTTCTAATCTCATCTTCTTATAAAAACACCAATCAAATCGGATTGGGGTATACCTCAAATGTCTCATTTAACTTAATCACCTCTTTAAAGTCCCTATTTACAAATATAGTCACATTCTCTGGTATTAAGGGTTAGGATTTCAATATGAGATTTGAGGGGGCATAATTCAGCCCATAACAAGTGTATGACATTTTATCATATGTATAAATTTGTTAAGAAATACTACAATTAGGATAAAGAACTATTCTACCAGCACAAGAAAATTTTTCAGTGCTACCACTTTATAGTTACACTCTCCCTTATCCCTAATACTTAATACCACTGTTGTCTTCATCATCACTGTAATTTTGTTATTTTAAGAATGTTATGCAGGGGTGCCTGGGTGGCTCAGTTGGTTAAGTGTCTGCCTTTGGCTCAGGTCATGATCCCAGGGTCCTGGGATCGAGTCCCGTATCGGGCTCTCTGCTCAGCTGGGAGCCTGCTTCTCCCTCTCCCTCTGCCTGCTGCTCTGCCTTCTTGTGATCTCTCTCTCTCAAATAAATAAATAAAATCTTAAAAAAAGTTATGAAAATACAATCATACATTATGTGACCTCTTGAGTATTTTTTTCCACTCAGCACAGTGCCCTTGAGATCCATGCAAGTTATTGCATATGTTAATAGTTCATTCATTTTTACCACTAAATAGTATTCCATAGTATCTGGTGTACCGTGGTTTGTTTACCTATTCATCCATTTAACAATACTTGAGTTGTTTCTAGTTTTTGGCTATTACAAATAAAGCTGCTATGAACATTCATATACAGATATTTGTGTAAATATAGCTTTACTTATCTCCAGAATAAATACCCAGAAGTATGATTGTTGTATGGTAGTTACATTTTTAGTTTTTTAAGAAGGTGCCAAAATATTTTCCAGGGCAGCTACACAATTTTACATGCTTAAACCGATGTATGAGAGATCTAGTTTCCCCATATCTTCACCAAGATTTGGCTTTGTCACTGTTTTTTATTTTATCCACTCTGACAGGTGTGAAGTGCTATCTCATTGTGGTTTTAACTTGTATTTTCTTAGTGGCTAGTGATATTGACCAAGTATCTTTTCATGTTTTTTACCCATTTTCTAATTGAAATTTTTGGTGTATATTTTATTGTTGGATTTGTGAGTTCTTTATTCTAGATACAAGTCTTTTCTCAGATATGTGGCTTGCAAATATTGTCTACTGTGTGTGCCTTGTCTTTATTTTCTTAAGAGGTGAAAAATTTTTTGTTTTGTTGAAGTAGTTTATCAAAGCTTTTATGGCTCTTGCTTTGGGTGTCATATCTAAGAACACTTCACCAAACCATAGGTCCTGAATATTTTCTCTTATGTTATCTTCTAAAAGTTTTATAGATTTGTGTTTTATATGTAAGTTCATTATCCATTTTGAGTTGATTTTCATATAAGATATGAAGTTTAAGTTGAGGTTCATCCTATACTCAAAAACCTCTGAATGTTTCAACTTCTGGGGAATATGGCAGAGTAGGAAGACCCTAGCCTCACCTCAACCCATGGATACAACTAGATAATGTGGAAAATGACCCTAAAATTGGCAGAATAAACTCCATAACTAAATGCACAGAAGAAGCCACATTGAAGCAGGTAGGAAGGGTGGAGACATAGTTGGAAACTAAACAGACTTGCAGGACTGTCTGCAGGAGGGAAGGATGCCTTGAGCATAGAGAGGGGGAGAGAAACAGACACCATACCAGGAAGCCCAAATGGGGAAGACTAATCCCCATAATGTTTGGCTTTGAAAGCCAGAGGGGTCGAATTTCATGAGTTCTAACAACCAGTGGGAATTAAAACCTGGAATTAAAAGAAAAAATCAGCAGGCTTGGCTCTGGGACAGCTGGTGGGTGAGAGGAAACTGAGTCTCTGCCCTTAAAGAGACAGTACAACCAGCAGCCTGGGGAGATATAGCATAGAAGCAGCAGTTTGAAAGCTACTTGCGGCTTATGGGAGGGAGAATTATTTACTAATCTCAAATCACGTCAAGAGAGGATAGAAATCTCTGGGGAACTCCTCTAGGAACAAAGGAATTTGCAGGTACAATTTCCCTGTCCTAGCCCCCAGTGTAAACACATGACTACCTGCGAGACTTGCTATCTAAATTGCTAGCGTTCCCCACCCTGCCCCACCAGGTTGTGCTTCCACCAACTGGTGCCTCCTGACAACCTAGCTCGGTCCAGGTGCTGCAGGACATCTTCCACAGAGGAACTACTGTGTGAAAAGTTTTTTAACATTGCCTTCTGGCCACTGCAGGTGCAGGGCCTAGCCTGCAGAAGACCATGGGGTGCAAAGCTTACTAGAACCACTGTACTGATGCCCTGCTCCCCACTGGAATGTGCTTCAGCAGATCTGCTCTCTCCAATATGCTCTTGGCCAGATCCCATACAGGGAAGTGCCGCCGGTTTGGCAGTTTGTATGCAGTCCCTAAAATGGCCAGCACCACTCCAAAATGACTCCTGCCTAAAGAGAGTGAAACATAACCACACACAAGAGTCAGATGGGTGCCCCAGCAGTGGTTTGGAGGAAAACAACTGGTCTGACTGCAGACACTGCCCAAGAACAAAGGATATTCAAGGGACAATACAGGGAAAATGCCCTGAAGTTTGGTGCTACTGATCTATGGTGAATACCTGGTCTGATTCAACTCAAGCCCAAGGTATCCCCAGACTAGCTCACGAACACTACAGGAACCAAACAGTCCCCACAAGAAGCAAAGAAAGTCATTGCAGATGACGGGACTGAAGGAAAAATGAGCTCAGCCACAATAGCAGGGTGGATGCATCACACATAGGAGACATCCATGAAGTGCCAGGTTCTGGTGAACAGGGAACACTGAATGGCAGGGCACTATAGGACCTCTTCATAAAACCATTACTTTCAAATGCAGGATATGTAGCTGCCTTTCCTAACACACAGAAACAGACATAGATCATTAGGCAAAATGAGGAGAAACAGGAATATGTTCCAGATGAAAGAACAGGATAAAACCACAGCAAGAGACATAAGCAAAACAGAGACAAGTAATACGCCTGATAGATAATTAAAGTAATGATCATAAAGGTACTCATTGGACTTCAGAAGATAGTGGAGGACATCAGTGAGACCCTTAACAATGAGATAAAAAAAAACCAGCCAACCAGAGATGAAGAACACAATAAATTTAATTAAAAATGCACTAGATGGAATAGATAGAGCAGATGAAGCAGAAGAAGGAATCTGACATGGAGGACAGAGTAATGGAAAGAAACCAAGTGGAGCAGGTGAGAAAAAAAAAAAAAGGAAAATGAGAATAGACTTAGGGAAATCAGGAGCACCATCAAGTGTAATAGCATTCACATTATAAGGATCCCAGAAAGAAAAGAGAAAAAAAAAATGGGGCAGAAAATTCATGTGAAGAAATAATAGCTGAAAACTTCCTGAGCCTGGGAAAGGAAACAGAAATCCAGATCCAGGAGGCATAGCGATCCCCCAACAAAATTAACCCAAGAAGTCCACACTAAGAGAAATAGTAATTAAGATGACCAAAAGTAGTGATAAAGAGAGAATTTTAAAAGCAGCAAGAGAAAAGAAAGCAGTTTTACACAAGGGAAACCCCATTAGGCTACGAGTTGATTTTTCAGCAAAGACTGTATGGGCCAGAATGGAATGGCATATATTCAAAGTGATGAAAAGGAAAAATCTGTAGCCTAGAATACTCCATCCAGCAAGGCTGTCATTCAGAATAGAAGGAGAGATAAAGAGTTTCCAAGAAAAACAAAAGTTAAAAGAATTCATGACCACTAAAGAATCACTACAAAATGTGTTAAAGGGGACACTGAGTGGCAAAGAAAGAACATAAGAAAGACTAATCAAAGCACAAACCCAGTAAAAATAGGTATATCAGAAAAATCAATCAAGGGACTCCCAAAATAAAAGAATGTAAGTATGACACTATATGCCTGGAATGTGGGGAGAAGAAGAGTAAAGAATGGTTCAAATTTAAGGGACCATTAACTTAATAGAAACTACTATATAGAGAAGATGTCACATACAAACTGAGTGGTAACCAATAGGTATGCAAAAAATAAATTGAAAAGAATCCAAGTATATCACTAACAAAAGTCAACTAACTGTAAGAGAAGAGAGTAAGAGGGGAAAAAAAACTATAAAAGCAATCATAAAACAAGTATCAAAATGGCAATAAATACATGCATATCAATAATTACTTTGAATGTAAATAGATTAAACATTCTGGTCAAAAGATATAGGGTGACGTAATGAATTAAAACAAAACAAAACAAAACAAGAACCATCTTGGCTACAAAAGACTCATTTCAGACCTAAAGTCACATGCAGATTGAAAATGAAGGGATGGAGGAGCATTTATTATGCAAATAGATGTGAAAAGAAAGCCAGAATAGCAACATTTATATCAGACAAAATTGTCTTTATTTTTTTCTGTTTTACTTTTTACTTTTTAAAAGTTTTTATTCAAATTCCAGTTAGTTTTTTTAAATTTAATTTTATTTTTTCAGTGTTCCAAGATTCATTGTTCATGTACCACACCCAGTGTTCCATGCAATACGTGCCCTCCTCAATACCCACCACCAGGCTCACCCAAACCCTCACCCTCCTCTTCTCCAAAACCCTCATTTTGTTTCTTAGAGTCCACAGTCTCTCATGGTTCATCTCCTCCTCCGATTTCCCCCAATTCACCCTTCCATTCCTTCTCCCAATATCCTCCATGTTTTTCCTTATGCTCCACATGTAAGTGAAACCATATGATAATTGACTCTCTTTGCTTGACTTATTTCACTCAGCATAATCTCTTCCAGTCCTGTCCATGGTGATATAAAAGTTGGGTATTCATCCTTTCTGGTTGAGGCATAATATTCCATTGTATATATGGACCATATCTTCTTGATCCACTCATCTGTTGAAGGGCATCTTGGCTCCTTCCACAGTTTGGCGATTATGGCCATTGCTCCTATGAACATTGGGGTACATGTGGCCCTTCTTTTCACTATATCTGTATCTTTGGAGTATCAAATTCCAGTTAATTAATATATAGTGTTATTATTGGTTTCAGGTGTACAATATAGTAATTCAACACTTCCATACAATACCCATTGTTCATCATGACAAGTACACTCCTTAATCCCCATCACCTATTTAACCCATTCCTCCACCCACCTACCCTCTGGTAAACACCAGTTTGTTCTTTATAGTTAAGAGTCTGTTTCTTGTTTTGCCTCCCTCTGTCCCTATTTTCTTCCCTTGGCTTCTTTGTTTTGTTTCTTAAATTCCAAATATAAGTTATATCATATAGAATTTGTATTTCTCTGACAGAATAGTCTTTATTTTTTATTTTTATTTTTTACTTGTTTTGATTTTGAACAAAATAGGCTTTTAAAAAAAACTGTAACGAGACAAAGAAGAACACTATATAATCCTTAAGGAGACAATCCAACAAAAAGACATAACAATTATAAATATTTATGTACCTAACATGGGAGGACGCAAATATATCAAGCAGTTAGTAACAAACAAAAGGAAGTAATTGTTTGTAAAACAATAATAGTAGGGGACTGTAACACCCCTCTTACATCAATGGACAGATCATCGAAACAGAAAATAAACAAGGAAACAGTGGCTTTGAATGACACTTGACCAGACAGATTTAACAAATATAGTAAGAACATTCCATCCGAAAACAGCAGAATTCACCTTATTTTCAAGTGCAAATGGAACCTACTCCAGAATAGGTCACATATTAGGCCACAAAACAAGTAACGGCAAATTCAAAAAGAGTGAAGTCATTCCATGCATCTTTTCTGACAATAATACAAGGAAACTAGAATTCAACCACAAGAAAAAATATGGAAAGAGCACCAATACGTGGAGGTTAAATAACATGCTGTTAAACAATGAGGGTGTCAAACAACAAATCAAAGAAGAAATAAAAAATATATGGAGACAGATGAAAATAAAACACAACAGTCCAAAGTCTTTGGGATGCAGCAACCTATTCTTATTCCACAAAGGGTGAAATTGTGCTGAGGAAGGGTCATGGTAGGGCTGTGCTGCACTGAGGAGCTGGGTGAGTGAGCACCGTGGCACATTCAGACAGAGCTCAGTGACAGGTGAGTGTGGAATTTCATGTGGACATTCTGGCTTTAGCATTGCCTGTAATGACCAGCACATCTTCCACAATGGCCGCAGGGAGGAGTGTTATCCTTCGGCATCAGGAACTCTCTGGTGAGAAATTCCTCACACAAGTGCACAGCATCGTCTAGTTGGCAGGCCCTCCCCTGGGGTTGCCACAGACCTGGGTTTCCCCAAGCAGGCCAGGCCAGGTTGAAGTTCAATCGCGCACACAGACATCAGTGTTTGCCCACTTAATCAATGTTATTGGATAGCACAGGCCAGATTTTTACGTAAGAACTAGGCCTCCCTTTCCATGGCTGCTTTTTTTTTTCTTTTGATGTTGAAGGGGTTCTAAGAGAATAAACGACCTAACCTTACATATAAAGGAACTAGAAAAATAAGAACAAACAAAATCCAAAACCAGGAGGAGGAAGAAAATAATAAAGATTAGGGCAGAAATAAATGAAATTGAACCGATGTGTCTTCGTTCTCATTGGTTTCCATGAATTGATTAAGTTCTTTGATTTCCTGATTGACCCAAACATTCTTGAGCAGGGGGGTCTTTAGCTTGCAAGTGTTTGAATTTCTTCCAAACTTTTTCTTGTGATTGAGTTCCAGTTTCAAAGCATTGTGGTCTGAGAATATGCAGGGAATAATCTCAGTCTTTTGGTATTGGTTGAGACCCGATTTGTGACCCAGTATGTGGTCTATTCTGGAGAAGGTTCCATGTGTGCTCGAGAAGAATGAGTATTCTGTTGTTTTAGGGTGGAATGTTCTGTATGTATCTATGAGGTCCATCTGGTCCAGTGTGTCATTCAAAACTTTTGTTTCTTTGTTGATTTTCTGCTTAGATGATTTGTCTATTGCTGAGAGTAGAGTGTTAAGATCCCCTACAATTAACGTATTATTATCAGTATGTCTCTATTTCGGTTAACAGTTGGCCTATGTAGTGGGCTGCTTCCATGTTGGGGGCATAGATATTTACAATTGTTAGATCTTTTTGTTGGATAGATCCTTTAAGAATGATACAGTGTCCTTCTGTATCTCTAACTACAGTCTTTAGCTTAAAATCTAATTTGTCTGATATGGGAATTGCTGCCCCAGCTTTCTTTTGAGGTCCATTGGCATGAAAGATGGTTCTCCAACCCTTCACTTTCAGTCTGGATGTATCTTTAGGTTAAAAAATGCATCTTTTGTAGACAGCCTATGGATGGGTCCTGTATTTTTATCCAATCTGCAACCCTGTGCCATTTTATGGGAGCATTTAGGCCATTCACATAGAAAGTGATTATTGACAGATAAGATTTTATTTTCATCATGTTGCCTGTGAGGTCCTTGTTTCTGTAGTTTGTCTTTGTATATTTTTGTTCTATGTCACTCTTGGGGTCTTTCTCCTTTTATAGAACCTCCCTTAATACAAGATTCATTGTTTATGTACCACACCCAGTGCTCCATGCAATGCGTGCCCTCCTCAATACCCACCACCAGGCTCACCCATCCCCCCACCCCCTCCCCTCCAAAACTCTCAAACCTTCACTCTTAACAGACAACATGATACTCTGTAGAAAACACAAAAGACTCCTTTAAAACATTACTTCAACTGACACATGAATTCAGTAAAGTCACCAGATAGAAAATTGATATACAGAAATATGTTGCATTTCTATACACCAATAATGTAATGACAAAGAAATCAAGGAATCAATGCCATTTACAACTGCAGCAAAACCCATAAGATACCTTGGACTAAGCCTAACTAAAGAGGTAAAAGATCTGTACTCTGAAAACTGTAGAACAATTATGAAAGAAATTGAAGATGACAGAAAGAAAAGGAAAAACATTCCATGCTCATGGATTGGAAGACCAATTATTGTTAAAATGTCTATACTGCCCAGAGCAATGTCCACATTTAATTCAATCCTTATCAAAATACCACCAGCAATTTTCACAGAGGTAAAATAAACAATCCTAAAATTTGTATTGAACCACGAAATTTCCCAAGTAGCCAAAGCAGTCTTCAAAAAGAAAAGCAAAGCTGAAGGTATCACAGTGCCAGACCTCAAGCTATATTACAATTCTGTAGTAATCAAGTTAGTATGGCGCTAGCACAAAAATAGATACATAGATCAATGGAACTGAAGTGGAAACCCAGGAATGGACTCACAATTATATGGCAAACTAACACTTGATAAAGCAGTAAAGAATATCCAATGGAAAAAAGACAGTCTTTTTAAACAAATGGTGTTGGGAAAACAGGACAGGAATATGTAAAAAAATGAAACTGGACTACTTTCTTCCACCATACACAAAAGTAATTTAGAAACGGTTGAAATTCCTAAATGTGAGACAGGAAACTATCAAAATTCTTGAGGAGAATACAGGCAAGAACTTCTTTGATATTGGCCATAGCAACTTCTTGCTAGGCATGTCTCCTGAGGCAAGGGAAACAAAAGCAAAATGACTATTGGGACTTCATCAAGATTAAAAAAAAACTGCACAGTGAAGGAAACAATCAACAAATCTAAAAGGCAACCTTCAGAATGGGAGAAGATATTTGCAAATGACATATTTGTTAAAGGGTTAGTATCCAAAATCTGTAAAGAACTTCTCAAACTCAACAACCTAGAAACAAATAATCCAGTTAAAAAATGGGCAGAAGACATGGATAGGCATTTTTCCAAAAAAGATATCCAGATGGCTAACAGACACATGAAAAGATGCTCAACATCACTCATCATCAGGGAAATGCAAATCAAAACTACAATGAGATTACCTCACATCTGTCAACATGGCTAAAATTAACAACACAGGAAACAACAGACGTTAGTAAGGAGAAAGGGTAACCCTCTCACACTTTTGATGTGAATTCAAACTGGTGCAGCCAACTCTGGAAAACAGTGTGGAGGTTCCTAAAAAAGTTAAAAATAGAACTACCTTATGACCCAGCAATTGCACTACTCTATATTTATCAAAAGGATAAAAAAAAAAATACTGATTCAGAGACACACATGCACCCCGATGTTTATAGCAGCATTATATATAATAGCCAAATATAGAAACAGTACCAATTTCCATCTACTGATGAATGGATAAGGAAGATGTGGAATATATAATGGAATATTACTCAGCCTCAAGAAGAATGGAACCTTGCCATTTGCAATGATGTGGATGGAGTTAGAGTGCATTATGCTAAGTGAAATAGTCAGAGACAGACAAATACTATATAATTTTACTCACGTGTCAAATTTAAGAAACAAAACAGATGAACATAGAGGGTAAAGAAAAGAGAGAGGCAAACTGTAAAACAGACTCTTGGACTATAGAGAAGTAAACTGAGTTTTGTTGGTAGGGAGGTAGGTGTGGGGATGGGCTAAATGGGTGATCGGTATTAAGGAGGGCACTTTTGATGACCAGTGGGTGTTATATATAAGTGATGGATCACTAAATTCTACTCCTGAAACTAATATTACAGTGTATGTTACTTAACTAGAATTTAAATAAGCAACTGAAACAAATGAACAAAAGTTTAAAAAAGAAAAAAGTTTGACTGGAAAGGGGAAATTTCGGGGATGATGGTAAGGATCTATATCTTGGTAGGGAATTCAATTACACAGGTGTATGCATTTGTTAGAATTCTCAAAATGTTATTTTAATATTTGTTTTTTAATGTATGTACATATTTCTTCATGGTAACTGTAAACTTATATTGAATTTTAGATAATGACATGCATACCGAAGTGTATAGTGGTGAAGTTTATTGATGTCTGCTACTTACTTTGAAATGCAATGAACAATAAGAGAGATTAATGGATAGATCGAACAATGGATAGATATATAATAAAATAACTAAAACGTAAATTGTGGAATCTAGATGGTATATGGATGTTCTCAGTAGAAATCTGTTCATTTTTCTATATACAGGGTCAACTTCATGTGTGTGTGACCTGTGTGATCACCCAAGGTTCCAGACTCAGAAGTCCTGAAGTTGATTTAATGCTCTATCATCACTTTTTTGAAGTTCTTAATAATTTCATCTTTAAATTTGTGTTTTGTGAATGAAATCCAGTGGGACAATGGAGCATGCATATGAGCAGGGTAGATACACACAATATGTGTGCCCACTGTTCCTTGCCACTTCATTTGCTTATAGCATTTGTGACGCTCCATAACTCAGAATTCTCGTGGACACACAATATGTGGGAGTTCAGCAAAATTCAAATTGTGTACAAAGTAAACAAGTTACATGTCTGACTGAATTAGTGGGGGCACTTACAACCCCAGGAATCTATACCCTCCATTCAAACCAGAGCTAGCTTTGAATGTAAAAGGAAGGCAATGGCGGTCTAAGAAACATGAATGACATAGGAATCCTATTATGTTCTTCCTAACTCACATAACTTCTCTGTATTAACCAACCTTTATTGCTACATGTAATGATATTGAAGTAAAGAGAAAGATAGGACAAGTCATAGTTCCCTTTCATTTTACTCCTTTATTACTCATCAGCAAACCAAAGGTAGAGAATGTTGGTAAAATGTGTGCATATCAAAAAGTGAAATCAAAAGGAGTTGAATTAGTTTTGTGCAACATTTTACTGTTCTGGTAAGAATAAAACACATATACATGTGAGAGCTATGAGATATGAATTGCATAGTTTCAGTGATTCTGCATATAAGTTAAATGCTCTTATATTTGCATTTATTTCTTATTTTTTAAAGATTTTATTTATTTATTTGACACAGAGAGAGAGATCACAAGTAGGCAGAGAGGCAGGTAGAGAGAGAGGGGGAAGCAGGCTCCCTGCTGAGCAGAGAGCCCCATGTGGGGCTCGATCCCAGGACCCTGAGATCCTGAGATCCTGAGACCCAGGACCTGAGCCGAGGGTGGAGGCTTTAACCCACTGAGCCACCCAGGTGCCCCTTATGTTTGCATTTAAAACTGGTATTGCACAATATAAAAATAAATAGGAAAATTCATGCTTATAATTTAAAATTTTTATTATTCTTTACTTATAACAACATAAAATAACAAATAGAAAACACTATGACAATTTGAGAAAGAGTGCTAGTGAGTGAGAGCATACACCTGAGAACAGAAAAATGAAAAATGGATTATATTTTAGTAACTTTGGCAGGAATTTCCTTGTTTTTTTATTTTTTTAAGATTTATTTATTTGAGAGAGAGAAAGAGAGAGGACAGAGAGGTAGAGGTAGAGGGAGACAATCCTCAAGCAGACACCCCACTGACATGGAGCCTGATGTGGGCTCGATCTCATGATCTGAGATCATGACTTGAGCCAAAATCAAGAGTTGGATGGTTAACTGACTGAGACATCCAGGTGTCCCTCCCTGTTTTTTAAATGATGAGCCTCACATTTTCATTTTGCACTAGCCTTACCAATTATGTTGCTTACTCTGGCTATGTTTTTAAAATTTCTCATAATAAAATGTGGGGAAGAAAATCCTTCCTGTTCTTTAAATCTGAGCTCAAAACTCCTGTGAAGTTTTGTTTTGCCACACCAAACAATAGTAACTTTTGAATTCTTTTAATTCCTAGTGTAAAGATCAGCTCTTCTATTGCCTGACTATGTAGCCATGAGGAGAATACTCTTTCCCTCTCAGGGTTTGTGTCTTATACAATGAAGAGGTTTAACTAGATGATCTTGTCTAAAGGTACTTCCTACTGGGAGACAGCTTCTCTCATTTATACCATTTATTCATTTTTTAATAAGACAGTATTTTTATTTATTTATTTATTTATTTATTTATTTATTTATTTATTTATTATATTTAAAAATTTTTAATTCCAGTATAGTTAACATACAGTGATATATTAGTTTCAGGTGTACAATATAGTGATCTAACAGTCCCCTATTAGTGATCTAACAGTCCCCTATATTAGTCAGTGTTTATGAAGACAAGTGCACTCCTAATCTCCTTCACCCATTTCCCCCTGACAAACTTCCCTTGTAACGATCAATTTGTTCTCTACAGTTAAGAGTCTGTTTCTTGGTTTATCCCTTTTTCTTTTCCTTTGTTTTTTGTTTTGTTTCTTAAATTCCACATATCAATGAAATTCATTGGTATTTGTCTTTCTCTGGCTTACTTTGCTTAGCATTATCCTCTCTAGATCTATCCATATAGTTGTAAATGGGAAGATTTCATTCATTTTATGGCAGAATAAGATTTTATTATATATGTACTACATTTTCTTTACCCATTCATCTTTTGAAGGACACTTGGTCTGCTTCCATGGTTTGGCTATTGTAAATGATGCTGCAATAAACTTAGGGGTGCATATATCCCTTCAAATCAGTGTTTTCGTATTCCTTGGGTAAATATGCAGTAGTGTGATGATTGGATTATAGGATAGTTTTATTGTTAACTTTTTGAGTAACCTCCATACTGTCTTACACAGTGGCTATACTAGTTTGCACTTCCACCAAAAGTGCACAAATGTTTCTTTTTCTCCATCCTTGACAAGATTGTCTCTTGAATTTTTGATTTTAGCCATTCTTTTATTTTTATTTCTTATTTTTATTTTTTTATTTTTATTTTTAATTAACACATAATGTATTATTTGCCCCAGGGTACATGTCTGTGAATCCTCAGGCTTACACATTTCAAAGCACTTACCATAGCACATACCCTCC
>CM052901.1:52392933-52412808 GCA_028534135.1 Potos flavus
TTTTAAATATTTTTAAAAGGTTTATGTTGAGTGAAATAAGTCAAGCGGAGAGAGTCAATTATCATATGGTCTCACTTACGTGTGGAGCATAAGGAAAAACATGGAGGACATTGTGAGAGCGAAGAACCATGAGAGACTGTGAACTCAGAGCAACAGACTGAGGGTTTTGGAGGGGAGGGGGGTGGGGGGATGGGCGAGCATGGTGGTGGGTATTGAGGAGGGCACATATTGCATGGAGCACTGGGTGCGGTACACAAACAATGAATCTTGTAACACTGAAAAAATAAAATAAAAGTATTTGGGGGGAAAAAAAGGTTTCTTCATTTTGTGTCAACAAACCACTACATACATCATAGTACCAAACAAACACATAAGGATCTACTGTGTGTGTATCTAACACACTGCTGGGCATTAGGGGAAATAAACAAAATGTAGAGACCATCACTTTCCTTTAAGCACTTATAATTTAGGTTGAGAGACAATAGAAAGAAAACTGGCTTAGGGGTCAGCAGATCTGGTTTTGTCCAAATCACTTCTCTCCCCCAGATCACGGTTTCTTCATCAATAACATGAAAGAGAGTGTACTAGGATCTCCAAGTTGCCCCATTAGCCCAAATACACTGTGGTTTTAGGTTTCTATGAGGAGAAGGAGATGTGAGATCATTAATTTGTTTTGAAATGGGGATCTCAAGCAATTCCAAAAATAAGAATAATCATGTTCATTTTCTACCTCTGAATCAGACAGTCAGATATTAGCTGGAAACTCAAGACAGAATGAGTTTGTGATCAAGTGGGGTGAGTGAGCCTCCATTTTCCTTCATGGGTATATAAATGGATGTCAAATCTTCCCATGGAGATGATATCTTGTTTGACAACTGAAAATTTTCCATTCTTCTCCCCTTTCTGCAGCCTAATTTCTCAAATACTGCTGAAGTATCAGTGAAACGTAGGCCCTCTGTGGGGTACTCACACAGCCAGTTGATGGGGCCCTAGTCATCCCCTCCATCTACAAAGCAGTTGGCTTCCCAGAAGGTCTCTCTTTCCTTTATTACTATCTCATACATTGCCTAGGTTAGTTTTTGCTGATTTTATTCTAATGCATGGGATGGAGCTAAGACATATATATGAAAATAATTAGTAAACAAGCTCAGTATAATATGTTGTATTAATTCATTCAACAAGAATGTATTGAGCACCTAGTAGGTGATCAAGAGTGAATGAGAAAATCATGGTCCCCATTATGGAGTTTACTTCAGTGACTAACCAAAAAAAAAAAAAAAAGAGTAAACCAACATATGAATAAAATATTTGTAAATTATACATTCTATGAAGTAAGTAAGGTACTAAGAGAATAATATGGGAGCTACATTACAGGAATCTGAAGAAGGTGACAGTTGTACTGAGACCTAAAGTATAAGAAAGATTCAGGCATGGGTAAAATGGGAGGTTGACTAGTCCAGGCAGTGAGAAAGTCATGTGCAAAGGCCCTGTGGTAGGAAGTAGCTTGGTGGTTTGAGATAAGGCTAGTGTGGCTGGAGCATAGTGAGTCCCAAGGAGTGGTGGGGCATTAAGCTAGTAAGATAGGCAGGGGCCATATTACAGAGGGGTTTTTTGGACTTTATTCCAAGTGAGATGGAAGGCCACTGGGAGGTTTTAAGACAAAAATAACATGACTTGGCTTACATTTTTAAATAACTGTGGATGCTATATGGATGATGGACAGTAGATATAATGTATCTGGATTTCTCTATGCAAATGTAAGTACATAAGTAATTGTGGAAACAGGGATACAGTTTAGGAAGCTGTTGCAATAGTTCAGGAGAGAATGATGGTATCGTAGACCAGCGTATTGGCAGTAGAAAAAAGTTAATGGGTCCAGCATATTTTAGAGGTAAAATCCAGAAAACTTAAGTGAGGGATTAGACATAGGAATTAAGGGAAGAAGAATGCATCAAGGATGACTCCCAGGTTTCTGGTTTGAGAAATTTTAGCACAGAATTCCCCCTGAAGCAGCCAGTCTGACCAAGAGAAAGAGCAAGAATTTACCATAGTCCTCAATAAGAGGTCACAATCGTTTTTTATTTTTTTTATTTTGGGTTTTTTTTTCACTATCCAGATTCCTTTTGAGATGATTAGTAACTATCTACACCTAGGCAAAACTATTGTTACAATTTTTAGGTCTATAACTTTTCTCTAAGTCTCACCTGCTTACAGGTAATAATAGAGGTCACCTAACAGTAATAACCCACATTTCATCAGCTCTGGTTCATACCTGCATAATGCAAGACCTCAGGTCCTTGAAAACTTCTCCCACGCATTTATGGGAGTCCTTGGGGATATCTCACATGTGTTCGCCACCAGTGCTCACACATTTTAGGTATCCAATTCCGTAATTAGAGTCATTTTATCCTTGCTGACTCTGAAATATGAAAAAAAACTGTAATGTGAAAATAAATGTTTAATGTATATGCAAACTTCAATCACCATTACTTTTAATATTCATAAAAAGTTGCACCACATTTGAAAACAATTTGTGGGTTATATTTTCTCACTTCACAAGAATTCCCAAGTATACATGATGATTACTTAGAAATCATACCCAATTATAAATTAAAGAAGCTTGCTGTAACCAAATAATTTCAAAAGAAACATTTAAAAAAATCTTTTCTAATTTTTTATTGCAAAAAATTTTATTTCATGTGTATTATGAGTGCATTTTATTACGTTTGATATGATGATGGGTGGAAACTTCAAACCCTAGAGCCTATAAACATTTGTAAATGTCCCTACCCACAAGAAATGCCCACTGCTCTTAAAGCTATTTGCAAGCAACACCTTCCCACTGTCACTGTTCCACGGCCAACTGTGAGTTGAGGTTGTTTGCAGGTGCTCCAAAGCTATAAATTTTCTTTTTCCCAGAGCATTTCTGGATTCTCTAGAATTCTCAGGGCACCAAAATCACATTTTATTACACACAGTTATAGGGAAAACAAGTCTACTTATTTCCACACAATATTTCAGCTCTGAAACACCTGTACTTTATGACCCAGGGCCTCTCAGACTCCCATAATTAATCTTCACCTCCTACCTGTAGATTAGAATCCATGGAGCTATCTGGTTTTCTTCCCAATCCTAGGTACCAGCATAAAGCTGTCTCTTCATTCTTCCCTAAACAACAAAATAAAACAAATTCCCTGAAGGCCTGGCCCAACAGTAAAGACTAGCCTTGCATGAATAATGGTTTAAGCTCAAGATGACCACCACCACAGATATTTCAAAGAATGAAACATTGCTTTCAGCCCACACCAGTCTTTCTTTTTCTTCTGCTTCCAGAGCAACTAGATGTCTTTCAGATTTCTGAAGAGATGTTGGAGACTCTAAGATGTGGTATGAGCCACTCTTATTCCTTAAGAGCCAGGTCACTCTGGGTTGGTATTAACTTCATAGGGGTACTAGGCCTAAAGCTAAGAAAAGTAAATATAAAGTATTTTTACAGTCTACTATGTAATCTACAAAGAACATTCATATACATTGTCTCATCTAATCATCCCAATAACCCTTTAAGGTAGGTAGTTCCATTAGTCCCTTTTAATAGAAGAAGAAATGGAGACCCAAAAAGGTAAAAGGATGGTCCAAAGTTTCTCAGCTGATAGGAAGAAGCTGGAATTTGAGTATAGGTCCTCTGACTCTTTTGAGTTATTTCCATAACATGCTTTAAGTTGGTATAAGGGCATTATTATTGGGTTTAATCCTCCACTAAGCCCAGTAATTCCTAAATCTGAGTATACATCAGGAGCATGGGAGGACTTTAATAAATGTTTAATAAATGCAGATTTCTGGGCACCATTCCCAGAGTTATTGATTCAATAAGTCTGGTGTGAGCTTGAGAATTTGCATTTCCAACAAGTTCCCAGGGGATATTGATGCTGCTTATCTGGGGACCACACTTTGAGAACCACTGGTATAAGGCAGTATTAAGAGCTGGATGAGCTATTATGCAACCATTAAAAAGGATAACTATAAAGACTGTGTAGCAACAGAGAAGATGTTTTAGTATGTTGTTAAGGGCTGACAATAAAGAAGATAGTGGAAAGATTGTTAGACTAAAAGTAGTGCCTCCTTAATTATACATGCAAAGATTTAATGGCATATTGTAGAATTCTAGACTGACTTCTAGCACCCTTATCATCTACCTTACCCTCCTATTAATCACGATGCATACAGAATAAGAACATACAGCAGGATATAGAAAAGTCTGTGATCAGGCCAGAGTGCTGAGGAGAACATAGAAAAGGAGGAACATTAGCCTTTCCTTTGAGGAGTTTATACTCAAGTTAGGGGTCTGAAACAGATACATAGGAAAGAGTGTGCCAATCACCATTTAATATTAAAGGTCATAAGTGCTAAAAGAGTACAAGGGAGCTTATATGGTCTGAAGATGATCTGGAGGCGGTAGAAGTTGAAATTGAATAGTGAGTGGAATTTAAATAAGAGGATAGTGAGGTAGTGTAAACAAAAATACAATGACATCTTTGGGGACCAGTGACGAGACTGTTTTGTCTAGAGAACATGTGAGAGATGAGGTGGGAAAGGTAGGTAGAGAAGAGACTGCAGAATCCTGATTTCTGGGCCTAGAATTCTGGGGTTTAGTGTATATGTACTAGTATATGTACTATTTTTAAGAAGGAAGTGCCATGATGAAAGCTATTTTTAGAAAAATTGCATCTCACAAGATAGACTACAAGGCAGGAAGTCTTTGCAGTAATCCAACTGTGACTAAGAGCAAATATTCTTTAATTAAACTTATAAATAGATGAAGATTTTATTTTTAATCTTTGAAAAGATTGAAAAAAATAAAAGCTGTTCTCCCTGGCTCTCTGATTATCTCTGTCCCAAAATTACAATTTCTTCATTGCATATGTAATATACATGGGTTCTCTTTTCCAGAGGGTAAACATGTCATGCTTCCTTGCCTCTCTCATGCCTAGTGCTCAAACGAGTTGTGTAACCAACATTTGGAGTAATTCAGGAGAAAGGAAATTCTGACCTCATCAAGACTCAGAAGATTAACCCCACACAAACACATCAATAGATCATTTAGAACAACTAAGAGCACCAAATTTATGTAAATGTCACTGATAAAAACCAAAACAAAGATGTTTTACCAAATCCAAACAAGGTGTGGAAATCACACACAAGACGGATGGCCTAGCATGGCAATACAGTTCTCCTCTCTGCCCAGAGATCAATGTTCTGAAAGACTTCTTCAGGAATTAAGAACCACAAACTTTTAGATACTTCATATGTTTACACTTAGTCTCCTAACAAGAGTAATAATGACCACTCAAAGAGAATTCACATACCACAAACAGGTTGGTTTGTATTCATTGAGCAGCAAGGAAGCACCCACTATATTCCAAGCACTATACTACATACTAGGTTTATGGAAAGAAAGAAGACACATATTCTGCCCTTCCAGAGCTTATAGTAGAAAAAGAAATAAGAGATAGGAGAGCAATGGGAAACTTCATTACTTACATTACCAGGAGGTCTTTTGGAAAGCTCTGTAGAATATTTTGCTGGGCTTCCTCCGGCCTAGTGAAGGGAAAACTTTAAAAATCTGGCCATTTTTCACATACATGTAAGGATTCCATACGTCCAGCTGCAGCAGCTATCTTACAACCATGAGGCAATAAGAATGAAGACAAAAAGCCATATACTGAAAATGATGGGACAGGGTGGAGGTAATTTAAACCCGTAATGACATCATTGAACCACTGAATAAACCCTAGAATCACCACCTCCAAATTTCTTGATAAGTAAACAAAAACATCCTTATGGTTTAAATAACTGTTAGGTTTTCTGATACCTGCAGATGAAAGCATTACTGAGATAAGAACTGTCATTTATTGTGCTTCACTATTTGCCAAGAAGAACATGGTGTTTAATATATTTTATCGTATTTAATTTAATCCTCACAACACCACCATGGGATAGATGTTATCACTTTTTTTTTTACCAGTAAAGATTAATGAGAGGTCAGTGTATTGCCTAAGGCCACAAAACTATCAGGTGATAAGAACAAGACACAAATTCATATATGTCCAACTCTAAAACTGTTTCTTGTAAAAATATATTCATAACTATAATACATGATAGAAAATGAAAAGTACCTTAAGTAATCCAGTCAAGAAATGGGCAGAAGACATGAACATTCACTTCTCCAAAGAAGAAATGCAAATGGCTAACAAACACATGAAAAAATGCTCCACATCACTTACCATCAGGGAAAAACAAATCAAAACCACAATGAGATACCACCTGACACCAGTAAGAACGGCTAAAATTAACAAGACAGGGAACAACAAATGTTGGCAAGGATGTGGAGAAAGGGGAACTCTCTTACAGTGTTGGTGGGAATGCCAGCTGGTACAGTCACTGTGGAAAACAGTATGGAGGTTTCTCAAAAAGTTAAGTTAAAAATAGAACTACGCCCTGACCCAGCAATTGCACTACTGGATATTTACCCCAAAAATACAGATGTGTGAAAATAAGGGGCACATGCACCCCAATATTCATAGCAGCAATGTCCACAATAGCCAAACTGTGGAAGGAGCTGAGATGTCCTTCAACAGATGAATGGATAAAGAAGATGTGGTTCATATATACAATGGAATATTACTCAGCCATCAGAAAAGATGAATACCTACCACTTGCATCAACATGGATGGAACTGGAGGGGATTATGCTACGTGAAATCAGTCAGAGAATGACAATTACCATACGGTTTCACTCATATGTGGAACATAAGGAATAGTGTGGAGGACAATAGGGGAAGGGAGGAAAAACTGAATGGGAATAAATCAGAGAGGGAGACAAATAACATGAGACTCTTGACTCCAGGACACAAGTTGAGGGTTGTGGAAAGGGAGGTGAGTGGGGGGATGGGGTATCTGGGTGATGGACATTAAGGAGGGTACATGATGTGATGAGCACTGGGTGTTATATGCAACTAATGAATTATTGAACATTATATCAAAAACTAATGATGTACTATACATTGTCTAATTGAATTTAAATAAAACAAAAAGAAAAGTACCTTAAGAGCTTAGAGATAAAATAAGTCTTGAGAATTAGGCCGAAAAAAAGATTATTTAAAAAGAAGTGGTAAGTATTATAAAGGAAGTAACATTTAAGCTGGGCCCTAAAGAATGGGTAGGGCTTGTTTACTTAAAAGGAGAAAATAAAGCAGAATAGCCTGAGCCAGTAATTATTATCTCTTGTTGTTTTTTAGTCAAACTCTTTTGAGAACCTATGGACTCTCTCCTCCAGAAAAAAAAAAAAAAATCACATATTTCCAGACTCAAAAAGTTTTGCAGATAATTTGTATATGTTCATGGACCCCTTGACACTCTTCTATTAATAAATGGATTCCATTGACTATAGATTCTAAACAAAAGAAACAACATGAAGAAAGTCACTAAGACAGGATAGCATAAAGTATATGGATAAAGCAGTACATAGTTTGGCTGGTCACCTGGGTGGCTCAGTCAGTTAAGTGTCTGCCTTTGGCTCAGGTCATGAGCCAGGATCTCAGGATCCTGGAATCGAGCCCTGCATCAGCCTCCCTGCTTAGCAGGCAGTCTGCTTCTCCCTCTCCCTCTGCCCCTCCCCTCTGCTTCTGCTCTCTCTCTCACCTTTCTCTCTCTCTCTCTCTCTCTCTCTCTCTCTCAAAATAAATAAATAAAATATTTTTAAAAATACAGTTTGGTTGAAGTATACACTGCTTAGATAGCAGTGGTGGAAATAATGTTATGAAAATAAATAATAGTATTGGAGGGCCTTGGATGCACTCTTAGTAAAAATGCGTCAGAAGAGATTACGTTAGTGAAAATGGCAGAGTAAGGAGTTCCAAGTTCCCATCCCTTCTCAGAAACAAACAAACAAAAAATGATCAGAAAATGTTAGTACCAATTTTATCAGAACTCTAGAAAAAAAAAATCAAAGGCTTATAGCAAACAAGTGAATGCTGAATCAAGGAAAAGGTGACTGAAACAAAGTAAGAGAACTTTGAGGCACTTGAACTTAAATTTGCCCAACCCCTCTTCCTGGTGTAGTGGCTATATTGAAGATGCCAGTCTGCATTCAGGTGTAGACACCTGGTTTCTGGAAGGACAGAGTGGAACTTTTTCATAAAAAATTGTGTTTATCAAATCAACGTACAGAAATCTACTGTATTTCTATATGCTAATAACGAAGCAGCAGAAAGAAAAATTAACAAAACAATCTTATTTACGACTGCCCCAAAATAATAAAATACCCAGGAAGAAACTTAAACAAGGAGGTGAAAGACTTGTATTCTGAAAACTGTAAGACATTGATGAAAGAAATTGAAGACAACACAAACAAATGGAAAGAGATTCTATGCTCATGGATTAGAGGAACAAATACTGTTAAAATATCCATACTACTACCCAAAGCAATCTACAGATTTAGTGAAATTACTATTAAAATATCAATAGCATTTTTCAGAGAAATAGAAAAAACAATCATAAAATTTGTATGGGACCACAAAAGACCCTGAATAGACAAAGCAATCTTGAAAAAGAAAAGCAAAGCTAGAGGTATCACAGTTCCAGACTTCAAGTTGTATTACAGAGTTGTAGTCAAAATAATATGGTACTGGCACAAAAATAGACACATAGATTAATGGAACAGAATAGGGAGCCCAGAAATAAACCCATGATTATATAGTCAATTAATCTTCAGCAAAGCAGGAAAGAATATCCAATTGGTAAAAAAACAGTCTCTTTAACAAATCGTGTTGGGAAAACTGGATAGCAACATGCAAAAGAATGAAACTGGACCACTTTCTTACACCATACACAAAATAAACTCAAAATGAATTAAGGACCTAAATGTGGGGTCTAAAACCATAAAAATCCTAGAAGAAAGAACAAGTAGCAATTTCTCTGATAACTGCCATAGCAATATCTTCCTAGATATGTCTCCTGAGGCAAGGGAAACAAATGCAAAAATAAACTATTGGGACTATATCAAAATAAAAAGCTTCTGCTTTTCTGGGCAGCAAAGAAACAACCAACAAAACTAGCAGACAACCTGCTGAATGGGAGGAGATATTTTCAAATGACTTATCTTATAAAGAGCTAGTATCCAAAATATATAAAGTACTTCTAAAATAACACATACATACACACACACACATACACAGTCCAGTTTAAAAATGGGCAGAATACATGAAGAGACATTTCTCAAAAAAAGACATACAAATGGCAAACAAACACATGAGAAGATGCTTAATATCACTCACCGTCAGGAAATGCAGATCAATAGCACAATGACATATCACCTCACAGCTGCCAGAATGGCAAAAATCAAAAACAAGAAACAACAAGAACAACAAGTGTTGATGAGGATGTGGAGAAAAAGGAGCTCTCATGCAATGTTGGTAGGAATGCAAACTAGTGCAGCCACTCTGGAAAACAGTATGGAAGTTTCTTTAAAAATTAAAGATAGAGGGGCACCTGGGTGGCTCAGTGGGTTAAAGCCTCTGCCTTCAGCTCAGGTCATGATCTCAGGGTCCTGGGATCGAGCCCCGCATCGGGCTCTCTGCCCAGCAGGGAGCCTGCTTCCCCCTCTCTCTCTGCCTACTTGTGATCTCTCTCTCTGTCAAATAAATAAATAAAATCTTTAAAAAAAAAAAAAAAAATTAAAGATAGAATTATTATATGATCCAGTAACTGCACTACTGGGTATTTACCCAAAGAATATGAAAACACTAATTCAAAAAGATGTATGTACCCCTATGTTCATAGTAGCATTATTTATAACAGCCAAGATATAGAAACAGCCAAGATATAGAAACAGCCCAGTGTCTGTTGTTAGATGAATGGATAAAGAAGATGTATATATTATAGTATATATGTATATATATATATATATATATATATATATATACACACACACACATATATATATACATAATATACGTATATATACATAAACATATATGTAATATATGTAAATATATTACATATATGTTTATGTATATATGTATATGTTTGCATATTGTTATATATACTATATTATATAATGTATATATACATTTGTATATTACATTATATATATAATAGAATATTACTCAACCATAAAAATATGAAATCCTGCCATTTGCAACAACATGGATGGAGCAAGAGAGTATAATGCCAAGTGAAATAAGCCAGTCAGGGAAAGACAAATACCATATGACTGCACTCATATGTGGAGTTTAAGAAACAAAGCAAATGAACAAAGGGGGGAAAAGAGACAAACCACCACCACCAACAACAACAACAAAACAGACTCTTAACTATAGAGAACAAACAGATGGATACCAGAGGGGAAGGAGGTGGAGGTATGGGTGAAATAGGTGAAGGGGATTAAGAGCACATTTATCTTGATGAGCACTGAGTAATTTCTGGAATCGATGAATCACTATATTGAACACCTGAAACTAATATAACACTGTGTATTAACTACACTGGAAGTAAAATAACAATAAAAAATTATGTTTGTCAGTTTTAACCCCTTTAGGGGTTCATTAAAGAAATGCCACAAAGGCACTTGATTTTTTTATGTAATCTCTCTTTTCAGGGCAGGCAAGTGGCCATGCGGAGGGCATTCCTTGAAAAAATAGAAAGGCAAATGAAGAAGCTGCTGCAAGTGGAGGCAAAAAAAAAAAAAGTACAGCTATGCAAATATTAACATGATGAAAGCCTGGAAGGAAAAGCTGAAGTTACTTTGGGAAATAAGGGCTGTGAAAAAAGATCTTATGTTCTATAAACCTAAATTTGTTCTAAAATGTAAAGTCTATTAATCAAAAAAACTAATAAAGGATTAACTAAATGAACTTACCAAGAGATTGAGCACTGGAGAAAAAAAGTATTACTGAAGTTGATATTAATAGGAACTATCTAAACTGAAAGACAAAGAGAAATAAGAACAGCAAGTGACAAAATTTCTTCGTATTAACAAGGAATCTAAGAGCTTTCCAAGGATAGCACAAATGTTCGGATAAGATGTGAGAGGACCCTTAGCTTTCACCTCTGGCTGATCTTTTTTTTTTTTTTTTTAAGATTTTATTTATTTGACAGAGAGAGACATAGCAAGAGAGGGAACACAAGAAGGGGGAGTGGGAGAGGGAGGAAGCAGGCTTCCCGCCAAGCAGGGAGCCCGATGCGGGGCTCGATCCCAGCACACTGGGATCACGACCTGAGCCGAAGGCAGATGCCCAATGACTGAGCCACCCAGGCGCCCCAACTCTGGCTGATCTTTAGGTTCAGGGCAAGCAGAAAATGAAGGCTCAAGCTGTGTAGTAAGCAGACTGGCTTAGTCTTAAAAGGGTGCCCGAAGACAAAGACAATATACAAAGACTGAAACAGCTTTTAATTTAGGTGTCTATAAAAATCACAGTCAAATCACTATCTGACCAACACCTAAAGGAACAGAGACATCAGAGACCATACAAAACAAAGAATATGATCTTTTAAAATTAGTTTAAAAAAATAGTCACTAAACACATAAGACCCACAACAGGAACAATAATAACAACTGCAGAGGGAGTAGAATCTGATTTCCACAGTTAAAACATTATAATATTCAAAATATCCACTTTTAATCAAACAAAAAAAAAACGAGGAATGAAAAGGAACAAGAAATCATGTCCCATTAATAGGAAAATAAATAAATAAATTGACAGAAACTATCCCTGATGAAGCCCATACATTGCACTTACTACTGAAGGACTTTAAACCAACTGTCTTAAGTATGCTCAAGGAGCCTAAAGAAATCATAAAAAAAGAACTAAAGGAAACCAGGAGAGTGACATCCCAAAAATAGAGAATATCCATAAAGAGATAGAAATAATAAATAGGAACTCAAATAGAAATTCTAGAGCTGAAAACTACAATAAGTGAAATGAAAAATTCACTAGAAGATTTCAACAACATATTTGAGCAAACAGAAAAGAATCAGCAGACAGGAAGACAAGGTAATTGAAAATATTCCATATGAGAATATGTAATAAAAAAATAAAGAAAAATGAACAGAGCCTAAGAGAACTGTGGGAGACCATCAAGTGTATCAACATACAATGTGATAATGGGAGCCCAGAAGGAGAGGAAAGGGAAGAGGAGAATATTTGGAGAAATAATGGCTAAAAAACTTCAAAAGTTGATAGAAGACATGATCTACATATATATAAAGCTCAATGAACTCCCAGTAATAAAAAAAAAAAAACTAGACCCATACTAAAACACATTATAAACAAAATGTTGAAAGACAAAGACAAAGAATCTTGAAAGGAAGATGGAAGTAATACATAATGTACAAGGCATAGTCAAAAATATTAGCAGCTGAGGGCGCCTGGGTGGCTCAGTGGGTTAAGCCCCTGCCTTCAGCTCTGGTCATGATCTCAGGGTCCTGGTATCAAGCCCCAGCATCGGGCTCTCTGCTCAGTGGGGAGCCTGCTTCCGCCTCTGCCTGCCTCTCTGCCTACTTCTGATCTCTTTCTCTCTGTCAGATGGATAAATAAAATCTTTTAAAAAAAAATATTAGCAGCTGATTTCCTAACGGAAACCATGGACCATAGAAGGAGGTGAGATGACATTTAAAGTGCTAAAAGAAAAAGAAAACTGTCAACCAAATATTTGATAGTCAGCAAAGCTATCCTTTAAAAAATAAGAGAAATTAAGGCATTCTCAGATAGGTGAAGCTGAGAAACAAACCTGCCCTACAAGAAATGCTAAAGGGAGTTATTTAGACTAAAATGAAATCTCACTAGGCAGTAAATTAAAGCCATTTGAAGATCCACTTGGTCCTTGAACACTACAGATTTCAACTGTGCAGGTCCACTTATACTCAGGATTTTTTTTTAACCAATAGCACAGAGGACCATAGGGTAAGGGAGGGAAATCTGAAGGGGGAGAAATCAGAGAGGGAGATGAACCATGAGAGACTATGGACCCCGGGAAATGAACTGAGGGTTTCAGAGGGGAGGGGCTGGTGGGGAGGGAGTAACAGGGTGATGGGTGTTAAGGAGGGCATGTGTTGTGATGAGCACTGTGTGTTATACGTAACTAATGAATCATTGAACACTACATCAAAAACTAATGATATACTATAGAGTGGCCAAGTGAACATAAAAAAAAAATTTGACAGCAAAAGCTACAAAACATTTATTTACAAATACCTACCCCAGACTCCATGAAACCAAATTAAAAGCAAGTGATGCAGAGGTCACACCTGATTCCCTCTGAGTACCCAGGGAGGTCTGCTGAGGCCATTAGCAGCCCCAAGGTGCCCTAGGCCTGGGCAGGGCTGCAGGTCGCCCTGTGTGCCAACAAAGTGGTCAGGTTGGGCACCCAGGGGCGGCAAAGAGGAGGTTGGGCTGAAGCAGAGGAACAGGCCTGGAGGGCACGAACAGTACTGCACAGGGAACCCTGCACTGTGGTCATGCACTGAAATCTCAGACACCAATCTGAGCAGCCATGCAGGGCTGTGTCTACAAGGGAGAGCAGCAGCAGCTGAATCTTGCACATAGCTTTTATTTTGTTTTGTTTTGTTTTGTTTTGTTTTGTTTTGTTTTGTTTTGTTTTTATCAGAAAAGCAAGGACAGATTCCTCAAAGTGTGGGAAAGGAGTACAAATGGATGGCAAATATCTTGAAGCCATAAAGAAGGCCTGCATTCTCCCCTACACAGAGGCACACAGGGAGATAGTCATGAGATAAGGGAGAAGCTAACAATGTTTGGGCTAGCAATTGCCAGGTGCAGAAAGGGAGATTGAGGATTACATTCTTTCATAGCTCCTAACCTATGCCCTGCCCCTGGGGATCGTGGGATTCTGCTCCTTCCAGGCCATTGCATTCAACAGCCTGAGAAGAGGAACGCTGCTGCCATTTCAGCTGCTTCCACAATCACCCTTTAGGGCTTACAGTATGTTTTCTAAGAATAACTACACACTGCACCATGCTTCTACCAACCCCCAAGTCCTCTGGCTTCAGGCTCCTCCCAGACGAGGAGTAGACCACCTCCTATGGCAGTGCTCTAGCCCCATGGCCTCCAAGAGGCTGGCACATTTATATGTGCCCATAGCCATCAATTACCACAGGCTGGTGGTACACCCCCAGGCATACAGGGCAGCAGTACTACACTTCTCCTGGGCCTTTTAGACAGCTGCTGCTGCTGAGCCAAAACCACCAGGCTGTGGAACACCGCCATCCTGCAGCCACTCCTGATGCCTGACACGTCTGTTTCAACAGCCTATACCTGGATTATTTTCAATAAATGTACATACAGTACTATAAATGTATTTTCTCTTCCTTATGATTTTCTTAATAACATTTTTTGCTAACTTACTTCATTGTACTAATGCAATATATAACACAAATAACATACAAAATATGTTAAATGACTTGTTTATATTAATGGTAAGGCTTCTAACTGGCTACAGTAGGCTATTAATAGTTAAATTTGACTTTGGGGAAGTCAAGAGTTATAACAGGTTTTCAACTGCATGGCAGCTGGTGGCCCAACTCCTGTGTTTTTCTTTCTTTTTTTTTCCCAAATACTTTTATTTTTTCAGTGTTACAAGATTCATTGTTCATGTACCACACCCAGTGCTCCATGCAATACATGCGCTCCTCAATACCCACCACCAGACTCGCCCAACTCCCCACCCCCACCCAACTCCTGTGTTTTTCAAAGATCAACTGTATAAAGAATCTTGGCAAAAGTAAATACACAAGTCAATATATACACTAGTATTATTACATTTTACTATGTTTGTCCTTTTTGTTTCTATTTCATTTAGAAGACAAATGGATAAAAGAGTGATTATAAATCTATATTGAGAAGAAAATATAAAGATATAATTAGTGACATTAACAACAAAAAGGGAGAGTAACAAACTTATATAAAAGCAGAGATTTGGAGGGAGGCAAGATGGCAGAGAAGTAGGGAACCCCATTTCAACTGATCCCTTGACTTTAGCTGGGTATCTATCAAGCCATTTGAACACCCACAAAATCAGCCTAAGATGTAAGAATATATATCTGGATCCCTACAAGCAGAAAAGCGACTGCTTTTTGCAAGGTAGGATGTGCAGATTCATAAATCTGTGGGGACATGTCAGAAGATTAACAGAAGGGGGAAGGAGCCTCCAAAAGCTGGATCCTGGGAAGTGATATAACACTGGAGTGCAAAATTGGAACCCTCTGAAATCTGCTCTAGTGAGAGATATCCCTCTCTGAAAAGATCTCTGGAAATGAAAAGGTAGAATTCTAGGTAGGACATTGCGGTCTTGGAATCCGAGGAGTCAGAGTGAACGAGGGGCCTGAGCAGGTAGAGTGTCCAAGCAGTGGAGCCAGGAAGCAGGTTATGGTCAGCAAGCCCAGAAGGGGACACTCAGCTCCAATCACCATAAACCATGAGATGGGCTGGTCAATAACAGCTCTTTTCCTGAGCAGCCTGAAGAAGCCTAGAACCTGCAAATGACTGGGCAAAAGCTTGCAGGGCGGTAAAGGCACAGAAAGGACATTAGAGAAGTACACAGACATGATCCAGGAGCTTCAGGTGCACATGCAAGTCAGCCTCTGCTCGAGGTTTTATAGTCACAAAAGGGCAATGGCACTCCCGGGAACCTGGGACTACCTCTGAGTAAGTTGCACTGGGCGTGCACAATGGGAGGCTGCAGTTTTTGCTGCACATAGAAGTAGAGACCGTTTGTCCAAAAGGGTTTATTAAAGAGGGCAGATTGCAATCTTTCTACTCTGGGTCAGAGGTTTGGGTGTGGCCATTTTTGTTCTAATCCTCTGAAGAGGTACAGAAAGCCTCCAGGGAACAAAAGCCACACAGAGGACCAGTTTCCACTGAGCCCATCCCCCGACAGGGGGTGGGACAACTACACACAGGCAGGGATACCTGAGAAATAGTGCAGCAGGCCCCTCCTCCAAGACAGTCTAGAAAAACAGGTGGATGACAACCCTATGGATCCCATAAGACTGTAAAATTCCAACACCAGGAAAAAATATTATATTGAACTCCAGGTGATGCCTCAAGACTCATTTATTTTTCAGATAAAATTCTCATTTTCTTTTTTTCCTTCATATGCTTCCTTTTTATGCCTTTTCTTCTTTTCCTTTTACTTTTTTCTCATTTCAATTAGATATTTATTATAACAACTTATATTTCATAATTGCTTTTTAACTGGTATTTTTTCACATCTGTATTTTTATAAATATTGCTTCATTCTAGTTCTTTTTTCACTCTATTCAATTTTAATAGATATTATAATATAGATAATAATAATAGATATTCAATAAATATAAGATATCTATACCTATATAGATATGTATAAGTTCTACTTTCCTTGCAATTTTGGGATGTAATGTCTTTTAACACACACACCAAAATTCACCCAGGAACAAGTGAAACACCCTGCTATGTCCACACTGCAAGATTGTAGTCACTCTTCCTCTCCCCACCTTTTTGTTAAATTTTACTCCTGTGATTCATTTTGGCTTTGTTTTTCTGTGGTGGCTTCTGACCACTCCAGACTTTTCTAGGGTGCATCTTGCTTGGGTTATGGTTGATATTTTGGACTCTGTTCATTTGTCAATCCATTATTCTCTGGACAGAATGACAAGAAGGAGGAACTCACATGAAAAAGAACCAGAGGCAGTGTTCTCTGACACAGAGCTAATCGATATAGATATAAGTAAAATGTCAGAGATAGAGAGGAAGCAAGATGGCGTAAGAGTAGGAGACTGAAATATCATCAGGTCCAGGAGTTCAGCTAGATAGTTATCAAACCATTCTGAACACCCACAAACTCAACAGGAGATAGAGGAGAAGAAGAACAGCAATTCTAGGAACAGAAAATCGAACACTTTCCAGAAGGTAGGACATGCAGAGAAGTGAATCTGAAGCCACAGGAAGATAGACCGTGGGGGGAGGGGCCAGCTCCTGGCAAGTGAGAGAGCAGCTGGGGCACAAAATTGGAACTTTTAGAAGTCTGCTCCACTGAGGGACATTGCTCCATAGGCTAAGCGGGGGGTGGAGCCCTCACGGGAACAGTGTGGTCTCAGGACCCACAGGGTCACAGAAAGACAGAGGGTGCCTGAGGGTGACAGAGCTCCCAGGTATTGGACCAAGGAAGCCAGCTACAGAGACGGAGCCGAGGAGTGTGCTCTTAGCCTGGGGTTACCTTAAACCATGATCTGAGTCACAGTCAGGCCACTGCTCTTCAGGCAGGGACACCACAAGTGGCAGATTTGGAGAGACCCCCTCCTTCCTCCTCCAGGAGGAGCAGTGCAGGAGCATGCTTCAGGAATCTGCTGGGTTTGGAGACTCCAAACGGGGCTGTGCACCAGAGATAGAAATGCTCGGTCACAAGCTGAGTGAGCTTGGAGTGCAGCTGGAGACCAGGAAGATGGGAGGGATTGACTGCTTTTCTCTGAGGGCGCACTGAGGAGTGGGGCCCTGAGCTCTCGGCTCCTACAGGCCAGAGATCGGGAGGCTGCCATCTTCATTCCTGTCCTCCAAAGAGGTACAGAAAGCGTTCAGGGAACCCCAGAGCGAACCCGAGCAGATTACTTAGCGTGGCCCCTGGCAAGGGCAGTGCAATTCCGCCTCAGGCAAAGACATTTGAGAATCGCTGCAACAGACCCCTCCCCCAGAAGATCAGCAAGAACATCCAGCCAAGACCCACTTCACCAAGCAATGAGAACTGCAGAATTCCAGAGCTAGGGGAAAGCAACACATAGAATTCAGGGCTTTTTTCACATGATCCTTTAGTCTTTCAAAGTTAAATTTTTTTAATTTTATTTTTTTCTTATTCTATTTTTTAAACTTTTCCTCTTTCCTATTTTAACGTTTTAAAACTATTTTATCTTATCAACTTTTTAAAAGAAACTCTTTTTAAATTTTCATTGTTATATTCATATTTTATCCCTTCATTGTATTTAACCTTATTTTTGGTATACATATAGATTTTTTTTTATTTAAAATTTTGGGATACAATTTCTTCTAATAGATCAAAATATACCCTAAATCTAGCACATGGCTTTGTTCTAGTCTCCAGCCTGATCACATTCTCTCCTCTTTTTTTTTCTTTTTCCAGCCAACTTCTTATCAATTCCTTTTATAGAATCTTTTTTAATTTTCACCTTTAGAGTCATATTCCATCCCTCCATCATGTTTACCCTTATTTATATAGATAGATACATAGATAGATAGATGATAGATAGATAGATAGATAGATAGATAGATAGATAGATAGATGATAGATAGATAATAAATAGATCTATATGTATATATCCATAAGTTTTTCTTTCTTGAAAATTTTGGGAGGTAGTTTCTTCTAAGAGACCAGAATACACCCAAAATCAACTGAGTGGCTCTGTTCTATTCACTAGTCTAATATATATATTTTTTTATATTTTACTTTTTCATTTTTTCCCCCTTTCTTCCCCCCCTGTTTCGGGTCTCTTCTGATCTGGTTAGCATATATTTTCTGGGGTCTTTGCCACCCTTTTAGTATTCTGTTCTCTCATTCATCTATTCTTATCTGGATAAAATGACAAGGTGGAAAAACTCACCATACAAAAAAAGAACAAGAGGCACTACCAACGGCTAGGGACCTAATCAATACAGACATCAGTAATATGTCAGAACTACAGTTCAGAATGACAATTATCAAGATGCTAGCTGGACTCGAAAACAGCACAGAAGATATTAGAGAATCCCTTTCTGGAGAAAGAAAAGAACTAAAGTATAACCAAGTTGAAATCAAAAAAGCTATTAATGAGGTGCAATCAAAAATGGAGGCTCTTCACACCCGGCGCGGACCGGGAGCCCAGACAACAGTTGCAGCAATGGTAGCCACCAGAAACCAGTTTCCTAGACCTCAAGACTTTGGTCGCGCGAGGGTGCAGAGATTACTGAGGGCCTCTCGGGGCCACTGAGATGGTGGCTGGGGGTGTGTACCACCTGTGGCAGGCTGCGGTGTGAGCGGAGCTTGCCGAGGGGAGACTGCATTCGGGACCACCAAGAGGGGAGCAGACTGAGACTTCTCTGTGATGCGGAGGTCTGGGTACAGGCAAACTCCTGCTTGGACTCTCTGAAAAGGCAAAAAAACTGCAAAAGAGTGAAAACCTCCAGAGAGCAGAAGCCTGAAAAACTGTTTTCCACAGAGCCCAGCCCCTCGATTGGGGTGCAGGGCGACTCAACCCAAGCAAGATTGACTGGAACACAATGTGACAGGCCCCTCCCCAAGAAGACAACCCCAAAACAAGAAGACAATACCACAGGGCCCCCATAAAAATATAAAACCCCAACAGTAAGGGAAATCAATATATTAAGCTCCCAATGATACCCAAAAACCTGTATATTTCATAGATACAAGTTTTTTTCTTTCTTTCTTTTCTATTTTTTTTCACTCATTCTCATGTTTCTTGGTTTTTTTAAAAAAAAATTTTTTTAAACTACTTAAGATTACAGCTAGAGGCTTAATACAACATATGGAAGAGTTATAACCACCCTCCCATCTTATCCATCTGTCAGTGTTTCTATGTATCTACTTTTGTTCTGGTATTATATAAACCTTCCTCTTGAGGTTCATTCGGACTAGGTGCTTTTATTTCTTGTCATATACTTTTGTTGGTCTTTATGTTTGTTCGTGTTTGTTTATATACCTTATAAATCTTATTTTGGGGTCCATTCTGGCTGGGATCTCTTTTTTTTCTCTTTCTCTGTCTCTCTTTTCTTATCTCCATTCTTTCTTTTTGGTGGTGAATTCCAATTGCTCCAAAACCTTC
>CM052901.1:52413308-52436454 GCA_028534135.1 Potos flavus
ACCTTCTGGAAAGTGGTCGATCCTCTGTTCTTAGAGTTGCTGTTCTTCTTCTCTTCTATCTCCTGCTAAGTTTGTAGTTGTTTAAAGTGATTTGATAACTATCTAGCTGAACTTCTGGGATCAGTCACTATCTCCTCCTCCTACTTCTCTGCCATCTTGCTCACATTTAAGTCTTTCAACCATTTTGAATTTATTTTTGTGTATAGTGGAATAAACTGGTCCAGTTTCATTCTATGCATGTGGCTGTCCAGTTTGCCCAACACCAGTTGTTAAAGAGACTGTCTTTTTTTCCATTGGATAGTCTTTCCTCCTTTGTTGAAGTTCAGTTGACCATATAGTTGTGGGTCCATTTCTGGGTTCTCTATCCTGTTCTATTGATCTATGTGTCTGTTTTTGTACCGGTACCATGATGTCTTGATAACTACAGCTTTGTCATATAGATCGAAGTCTGGGCTTGTGATGCCTCCAACTTTGCTTTGCTTTTTCAGGATTGCTTTGGCTATCCGGGATCTTTTGTGGTTCCATGCAAATTTTAGGATTGTTTGTTCTAGCTCTGTAAAAAATGCTGATGGTATTTTGAGAGGGATGCATTAAATGTATAGGTTGCTTTGGGTAGTAAGGACATTTTACAATGTTTGTTTTTCCAGTCCATGAGCATGGAATAATTTTCCATTTCTTTGTGTCCTCTTCAATTTCTTTCATAAGTGTTCTATAATTTTCAGAGTACAGATCTTTCCCCTCTTTGGTTAGGTGTTTTCCTAGGTATCTTATGGTTTTTGGTGCAATTTTAAACGGGAACAATTCCTTGATCTCTCTGCTGCTTCATTACTGGTGTATAGAAATTCAACAGATTCCTGTACATTGATTTCATATCCTGGGACTTTGCTGAATTCATGTATTCTAGCAATTTTTGAAGGAAGTCTTGAATTTTCCACATAAAGTATCATACCATCTGCAAATTGTGAGAGTTTGATTTCTTCCTTGTCAATTTGGATGTCTTTCATTTTTTTTGTTGTCTGATTGCTAAGGCTAAGTCTTCCAGTACTACGTTAAATAGTAATGGTGAAAGTGTACATACTTGTCTTGTTCCTGACCATACAGGAAAAGCTCACAATTTTTCTACATTGAGGATGATGTTAGCTATGGGTCTTTCATATAGGGCTTTATGATGTTGAGGTATGTTCCCTCTATCCCTATGTTCTGGAGGGTTTTTATCAAGTATAAATGCTGTATTTTGTCAAATGCTATTTCTGCATCGATTGAGAGGATCATAAGGTTCTTATTCTTTCCTTTATTAATGTGGTGTACCACACTGATTGATTTGAGAATATTGAATCACCTCTGCAGCCCAGGAATAAATCCCACTTGATTGTGGTGAATAACTCTTTTAATGTACTGTTGGATTCAATTTGCTATTACCTCGCTGAGAACTTTTGCATCCATGTTCATCAGGGATATCAGCCTGTAATTCTCCTTTATATGGGGTCTTTGTGTGGTTTTGGAATCAAGGTAATGCTGGCCTCATAGAATGAATGAGCTTGGAAGTTTTCCCTCAATTCTTATTTTTTGGAACAGTTTGAGAATAATAGGTATTAACTCTTCTTTAAATGTGTTGTAGAATTCCTCGAGGAAACCATCTGGCCCTGGACTTTTGTTTGCTGGGACATTTTTGATTACTGATTCAATTTCTTTGCTGGTTATGGGTCTGTGCACGTTTTCTATTTCTTCCTGATTCAGCTTTTGCAATTCGTAAGTTTCTGTGAATTTGTTCATTTTGTCCAGATTACCCAGTTTGTTGGCATATAATTTTTCATAATATACTCTTATATTTGTTTGTATTTCTGTCGTGTTGGTTGTGATCTCTCTTTCATTTATCATTGTACTCATTTGGGTCCTTTCTCTTTTCTTTTTGATAAGTCTGGGTAGGGGTTTACCAATTTTACTAAATCTTTTTTTTTTAATGGATCCATCATCACTTTATTTTTTTTATTGTGTTATGTTAGTCAACATAAAATACATCATTAGTTTTTGATGCAGTGTTCCAAGATTCATTGTTTATGTACAACAACCAGTGCTCCATGCAATACATGCCATCCTTAATACCCACCACCAGGCTCACCCATCCTCCCACACCCCTCCCCTCTGAAACCTTGAGTTTGTTTTTCAGAGTCCACAGTCTCTCATGGTTCATCTCCCCCTCCACTTTCCCCCAATTCACTTTTCTTTTCCTTCTCCTAACGTCCTCCACGTTATTCCTTATGTTTCACAAGTAAGTGAAACCATATGATAATTGACTTTCTCTGCTTGACTTATTTAATTCAGCATAATCTCCTCCAGTCCTGTCTATGTTGATACAAAAGTTGGGTATTCATCCTTTCTGATGGCTGCATAATATTCCATTGTCTATATGGACCATATTTTCTTTATCCATTTGTCTGTTGAAGGGCGTCTTGGCTCTTTCCACAGTTTGGCTATTGTGGACATTGCTGCTATGAACATTGGGTACATATGGCCCTTCTTTTCACTACATCTGTATCTTTGGGGTAAATACCCAGTAGTGCAATTGCCAGGCCACAGGGTAGCTCTATTTTTAATTTTTTGAGGAATGTCCACACTGTTTTCCAAAGAGGCTGCACCAAGTTGCATTCCCACCAACAGTGTAGGACCACCTAGTAGTCCTGCTGATCTGTTCTACTGTTGTTTTGTTGTTGTTGTTGTTTGTTTGTTTCTGTATCATGTATTTCTGCTCTTCTCTTTATTATTTCCCTTCTTCTCCTGGTTTTAGACTTTATTTGCTCTTCCTTTTTAGCTCCTTAAGGAATAAAGTTTGGTTGTATATATGAGCCTTTTCTTGCTTCTTGAGATAGGCCTGTATTACAATATACTTCCCTCTTATGACTGCCTTTGCTGCATCCCAAAGGATTTTGAATGTCATGTTTCATTTTCATTTGCTTCCACGTACTTGTTAATTTCTTCTTTAATTTCCTGGTTGACCCATTCATTCTTTAGTAGGATGTTCTGTAACCTCCATATATTTGTGGCCTGCCAAATATCTTCTTGTGGTTGATTTCAAGTTTCATAGCATTGTGGACTGAAACTATGCATGGTATAATCTCATTCTTTTTGTATGTGTTGAGGGCTGATTTGTGACCCAGTATGTGAGCTATTCTAGAGAATGCTCCTTGTGCACTTGAAAAGAATGTGTATTCTGCTGTTTTAGGATGAAATCTGAGTATATCTTTTTTTTTTCACACCATAACACATACTCTACCCAGTGTCCATCACCCAGCCACCCTATCCCTCCTTCCCCCCCTCCCCTCCAGCAACCCTCAGTTTGTTTCCTGAGATTAAGAGTCTCTTTTGGTTTGTTTCGCACTCTAGTTTCATCTTGTTTAATTTTTCCCTCCCTTCTCCCTATGATCCTCTGTCTTGTTTCTCAAATTCTTATATCAGTGAGATCGTATGATAATTGTCTTTCTCTGATTGACTTATTTCACTGAGCATAATACCCTCTAGTTCCATCCATGTCGTTTCAAATGGCAGGATTTCATTTTCTTTTTGATGGCAGCATAGTATTCCATTGTGTATATATATATATATATATATATATATATATATATATATTACATACCAAATCTTCTTTATCCATTCATCAGTTGATGGACACCTAGGTTCTTTCCATAGTTTGGCTATTGTGGACGTTGCCGCTATAAACATTCAAGTGCATGTGCCCCTTCGGATCACTATATTTGTATGTTTAGGGTAAATACCCAGTAGTGTGATTGCTGGGTCATAGGGTAGCTCTATTTTCAACTTTTTGAGGTACCTCCATACTCTTTTCCAGAGTGGCTGCACCAGCTTGCATTCCCACCAGCAGTGTAGGAGGGTTCCCCTTTCTCCACATCCTCGCCAACATCTGTTGTTTCCTGACTTAATTTTAGCCATTCTGACTGGTTTGAGGTGGTATCTCACTGCGGTTTTGATTTGTATTTCTCTGATGCCAAGGGATGTTGAGCACTTTTTCATGTGTCTGTTGGCCATTTGTATGTTTTCTTTGCAGAAATGTCTGTTCATGTCTTCTGCCCATTTCTTGATTGGATTATTTGTTCTTTGGGTGTTGAGTTTGATAAGTTCTTTATAGATTTTGGATACTAGCCTTTTATCTGATATGTCATTTGTGAATATATTCTCCCATTCGGTCAGTTGTCTTTTGGTTTTGTTGACTGTTTCCTTTGCTGTGCAAAAGCTTTTGATCTTGATGAAGTCCCAATAGTTCATTTTTGCCCTTGCTTCCTTTGCCTTTGGCCATGTTTCTAGGAAGAAGATACTGCGGGTGAGGTCAAAGAGGTTGCTGCTTGTGTTCTCCTCAAGGATTTTGATAGATTCCTGCCTCACATTTAGGTCTTTCATCCATTTTGAGTCTATTTTTGTGTGTGGTGTAAGGAAATGGTCCAGTTTCATTCTCCTGCATGTGGCTGTCCAATTTCCCGAACACCATTTGTTGAAGAGACTGTCTTTTTCCCATTGGACATTCTTTTGTGCTTTGTTGAAGATTAGTTGACCATAGAGTTGAGGGTCCATTTCTGGGCTCTCTATTCTGTTCCATTGATCTGTGTGTCTGTTTTTGTGCCAGTACCATACTGTCTTGATGAATACAGCTTTGTAATAGAGCTTGAAGTCTGGAATTGTGATGCCACTAGCTTTGGTTTTCTTTTTTAACATTCCTCTGGCTATTTGGGGTCTTTTCTGGATCCACATAAATTTTAGGATTATTTTTTCCATTTCTTTGAAAACAGTTAATGGTATTTTGTTAAGGATTACATTAAACACGTAGATTGCTCTAGGTAGCATAAACATTTTCACAATATTTGTTCTTCCAATGCACGAGCATGGAACATTTTTCCATTTCTTTGTGTCTTCCTCAATTTCTTTCATGAGCACTTTATAATTTTCTGAGTACAGATTCTTTAACTCTTTGATTAGGTTTATTCCTAGGTATCTTATGGTTTTTGGGTACAATCGTAAATGGGATCGACTCCTTAATTTCTCTTTCTTCTGTCTTACTGTTGGTGTATAGAAATGCAACTGATTTCTGTGCATTGATTTTATATCTTGAGACTTTATTGAATTCCTGGATGAGTTCTAGTAGTTTTAGGATCGAGTCTTTTTGATTTTCCACATAAAGTATCATATCATCTGCAAAGAGTGAGAGTTTGACTTCTTCTTTGCTGATTCGGATGCCTTTTATTTCTTTTTGTTGTCTGATTACTGATGATAGGACTTCTAGTACTATGTTGAATGGGAATAGTGAAAGTGGACAGCCCTGCTATGTTCCTGACCTTGGGGGAAAACTCTCAGTTTTTCCCCACGGAGGATGATATTGGCTGTGGGTTTTTCATAGATGGCTTTGATGATATTGAGGTATGTACCCTCTAGCCTACACTGTGAAGAGTTTTGATCAAGAAGGATGCTGTAGTTTGTCAAATGCTTTTTCAACATTTATTGAGAGTATCATATGGTTCTTGTTCTTTCTTTTATTAATGTACTGTATCACACTGATTGATTTGCAACTGTTGAACCAACATTGCAGCCCAGACATAAATCCCACTTGGTCGTGGTGAGTAATCCTTTTAATGTACTGTTGAATCCCATTGACTAGTATTTTGGTGAGACTTTTTGGATCTGTGTTCATCAAGGATTTCGGTATGTAATTCTCTTTTTTGATGGGATCTTTGGTTTGGAGATCAAGATAATGCTGGCCTCATAAGATGAGTTTGGAAGTTTTCCTTCCATTTCTATTTTTTGGAACAGTTTCAGGAGAAACTCTGGGCTCTTGTTTGTTGGGAGATTTTTGATGACTGTTTCAATCTCCTTACTGGTTATGGGTCTGTTCAGGTTTTCCATTTCTTCTTGGCTCGGTTTTGGTAGTTTATATGTCTCTAGGAATGCATCCATTTCTTCCAGATTGTCAGATTTGCTAGCGTATAGTTGCTCATAATATGTTGTTATAATTGTATTTCTTTGGTGTTGGTTGTAATCTCTCCTCTTTCATTCACGATTTTATTAATTTGGGTCCTTTCTCTTTTCTTTTTGATGAGTCGGCCAGGGGATTCTTACTCTTATTAATTCTTTCAAAGAACAAGCTCCTAGCTTCATTGATTTGTTCTGCTGTTCTTTTGGTTTCCATTTCATTGATATCTCTGATCTTTATTATTTCTCTTCTGCTGGGTTTAGGCTTTATTTTCTGTTCTTTATCTAGCTCCTTTAGGTGTAGGGTTAGGTAGTGTATTTGAGACCTTTCTTGTCTCTTGAGAAAGGCTTGTATTGCTATATACTTTCCACTCAGGATTGCCTTTGCTGTATCCCAAAGATTTTGAACAGTTGTGTTTTCCTTTTTATTTGTTTCCATAAATGTTTTATATTTTTTTCCTTAATTTCCAGTTGACCCATTCATTCTTTAGTAGGATACTCTTTAGCCTCCATGTATTTGAGTTTTTCTAACTTTCTTCTTATGGTTGAGTTCTAGTTTCAAAGCATTGTGGTCTGAAAATATGCAGGGAATGATCCCAATCTTTTGGTACTGTTTGAGACCTGGTTTGTGACCCAAGATGTCATCTATTCTGGAGAATGTTCCATGTGCACTAGAGAAGAATGTGTATTCTGTTGCTTTGGGACGGAATGTTCTGAATATACCTGTGATGTCCATCTGGTCCAGTGTGTCATTTAAAGCCTTTATATCCTTGTTGATATTTTTAGATGATCTGTGGATTTCAGTGAGGAGGGTGTTAAAGTCCCCTACTATTATTGTATTATTGTTGATGTCTTTCTTTGACTTTGTTATTAATTGATTTATATAATTGGCTGCTCCTATGTTAGGGGCATAGATATTTACAATTGTTAGATCTTCTCGTTGGACAATCCCTTTAAGTATGATACAGTGTTCCTTCCTCATCTCTTATTTTAGTCTTTGGCTTAAAATCTAATTTGTCTGATATAAGGATTACCATCCCAGCTTTCTTTTGATGTTCATTAGCATGGTAAGTCAATTTCCAACCCCTCACTTTAAATCTGGAGGTGGTTTTGGGTCTAAAATGAGTTTCTTGTGACAGCATATTGATGGGTCTTGTTTTTTTAATCCATTCTGATACCCTGTGTCTTTTGATTGGGGGCATTTATCCCATTTACATTCAGGGTAACTATTGAAAAATATGAATTTAGTGCCATTGTATTGCCTGTAAGGTGACTGTTACTGTATATTTTCTCTGTTCCTTTCTGGTCTGTTACTTTTAGGCTCTCTCTTTACTTAGAGGACCCCTTCAGTATTTCCTGTAGGGCTGGTTTGGTGTTTGCAAATTCTTTTAGTTTTTGTTTGTCCTGGAAGCCTTTTATCTCTCTGACTTTCAATGACAGCCTAGCTGGATATAGTATTCTTGGCTGCGTATTTTTCTCGTTTACTGCTCTGAATATATCATGCCAGTCCTTTCTGGCCTGCCAGGTCTCTGTGGATAGGTCTGCCTCCAATCTCATGTTTCTACCGTTGTCGATTACAGACCTCTTGTTCCGAGCTGCCTTCAGGATTTTCTATTTGTCTCTGAGACTTCTAAGTTTCACTATTAGATGACGGGGTATAGACCTATTTTTATTGATTTTGAGGGAGTTTCTCTGTGCCTCCTGGAGTTTGATGCTTTTTTTCCTTCCCCAAATTGGGGAAGTTTTCTGTGACGATTTGCTCCAATATACCTTCTACCCACCCCCTTTCTTCTTCTGGGATCCCAATTATTCTAATATTGTTTCATCTTATGATATCATTTATCTCTCGAATTCTCCTCTCGTGGTCCAGTAGTTGTTTATCTCTCTTTTTCTCAGCTTCCTTATTTCCATCATTTGGTCTTCTATATCACTAATTTTCTCTTATGCTTCATTTATCCTTGTAGTAAGAGCCTCCATTTTTGATTGCGCCTCATTAATAGCTTTTTTGATATCAACTTTGTTAGATTTTAGTTATTTCATTTCTCCAGAAAGGGATTTTATTTCTCCAGAAAGCGATTCTCTAGTATCTTCTCTGCTTTTTTCAAGCCCAGCTAGCATCTTTATAGTTATCATTCTGAACTCTGGTTCTGATATCTTACTAATGTCTATACTAATGTCTATATTAGGTCCCCAGCAGTTGGTACTGCCTCTTGTGGTTTTTTTTTTTTTTTTGAATTGAGTTTTTCTGCCTTGTCATTTTGTCCAGAGAAGAAAAGTTAATGAGATAACAAAATGCTAAAAGGGTAAGAATGACCCCAGAAAAATATATACTAACCAAATCAGAAAGGACCTGAATCTTAGGGGAGAAGAAAGGGAAAAAAAATGATTAGGTTGATGAATAGAACAGAACCACACCCTTGGTTTTGGGTGTATTTTGGTCTGTTAGAAGAAGTTGCTTGAGCACAATTCCACATTAAAAGGGAGAAATAAGGCCCAATTCCAACACAACCCTTACTACTATCATGCCTTGAGAATCCCACCACCATCTAATTCTAACCCCTAGCCTTCCCATCCTACCTCCAACCCCTAGCCAAGATTTTAAAGAAAGAAAGAAAGAAAGAAAGAAAGAAAGAAAGAAAGAAAGAAATATATATATATATATATATGGTAAGCACAGTAAAGGGATGGAATATGACTGTAAAGAAGAAAATTTAAAAAGATTTTAAAAAAGGAATTGAGAAGAAAGAGGTTGGTTGAAAAAAGAAAAAAAGAGAATGTGATCAGGTTGGAGACTAGAGCAAAGCCATATGTTAGATTTAGGGTGTATATTTTGGTCTGTTGGAAGAAACCATATCCCACAATTTTAAAGAAAGAAAAACTTGTATGTATACAAAAAATAAGGTTAAATATAATGAAGGGTTAGAATATGAGTATAAAAATAAAAAAAGATTTTTAAAAAGGTATTGGTAAGATAAAATAGTTAAAATAGGTTAAAATAGGAAAGAGGGAACGTTCAAAATTATCATAGAGTTTCACTTACGTGTGGAGCATAAGGAAAAACATGGAGGACATTGGGAGAAGGAAAGGAAAAGCGAATTGGGGGAGATCGGAGGGGGAGACAAAACATGAGAGAATGTCGACTCTGAGAAACAAACAGGGTTTTGGAGGGGAGGGGGATGGAGGCTTTGGTGAGCCTGGTGCTGAGTATTAAGGAGGGCATATATTGCATGGAGCACTGGGTGTGGTGCATAATCAATGAATCTTGGAACACTGAAAAGATAAAATTAAATTAAAAAAAGAAAAAGAAAAAGAAAAAATGATGAAAATTTTAACAATTTAACTTTGAAAGACTAAAGAATCATGGGAAAAAAGGTATGAATTCTATGTGCTGTATTCCCCTAGCTCTGGAGTTCCGCAGTTCTCATTGATCAGTAAACTTGGTCTTTGCTGGCTGCTCTCACTGATCTTCTGGTGGAGCGGCCCATTGCAGTGATTCTCAAAGTTCTTTTCCCATGGCGGAATTGCACCGCCCTTGCCAGGGGCCAGGCTAAGCATTCTGCTGGGGTTTGCTTTTGGTAGCTTTTTATCCCTGAATGCTTTCCGTACAGCTTTGGAGGATGAGAATAAAAATGGCAGCCCCCAATCTCTGACCCAGAGGAGCCAAGAGCTCAGGCCCCACTCCTCAGTAGACCCTCAGAGAAAAGCTGTCAGTCACTCCTGTCTCCCTGGTCTGTAGCCATGCTCTGTGCTCACCCAGCCTGTAACTGAACATTTCTATCTCTGGCACAGAGCCCCGTTTGGAGTCTCTAAACCCAGCAGATTCCTGCAGTGCACTCCTGCATCGCTCCTCCCTGTGGAGGAATGGAGGTCTCCCCAGATCTGCCACTTGTGGGGTCCCTGCTCAAAGAGCAGTGGCCCAACTGTGCCTTGGATCACGGTTTAAGGTGTCCCCAAGCTGAGAGCCCACTCCTTGGCTCCGCCTATGCATCTGACTTCCCCGCTGTGATATCTGGAAGTTCTGCCACACTCAGGCACCCCTGGTCTTTCTGTGACCCCATGGGTCCTGAAACCACACTGTCCTAGCGAGGCCCCCCCGCCAAGCTTAGCCTCTGGAGCAACGTCCCTCAGTGAAACAGACTTCTAAAAGTTTCAATTTTGTGCTCTGCTGCTTTATCGCTTGCCGGGAGCCAGCCCTTCCCCCTGCAGTCTATCTTCCTGTATATCACCTCGGAGTCACTTCTCCACACATCCTAATTTCCAGAACGTGGTCACTTTTGTGTTCATAGAATTGCTTCTTTCCTTCTCTTTGATCTCCTATTGAGTTTGTAGGTGTTCAGAATGGTTTGATAACTATGTAGCTGAATTCCTGGGAGCAGATGAAATTTAGGTCTCCTACTCCTCTGCCATCTTGCTCCTCCCCCCACCCCAAGTATATCTTTTATGTCCGTGTGGTCCAGCGTGTCATTCAAAATCTTTGTTTTCTTGTTGATTTTCTGCTTAGGTGATCTGTCCATTGCTGTGAGTGGAGTGTTAATGTCCCCTACTATTACTCTATTATGATCAATGAATCCCTTTATTGTTGTTATTAGTTGTTTTATATATTTGGGTGTTCCAAGTTGGGGGCTTAAATATTTACAATTGTTAGATCTTCTTGATGGATAGACACCTTAATTATGATATTGTGCTCTGCTTCATCTCTTGTTCCAGTCTTTGGTTAAAATCCAGTTTGTCTGATATAAGTATGGCTACTCTGGCTTTCTTTTGATATCCATTAGCATGTTAGATCGTTCCCTGCCCCCTTGCTTTCGATCTACAGGTGTCTTTAGGTCTAAAATGCATACCTTATAGGCAACATTTTGATGGATCTTGGTTTTTTTTTTTTTTCTCATTACGATAGCATATATCTTTTTATTGAAGCATTTAGTCCATTTACATTCAGAGTGTTTATTGAAAGATATGAATTTAGTGCCATTGTATTACTGTAAAATTGGTGTTTCTGGTGATGTTCTCTGTTCCTTTCTAGTCGTTGTTGCTTTAAGTCTTTTTCCCCTCTCAAAAAGTCCCCTTTAATATTTCTTGCAGGGTTGTTTTAGTAGTCATGAGCTCCTTTAGTTTTTGTTTGTCTGGGAATCTCTATCTCTCCTTCTATTCTGAATGGCAGCCTTGCTGGATGAAGTATTCTTGGCTGCATATTTTTTTTTCCCATTCAGCTCATTGAATATATGCTGCCACTGTCTTCTGGCCTGCCAAGTTTCTGTGGACCAATTTGCTACAACATGATATGTCTTCCCTTCTAGGTTAAGCACTCTTTTTCCCTTGTTGCTTTCAGGATTCTTTCCTTGTCTGTATATTTTATGAATTTGACTGTAGTATGTCTTGGTGATGGTTGGCTTTTGTTGAATTTAATGGGAGTTCTTTGTGCTTCTTGGATTTTGATGTCTGCTTCCTTCCTCAGATTGGGGAAGTTTTCAGCTATAATTTGCTCCAATAAACTTTCTGACATTTTTTATTTCTCTTCTTCTTGTGGGACTCCTATGCTACGAGTGTTATTCCATTTTAATAAGTCACTAATTTCCATAAGTCTACCTTCATGATCCATTAGCTTTGTTTACCTCCTCTTTTAGCTTCATTGTTTTTCATAATTTTATCTTGTACATCACTGGTTCATTCTTTGGCTTCCTCTATCCTCGTGTTTATGGCATCCATTCAGGTTTGCATCTCAGCTATAGCATTTTTAATTCTGGCCTGACTAGATTTTAATTCTTTATCTGCAGTAAGGTATTCTCTGGTGTCTTATATGCCTTTTTTCAGGCCCAGCTAGTATCCCTGTAATTGTTGTTTTAAAATCTATTTCAGGGCGCATGTGTGGCTCAGTTGGTTAAGTGTCTGCCTTTAGCTCAGGTCATGATCCCAGGGTCCTGAGGCCAAGCCCTTCATCAGGCTCCCTGCTCAGTAGGGGAGCCAGCTTCTCCCTTTCCCTCCACCCCCCTCCCTCTCTCCCACTCATGTGATTTCTCTCTCTCTCTCTCTCACCGTCTCTCAAATAAATAAATAAAATCTTTTAAAAAAATTCTAATTCAGACATCTTACTTATATCTGTATGGATTAAATCTCTGGCCGTTTCTTCCTGTTCTTTCTTTTCAGGTGAATTCTTCAATGTTTTCATTTTGGTGGAAAATAATAAGCAAATAAAAATAAAAAAAATTAAATATATAATAAAATAAGTGAAGGAAGGTAGATCCTAAGTGTGTTTTGGTGTGCTTGTTTCAAGGAGTTTCTACAAATTTATTTTTCCGGTTTGTAGTTGTGAAACTTGTTCTCTAAGACTTATGATCAGTTTTTTGGGTGTTCAGAATGAATTCATGTTTATCTAACTGTGGTCAAGGGAGGAGGCAAGCTGAGGGTTGCCCTACTCCTTCACCATCTTATCTCTCTCTCCATGTATTTTTGATTTCCTCTTGATTTCTTGGTTGACCCATTCATTGTTTAGTCACGTGTTATTTAGCCACCATGTATTTGTTACCTTTTAGATTTTTTTCTTGCGGTTGACCTCTAATTTCATATTGTTGTTGTTTGAAAAGATGTATATTATTACAATCTTTTTTAATTTGTTAAGATTTGTTTTATGGCCTAGTATGTGATCTATTCTGGAGAATTCTCCATGTGCACTTGAAAAGAATGTGTATTCTGCTGTTTTAGGATTGGATGTTTTGAATATATCTGTTAAATATGTTCCAGGGTGTCATTCAAAGCCATTGTTTCCTTGATGATGTTCTGTTTAGTTGATCTATCAGTTGATGTAAGTGAGGTGTTAAAGTTCCCTACTACTATTGAATTATTACCAATTAATTGCTTTATGTTTGTTATTAACTTTTATATATTTGGATACTCCCATTTGGGGTGCACATATATTTACTGTTGGTATATATTCTTGTTGGATTGTCCCTTTTATGATTATACAGTGTCCTTCTTGTCTCTTGTTACAGTCTTTGTTTTAATGTTCATTTTGTTTTATATCAGTATTGCTATGCTAGCTTTCTTTTCACTTCCATTTATATGATAAATGTTTTTCCATCCCTTCACTTTCAATCTGCATTTTTCTTTAGGTCTGAAGTGAGTCTTTTGTACATAGCATATAAATGTGTCTTATTTATTAACTTAAAAAGTTTTCATTCAAATTTCAGTTAGTTAACATGCAGTGTAATATTAATTTCAGGTGTACTATATCATGATTCAACAATTTCATACAACCCCCTGTGCTCATCACAAATATACTCCTTTATCCTCATCACCTACTAACCAATACCCTCCACTCACCTCTCCTCTAGTAACCATCAATAAGTTTGTTCTCTATAATTAAAAGTTTGCCTCTCTCTGTTTTTTTCTTTATGCTTGTTTATCTTATTTCTTATATTCCACATACGAGTGCAATCATATGGAGTATTCTTTTTGTCCAATCAGTCACCTATGTCTTTTGATTGGAGCATTTAGTCCATTTACATTCAAAGTAATTCTTGACAGATATACTTATTGACATTTTGTTACTTGTTTTTTGGTTGTTTTTGTAGTTCTGTTTCTTTCTGATTTGCTCTTTCCCCTGTGGTGTGATCATATTCTTTAGTGATATGCTTAGATTTATTTCTTTTTATTTTTTCTATATATGTTACAGGCTTTTTATTTGTGGTTGCCCTTAGGTTGATATACAGGATCCTACATATGTAGCAGTCTATATGAAGTTGTTGGTTGCTTATATTTGAACACATTCTGAAAGCATTAAATTTTTACTCTTTCCCCCACATCATATGTATATGATGTCATATTACATCCTTTTATTTTGTGAATCCCTTTACTGATTATTATAGATATAATAGCTTTTACTGCTTTTGTGCTTTAACCTCTGTATTGATTTCATTAGAAATTAATCTACTACTTTTATTATGTTTCTATTTAACTGAATTTTTTTCCTTTCATAATTTTCTTACTTCTTATTTTGGCCTTTTATTCCACTCAAAGAATTTCCTTTAACATTTCTTGTAAGGCTGGTTTAGTGCTGATGAACTCCTATAAATTTTGTTTGTCTGGGGAACTCTTTACCTCTCCTTCTATTCTGAGTGATAGTTTTGCTGGATAGAGTATTCTTGGTTGCTGTTTTTTTTCCCCCCTCCTTTCAGCACTTTGAATATATCGTGCCACTCCCTTATGGCAAAGTTCCTGCTAAAAAATCAGCTGGTTGCCTTCTGTGGTTTCCCCTGTATGTAACTTTTCTTTTCTCTTTCCGCTTTAAGAATTCTCTATCACTACTTTTTTTTCCATTTTATTTTATGTCTCATTGTGGACCTCTTTGGGTTTATCTTGTTGCGGACCCTCTGTGCCTTCTGTATCTGAATGTCTTTTCTCTTTACCAGATTAGGGACATTTTTCAGCTATTATTTCTTCAAATAAATTTTATCCACTTTTTTTCTCTTCTTCTTCTGAGATCCCTATGATGGGAAGGTTAATATGCTCTATGATGTTGCTGATTTCCCTTAACTTATTGTTATTTTTTATTATTCTTTTTTCTTTCTGTTGTTTAACTTGGTTACTTTCCAGCACTGCTTTCCAGCTCACTGTTCCTTGTGCTTCATTTAATCTATTATTGAGTTCCTCCAGAATATTTTTAATTTCATCTACTGAGTTCATCATCTTTGATTGGTTCTTTTTTTTTATATTTTCTATCTCTGTTTTGAAGTTTTCATTGAGATTCTCCACTCTTTTCTCAAGTCCAGTAAGCATATTATGACCAGTCGTTTGAATTCTCTATTGGTCATATGCTTATCTTTGTTTCATTTAGCTATTTTGCTGTGATTTTGTTCTGTTCCCTCATTTAGGATGTATTCCTCTGTGTCCCCATTTTGTCTAACTCTCTGTGTTTGTTTCTATGTATTAAGAAATTGAGCTACAACTCCTGCTTTTGAAAGTGGTTGCATTCTTATAATGAGCACTAGCACTGGGTATTATATATAAGTGATGAATCACTAAATTTTACACCTGAAACCAATTTTACCATATATGTTAACTAACTAGAATTTAAATAAAAACTTAAAGTCAAAATAAAATCTTTGACTTATAATTCCAAAGATAATAAATAATAAAAAATTAAAAAAGAAAGTGGTTGCCTTATGAAGAAAAGATCCTGAAATGCTCTGTAGCATAATGTCCCCTGTTCTCCAGAACCAGGTGCTGCAGGGGGGTCCTGTTTATGGGTTGTGTGCATTCTACTATTGTTACTGAACCGTGTTTCCTTTCAGTCCAGTCAGCTGCAGTGACCCACTTTGCCTGTTGTTGACAGGGTTTGATCTGTTAAGGCACAAGTTTGGGGCCACCTTGGACTTGTACTTGGGTCAGACCAGTTGCCTGCCCTCAGCCCATTTGCTGGGGCTGTGGTGACACCAAACTACAGGGCACTCTCTCTGCATTGTTCCTGAGAGGCTTTTGTTTGTGAGCCTGGCTTGCAGTCACACCAGAGGTCTGTCCCCTTCCCTATTTGTCTGTTGAAGTAAGTATAGGTTTCTCTCTCTGTGCTTCCCCTGGTGAGGTTTTGTTGTTGGATAGAGCTAGAAGTCAGATCAAATGTTTGCCCCTAAACCTGTGCTGGGGCTGCAGTTGACTTTGTGTGTATGGTTATTTTTCCCCTCTTCTGGGCAGGAGTCACTTTAGAGTGGCAATTGTCACTGTTGTGGCTACTTACAGAATGAGACATGCCAAGAACCACTATAGATGGACTACTGCTAAGTAGGGTGGGTGGATTGGTAGAATCCACAGGAAAATGCAGTGTGTGGAGTATGTGGTGTCAGCAAGGTAGGTGGAAAATGTTCATGCTAGTTCCCACAGGTGTCTGGCTATCTAGGCTGGGTGGGGGAGGGAAATGGTCCCTCCCAGCTCTTTTGTTTTGGAAGTCTCCTAAAGATCCCTGCCCTTCCAGTGCACACTCTGAGATTAGTACATAAATTTCATATACCCGAGGTACTTTTCAAACTAATGATTCTATGCTGTATTTTGAGAGGTTGTTTATTATGCTGTCTCTTTAAAAGCATGTACTCAGTTTCCTATTGCTGTCTGGCTCTTCCAGATCTAAGCCTTCTGGTTTTTAAAATACCCAGAGTGAAGCCCTGCTGGTTGTACAAACTTGTAGAGTTAAGACCCACTGGTTTTCAAAGCCAAATGTTATGGGGGTTCATCTTCCCATTGTAGGTCTCCCATGTCTGGGGTGCCTGATGTGGGCTCTGTTCCTTTCCCTTCTCAAAGCTTGTGGTGTCCCTCTGTTTGTGTTTAGCTCACCAGGAGTTTGGTTCCCAACTATGTCTCCACCCCTCCTACCCTTTTTGATGTGGCCCCTCTACAATTAACTGGAGAGTCTGTTCTGCCAGTTTTAGGGTCATTTTCTGGGTTAGTTGCCCTGATGTGGCTGTTATCTAGGTGTATCCATGGGACAAGGTGAGTTAGGGTCCTCCTACTTTGCCATCTTCCCAGGCCCCTCAGATTTAAATCCAGGTTCTTCTGTCTTGGTTTATTCTCTTATTTTAGTGGAGTTCATCTGCTAGTAGTTTTCTGAGAAAGGGTACATTGGAAAATGTTTATGTAATTATTTTCATTCTTTAGTGTCTGAAAAAATTTTAAATTATGCCTTGATACTTAATTAGGCCTTTATCTGGAGATACAGTTTCATGTTGGATATAATCATCTCTCAGAATTTTTAAGGCATTGCTTAACTGTTTTTCAGCCTTTGGTGTTGTTATTAATGAGTTCATTAACATACTGATTCTAGATAAAGCTTTTTTTCCCTCTGTAGAAGTTTGTGGTCTCTTTGTACCCAGTGTAATGGAATTTCATGATGATATACCTATGCAGGTATAGTTTTACCCATTGTACCAGGAATTAGTGGGCTCCTTCAATCTAGTAACTCATATTCTTTAGTTCTAGAAAATTTTAAAAATCTCACTGATTATTAAATCCCCCTTTTTTCTCTCTTATTTTTCTGTAAGTCATACTACATGGATATCGGACTTCCACAAGTCCTCTAATTATCTTTTCTGTCCAATTTTCCTTTTCGTTTTTTCTCTAGCATTTGAGAAAGTTCCTTGATTTTATCATCCAACCATTTTGTTGAACTTTTAATTTCTGTTTTCTTAGTTTTAGTTACCGAGAGTCTTTTAAAATTTTCTCTCTTTTTTTGGTAGCAGACAGTTCTTGTTTGATGGATTCAAAATCTTATCATTTCTTTGAGAACATTTATTGTAGTTTTAATTGATGCTTAACTCTCCTTGCATTACCCCTTTTTTTTTACAAGTTGATTTTTCCTGTTTATTTTATTCTTTGCTTATTTATTAGAGGCTTTTCTTAACTATCTGGTAATCTATGGATTTCTGTACACATTTCCGAGTGAGACATTAAAAATTTTATTAGATGTTTTGTGCAACTGCTTATGGCTTGAAATCTGTGGGCTTCAATGTAGAATAGTCTAACTTGAGGTGTTTAGTTGGGAAATTCCCAATGTCAATATCTGAGGTCATTCTTTATATATGAGTCAGATTCTCCAAGTAAAGCTCTTATAATCTTTTTTTTTTAATAAACTCTCATGATTTTTTTTTAAGATTTTTATTTATTTATTTGTCAGAGAGAGAGAGAGAGCACAAGCAGAGGGAGCAGCAGACAGAGAAGGCAGAGGGAGAAGCAGGCTCCCTGCTGAGCAAGGAGCCTGATGTGGGACTCGATCCCAGGACCTTGGGATCATGACCTGAGCCAAAGGCAGTGGCTTAACCAACTGAGCCACCCAGGCGTTCCGAAAGCTCTTATAATCTTTTGCCCTATGAAAAATATCCCATACTATTGTTTAGATGGGTTTTTGAAAGGAGGAAAAGGTAAATGTATGTGTTTAATCTTCCATTTTTACTCAGAAATGGGAGATACGGGTCATATCATTAGCATATTCATAACGGTGATTATGGCAATGTATCATCCTCCTTAGCATAAGTGTTCTGTAGTTTATAGAGTATAGATCCTTTACTTCTTTGGTTAGGTTTATTCCTAGGTATCTTACGGTTTTCGGTGCAATTTTAAATGGATCAATTCCTTAATTTCTCTTTCTTTAGTGACATTGTTAGTGTATAGAAAAGAAGTAAAAGGCTTTCAAATTGTCAAAGAAGTTCAAACTCTCAATCTTCACAGACTACATGATACTTTATGTGGAAAACCCAAAAGACTCCACCCCAAAACTGGTAGAACTCATACAGCAATTTGGCAACATGGCAGGATACAAAATCAATGCACAGAAATCAGTTGCATTTCTATAATCAATAATATGACAGAAGAAAGAGTCTGTGTGTTTTCCTGAATGTTTGATACAGCTTTACCTTGAACTTTGAATTTCTCAGGAGCTTCTAGTTGTGACTGCTGAGATACATCCTCCATCTTGGCTTCCTCAAAAACTATGTAGGTATCAGAAGCTGGGCTCATAGACATCTGGTTTTGTGATGACAAAGAAGATATACTTAGATTTCTACATTGTGACTCTCATAACCTGTTGAAGACCCAGTTTGGACATGCCTTCCATGCCTTCTTTTCATTATAGCTCTTTTTGTTTTTCTGACTGGTTCTTCATTGATTTCAACTGCTGTTGCCAGCTGGGCTTGTTGTGTGGTTGTCTGTGTGGAATCCTGTTCCTTGAGCTCTGGTACTGATTCATCACTGTCATATTCTGTTCCAGACCCTGTCTCAGCGTGGAGCTGTGGCAACTCCTACTCTGTAGTAGGGATAGTTTCTGTGGCTTCACCATGCATTTTGTGCAGGGAAGGTAGAACCAAGATGGCAGCAGAAAGAGAGTGACCCAATAGGGTTTTCATTGAATGTGTAGATTGCTTTGGGTAGTGTGGACATTTTAATGATATTAATTCCTCTAATCCACAAACGTGGAATATCTTTCCATTTGTTTGTGTCATCTTCAATTTCTTTCATCAGTGTTTTATGGATTTCAGAATACATGTCTTTCACATTTTTGGTTGTTTATTTCTAGGTATTTTATTTTGGGGGGAAAATTGTAAATAAACTTGTTTTCTTAATTTTTCTTTCTGCTACTTCATTATTAGTGTATAGAAACACTGTGGATTTCTGGGTATTCCTTTTGTATCTTGCAACTTTACTGAATTCATTTATTACTTCTAGTAATTTTTTGTGGATTTCAGGATTTTCTATGTAAAATGTAATGTCATCTGCCAATAATGACAGTTTCACTTCTTCTTTAACAATATGGGTGACTTATTTCTTTTTCTTGTGTGATTGCTGTGGCTAAGACTTTTGGTACTATGTTGAATAAAACCTGGTGGAGTGGAAATCTTTGTCTTGTTCCTGATATTACAGGAAAAGCTCTCAGTTTTTTGCCATTGAGTAGGATGTTAGCTGTGGGTTTTTCATATGTCCATGTTTTCTCTTAAGTCCTTAAGTTTTCACTAGTTCAGGATCTTCTGAAATATGGACTCACTGTCTTCTACATTACCAACTTATCCTGTTCTAGTGATCATTTCTATCAGCATACAAATGAGGAAAAAACCCAACACTCTTGTGACCCCATGACCCTTTCTGTTACTGCCCAAATTCTCTCCTCTTTACCGCAGAAAGACTTCTTTAAACTATCATCTAAAGTCACTCTCTCCACTATCTTATCTATGTTTCTAAACTCAACCCACTCCAATTGGAATTAAGTTAAAATTCCTCTCTCTTTGCTTTTGGATTAGTTTGGCCAGTGGTTTATTGATCTTATTGATTCTTTCAAAAAACCAGCTTCTGGTTTCATTGATGCGTTCTACTGTTTCTCTAGTTTCTAACTTGTTGATCTTTGCTCTAATCTTGATTATTTCCCTTCTTGTGCGTGGGGTTGGCTTAATCTGTTATTGATTTTCCAGTTCTTTAAGATGTAAAGAGAGCTGGTGTATTCGGGATGAGGCTTGGATGGCTATGTATTTCCCCCTTAGGACCGCCTTTGACGTATCCCATAGGTTTTGGACTGATGCATCTTCATTCTCATAGGTTTCCATGAATTGTTTAAGTTCTTCTTTGATTTCCTGGTTGATCCAAACATTCTTGAGCAGGTTGGTCTTTAGCCTCCGAGTGTTTGAATTCCTTCCAAACTTTTTCTTGTGATTGAGTTCCATTGTGGTCTGAGAATATGCAGGGAATCATCTCAATCTTTTGGTATCGGTTGAGTCCTGATTTGTGACCCAGTATGTGGTCTATTCTAGAGAAAGTTCCATGTGCGCTTGAGAAAAATGAGTATTCTGTTGTTTTAGGGTGGAATGTTCTGTATATATCTATGAGGTCCATTTGGTCCAATGTGTCATTCAAAGCTCTTGTTTCTTTATTGATTTTTTGTTTGGATGATCTGTCTGTTACTGAGAGTGGCATGTTAAGATCGCCTACAATTAATGTATTCATATCAATATGACTCTTTATTTTGATTAATAGTTGGCTTATGTAGCTGGCTGCTCCTATATTGGGGCATAAATATTTACAATTGTTAGATCTTCTTGGAAGACAGACCCTTTAAGAATGATGTAGTGTCCTTCTGTATCTCTGACTACAGTCTTTAGCTTAAAGTCTAATTTATCTGATATGAGAATTGCTACCCAAGCTTTCTTTTAAGGCCTGTTGGCATGAAAGATGATTCTCCATCCCTTCACTTTCAGTCTGAATGTATTTTTAGGTTCCAAATGTGTCTCTCGTAGACAACATATGGATGGGTCCTGTCGTTTTATCCAGTCTGCAACCCTGTGCCGTTTTATGGGAGCATTTAGGCCGTTCACGTTGAAAGAGGTTATTAAAAGATAAGTTTTTATTGACATCATGTTGCCTGTGAAGTCCTTGTTTCTATAGATTGTAAGTTCCTGTTCTATGTCACTCATGGGTTCTTTCTACTTTTATAGAACCCCCTTTAATATTTCTTGTAGTGCTGGCTTGGTAGTCACATACTCTTTTAAGCCTTGCTGGTCTTCGAAGCTTTTTATCTCTCCATCCATTTTTTTTTTTACGTATATATCTTTATTTTTTTTCTGTGAAATGAAATTTAAGAGGTATAATTGTTAGACCAAAAAATAGCAAGATTTTGAGACTTATTGACAAATTACTTTTCTAGAAATTTTAACATTATGCACATTCCATTAGTAATATGTAATTGGACCCCAAATGAACACTGCATATTTTAATTTTCACCTTTAAAGATTGTTGGTAAATGAGTAGATAATAATACTCCATTCTTACTTTAAAATGTATTCCTTTGATGAACTGAAGGTTGAACATACTTTGATATTCAGTAGAGATTCCTACTTCTTTTAATGGTTTTTTTAATTCTTTTTTTTGCCCCAAATACTTTTATTTTTTTCAGTGTTCCAAGATTCATTGTTCATGCACCACACCCAGTGCTCCATGCAATATGTGCCTTCCTCAATACCCACCACCAGGCTCACCCAACCCCCAACCCCCTCCCCTCCAAAACGCTCAATTTGTTTATCAGAATCCATCCATTCTGAATGTCAGCCTTGCTGGATAAAGTATTCTTGGCTGCATGTTCTTCTCATTTAGTACCCTGAATATATCATGCCAGCCCTTTCTGGCTTGCCAGGTTTCTATGGACAGGTCTGATGTTATTCTGATGGGTCTTCCTCTGTATGTAAGGAATCTCTTCCCCCTAGCTGCCTTCAGGACCTCTTGTCTAAAATTATAATTCAGAAATCTCACAATGATGTGTCTACATGTTTTTCTATACTCATTGATCTTGGGGGGTGTCCTTTCTGCCTCTAGGACACGAACACTTGTTCCATTCCCCATGTTGGGGAAATTTTCATCCAGAATTTGTTCAGCTATATCTTCTAGTCTTCTGTCTTTCTCCACCCCCCCCCCAGGGAATCCAATAATTCTGATGTTGGAATGTTTCATGGTGTTATTTATTTCCCTAAGTCTGTTCTCATGGTTTCTAAGCAGTTTGTTCCAGCCCTCCTCCTGACCTTTCTTCTCTATGACTTTGTCCTCTAGATCACTAATTCTATCCTCTGTCTCAGTTACCTAGCTGTTAGACTATTTAGATTAGATCAGATCTCATTGATAGCATTTTTAACATCAGCCATATTGGCTCTCAGTTCTGCCCTTAGGATCTGTACTCAAGGAACTACAGAACACTCATGAAAGAAATTGAAGAAGACACAAAAAGGTGGAAAAGCATTCCATGCTCATGGATCAGAAGAATAAACATTGTTAAAATGTCTATACTGCCCAGAGCAATCTATACTTCCGTGCCATCCCAATCAAAATTCCACCAGTATTTTTCAAAAGTCTGGAACAAACAATCCTAAAATTTGTATGGAACCAGAAAAGACCCTGAATTGGTAAGGAAATGAAAAAGAAAAACAAAGCTGGGGGCATCACATTGCCTGATTTCAAGCTTTACTACAAAGCTGTGATCACCAAGACAGCATGGTACTAGCACAAAAACAGACACAGAGACCAGTGGAACAGAGTACAGAGCCCAGATATGGACCCGCAACTCTGTGGTCAAATAATCAAATAATAATCACTATAGACAAAGATTTGATATCTAAGATCTATAAAGAACTCCTCAAACTCAACACTCAAAAAACAGATAATCACGTGAAAAGATGGGCAGAAGACATGAATAGACACTTCTCCAAAGAAGACATACAAATGGCTAACAGACACATGAAAAAATGTTCATCATCATTAGCCATCAGGGAGATTCAAATCAAAAACCACATTGAGATACCACCTTACACCCGTTAGAATGGCCAAAATCAACAAGACAGTAAAGAACAAGTGTTGGCGAGGATGTGGAGAAAGGGGAACCCTCTTACACTGCTGGTGGGAATGCAAGTTGGTGCACCCACTTTGGAAAACAGTGTGGAGATTCCTGAAGAAATTAAAAATAGAACTACCCTATGATCCTGCCATTGCAGTATTGGGTATTTACCCCAAAGATACAGATGCTGTGAAAGGAAGGGCCACATGTACCCCAATGTTCATAGCAGCAATGGCCACAATTGCCAAACTGCGGAAAGAGCCAAGATGCCCTTCAACAGACAAATGGATAAAGAAGATATGGTCCATATATCCAATGGAATATTATGCCTCCATCAGAAAG
>CM052901.1:52436954-52498644 GCA_028534135.1 Potos flavus
CCATGAGAGACTGTGGACTCTGAGAAACAAACTGAGGGTTTTGGAGGGGAGGGGGGTAGAGGGATGGGTGAGCCTGGTGGTGGGAAATAAGGGGGACACGTATTGCATGTAGCACTGGGTGTGGTGCATAAACAAAGAATCTTGGAACACTGAAAAAATAAAATTAAAAAAAAAGAGGAAGAAGGTGATGAAACAGGTATAGAGGTTAAGGACATAGAATTGGTCATGTCACAAGCAAATGTGTCAAGAGCAAAATCAGGTCAACCTCTGAAAAACAGTGGTAATGATATTGTAAATGCTATTATGGAATTAACAATGTAATCATCTGAAATTGAGGACTGTCTTTTGGTGTTTCAAAAGAAAAACTGAAGTTTATTTTGAAATTTGTACTATTTCTATCATTAATAAAGTTATGAGTTCTTGTTGGATGAAAAAAAAAGGAATCCCTATCAAAATACCAACAGCATTTTTCACAAAACTAGAACAATTATTAAAATTTGATGGAACCACAAAAGACCTCGAATAGCCAAATCAATCTTGAGAAAGAAAAATAAACCTGGAGGTATCACAAGCTTAGATTTTAAGGTATACCAGAAATCTTTAGTAATCAAAACAGTATGGTACTGGCACAAAAATAGACACATAGATCAGTGGGACAGAGCAGAAAGCCTAGAAATAAATCCAAAATTATATGGTTAATTAATCTTCAAAAAATTAGGCGAGCACATGCAATGGGAAAAAGACAGTCTCTTCAAAAAATTGTGTTGGGAAAACTGATCAGCAAAAGAATGAAACTGGACCACTTTCTAACACCATATACAACATTTTTTGGGGGATTTGGTGTCTTTTCTGGTTCCATACAAATTTTAGGATTGTTTGATCCAAGTCTGTGAAAAATGCCAATGGTATTTTAATAGGGATGGCATTGAAAGTGTAGATTACTCTGGGAATGATAGACATTTTAACAATGTTTATTCTTCTAATCCATGAGCATGGAAAGTTTTTCCATCTTTTTGAGTGTTCCTCAGTTTCTTTCATAAGTGTTCTGTAGTTTGTAGAGTATAGATCCTTTACCTCTTTGGTTAGGTTTATTCCTAGGTATCTTATTTTTCAGTAGGTTTTCAGTACTATTGTAAATGGAATCAATTCCTTAATTTCTCTTTCTACAGTTACATTGTGAGTGTATAGAAAACCAACTGATTTCTGTGCATTGATTTTGTATCCTGCCACATTGCTGAATTGCTGTATGAGTTCTAGTAATTTGGGGGTGGAAACTTTTAGGTTTCCCACATAAATTATCATGTCATCTGCAAAGAGTGAGAGTTTGACTTCTTCTTTGCCAACTTGAATACTTTTTATCTCTTTTTGTTGTCTGATTGGTGATACTAGAATGCCTAGTACTTTGTTGAACAACAGTGTACAGTGACAGTGGGCATCCCTGTCGCATTCCTGACCTTAAGGGAAGGCTGTCAGCTTTTCCCCACTGAGAATGTATTTGCTGTGGGCCTTTTCATAGATGGTTTTTATGATATTGAGGAATGTTCCTTCTATCCCTACACTCTGAGGAGTTTTAATTAGAAAAGGATGTTGTATTTTGTCAAATGCTTTTTTTGCATCAATTAAGAGGATCATATGTTTCTCGTATTTTCCATTAATGTTCTCTATCATGTTGATTGATTTGCGAATGTTGAACCACTCTTGCATCCCAGGAATAGAGCTATCCTACAACCCAGCAATTTCACTACTAGGTATTTACCCCAAAGATACAGATGTAGTGGAAAGAAGGGGCACATGCACCCCAATGTTCATAGCAGCAATGTCCACAATAGCCAAACTGTGGAAGGAACTGAGACATCCTTCAACAGATGAATGGATAAAGAAGATGTGGTTCATATATACAACGGAATATTACTCAGCTATCAGAAAGGATGAATACCTACCATTTGCATTGACATGGATGGAACTGGAGGGTATTATGCTAAGTGAAATAAGTCAAGCAGAGAAAGACAATTATCATATGGTTTCACTCATATTTGGAACACAAGCAATAGAATGGAGGACCATAGGGGAAGGGAGGGAAAACTGAAGGGGGAGATGTCAGAGAGGGAGACAAACCATGAGTGACTATGGACTCCAGGAAGCAAACTGAAGGTTTCAGAGGGGAGTGGGGTGGGGGCTGGAGTAGCTGGGTTATGGGTGTTAAGGAGGGCATGTGTTGTGAGGAGCACTGGGTATTATACACAACTAATGAATCATTGAACACTCCATCAAAAACTAATGATGTACTATACAGTGTTTAACTGAACATAATTAAAAAAATAACACTGTATACAAACATAAACTCAAAATGTATTAAAGACCTAAATGTGAGATTTGAAAACATGAAAGTCCTAGAAGAGAACATAATCAGTGATTTCTCTGACATCAGCAGTAGCAAAATTGTTCTAGATATGTCTTCTCTGGCAAGGGAAATGAAAGCAAAAATAAACTACTAGGAATACATCAAAATAAAAAGCTTCTGTGCAGCAAAGGAAACCACCAACAAAACAAAAAGGAAACATACCAGATGGGTGAAGATATTTTCAAATGATATATCTAATAAGGAGTCAATATCCAAAATATATAAAGAACTTACACAACTCAACAAAACAAAACAATTTGATTAAAAAAATGGACAAAGTACCTGAATAGATATTTTTCCCAAGAAGATACATAGATGGCCAGCAGACATATGAAAAGATGCTCAAGATCACTAATCATCAGGGGAATGTAAATCAAAACCATAAGGAGATATTACCTTACACCTGTAAGAATGGCTAAAATAGAAAAGAGAAGAAATAACAAGTGTTGACGAGGAAGTGGAGAAAAAGGAAACGTCATATACAAAACAGTATGGTACTGTTGGTGGAAATGTCACTTGGTACAACACTGTAGAAAACAATATGGAGGTTCCTCAAAAAATTAAAATAGAAATAACCATACGATCCAATAATTCCACTATTATTTTTACCAAAGTAAAACCCAAAGTAAACAAAAGCACTCATTAAAAAAGATATATGCACCACTGTGTTTATTGCAGCATTATTTACAATGACCAAGATATGAAAGCAACTAAGTGTCCATCAATAGATGTATGGAGGGGCACCTGGGTGGCTCAGTCAGTTAAGCATCCAACTCTTGATCTCAGCTCAGGTTTTGATCTCAGGTTTGTGAGTTCATGCCCTACATTGGGCTCCAGGCTGGGCGTGGAGCCTACTTAAAAAAATAGATGAATGGATAAGGAATATATATATATATAATCAGCCATAAAACAGATTGAGATCATGCTATCTGACACACATGGATGGACCTAGAGGATATTATGCTAAGCGAAATAAGTCAGAGTGAGAAAGACAAATGCCATATGATTTTACTCATAAGTGGAATCTTAAAAAAACCAAACAAATGAACAAACAGGAAGCAGAATCAGATCTATGAATGTAGAGAACTAACTGATGGTTGCCAGAGGGATGGGTTGTGGGGGCCTGGGGAAAAAGGGTGAAAGGAAGTGGGAGATACTAGCTTTCAGTTATGGAATGAATAAGTCACAGGAATAAAAGGCACAGCACAGGGTGGGGAAAAAAGAGACCATGGCCAAGTCTTTTGGCACTTCCTTACATTTAACCTTTGCTAAGAGTCCTTTTATTCTTCTATGTCTCTTACTTAGGCAACTGCAGTTTTCATCATAAACAGGGAAGTCCTACTCTATAATGACTACTAGATGCGCAATGTAATCTGTGTCTTTGAGTTGCTTAATCCACTTTTTACTATGGTTCTTTTGGGGCTAACAGTATTGTTTGTGGACTTGTAAGATAGCATGCTAAATCAGATACAAGCATTGTGGACATAGATTCGTGACATCTGGTATCTATAATGTTCTACATGTGTGTCTCTGTCTTAAACTTTATATATTTTGTGACCTAATAAAGAAATAATAATCTAGATGATAATTATAGTTACCATTTACTGGTTGCTTACTGTGTGCCAAGCACTGCATGAAGTGATGTGTGTGTGTGTGTGTGTGCGTGTGTGTGTGTGCGTGTGTACATGTATGTGTGTATATATATGTGTCTGTATATATATATATATATATATATATATATATATATATAGTTTCATTAATCCTTAAAACAAATTTATTAAGTTGGTACTACTATCATTATTTCTATAGTACAAATTAGGAAACGGGTATAGAGAGGTTAAGCACCTTACACTGTGTCATACATTGAGGAAGTTTATACCCAGGTTTGTGACTATGAAATTTGTGCACTTAATCCCTGATACATATTGCTTGATTTATTCTAAGATTCTAAGCCCAGAACACTCATGACAATTCCAGCCCTTAACTAAATCTGTAAAATGCAAATTGGATCAGGACACATTTGAGGTTTTTGTACCTACTATTTCCCCATGGATTATTTTGTTGGACTCCAAAGTCATTGTATGTTAGAGCTTGTATGCTAACAAGGTCCAAGGACTTCCAACATTTCTTTGATAATTTTGGAAGGATTACCTTATACTTCTTTTTTGTTTGTTTGTTTTTTGTTTTGTCTTCTTTTTTTAAAATTTTTTAAAAATTTTTTTGGTGTTCCAAGATTCATTGTTCATGCACCACACCCAGTGCTCCATGCAATACGTGCCCTCCTCAATACCCACCACCAGGCTCACCCAACCCCCCACCCCCTTCCCCTCCAAAACCCTCAGTTTGTTTCTCATGTTTCGTCTCTCGTGTTTCGTCTCGCCCTCCGTTTTCTCCCAATTCACTCTTCCTTTCCTTCTCCCAATGTCCTCCATATTTTTCCTTATGCTCCACATGTAAGTGAAACCATATGATAATTGACTCTCTCTGCTTGACTTATTTCACTCAACATAATCTCCTTATACTTTAACATGGATAACAGCTTCATCAAAGTTCTGTAGAAAATATATGGTCTTTTATGTTGTCTTTTGAATCCTAGGATTCTGAAGAACTGGCCCCAGCTTAATTTCACCTGTTTTGGGCTTTGAATCAATCAGTGATGTAAACACTTAGCTGACATTTCTTGGCTCTCTGACTCTTATTTGCAGATGCATGTGTTCTTAAGTAAAAATTCACTCCAGTCTTATACCACAGAGACTTCTATTTTGGCATCTGTATTGCCACCCCCTGAATGAGGAAGCTCTCTCTCAGCTAGATAACTAGTTGAACATAACCAGCAACTGGAGGGTAAAATCATTTTAGCAGCATAGAAAGCTATTTACATAAGAAATGGACAAGTAAGTAGCCCATTCTATTCTAGGTAAATCAGAAAACTTCCCTCATTTGAGTAGATAGAATCATTTTTAGACTTTAGTTCTCTTTATAGTCCCAGGTACAAAGCTCACACTGAAAGGCTATTGCTCATGATATAACTAGACCTTAGCTATGTAGCTGGGTGGGGTCTCTAAGGCTTTATCATACTAGGCAGGCTGATGAGGCAAGTGGTTGGTGGAGAGAAAACAAAGAGAACAGTCCAGGTAGTGAAGGAGTAAGTCATTCATAATTTCCAGAATTTAGATGAATGCTGTGGCTCAAGAAGAAAGGTAGATTAAGTAAGGAGATAAGAATGAGGGGATAGAGGTTGTGGGCAAATACTGAAAAATGAATATTGCTTTTCCCTCTTTGTTAGACTTTAGGGTGACCTCTGGGTGAGTCTTAATAAAATGGGCCAGTCAGAAAGCTGGGCTTCCCTGATGTTTCTCTCCTTCTTTTGCCTTGGTTGATTCTGTTCTCAGCCACCATGGGCTGGATGACCTCCAGGCCCTTGCCCTCAGGCTTAAGAGTTTTGGGGCAGACCAAATGGAACATTCATGTGCAAAGTTGGTGAAATAAATCAAGTAGGGAAAAAATCCATTTTGGTGTGGTCATTGTGTCAACTTTTATTATTTCAGTTCAGCATGGCTGCATATATAAATCTCCTGTAAGGAACCAGAAAAGGTATACGTGAAATAACATTTCTAAGAGGCATGGTCACTTGCTTCTAATAATAATTACTACTTGCAAAGCCTGGAAGTGCTTAAGATGTTCATATTTTTTGAACAATTGACTGGTTCCCTTATTTATACATATAAGAAAAAAAGGCAAGTAGGGAGAGGAAATTGTCTGTTGCTGCAGAAACGTGAAAGTCACATTTTTGGCACTGTTCCCTGGTTGATGTCATTCTGGGGAATGTGCTAAAGGCCATGATTTTCCAGAGGGAAAATTTTTTTCCATAGCAGGCTGTTTGTGGGCACTTATTGCCCCCTCTGAAGTCAGGCCAAAACCAAACTGGGCCTTTTTCTGCCTTGTTTGGCAGTACCAGGTCAAGCTCACCTGAAACAGGAGTCCAAAATTTTCGTTGGTCATTTTGCCCAGCCATTCCTTGAACCCTCTTATACTTTCTGAATCTTCTTTTTAGGGGCTTCTCAGATGCTTGACCTTTGCACAGGCTGCTGGAAAGTTTGGTTTTCCCCTGCTGTGTGGAAGCTCTGAGGGCTGCCAGGGGTGTGTGTGTGTATAAAGGCCATCCCTGAGCTGAATCCTGAGGTAGACCACAGTACAGTGTGAGTTGAGGCTTAACTCAGCTCTTCTCATTCCTTCTTATCTCCTAAATGGTCCCAAAGCAAAGTGGGATATAGACCCTACCGCCATCTGATTGTAGTTCTGTCCCTACCCCTGATTCCCTTGCCCAGCGTGATCTTCATGCTCTTCATATATGAAGCTGTTTTGAGACCCTTTAAAAACCCCTTGTCATGGTTTAGAGGACTTTACTTGGATCCATCTAGCATAAAAGAAAGAGATCTTTGCATCATGAAATTGGCCAGTAGTTGGGGCGCCTGGGTGGCTCAGTGGGTTAAAGCCTCTGCCTTCGGCCCAGGTCATGATCTCAGGGTCCTGGGATTGAGCCCCGCATCAGGCTCTCTGCTCAGCGGGGAGCCTGCTTCCCCCTCTCTCTCTGCCTGCATCTCTACCTACTTGTGATCTCTCTGTCAAATAAATAAATAAAATCTTAAAAAAAAAAAATTGGCCAGTAGTTTAGTGTGAGCCACAAAAAGTCATGTCTGGGTTCTCACTCTTGCCTCCACCCCCTCAGCACATAGGCAAACACTTGATCTTCAGGATCATTCCCACTTCCACACCTTTATTCTCACCTTAATGAATACCTATTTCACCATGTGCCTTGCACAAAACTACTCTCATCACTGGCTCACCATTGTACCCTCATCTGGTTCAGGCCTCTGCTTAGCTTTTAAATCCTCTAACTCTTAACTCCAGCTTTGATTGCCTATTCCCCAAGATTCATTCTTTACCATATTTATAGCCATTTCATTAATTTCATAAATGAAAGGCTAAGTCGGAAAGATTAGTTCTGTAATGGGGGCATTTATACAAAGCATAGTAATGGCACGAAAGAAGCTGTGATTAATTCTACTTTGGGGACTCAGAGAAGGCCTTGCAGATGAGACAATGCTTAGAGCTGGGTCTCTAAGGTTCAGAATGAATCCACTGGGAAAATATGTGGGAAGGAGAAGATGATACCTAGAGACACCTCCGGTGTCTGTAGGGCCTTATTATCTTCATATCCTGCTATAAATTTCCCTGGGAACAACCACAGCAGGAGCTCAAGCTCAGAGAAAGGAGCTCAGCTCAGAATATCTCATAGAGTATCAACAGTAGGGAATAGATACTTAGATAATGTCTACTTCAATTCATTTATTTTACTGATAATAAATCTGAAATCCTGAAAGGTGAAGGGGCCTACCCAAGGCCTCACATCTAGTTAGTGGCAGAGGTAGAAGTAAAGGTAGAAGGATTCCTGCATTCCCATTCCTGGGCTAATTCCAGGTTGCTTTATGTCCTTACCATGTTCCAGTTGCCCCTTTGGTCTTTTCCTGTGAGAGCTCCCATCAACCACTCTTCACTTACAGATGGCTCCATTTTAAGTCTGGGCAGCAATGTTCATTGCCACTAGCTCCCTATGTGACTTTAGAAAAATTACATTTCTTTTCTGGGCCTTAGTTTCTTGTTTCCCCATCTAAAAATGGGTGAAGGTTAACTAGTAAGTTTCTATATCTAAACCTTATTGAGAGGGGCACAAATCTAGTAGTTTGTACAGGAGCTTCATTTTTTTGTATATTTACTGGAGTGGAGTACAGAGATCTGAATGGGTTGACTAAAAGTAGTAAAAAAAAATGTAGTGGGGACCGAGACCCTGAAGTCTTCCTACAGGCTTGGAAGAAGATACATTACTTTAAGTATAGTCCTTTTATTTTTAATGATATAACTGAGGCCCAAGTTTGGGGATGTGTAAGTTCTCATAGATGGTTAGTGAGGATCTAGGCCTCAAACAGATCTTCTGATTTGAAGTCAAGTACTTTCTAAAAACCCATACTACCTCATTGAGCTGGTTATGTCCTGTACAGGGCAGTGCTAAAAAAAGACAAAGAGTTCAGGAGTCTGCTACAAATAGGGTTCAGTTGCATTGTGGGCCACAGTATTTGTAGCTGGCCATTATGAAGAGAGGCAGTTCAGAGCTTTGAGAGCAGGGGAGGACAGTTGCCTCCTCAGACCCCATTTGGGGATTTTGGAGATTTCCTTGGGCCTGAGCCTCAAGATGTAGGGGGGTTAAGGGTTTGGCTATCCCCACTTTCCTCCCTTATAATTCCTTCTTGTTCATACTGTCTTTCCTCTTAACTCCATATGACTAGCCCACCCTCTTCTAGTCAGAGATAGAGACGATCAATCTCTGAGTTACCTTACCTCCATTTTTTTCACTACTCCCCATAGTAACTTTCAAAGGAGCAAAACATCTCACAAGCTACTTTTGCATTCTCATTTGCTTTTAATTTCATGCTGTCAGAGATTGTTTTTGTGTTCTCCTAGATTGCTCTGGTGGAAAAAAAAAAGGGATAGTCAATGTCCAGCTTCTTCCTCTTTGGAAGAGAACTTGGATTATATCATATAGGCAGTGTCTCAGTCATTACTATACTTTCTAACACTTTTTATTCTTTGAGTTGGTTCATGTGGTCTCTAAGCCATTGGTACTTCTTCCCTGTTGGTGGGGCAGGTGCTCTTTTTAGAAGATGGGGGAGATGAATTTAGTTCTGGACATGTTGAGTTTGAGGTGTGTTCTATGTCCAAATGGAGATATTGAATAGGCAATCGGATATCTAACTCTGGAATTTGAGAAACACTTTTGGCTGGAAATATAATTTGGGAGTTGTCAAAAAACAGATACCATTTTAAGGCATCAGAACTGATGAGATAAATTAGGGACTAAGTGCAAAGAGAAAAGAGGTTCCATGAAAGTTCTCAGGCCACAGTTTATTAATGAGCTGGGAAGCTGCGGAAATTCATTTCCTGGGAGGAAACAGCTTTGTTCTTTTTCCCAGATTAGTATTATTGGATTTCTAAGTGTGGCACAGTAGAAAAAGTGATGCCACTGGTTTATTGTATACCTTGGGTAAGTCATCCACATGTTCTGGATCTCAGCTTTCTCACCTGTATAACGAGAGCGTTGGATGAGATGATGTGATATTCTAGAATGGTTTATCACTTCTACTAATGGAATCAACAAAGTCCTGCTAATGTGTTACCTGTTGGGGTGATAAGCATGTTAATGTACTTTGTAAAGTGACAAATCCTATGTAAATGATAATTGCCATGGTTATGTTTATGTTCTGCTTTATTTGTGGGATGTAAATGTGTAAAGATTATTGACCTGGGAAGTCAAGCACACCTAGGGTTCTCTTCTGGCTCTGGCTCTGAGTTGTTATGTGAATATGTGCCTTTGAATATGACACTTTCCTTCTTTGGTTCTGTTTTCACATCTGTAAAATGAGAGGCTTTGGTTTATGCCAGTGACTTTCAATATTTTTAAAAGCAGAGAATCTCGTTTTGAAAGTGAAATCAGTGTAGGGGAACCTGGGTGGCTCAGTTGGTTAAGCATCCATCTCTTGATTTTGGCTCAGGTCATGATCTCAGGGTTGTGAGATTGAGCCCCACCTTGGGCTCTGTGCTCAACATGGAGTCTGCTTGAGATTCTCTCTCTCCCTCTGCTGCCACCTTCTCACCTTCGCTCACACTCTTTTCCTCTAAAAAATGAAAAATGATATAAGTGTAGCCTATCTGGTTGAAAAAGCAGGTTGAACAGAAGCTAGAGGCTCTGGTCACCTTAGAGGCATACCTTGAGCTACTTCTAGAACCCCAGAACACCCAGAAATGCAGTCTGATCCTCAACTAACTGAGCTCGCAAGACCCTTTAAATTTTGGCATTCTGTAGTTTGAGGGTTCCCTTGGTATCATATAAAGTTCAGAGGTCAAAAAAATTTTTCTGTAAAGGGTCGGATAGTAAGTATTTTAGGCTTTGTGGGCCACTATTGTCTCTGCTTTCTCCTCTTCTTCCTCCCTCTCCCTCCTCGTCCCTTCTTCCTCTTCCTTCCTCCTCCTCATTCTCCTCCACTCCTGCCCCACCCCCCCACCCCCCGCCAGGGCCTGTGTACAGCCTGCAATTTCCAGACTGCTCTTGGCTGGGCCTTGGGAGGGTGAAAGATGGTACAAGTCACAGGTAGAATGTAGGCCTTAGGCTCATTTGGAACCCTGATTGAAGCAAACCAGCTCCCCTCCGCCACAGGCCCCTTAGCTGAGCTGGGCCATTCCATGTGCACACAGCCTCAGAGAAGGCACAACAATTAACAGTGGCCCAAGGTGGCTCTGGACCAAAAAGTGGGGCTATTTGTTGCAGACACAGCTGGGAGGAGGTGAGGGCAAAGGGGATCTTTCAAACATGAGTCCAGGCAGAGAGGAGGAGGGGCCTAATTGGGATCAGATGTCTCTACAGAGCAATAACACTGCCACCTGGTTATGAGCATCTTAGCTTTGCAGAACCCAAAGGGCTTTTCCAGACAGCATTTAATTCATCTTCACTGCACCCTTGGGAAGGAGAAAAGAAGGGGAGGAGGTGTAGCTGTGGTGGTAAAGAAAGAGTTATGACTTAGGAGTCAGGAGCCACAGCTTGGTTATTGACTTGTGAGGTAACCTTGGATCTTCTGCTCTCATTTGTAAAGTAGTAGCATTGGATCAAATCAGTGGTTATCCCCAGACCAGAGCAAGAATATCACCTGGGAATTTTTTAAGATTTCATTTTAAAGCTTTATCCCAGACCTAGTGAATCAGACACTCTGGAATTGGGGCCCAGAAATGCGTGTTTTAAGAAGACTTCCAGGCATGAACTAGAATAATCTAAGGCCTTTCCAACTTTGATTCTCTGATTATATGTGATAGTGGATGTAAAAATACATTTTAAACTGCGCCTTACACATTTCAGGGATGATGATAGTGACAGTGATAATGGTGATGATAATGATGATACTCCTGTTGACTTTAAGCCATACTTTGGCAGCCAGGTTCATGACCTAAGCCAGGAACTTGCTACCCCACCCCTATGGAGTTTCTCCCAAGGCCTGTAAGACAGAGAAATGCCCTTAGAAGCTTATATACTATGAGAGTAGGTAAGTTAGGTAAGGCAGTCTGTTCTAGATGGTTGATAGAGGAGAAATCACAGGACAACTATTTTGAAGATCCAGAGATAGGCATAGCCAGTATTAAAGATTGGTGTGTGTGTGTGTGTGTGTGTGTGTGTGCGCGCGCGTGCGCGTGTGTGAGAGAGAGCTCACTATGGGCTGGTGGGTTGTGGCATTGGAAAGAATTCCTAGTATTAGTGGTAGTAAGGTCTTGAAGGATGGAGAGGATTTAAATGCTTTCCAGGAAGGTGGGAGGATATTATAAAATATGAATGTGAAGAGGCACAAGTTACAAATAAACACATATGACTTCAACTTGTTATAGCACTAAAACTAGAAAGATCCTTATATATATCCAGGGTTCTGGGTGATTTCCTGGGTGTTGGCTGTAACACTAGTCATTTCCTTCCCATTCTGGAAAACATATTGGAAAAAAAAGTGAATATGAATCACAGTATATGGAGGACCTAGACTCTGTTCTAGAATATAAAAATTAAGTCATTCGCAAACATTTATACTTTAGTAACAAATGTATTTTAACACACTTTCAAGTGATCTCAAAATTCCTTACATTCTGGTTGAATAAATGACTTCTCCAAGGTCATCCAGAAAGTTAATGGGACTGGAACCCAGTGCTCCTGACTTCTAGTCTGGTGTGTTTCCTTTGTAATCTGTATTTGCTCGGAGGCTTCTGGAATGGAGAAGTTTGACCCAAATAAAATTTAAAAGGCATGTTTTTGAGGTACCGCTGGAAGGAAGCTAGGACACAAATATAGAGAACTTGGAATGCCAGTCTGAACCTTTCGAATTTTCTCCTATAGGTAATGGGAAAATGCTAAATGTTCTGGAACTGTGATATGGCATCGTTCGTAGTGTAGGAAGGTTACTCAAATGCTTTAGTGAAGCACTACCTGGTAGATTGGAGTGGGAGAGAACTTGGAGGGAGCAAAGCAACTAAGAAGTAGCCCTAAATGTAGGCTGGAAATGCCATAGACCTGCCCACTCTTTATGCCATGAGTACATTTCTATTTTTAACAGAAGAAACAATATAAGTGCAAAACCATAGGTTCTTCTCCTGGGATTTCAACCACTGGAGATAGGGATATTTGGAAGCTGGAGGCTTCCTGGCTCTGGAACATAATACTGTGGAGATCTCCTCCCTGGACTACACTCAGACACGCCCTTGCTAAAACTCAGTGCTGTTCTCTGCTCTCTGGTTTCATTTTGCACTCAGATTTCTATGTATTATGAGCCAGGGGCCCAGAGTTTAGGGGTATTTCACTGTTCCTTTCATTCTTTTCACAAAGCCCCAGGCTCAGGAAAGTTACTTGTACGTGTTACTATGCCAGTTGCATCACCCAATCCCTTCCAGAGATCCTGGCTACAAGCTTCATAGTTTTAGCTTCTAAAGTTCATTCACACCCATTATCTCATTTTGTTCTCATTAGAGCCTTGTGAGGTGGGCAGGCTTATTATAATTTAATGGGATGAAACTAAAGATCAGAGTGGGGAAAGTAACTTGTCATTTAGCCAGTGTGTGGTACAGTTTACTTTTTCTGCCTTCTAGGCAATATTCCATGCTTTCACTTGCATCATTGGGGTTCTGGTGGTCATTTTTACCAGTGTACTAAAAACCCTCTTAGATCTCAGACAAGGCCCAGGCTTGGGCAGAGAAGGAAACAGAAGACCAGGAAACCAAATTTCTCCTCATTTTTAGTCCAGAGCCCCTCCCTTAATATCATTCTGCTCCCTTGAATGTACTGACAGACTTCAGTAGGAAAATCCTTGGCTCTGCCTGCTCATAGCCCTGTACCTGCTGTCTGTCTGATGCCAGTGATACTCTGCATGACAATATGTCACCTTTGCCTGAAGCTTGCCACGTTTCCTTTTTGCCATTCTCTTTCTTCACCCTGGCAGCTGGAATAAAGGTGTAACCTAGGGACTCTCCTTCCCTGGGCTGTCCCAAGTGGTGAGGCTCACAACTCCAGATCTTCCTTGGACAGTACAAAAAGCCAATCATTGAGAGACCAGGTCACCACTACACATAGACAGCCTTTAAAATATAGATGGCACAGGGTCTTTAGCTGAAGCTGCTTTGGCCAGACCTTTCCAGGACTCTGACTGGGTCTTCAGTGTGAGCCAAAGGCAACACCAACCAGAGTAGCATTAGCCCAGCTTTCAGAGTTCATACAATGTCATGCTGTCTAGATTTTCATCATGAATGTTCCCGAGACTCAAACGCAAAGGGAATTGGGTTGATTTCAACTGGAAAATATTCCTGCCATCTCAATGTTCTCTGGAATAACCTGCTTGCAGCTGTCATGGGGCGGCCCCCTCCCTGTAATGCGTGGCTTTTCCAAGGCTCAAGCTCCAGGGATCTGGAGGGGAACAGAAGGAGGGGACCAGGATTATGTATGCCCCCACCCCCTGCCTGGCCAGTGCTTGCATTTTTCAAGCCTGAAATTGGGTCTCTGGGGTTGGGGTTGGGGGTGAGGTAGAAAGGTTCATGGAACAGGTCCCTGCTGGGTGGATCCCTGCTTGCAGCTGGTTACATTTCTTTGACTGGCTTCCAACAGGAAGAATTGATCTCCTGATGAAGAAGCCTAGTCCCCTGGATAGAGAATCTAATTGGCTGGGAGGCAGGAGACCTGGGTTTATGTCCTAGCTCTGTCATCAGCTTGCATTGTGGCTTTAAGCAAGTCAGTCATCATCTCTCTGTCTCAGCTTCTTCCATTTAAAGTGGAGCTGCTAATACCTGGAGTAAGAACACGATGTAGGGGACACTGTTGAATGTTCCAGGGGAAATGAAGGGATGGTAAGACTTTATTCTTACCTCCCTCAGACTGAGGGAACTAAACTAATTGCTCTTATTTCCTTTCCTCTTGTCTTTTGATGTTGGTAAGATGTCAGGGTGTGGGAAAGTCTCCAAGGATTTAGATAGTCATGGGGCAAAAGGAAGAATGGTGGTATAAGCAGTAGCATAGCCTAATATACAAGTGGGTATACTTTAAAACCTTCTCAAGGAGATGTTGACAGCCAGCTGGAAGCAAAGTCCTGTGATAATGGGAAATGAGATGTTGGGATCAGGGGTGACACATAGGTGCTAGGAAGGAGGAGAGTGCCAAAGACAAATTTTATTGCCTCTTACCATTATGTCTTGGACTGTGCTAATCCTATCCAGAAACTGCCTTCGTTGGCTTCCTGAACTCTCAGAGCCTTGGCCTAGCTTTAGTATCTCCAAGCCTCTTTTTCCCTTTGGACCAGAGTTTACTTGGGCTGCATACCTGGGAGGGGGTATCAGGGAATACAGAGAACAAACAGCCTCTGCCCTGGCATCAGAGGTCACTTTGGTCCTACCTGTGCTCTGGCACTCCTATCTCTTACTGTCCTCTTGAGATCTAGACATGTGCTGTCCAGTATGGTAGCCACTAGCGAGATGAACAACACTGCATTCCTCATGAGAAAGCCTGGATACTAGTATGGTTGCTTTGGCAGCAGCCCAGGAATGCTGTGAGACCTCAGGTCTCATATCCTCCTGGGAGTAGAGTAAGACGCCTTTTTTTTTTTTTTTTTTTAACAAGTGCTCTTGTATGAGGCATTTTAAATAAAACAAAACAAAACAAAAAAAAAGAAAGAAAGAAAATCTGGGAAAGTAATTGGACTAGGAATTTTATTACCTGTTGATCACATACTTGCATTTGCAGTGAGCCTAAACCCATAAGTTATCCTCAGGCCTCCTGTTTCATATCTCTTTGTAGCCTCGAAAGAGTACTCACAACCATTATTTCATCTGAGTCTCCCAAATAAGGTAGATGCAAGTACACCAGGAGTTATTATATTCATCTGATATACAAAGAAACTGAGGCTCAGCAGACTGAAGTGATAGCCAAAGGCCTCTAGTTATTAAGTGATAATGCCAGGCTGAGCATGGAAAAAGCTTGGGTAGCATTCTTGACTCCTTTCTTTCTATTGCCAGTCACCTGCTAATTCTGGATGATTTTCTTCTTTACCTCATCTTCAATCAGTCCATTTCCTCCCCATTATCAATGTCACCACTGTAGCCCAAGCCCTCCACTCCATTTTCCAGGTAGCAGTCAGAGTGGTCTTTCTAATGTATTAAGCTGATCATGACAGTCTCTTGTATAAAACCCTTTCTAATTGCTTTTAGGATAAAGAACAAGCTCTTGAATCTGGCCTACATAACGCCATATGGTCTCTATCACTTAGAGTCCATTATCTCTCTCTCTTCCCATTCCTTCCTTGCATTCTATTCTCCAGTAACTTTGAAAATTTTCAGGTCTTCGAAGATTCTGCTTCCAGTCTGTGCAATGTTATTTCCTCTGCCTATCATACTCAATTACCCCACTCCTCTTCACTTAGTAAGCTCCTGCTTATTTTTCAAGCCCTACCTCTGATATTGCCTTCTCTAGGAACCCTCACCTCACCTCTCTCCATACTCAAGATGGGTTAAATGCTTCTTCTCTGAACTCCCATGGCACCCCAGACCTGCTCGTTAATATAGCTGTTATTATGCTATATTGTAATTATCTGTTTTCTTGTATGTCTCTCTTGGTAGATTTTGAGTGCCATAAGATCAAGAAATATGCCAGTTTTAACTCTCTACTATGTCCCTAGCATGTAGCAGAGGGCATTGCACATAATAGATGCTTATAGATATTTCTTGATTAATTGAATAAACGAAGGTAAGAATAAATGAATGATGGATCCCAGGTAATCCACCCTGCAATACAGTGTTCTTTCTATTTGGAAACAACATATTTTAATATAGAGATGGTCATTTAACCTTCAGATCACCATTTTCGGTGAATATTTAAGACATGTTTACTAATCATAGGACCTTAATATTGGAGGAAGGGGCTTGGCAAACGCTGTGTACCAAACACACTGCTAAATGATCTATATTCAGTGCATGCATTCATTCATTTGTCAGTTGGAAGGAGGGATAGGAAAATATGATAAGTAAGTAAAATATATAGTAATAGTAGATGGTATTAAATGCCAAGGAGAAAAGTAAAACAAGGATGGGGGATAGGTTATGTGTATAAGGATTATAATTTTAGATAAGGTTTGAGAATCAGAATGATGTGATAAGAGCAGGAAAAATTGGGGGGATAAAGGATAAGGGAGAGGCAGAAAAAACTCCAGGGTTTTGAGCCTGACAAAATAGTGATTCATATAGAAAGACAGAGTAACTTGCTGTCTCAGATGAGGTTTTCCAGCATGGAAACATTCCTTAAAAAGTATCCAAGTTGAAATATGATGGGAGAGTCCAATTGATGTCTTTGAATTGTGGGTACATGTAGGACTCATAGGTGCAAATGATGGTCATCTGAGAAAAGTGAATGTGCAAACCTAGATGAAGCAAGGCAGCTTCATTATAGCAGAAAGGGCCTGGGGCAGAGAGTTAGGAAACCTGGGTTTAGGCTACCTCTGCTGTGAACTTGGTTTGTGACTGGACATTTTTCCTCTCTCTGGGCCCTAGAACCATATATGATGAGGATATGTGGTTGAGTAGATGAGTGGCTTTTACAGTCTGCACTATGTTACACCATGGGTGTGGAGAGCCTGTCAGGGCCACTGAAGCAGAGATGGAGTGGATAAAAACAGTCAGGGCTATTGGTCATCTTTCTGCTTCAGCAGAGTCAATCACTAAGACTAGATGATACCTGAGGTACCTGCTAGGTCAGATACTCTGTGACTCTGCTGGCCTGGCAACATCACTGGAAACCTTTGCTCACCCCTCCTTACAGCTTATTCAAGAATTTGTGGAGGTTTCCTGAGTAATGTGGGTATTACAGGGATGAGGAAGGAGCAAAGGGAAAGAGCTGTATGTAGTGTATGGCATTGACAGTTTTCTCTCAGTGATTACACAGAAAAAGAAAGAGGAATCCTGAGGCTTGGGGCTTGGAGCAGCTTCTGTGGTGCTGGTTATCAAACACTGGACCTTTCCAACTGAGCCAACCTTGACTATTGATAATATTTTCCACTAGTGCAGCCTTGGCTCTCAGACTCAAATGCTGTAGAATTGCTGGGCTTTAGTTAACAAGACAGGACTTCCCTACCAATGAGAATAGGGCAACTCATAAAGACTACCATATACGCACATCTTTTGAGTCGATGGTCAATTTCTTAGTGGAATTTGTGTATTCCTGGCTGCATGAAATTACAGTTACCAGTCCCCTTTCTTTGGTTACTCCTGAGAAGTAGGGGACAGTCAGGTCAAGGAACAGGGGTAATAATTCCTTACCTCTGTAAGCTACATCTTATTTTACATACTTCTCTTCAGTCAAGGCTCCCCGTTGGTTTTCATATGAATTCTGTGGGGTTGATAGTGCTTAGGTTCTTATTCTCATTTGATAGATTCCACCTTCTCATCTTTTAAGACCTAGCTTGAACTTTACCTCCTCTATAGTAATTCCATTCTCACATTGTCCCTACACTCCCCATCCACCATAATACTTAAACTCTATATTCATTTCTGTGTAGTCATTTTATTATTCTTGTTTAAGTCTCTGATTATTTCATGTGTTTATGTTCCTCCAACAAGTCATTATCACTCATAACAAAGTCTTCTGACTTGTCCTTACTTCAACTTTTAGTACCTTTCCTATAGTCTGCTCTCAATATAGAAGCTAGAATATTCCTTTTAAGATACAAGTCAGGTCATAAAACTTCCTGTGATCGAAACCTTGCAGTGGTTCCCATTCTCACTCAGAGTAAAATCCAAAGTCTTAACAATGGCCCACAAGGTCCTTCCATGCCCTTCATACTGTCTGTTTCCTCTCTGACTTCCTCTCCTATTATTCTCCCTTTGCTTGCTCTGCTTCAGCCACATGAGCTTCCTTGCAGTTCCTTGTATGCATCCAGTACATTTTTTTCCTCAGGGAAAAATGTATTTTTCTGTTCTGTATTTTCTGTCCCTTATGCCTGGAATTATCTTCCCCCAGATACATGGTTGACTCCTTCGCTTCCTTCATGTCTCTAAACAAACGTTACTTTATAAAAGAGTCCTTTCTTTATTATACTATGTGAGCTGTTAATGATATACCCTTGCACTCTCCTTCTTGCTCTGCTTTATTTTTTATTGCATTCATTGACATATTATGATTTTGGTTACTTGATAATGATATATCTCTCCTCACTAGGATATTAGTTGCTTGAGAACAAGGATTTTCCTTCTGTCCAACGCTATATTTCCAGTCTTTAGAACAGCGCTTGGCACATAGTAGATATTTTTTAAAAATTCTGTTGAAATTAAAAAATATATGTTGTTTATTTATTTGAGAGAGAGAGAGAGAGAAGGATCAAGGGGAAGGGCAGAGGGAAAAGGAGAAGCAGACTGCCCACTGAGCAGGGAGCCTGACATGGGGGGCTCGACCCTGGGACTCCAGGATCATGACTTGAGCTGAAGGCAGATGCTTAACTGACTGAGCCACCAAGACACCTCCAAAATTCTGTTGGATTAGGAATAAATAAAACCTAAAAGGCCTAAGGGCAGATACTTTTCAATTCCCTCATTCATGTTCCTCATTGTAAACACACTTGTCTTAATAGAACAATGGAAGTTAGAGGAGAAAAGGCATTTAGAGACCTGCTTATCTAACTCTCTCATTTCATAGATGGTAAGACCGAGGGGAAGAATATTGCCCAGGGCCATACAGTAACTTGTTGACAGAGTCTGAAGAAGAGTTCAAGACATCTAAGCCTAGATCCACAACTTTTCCTACTATATACCATGCTGGGCACACAAATTAGTCTTATTCTCCAACTACAGGGCAAAGGTAAGGCTTTGTCAGTATGGAGAAGCAAGCTCTGGGCAGATTAATGTGGAGGTAGAAGAATTTGATTTTTACATGAACAGGAGTTTCCCTGAACATTTACCACTCTGGTTTTGGAGGGCAATAACAACTGCGCCAAGTATTACATAAATACCTGACCTATTAAACCACAAATAAAAGTCATTCAATAAATCAAGTAGCAAGGCTTTTTTGAATGTGTAACATGTGCCTAGACTTGTGCTGGAGATATGAAAACATTCAGCCCTGATTCCTGCTTTCTAGGAGTAGTCTAGTAGTAAAGGCAAGACTCACCTATCTGAGACAAGCAGATACCAATTTGTAAGATATGACAATAAGCACTGTAGAGAATAGCAGGAGACTACTGAGGGCCAGATTAGTCCAAGATACATCTTTGCACCTATTTCATGTTGCATTCCTGTCAGTGCTTTATCTTCCTTCATTTAGAAGTATTTACTTGCACCCATGGACCCGACCCTATGCTCTTCAGGGAAGGATGATGTGTTTGATGCTATTTGAAGCCAGGTCTCTTGCTTCCTCTTCTTTTCACTCCTCCCAAATAGAACCTGTTTTAGTTTAATACATGTTTACTGAGTACCCTGTGGGTACCAGGTACTGAGCCAGGGGCTTGGAATAAAAAGATAAATAATCTACGGTCATTTACCTGTAGTAGACCAAAGTCTAATAGGTCAGATAGATATGCACAGAGGTTTGCAAAATAATTCAATATTGAAAAAATTAGTTTATTTATATTCTCCTTCATTAAAAAAAGAGATTTGAGGTGACAAACATGGTAAGTTCTGCTTACGAACAAATTGTAATGAGAGCCCAGATGACAGAGGAAATGATGTAAAAGTGAATCATCTAAAGTTTCCCAGACTAGGTGATATTTGAATTGAACTCAGACAATGATTATTTTTCTAGGGAATCAGGAATGGGAGGTGTGTGTCAGGGGACACATTCCAGACAAATGGAACATTACGCAAAGGTGGGCATTGCCTGGCTTGTTGCTCTGTGTGTCTACAGCAAGTATGGTAAGTGTCTGGCATGGTCATCACTATCAACTCCTCCCATGCCCATGGCAGAAAGTTTTAATCAGACATAATATTCTTTCCCAGAAATCCTGGGTAAGGCTTAGAATCCTTCTGAACACAGTATTCTAAATGGCCACTCGCAGTCAATTTGAATTGATTTATGAGATGAAGCATATTTGCCATCCTTGGCTGACTTCAATGCCTTTAAAGTTACAGATTTTCAGGAAACAGAATCTCATTGGGAATCTAAACTTTTAACAATCTACTCCCCCTCCACTCCCTCCTGCCATGATTCTGATGTAATGAGTTCATGGCTCTGCATTTAGTAGCTATTATGTTATATTATGTTACTAAATTTGGATTTTTCTCCTGCCATCAGAAATTTTAAATCAGAAAAAAAAGAAGTTTTAGATTAGAGAAGTGGTCTGTATTTCAGAAAGCTGCCTTTGGTAGTAGAATATAGACTGAAGGAAAAACCAGTGGCAAGGAGACTGATTACTATGGGACTGTAATATTTCAGGCAAGAGATGATGAATGCAGTGCCTAGGAGGAGAGGATAAATGAGATACTAACTGAGACAGACAATAGAAAAGTAGTAAGTGTCAGAAGACAGGTGCTTTGGGGAGATATCAGAGGGAGAAACAATTTGAAGGTGAAGGGAGGAGGTGGTATATGGAGAAGGATTTGTAAAGATAGGATTTGAGCCAGGTCTTGAAGGATAGTTATCGCTTGACATTTGTGAAAGGGGTGGAAGTAGTCCATTTCAGATCTCTGTAGCACAGGAGCAAAGATAGAAAGGTAGAAATATCACAGGGCATGTATGAAGAGCAGTATGTAGTTCAATTTGGCAGGCTTTAGTTTGGCATTCGGAGCAGACATTATCCCCATCAGCATCCCTGTGAGATGGCTTCTCCCACCATCCAGCCCGCAGGTGCTCAGGAAACATAAATTAGTGTTAATATTAACTAAAGTGTCGTAAAAAGTGGAAGGCCTCTCATCTGCAAGAATATCATTCTAATGCTGATTCTAAGAGCCAGATCCGGGTTGTCCCCACTGCCATTTGCCAGCCTTGAACACCACTGAGGAAGGGTGCCTAAGGAAGGATGAAAGCTGTTTATTATCTAATGGGGAGTGGGGAGAAGAGGCTTACAACCATGAAAGGCAACTCAGGACACATCCAGCACACGTAGCGGAAATCTCTGAAGCACTCTGAAGGAACCCCCATCTATCTCTAGGCAAAAGGAATTATGAAAAATATCCTCTTTTAATTTAATTACATTATATAATAACTCAACTTTTTCATAAGATATCACATTCGCAAATTGCTGCCTCAGATAGTATTTTTTCTCTTTACTATAGCCTCGTAAGGCATGTTTAAGGTTGCCCTAATTGTGAGGGTAAAAAAAACTAAGGTTCAGAAGAGGTTACAGGACTTGAGCAAGGATATAGGGATATAGGATGTAACGATATAGGGCTAGTAATTGGTCACACCAGTTTCCAATCCATGTCTTCTGTCACCATCTCCAATTCCTAAACTTTTCCACTGTACAAGGAGGTATCAAGGGTCAAAATGTCATCAAATCTAACCCATTAATCTAACCCATTCTTTTGAGAGAATAATAATAATAATTCATCTCAACCAATACTTTCTGAGCACCTACTCTGTTTTAGACACTGTGCTAGGTCCATGGGGTGCAGACTGAGAAAACACAGTTCTTACCCTCAAGGAGCTCACAGTCTAGTGGGAAAGACAGACACATATAGAAAATCACAAGCTAATAAGTGAAGTGATACTGGAAGAATGTGTAAAGCACTCTGGGAGTTCAGAAAAGGGTGAACTACTGTACAGAGAGGAATTGACAGTTGAAAAAAGCCAAAGCTCCCAGTCAACACAATTAACTTCCTATGTAGAATTCCAGGCTTGGAGATGGCACAGCAAAGAGAAAATGCTATTTTTGAGGCCTTCCTGAAAATGCCTTTGTGCTTGAAAAGTTGGTTGCATTCATGGTGGCCATTATTGTGCTGCTAATGTCTGGGCTGGGTTCAGTGGGCCCATGGCTTGTCCCAGCAACCTCTTGATTAATTTCTACCAGGTTTGGTGCAAGGTGTTGGGTGCTGGGAGATAAGACTGAGTATTGCCATTTGTAGTTGTTCTGCATGTGTCCAGGACTGGAGTGGGTCAGGTTCATGAGCCCTCAGAGTTTACAATAAGAATAGGGCCTGTCAGGCATCATTCTGCCTACCAGAGGAAGGATAATTGAATTAACATTGATTGAAGCTTAATATTTCATTTTAGTTCAGATCAAAACATGCCTATGGAGTATCTTCCATGGTGCTTGGCATTTTATAAGGCACCACAGGTTCATCTTACAGTAGAAGAGACAATAGGTAAAGAAGTAACTATAAATAAATGATCCAAGGTGATATGTTCTACAGTAAAGTTTTGTATAGTGAGCTATGAGCTCACAAAGGAAAGAACGATAGATTCTGTTTGGAGATTCAGAACAAGCTTCTTTGAGGAACTGACATTGAACTGAGTTCTTATGGATAAATGTACTAAGCATTGTCTTAGGTGCTTTAGGAGAGTAATTATTACTCAGGATGATTTTGGTTACAAAGTAGAGAAAACCCAACTCAAACTGGCCGAAACAAACCAGGGACTTATTGGCTCATGTAACGGGAAAATATAGAGGTAGGAGAGGCTTTAAGCATGGTTTAGTCATGACTTTGCTTCTTTTCTTTATGATTCTCTCGACTCTGCCCTCTTCTGTATGTTGGCTTTGTCCTCAGGCTGATTTCCCTTATGGTTACAAAAGGGAATCCAGTGGCAATGAGGGCTGATGCTTCTTCTTTTATATCCAGTGAGGCAGTGAGCATTGTTTCTCACACTATAATGCAAAAGTGAACTTCAGTGGTTCAGGACAGGTAAAATTTAGGGTAAGATTATAGTAAGCATGGAGGTCTCCCCAAAATTAGTTAAAAGCCGTCGAACTGTTCAAATAGCTTAAGGGCAGCCCCATTTTCAGGTTATGTTTCTTTTTTGTTTAATTCTTGCTTTTTAAATGATGTTCCATGGGGGTGTCCAGGTGGCTCAGTTGGTTGAGCATCCGACTCTTGATTTCGGCTCAGGTCATAATCTCCGGGTCATGAGAGCGAGCCCTGCATTGGGCTCTGCTCTGGATGTGGAGCCTGCTTAAGATTCTCTCTCTCTCTCCCTCTGCCCCTCCCCCCTGCTTGTCCATGCACACACGTGCATGCATGCTCTCTCTTTTTCTCTCTCTCAAAAAAAGAAAAATCTTAAAAAATAAGTAAATGACATCCCTTTTCCTATGCCTCTTATGTGTCTTGATTTATAGGTCACATTCTGGACTTCAGAATAGTAACACTATTTCTATAACACAAAGGTCACTTGTTCTATCAAGGTATTCTTCACAGCCTGCATACGCAATGAGAGTAGTGGACAAAGTTAATTATGGGAGGGAAGTGTTGCGAATGGTTTATGAGCAGCCTCTGAAGTCTGCCACATCTAGGTTCTCAACCCTGCTTTGCCGTCACTTAGCTAGGTGCCTTGGACAAATTAATTCATCTCTTGGAGCCTTGGTTTCTTTATCTATAAAATGGAAATAATATTAAGACCTATCTCATAAGATTTGAGGCTTGCATGAGATAATCCATGTAATGTATATAGCAGAAGTTCCCTAAGTTTCTTGGTTCACTGTGCCTTTCCTGTGTCAGTAACTGTTTTCACAACATCCCCAAGCCAAAAGAAGTATTTAACACTTCTGTTTATTAAGTAATTAAGTACAGAAAACTTAATAGTAGTAGTTCATGCTCTTCCCAACAGATGTCACTGTGTTTCCCTCAAAAAAGTAAAATACAGTAGCCCTGTGAGTTGGCTATGGTACCCTGGTGTGCCTTGGTGCACAGTTTGGGAATAGAACACTGCCAGGCAAACGGTGCTAAATACATGGTATTTATTATTATTATAAAATGCCTGTGATTGTTATTAGAATGTCTGTTATTGTTATTAGATTGTTATTACCACAGAGGATGCTGACCTAGTAGTTTGACTCAGATGTTGAATATCCCTGAGAAGGGATGTTTCCCTTTTTGGTAGTAACTCTTCTAGTCTCAGGCTTTTTCTAAGTCAGCACCAAATCACCCTAGCTTGAGAGGAGAGAGTAATTTCTATGTGCATAGAGAAGAAAACTTCATTCTCAAAGGAAGTGCACTTTTCTAGCTTCTAGTGATTTCTAGTCAAAAATCACTTTTTCAGGAGAGACTTCTGTATGTTAGATAAAAAAAAAAAAATACTTTCCTATGTTTCTGCCTGACCTCTCCTACTCTCCTTTTCCTTCTCTTTCCTCCTCTACCTCTCTTCGTATTCCTTTCAGCCACTGTCTGAGACTTGGCCCCATCCCCATCATGATGAAGGGAGGCTTGATACTAAGTTCAGGAAAAAATTATTGGTTGAACTCTGTTTTGAATCTCAGCTTGGCCTGTGAGCCAGTAAGAATAGTGGGTACTGATAGTTCATTCTTGTATACTTCTTTCCTTTCCCTTGAGGGAGCATAGGAAAACAATTTAAACAGAGAGACTCTAGAAGGTGGCCTGTGGGCTTGGACACAGGAATTCAGCTGTGCTGAATTTCCAGCTCTTAGCAGTTGAGGCCCATGAGGGATCTTTGACATTTTCCTAGAGGCTAGAGCTGACTTTAGTTCTATTTGGTTGTTTAGATTCACTGAAGGGAATCTGATGTCGGAGGTATAAGAAGGAACAGAATAGCAGACCTGTCCATGCACTGTTGACTCTGGGCCTCCTTGGGGCTGGCCAGCAGAGGTCGGGAGCGGCTGGCTGGCTTTTAGCCCCGGCCAGCCGGCGGCGTTTGCTTTGGCCGTTGGGGGAAAGAGCACTTTGTGGAAAGCCGGCCTTCCCAGCCAAGGGCCTATTTTCGTCTTGAATCTGTTGAGTCCAGCCTGAAGTCTAGGTCCAGGTTCAACAGAGGCCGTGGAAAATGGGACTGGATACCTGGCAGCCAGAACCGTGGGCTTTGTCTTCCTGACCAGGACATTCTTCCCTGAGCCTGTGAAGGTAGGAATGATGGGGACTGGGGTCCTTGTGGTATCAGGGCCAGAAAGAGCTAACTGCTCTTTGCATGGTCATTGAAGTCCAGGATTGGCTGTAATATATCACTAGGCCTCATCCCTTCCCAAGTCATCCAATCTAGGAAGGTGTATGTGTGCCTAGAGCTGACATAGCTCTTGAAGTGCCTGAGCTCCCCTAAATGGGGGCCTTCACACCCTGAGGGACCACTAGACCACTGGATCAATATCCTTACCAACCAGCCATATACCACGGGAACACAGAGAGGTATCAGTTAGGTTCCCTTTTTTCCTGAGATCTCAAGGTCTTTCTGGGGAAACAAACCATTTTCACAAAGAGGTACTTTTAGTACTAGACAGGGTAGAGTGAAGCTCATGTGAATAGCACAAAGAAGTGCTAAAGGAGTTCAGAGGAGGGCAAGAGTGCTAGGAAAGATATGGGTTTAGCTGGGTCCTGGAAAGTGAGTAAGAATGAGATAAAGATGTGATGAGAGTTTTCTTATGCTCCTAAGGCAGAAATCCTTTGAAACTGATTCAAAATATATTTTGATTTACTGTAGAATCCTGGTCTCCAACCAGATTATATTCACTAGGATACCTGTATTGAGATAGTTCTGAATCTGTGTTCACATCACCAAAACGGTGTGAACTTCTCAGACGCTACAACTTGTCTAGAGCTGGAAGAGAATTAGAGCGATATCTGGAAGCATGAATCATATTTCTCAAGTTCTTCTTTAACCCTGCTGCTCAACTGTTTCCCAACCTGAAACCCCATACTAGCTCTTCCATTGCTTTCAGGATGGCAAAGCAACTGTATTTGGCATTCAAGGCCTTTCACACTCTGAACCTTCCCTTCCAGCTGCTCTCTCATTCTTTTTGGAGACTCTCAGCAATTTGATATAGGCTAAATCTCCTTTTTATCCCCTGAAGGCCATGAGAAGTGGCTTTAAGTTATTTGTGGGCTCGGAAGACTTTGGTACCAGTCCCTGTCATCTCTTTGAGAATTTGGGATTCTTTGTGAGGTCTCTTCATTCTCTTTCATATCTAACATTATCATTACATTCTTACTTAAGCAGAATCCTATTAAAAACTGATTCTTTGTTGCTGTAGATCAGGAGTCAGCACACTTATTCTGTAAAAGGCCAGATAGTAAATATTTTAGGTTCCAAGAGCCATAGTGTCTCAGATGCAGCTACTCAACTCTGCCATGGTAGCAGGAAAGCAGCCATAGATAATAATGTAAATAAATGAACATAGCTGTGTTCCAACAAAACTTTATTTACGGTATGAAATTTGAATTTCATATAATTTTCACATGTCACAAAATATTTTTCTTTTGATTTTTTCAACCATTTAAAAATATAAAACTGTTCTTAGCTCACACTTTTCAGAAAATAGGTGATGGTTGGATATGGCCGGCAAGCCCTAGTTTGCTAACCTCCACTCTAGAAAACAGAATTTAGGCTACTGGGTGGATATTATGGGGGAGTGAGTTTGGCTCAAAATTTTTAAAAAGGATCAGAATTATAGGAAAATGTAATAAATTCCCCAGGAAGTTAAACCTACTCATTTTCCACTGAAGATACTAAAGCACCACTGGGTAAGGATGTCATAGGAGGACTCAAAGATTTCATGAGGGCTTGGTGTTTTCTATGTCTACTTGATGTTTTCTACATCTACAGGACTGTGCTTTTTTAAGTTTTTCTTCCTCCACATAACCATCATTTCCCAACTACTTGCTGTCTTCCTTTAATTTTTGAAAGTCTGTGTGGTTGTCTCCCAATTTTCCCACTTAGCATTTGATGATACTGTTTTAATTTGCTCCCCATCTTTTTCATATGTGTGTATATTCTTTCCCTTCCAGAAACCCAGGAGTTAATGTCAAAAGGGCAGAGTTCATTAGGCAGCAGCTATACTGTTGCCTAGAAACCATCAGGGGCAGCTGCAAATTACTGCAGGGGCCTTTTGGGGAAGACGGTCTGACCCAACTCTCAGGGCAGAGTAAAGTGTAAAAGAGATAGTATATGTAAATGCCCCTTATTTATTATAAAAACAGAGCCTGATTCTGTTTTACAGAACATCATATCCTTTTTTACTTTACTAAAAAGGATCTAAATTTGATTCAAGAAATTTCAGCTTCTTTTTTGCTCCCCTCCCTTCCACAGTGGTTTGATCCTGCTTCTTAGAACAGCATCCCCTTTCTGCCACTTCACAGTAGTCTGATCCTGTCTCACAGACTACCAGGCCTTTTATGTTCTTACTTTCCCTTCTTCTTTCTATCCCTATCCTGGAGTGGTTTGATGACACCTTATAGAAAAGCCTCCCTGTTTTGTTCCCTACAGATCTCAGTGGTTTGATTCTGTCTGGGGAGCATCAGCATCTTTTCCCCTTCTGTCTTACACCAATAATTTGATCCTACGTCATTGAGCATCAGTTTCTTTTAGCTCCTCCCCCGGGGTCTACAGTGGTTTGATCCTACCTCACAGACTATTAGGTCCTCTCTGATTCCCCCTCTAGCATCGCCACCACAAATGGTATGGTCCTTAGCATCAGGTCCTTTTTGTATCCCACACTGGTCTTCGAAGCAGATTGAAGCTGCTTCATCTCTTTCCTGATTCAAATTGATCCCTTCAGTGGCTCGTTCTTGCATTAGCAATGTAAAACTGGCCCAAATGGGTTTAAAGTGGTCAGAACTTGCTCATGACCAGTTAAAACCTTTTCTCACAAGGAAAAATCAGTTCTGACCAGTTCAAATCTATTTTGACCAGTTTAAACTAATTCTGCAGAGCTGGAGCCTGAGGTCGGTAAACTCAGGAAGATGGCTGAAGACGATGCTGATTCGAGCCAAAGCAAGGAATCAGGTACTTACAGAAGTTGAAACTGGGCTGAGAACTAGGAAAGAAAATAGATGAAATGGGAGAGGAAAATATAGGAGCCAGGGTTGGTTGAGGAAAGCTCAAAAGAGATTAGTTGCACCCAAACCTATTTTTTCTTTGAAAGGTGAGAGGCCATTTTGAGGAGGTAATGCAGGATTTTGGGCTCTGCCTTTGTATGTCTGGGAATCAGTATGGAAGCTGATACCATCTAGCAGCCCCATCCAGCTAGAGCTGAGACTAGGTTATATGTGGCTCCAGTGATACCTGGTTCTGCTATTCTTTGTGTTTGGCCTCATCTCAAGTTGCAATCCCAAACCACAAATGACAACATTCCCACCCCTTTAACTGTGGATAGTCCTGATGCTTTTTAGCTATTTAGGGATGCTATTTAGTTTAGAAGAGGGATTGGTAAACCTTGAGGAAAAAAAGCTAATTACAGTAGGTAAATCATTAAGTGAATAACTCAGTTAATTAGAATTGAGTTGAAGACTATACCTTGCAATTTTTCAGAGGGATGTGTAAAAGAAGGTGGTAGGTTGAGAACAGTATCTAATCTTTCGCCTGTGGGACTGGTTATCTATCACCTTATTATTGACTGAAGTAAAAATTGGCCTGGATTTTCTAGATTTCTCCCAGGTGGTTGTCCTGTCCTTTGTGAGATCTATAGTTGGTACTGAAAGAAATGGAGGCTGGAAAATGGAATTTTTATAGATTGTAGCATTTCTAATTTGTGCAAAATTTCTGCAGAGGGACAGTGGGCAAAGGCCAGAGGCTTTGATGATGAGTGACAGAATGCTGCAAGATTGAGGGTGGGGCTGGGGCTGTGGTTTGGTGCAGGATGTCTCAACATCTTTTTTGCAGATGGATGAGGCTTTATGGCTGTTTACCTGTAAGGTAAAAGAAGGAAGGATTCTTAGAGTGGCATAGTAACTTAGCTGACTGGGAGGGAAATTGATCCTTTTGTGAAACAATTTGGCTTAGGATCCTGTAATTTGAAAGATGTCTTTTAGGAAGATGGATTCAATTAGCCACTGCCTATTTTTTGACTTGGAAGAAAGGCGGCCATTTTAGTCAAGGCAGTTGAATGGCACTTCCAAATGTCAAGGTAGAAAAAAAATGAAAAGATTTGGAGTCACAAAACCTAGGCTTTAAATCCTGTTTCTGCTATTTGCTACATGGGCCTTGAGCAAATTATTTAACCTCCCAAAGACTTACTTTCCTCATTTGTGAAATAAAGTTAATATCATCTCCCCTAAAAGAAAAAGAACCTTAGAGTTTAATGCCTTTTGGAGCAAAGTAGCTGCCATTCAACATTGTTGTATGATTAAACTAAATTATGTGACAGCGGTTATTTTTGTGTATGTGTGGGAAAATAATACAAAATTTAGCTTGATAAAGACAGTTTTTAAAAAAATCTTTCGACAATGTTAAACCCAAATGAAGCTAAACTAAAAATACAATATAGATGTCAGAAATTATTTTTATAATAATTTGTTGATGAACATTAAGTGACACTGAGAAAATCCATAGCATAAATGGCTTCCCGTGCTTCATACTCATAGATATCTCTGGATCCAGATTCAGTTCCTACTTCATCCTGGCCACTAGAAGCCCTGAGATGTGGTATGCACCATCATAACTTGTGGTGACACAGGTAGAGGATAAGAGATGGAGAAATCATGTCAGAGATATAGGACTGGTGTAAACAGGGTGGGGTATAACAAACTGTCTTTCAGCCATAACCATCTTGAAATTATTTACTGCAAGGCAAACCTGGATTACTTCACCTGGATTCTGTCACCCTCCCTGGAAACAGCAGGATCAGGTAAAGGAGCAGCAGGAAGGGCAATGACGTAGACCTTCATGAATGTGGAAATCCTGATTCTGCCATTCATAGGTGATGGGTATGGGAGCCAGATGAGGCAGTAGAGCTTGAGCTGGAAAAAAACATTAAATTTCAATATATTTTTGGCTGTAATGGCTCCATTAGGGAGCTGTGTTCTGTATTCAGATTTATGAGCTCGGAAATGTGGCCTTTTTTGATAAGGTCGTTTGACTAATAGATGAAAGTATGAGATAGTTACAGTCAGTGTACCTGTATTAGTGCAAGGTGCATGATAAAGATTTTTATTTTTATGACATCCTGGTTAACGAGATGGTTAACGAGATGGTGAAAACATGAGCTGTAACATTGTTCCTTTAGTTGGAATCTGAAAGGTTTTTTTTAAAGTATACTGTTCACTGAGCACTTACTATATACCAAGCATTTTGCTAAGTACTTTATGCATTAATCATTTAATCTTGACCACAGTCTTATGATCTATGTGTAACTAGCTCCATCATACAGATGGGAAAACCATTTATAAAGGGCACTACTAATTAATTCTATGTTTCTCTGGAGCAGAAATTCTTGAGAAGTGTGTGTGGAGTGAAAGGGAGGATGAGGGCAAATTTTCTGAGGGGTTTAGTAGAATCACCTCAATGAAAGTTTTTCGAAACCACATAGGCATTTTCCCCATTATAGTACTTCCCTTAGAAGTACTACAGAAGGCCTGCCTGTCCTTGGGTATTTCAGATGTTTTGTGAGTTACTGTGATTAATGTGAATGGGTGATAAGAAGGGCCCTAAGGTGTGTTGAAGGCAGGAAAAAGGTTGAGCTTCAATATTGCAAAGAGAGATCCTTGATGGTAAGCTATAGGGCTTTGTATACCTGGTTCTATCTTGGTTTCAGCATTTTAATTAACAATTGGATGGAGATGTAGAAAAATATGTTCATCAAATTTTAAGAGAGAACTGGAGTGAGAGGGGAAGTAAATATACTGGATACCAGAACCAGGAATTCAAGACTGTAAAGACAGTTCAAAAACAATAAAATTAATTTGATAAGAGTAAATATGACATCTTGCATAAATCTAATAAAATTAAAAAGAATAGTAATTCTACAGGATGGGTTAAGTTTAATACAGTTGCCAGAAAAGTTAATGCAAACTCAGTCTACATTAATAGTAGTAAAGAATCTACAATGAAGGAGGTAATTATTCCACTCTTTTCTAGGTTTGTGTGAACTACACCTCAAGTAATGTGTTAGTCATGGTGGCTATCTTTTAAAGAGGGACAAAGACAAAATAGAGGTTAAGAAAAGAAGCTTGAAGGGTGAAGCGGGACATGTTTGCTGTCTTCCATTATCTGCAAGGCTGTCATAAGATAGAGAATTTTATCTGTACAATTGTGACCCCAAGGGACAAAATTAGTTTTCAATTAGCAATAATTGCGCCTCGGATAAACCTCATTGGCTACGATACTGCCACTGCGCAAAGCTCCAAGGGACAAAATTAGGATTGTTAGGTGGAAGTTATGGCAGAGCTGTCTGAAGATAAAATGGGCTGTGTTGGAGGGAATGAATTCCCTATCATAGGGAATATTTAAGCAGAGGCTAGCTGACTACTTGTTAGGGATTTAAGTTTTGTTACAAAACCTCAAATGCAGCCTTATTGCTACAGCTCAGTGGATTGCGAGAATTGTCATAAGCATTTCTTGATTGTTGTCTGGTTGATGGAGGGGGTGGTGATCAGAAAGGAGAGATATAGGGTAACCCTGATAATAACCATTTAGTCCAAAGAAACTCTGGGGTTAGCTGATGTGGCTCAGCCATGGATGATACTGAAGGAATAAAAGCACTTACTAAGCACCCTGTACACGCCTGGTGCTTTTACACATATTATTTCTTAATTTTCACAATAATCAGGTGAACTATATATAATTAGCATTTCTTTTCCAAATGAGAAAAAGGAGGCTCAGAAAGGTTAAGTGACTTGCCCAGGTTCATGCAGCTAGTAAGTGACTTTCGGGGAGCATATCAGAACCTTGTGCAGGGAAAGATGTGACAGAATTTCTACTTGTTACCTGATCGCTTCTCTAGTTGAGTAAAGAGTTGGTATTGCCAGAGGCAAGTCAAAACTGTGTGGACAAGTGCGTCATGCTGGGCTGGGTGCCTGGAGTAGATGAGAATATCATAAAGATATATGATCGGCCTCTAGTCCAGCAGATCCTAGAGGATGGTGTTGGAATGCAACTGAGCTATTACACAGGCTAAATGGTATGACTGTTTATTCATAATGTCTGTACCTTATACAGAACAGAATGGCACAGCTGTCAAAGGACATAAAGATCTTCGAAGTCCAGACAAACCTATCTATTTTGAAGAACAGAAAACTGTGCTCCAGAGAGGGGCAGGACTTTTCAAACTTGTTCCACTTAATGATTTTGCTCCTGAGATTGCCAAGGAAATTATTTTTAAAAATGTAGTTTAGCAAATTTAGGATTAGAGCTTCTTAGAGGAGATTTGTTTTTCAGAAAGGACCAACTCCCCCCTGAAATGTGCTACTCTGTTTCAGAGCTATAATACAGATATGTAGTGTTCTGGTTTCTACTCCCCCACCCCCCATATTGTAGAAATCAGCATCATATAAGTTAAAGGAGCATTAGTTTAGAATTAGCCAGGTTGAATTTAATTCCTTTACTGGAACCCATGGGAAATTCTTTAGTTGTTTTGAGACTCAGATTCATTATCTAGGAAAATGGGACTAATAATAGTTTGATTTTAACCATGTGGAGTTTGAGGTTCTTGTGAAAAATCCAGGTGGAGAGATTAAGGAAGGGCTGAAGCTCAGGAGAATGACTGGATCTAGAGATACAGATTTGAGAATCAACAGCTAAAGGGAAGGACATAAAGCCACATACATGGATGGCATTGCCTAGAAGAGGGATTTCTTCCAAATGGTGACTCTTTAGCTCTTTGAAGTTGACAGTTTTATAATCCCAATTATTCAATTCTCTAGGCATGACATCCCTAGAGCAAAGATATTTCTGAATGTCTTGAATTCCAGCCTCTTCATCAGCCAAATTGTCCTTTTGAGGACATATTATATTTTGGTTTTATCAGTCTTGAGGTGTGGTGTTCTAAAACTAAACATAGTACTCCTGGTATGGTGTGGAGTAAGAACAAGACCCTTAACTTATTCATTTTATACACTATACATTTTTGGTGACTCTGATGCAGTTTGTCCTTGACGGTACCTTGAGAAATACTGTCCTGTGGCATAGATTTAACTGCATTTGAACCATTCTAGTCCTTGGCATTGACTTAGCTTCTAGCTCCCTGCCTGGTCTTGCCTCACTGCCGAAAGCAGACATGAAGTAGTTGTGGGATATCACCAGCCCCATCTCATTTCTTGATAACCAACACTTGGATTTAGTGGAAAAGATAAAACTTTTTTTCCCTTGGTTTTTCATTTTTTTAAAGCTTCTTATGTACTCTGGAACTGGCTTACCTGTATTTAGAAGGGCACATCATTGCGAACCAGAATGACAGAGGGCTCAGAAGGTAAGGTTCATTGATTTGTGATTAGTGACTTCTTACCTACCCCCTCAAATTTAATACACCATCGAAAAAGCTAAATTTCAGTATATTAAACAGTTTTATGCAAAATATTAAAGATTTAAAAAATAGAAGGAAATGTAGGTGAATAAATTATTTCCTCTTTGCATATGCTTAAAATAATATATGATGTCATGAAGGGGTTACATATTTTTATATACAAAAATGAAAACCTCTGTAAATCTAAAACATGAAAAACATTGAAATACAAATGATAAACTGGAAAACGTCAACAAATATGACAATTGCGGTTGATACTCATTTGTGGATTCTATTCATCTACTCACTAAAATTTATTTGTAATCCTGAAATCAATACCTGTGGTGCTTTTGTGGTCATTTGTGGATATACACAGTGGCAACATTTGAATTGCCTGATGTGCACATTCCTATCGGAGGTCCAACAAGGTGATTCTCTCTTTTTGTTTTAGCTCTCATACTGTAAATAAGTGCATTTTCAGTCTATTTAGTGTGATGTCTTTCACATTTCTGTGCTTTTTTTTGGTGACTTTTTTCAAAGATTTTATTTATTTAAGAAAGAGAGAGAGAGAGAGCAAGAGAGAGCATGGTGGGGGAGGGAAAAGGAGGCTCCTTGCTGAGCAGGGAGCCAGACATGGGGCTCAATCCCAGGACCCTAGAATCATGACCTGAGCCAAAGGCAAATGCTTAACTGACTGAACCATCCAGGCCCCTTTTTTCTTGGTGATTTTGCTGTTTAAAATGTCCCCCAAGTGTGGTGCTGAAGTGCTGTGTAGTGTTCCTGAGCACAAGAAAGCTGTGATATGCCTTACAGAGAAAATGCATATGTTATATTAGCTTAGTTCAGGCATGAGTTACAGTGCTGTGAGTTCAACGTTGATGAATCAACAATGAGTGTTAAATAACGTGTCTCTAAACAGAAACACATATAAACAATGTATGTATTGGTTTATTGACAAAATGTTGTGACCGAGTCTCACAGGAACATAACTCTGCCTGAACTAAGCTAATCAAACATATGTATTTTCCCCATCTCCCTCCCTTCTCCTTCCCTTCCCCCTCTCCCTCTTCTCATTCTCTCCCTCTCTTTCATGTCCTTTCTCTCCCTCTTTCTCTCCTTCCCTCCCTCCACTTTTGGTAATGCAGAGAAAAGAAAGATTCATTTAGATTTGGGTAAAGAGGTAATGTGAGCAGGATCTTAGAAGGCTTCAAGAAGGTGACATTTGAACTGAATAATAAAAGATATGCAGGATTTTTCTAGGTAGAAAATGTAGGGCAGACCTTGACCTTCTTAGCTTCTAAATGCCAATAATGCTACCATAGGTTGTAAAAGCAATGCCTTTGAGAATCACTGAGAATGATTTTCCTTTGGTATAACTGTACCCAGAATTTTTTAGTGCTTTTCCTCAGATTCCAGGTGAGTTGTCATATTCTGATGCCCTGAGTTGGGATCAATAAAGGATGGACATAGAAAAAAATCAAGAATTCTACATCATTTTGATGAATCAGGTATGTAATGTGGAGAATGGATTAAGGATGGGAGGATTTTGGGGTGAAATGGAGAAAGGAACAGATATTTGTTGAGAACAAAGATTTGTTGTAGTGTTACAGTTCTTATTTAATTTTAACGAGTGCACTTAACAACCCCATAAAGTAGGCAGTTATTCCAATTTTACAAATGACAAGTAATGAAGGCCTAAAGGAAGGTAAGATAGTGGAGGTGGTGAGAAATGGATGTATGCAATTTACATTTTGGAAATAAAATTGAATGTAGCAGTAGCAATGGTAGAGGAATTATTAATCAGCTTAACTGTAATGTGCAGATAAACTGCTTAGTTCATAGTATTGTACCATAAAGTTAGATGAAATAAGGGCTATGACAATGTTCTGTAAACTGCAGACCATGGTACCAACGGAGAGATGCTCAGAAGCTTTGAGCTTTGGCAACTTGGGGAGGATGGAAATGCTATTAATGGAGGTGGGGACTGAAGAGGAGGAGTATTTTGGAGGAAAGATGTTATTTCCTAATTCTTCAACATCTCCTCCTGTACTTGTCAGTTCACCCATCTCATGGCAATTCCTATTGTTATTTACCATTGTGTATAGAGACTCCATCTATGTAAATATCTGTAAATGCATAGATTATCTCTGGAATGATACACAAGAAAATTTTAACAGTGATTGTCTGCAAAGAGGGGACATGAGCAGGAGTAAGAAAAACACTTTTCACTTTGCATTTTTTTGTACCCTTTGAACTGTGTATCATATACATGTGTTATGTGCTTTAAAAAGGAAAATTATAAAACAGATTAAAGACAAAATAGAAAAAATGTCATACTGTCCCAATACATTTACATCTCCTGTACATTAATCTCAGAGTTTCCCCTGTGTCCTATTGTCTTACCTGTCCATGAAGCTTTTCTCTGACAGACCCATATCCTATCTTTTCTGCCCATTTGATGTGGAAGCCAGTGGGAAAAGGAAATTTGAGCTAGTAAGTATTGACTACTTTTGTAAAAGATTCGTGGAGAAAGGAAGGGTATCAGGTAAAGTGGGACTTTGGGGTTAAGAGAGGGTTTCTAGTTTAGGTTATGTATTTGTGGCTAAGAGTGACTTTTGTACCTGTTTATAGGTAGAGGGAAAGAAGCTTGGAGGGAAGGGAGTGAAGTTGAAGATAAAGGAAAGGGAGGGTTTGTAAACAGGCTATTGGCTTATACAAACTATCAGCAATATTGAGATAGAGTTGCAAATGAATGTGTTTCTAGAGAACTGTTTAGAAATGGCTCTTAAAAAAACAAAAAGCTCTCTGTAAGGAACCAGATCCCAGCCAGGCCCCTCTGTGGCCATTTACAATAGCAGCTCTTGGGTCTGCTGAGATCTATCAGGCATTCCTTCAACAAATGTTAAATGATTACTATGAGTAAGGCACAGCATACAGCAAGGGCTGTGTGGCTTAATTGAATGTACTGACTTGATACTCACTAAAGGAAGAAAGTTTCTGTAAGAATAAGGATGCTTGGATATAATTCTGGTGCTGGATTATGAGAGTCCAAGTGTAGTGGATTCTAACAGAACCGCTACAGTGCTTGGTTCCTAGTAGGTGTTCAGTAAGTGTTTGTGACATAATTCGTTTATTGAGCACCTCCTATCAATCAAGCACTGTGCTAGGCTCTGGGACCACATAGCTAAGTTAGACAAGGTCTTGTGTTTTCAGGTGCTTAGGTTTAGTGGTGGTTACAGTAAAGTGATGAGTTTTATGACAGAGGTACAAACAAGGGTAGGAAGTGACCTACTCCAGAAACAACCAGATTATAGTGTGTTGAGGAGTAAATATGGACAGAGGAAGTGAAGACACTGAATGTAGACTGTTCTTTTGAGAAACTTGGTTGAGAAGAAAAGGAGAGAGAGGGCAGCAAACAGAGAGACAGGGTTCGGGGATTGTTTCTTAAATAATGAGAGGTTTGAACATATTGTATAGAGAAGAAAGAAACAGCAGAGAGGGAAGATTAAGGTAAAGGTAAAGATTAAGAGGTAAAGATTAAGAAATAAAGGCAGTAATTGATGAAAAGAGATCACTGAGGGTATAGGGAGTGATGGGAGATAAAACTGACCAGAAATTCTTGGAAAAATCATTGTGTGGCACTGAGAATTTTTCTGAAGCAGGAGAATTTTTGGGTGATACTTAGTCAAAATATGGCAAGTTAAGAGTATGGAAAAGATGGTGGATAGAATAATGGTTTTTCCATCCATGCTAACCATGGAAGAAAATTAGGCTGCAGGGGACTGGTAAATTGGGAGGAAATAGGAGATGAAATAATAGGAGTAGTAGGAAAGAGGAATTAAAAAGTCCTTAATGGGAAAAATGTATCTAGAAAGTGGAATATATGAATTTAAGATTTTAGAGGTGGAGCAGTTCTGAATGGTAAAAAGATCCTGGATGTGGCCATGGTTGTGGACAACTGAAATGCAGGGAAATGTCACTGGAATGGAGCCGAGAAAGTGGTACTCTGTGGTTTATCTTCATGGATGTTAAAGTCCCTCCATGATGATACGAAGACTTGCATCAGGAGCCAAACATTCAATTCATGTTTGGAAGAAACCAGGAAGTAGGCAGAGGCCAGTGATGAGACTAACTAGTAGGAGAAAGCTAGTGTTTCACTTGTCATTCACCTACCCTTCCAGATAAGGAGAGAAGTGAGAGAAGATGTGCTAAACGTTATGAGCTTGGCTTTCCCTCCTCAAAGAGCTTCTAAAGGAATGAGATGGTAGACTCAGATGTTTGACCTGTGACTGTGAAGTCTGACCTGTCCCAGCAGCACCAGCTTCCTAAAGGTCTAGTCTGCAGGGTAAACCAGTGTAGTGTTTGTGGCTAGCTAGTAACATGCAACTCTTCAGAAGCACTGAGAGGTGTAGGGATGAGGAGGGACTGAATCACATAAAGGAGATGGAAACAATATGTTCTGGGCTGAGTAATTCCCCAGAAAGTGTGGTGAGCTGCCAATCTGCCCATGCATTTCCATGGTCTTTATAAGAACAGTAATGAACTATAACATATAAAAGTTTATTTCCTTGATGCCATGAAGGGAGCATCAGGTAGTGAGACTAAGTTTTCTTGTGTCCAGGACAGATTTTGAGGTATAGTTTTGTTTATCAACTGGCTCCAGAGTTTATATTCCTGGTGGGAGAGGTATCCCAGAGGAAGAATAGTAACAATATAGAGGCTCCCAACTTTGGAGGTACTTGAGAGGAAAACTCAGAGAAAATAGGGAATAGCTTCAAGAAGCCCCAAGCTATCCTGTCCAAGTAACAGTGGCAAACAATACAAATGATGATAGCAGCTAACACTTACATAGTACTTACTCTATAGCAGGCAATGTTTAAGCACTTTGTGTATATTATTTTTTTCAGGAATTACAACAATCCTGTGAGATAGATATTAATATCCCCATTTTCCTAAAAGAAGTACACATTGCTTTCCCATGATTTATTCTCACTCTACGACACTCTACTGTGGGTCCTGGGTATGTACATTAAAGTAGAGACTGTTGCTTGGCTGAATCTTTGAACACAGTTTTGGCTTTATAGTTTAGACCATGCTGTGGAAATCAGGTGTTGCTCTGAAGCAAACCTGACAGAGAGAAACCTTCACAGAAGCTTTTATCATATCTAAAATTATAATTATAATAATATGCATATATATGCTTAGAAATATATAGACTATTTCTGGAAAGCAACACAGAAATTTTGAATAGTATTTCCCTCTAGTGAAGTTAACAGTGGGCATGTATTACTGTGTACATGTTTACCATGTGTATAGATTATCCTTTTAAAACTAAAAATAAAACAAAAAATGCAGATCGTAAAAAAGAATAACTCTCCAAATACTCTTTTGAAAATTCCATTTCTCCCTTTCCATTTTCCCCTAAATAATGCTCTAACACTGCATGATAAGACTTAAGGTAAGGGAAGTAAATTTAATAGGAGTAGAGCTTGCTGCTGCAATTTTTGCCATTTTTTCCTGAGAGGGCTTATTGTATCTTGTAACATTCAGAATAGTTCCATAACAAATCTCATAAGTATACATTCTATATTTTATATTCAAAATAGAGAAAAACGTAGCTATTTGCCACCATTCTGACCTATACCTTTATTTGAGTGGGAGTATAACCAGGTCTGAGGTCTACTAGGTGTTTCCTTTAATAGAAACATTCAATTTCAATTAGCCTGAGAGATCCAAACTAAAGAAAACCGTCATGTAACTGGCCATTCAAAAGAGTTCTCTGCACCCTTGAAATTCATTAAAATTCTTTTTAAATATTAGACCTCAACACACTGTTGCCCCATATGCACTGGCCTAGTTTTGCCTGTGTCTCTTCATTTTTCTTGGTGCTATCTTGTCTCTTCCCTTCAAGGGTGTATACCAAAGCCCCTAAAAATGAAAATATTTTTCTGGTTCAACCCCCCTATACAACCTAGAGCCTCTCTCTCTATTTCCAGTCCAGACCCTCAACCTCATTTTAATTGTTAGCCTGTTTATTAGAGTTAAGTTTCAAAGTGAATTAAATGATCTCTAAAATCACATCCACTCTAAGTCTTTGGTTCACTTAAAGCAAGTATTTCACATTCCAAAGGACAATCCTCCCTCTTGGCCCCCCTTTTCCACCTTTCTTAGGATTTATAGTGTCAGAGAGTGAATGTACTTTTTTTTCCCAGAGACATCTCAGGGAATGCCCATTGTTTAAACCATAGAAGTAAATTGTTAACATTAATAGAGAAATATCTGGTCCTAAAGAGGCTGAGGTTTGGGTAGAGGCCTTTCTAATGTCCCCTTTTAACCTTGTAAACAGTGATTCTTTACCAGCTGTAGGCAAGGAAAGGACCAACAAAACAGAAAGTCCATCATTCTTCTAGAACTTCCTTTGGTCTCCCTGCATCCCCCCAAACCCCAACATTACTTTTGCCCTCTTGAAGTTACCACTCAGAGGTGGTTTGCTCAATGTGGTCACTATGAAGATTACAGCCACATTGTTGAAAAGGCCTCCAAAATACATACCACGTAAAGCCACTGTGTTCTTGAACTAGTGGATGCTTCTTGCTCCAGGTCCTGGGTTAAAGGCTTCACCTCATGTATTTGTACTGCCCCCAAACTAGTTGCTGCTGACTTCAGAATCAGGTTGAGAATTCTGGGAAAATCAAACCGTTATGCTTTACCATAAGGCAAAACTGTCCTTGTTACCTTAAGTGCCTGATTTTTATTAGCCACTTTCTTTTTTTTCTTTTTCTGGGGAAAATTAATACCATATTTAAGGAAGATAAAGTCACATGGTCTCAAGTCCAAAAGCCAGTATCAGACCTTGGCTGTATACAGTGAAAGTAAAAGACGGGAAGAGCAGCTCTCTGACACTGTGGAATGGATGTCTACTAGTCAGCAAACTGCTCCAGATTAGGGCCCTAGACTGGGAACACCATTTCATATCAGGCTGAGTTGGAAGGAATCCCTTGCTTGGAAGGATGTGACATGATTTTTAATGAAATCGTTTCTGGCTTCTCTTCTGAATAAATGGTATGATAATGAAAGGGAACAGTAGAAGGCTCTGGTAGGATCTATAATGATGTTCTTTCCCCTCCCTAGCTCCAAAAGTGATACAACTTTAGCCTAGCTCACAGAATCTGCTTGACCCCTGGTGTCAACCTCAATTGACAACAACTACAAAAGCCCTCAGATGGCTGAATTAATTACATCATTAGAAGTAGTCTGTAAGGTCATCTAATTCACCCTATTCTTCTCTCCCTCACCCTTAGCTCCCATGCAGGATTATACCTGAAATAAGCTCTTAACTGCTGAACTTGTCAGGATTTGTCAGGAAGGGCGGATTGTTATTTCCATTTCAACCTAGAGAAACTGGAGTGCAGAAAAGCAAAGGAATTTGGAGACCCAGCTTTACCTGCCAATTTGGCTGCACATGGGTTCAGGCTTGGAATCTAAACAGAGAGGAAACAGTTAAGATGAGAGCATGAAGACAGAATGGGGCCTTCAAATAGGCCACTTCTGTTCTTGGAATTGTGTAGCTTTTAGTGTCTTCCTGGTACCTTCTATCTATGTGAATATCTCATTTCTAAAAGGCTTTTCTCTCTAAGTTCCCTGGGCTTCCATTCACTTCTTATTCCTGGTTCCCAATAACTCCCTGAGTTTGGGGGCAGAGAGCATGGGAATACACGCATGTACAGATACACACTCTCCTGATGCTAGGAACTAGAAGGTCCTAGATAAAGACTTTGTAGAACACTTCTCTAGTCATAGCCAGCCAGAGTAATTTCCATGTGGATGTTTTTATATAAAAAAGATATTAAATGTATGATTACTGCTTTGGTATTTCAACTAATCTTCAGTTTAGTGAGTATGACTTTTAGAGGAATAAAATTCTCAATGAAACTAGCAGAGCTTCTGGAATTACCACACAGGGACTTTCAGTCATTCCTGTGAGGGAGCACAGAGCTTTACAGGGATGTTGTAAACTCTGGTAGATGACCAGGGATATTAGCAGTGAGGCCGAGAGGGTGGAAATGAGGGTATATTTTTTCTTTTTGCACCTTATATTGTTTTACTAGTTACAGTGAGCTCATCATAATGTAGAATTTATTTAAAATTTTTAATTAACAAAATGGTATGTAAAAAGGAAAAAAGATAAAATGAATATTGAAAAAAAATAAGGAGAAAATTATTTTAAAAACACAAGTGGAAAAGAAAAAAGGAGGAAAGGAGAAAATATTAAAAGCTAATAGAGGAGAGAAAAGGGGAGGGAAAATGGAAGTAGAAGGACAATAGAAATGAAAAAGGAAACTGAAGCAAATGTAAAAGAAAAAGGAGTAGGAAATAATTTTTAATAAGTTTAACAAGTGAAAAAATAAAAAGAAGAGGGCATGTCAAGAAAACACACAGAAACAATCCTGAAAGATCATCCAGTAGCCAAATTTGAAACAATTGGAACAATAAAGTAGATAATGCAATACTTAATTCCAAATCACTTATTTGGATACCTGCCCCCCACCCCAGGAGGTGGAGCTTAGTCTCTTCCATTCTAAGTATAGATGAGGCTTAATGACTTGATTTAAAAAAGTACAGAATGGAAGGGGGATAAAAGTAACTTTATAGTGAAGAAACTTGGCAAACACACTTTGGCCAGGTAATCAAGATTAACATCAATAATGATAAGTCCTGTACTGCTATATACTTCCCTCTCATCACTGCATTTGCTGCATTCCAAAAGCTTTGGACTGTCATGTTTTCATTATTTGCTTCCACGTATTTTATAATTTCTTTTTTAATTTCCTGGTTGACTCATTCATTCTTTAGTAGGATGTTCTTTAGCCTCTATGTATTTGTGGTCCTTCCAAATTTTGTCTTTTTTCTTGTGATTGACTTCAAGTCTCATAGCATTGTGATTGGAAATGATGCCTGGTACGATCTCAATCTTTGTATTTGTTGAGGCCTGATTTGTGACCAAGCATGTGATCTATTCCGGAGAATGTCACATGTGCACTCAAAAAGTATATGTTGGCTGACTGAACGTAATAATAATAATAATAATAATAATAATAATAATAATAGAAAGTGTATTTTGCTGCTTTAATATGAAATGTTCTGAATATATCTTTTAAGTCCATCTGCTTCAGTGTGTTATTCAAAACCATTGTTTGCTTGTTGATTTTCTGCTTAAATGATGGGGTGTTAAAATCCTCTACTATTATTGTATTATTATCAATGAGTTACTTTATGTTTTTTTATTAATTGTTGTATATATTTGGGTGCTCCCAAGCTGGGAGCATAAATATTTACAATTGTTAGATCTTCTTATTGGATAGACCCTTTTATTATGGTATAGGATCCTTTTTCATCTCTTGTTACACTATTTGGCTTAAAATCTTGTTTGTGTGATATAAGTGTGGCTACTCCAGCTTTCTTTTGACATCCATTTACATGGTAAATATTTCTCCATCCTCTCACTTTCAATCTGCAGGTATCCTTAGGTCCAAAATGAGTTTCTTGTAGGCGGCATATAGATGGGTCTTGGTTTTTTGTTTTGTTTTTTTTGTTTTGTTTTAAATCCATCCTGATACCCTGTGTCTTTTGATTGGGGCATTTAGTCCATTTACATTCAGAGTAGTTATTGATAGATATGAATTTAGTGCCATTTTATTAATTGTTCTGTTGTTGCTGGAGATTTTTGGTGTTCCTTTCTAGTCTTTGTCAATTTTGGTCTTTCTTTCCCACTCAAAGAGTCGCCTTTAATATTTCTTGCAGGACTGGTTTAGTGGTCATAAACTCCTTTACTTTTTGTTTGTGTTGGAAACTCTACTTCCCTTTCTATCCTAAATGATAGCCATACTTTTTTTAATCGGGACATTGAATATATCATGCCACTTTCTTCTTGCATACCAAGTTTCTGTGGAGAGATTTGCTGCTAAACTTATTTGTCTTCCCTTGTATGTTAAGGGCTTCTTTTGTCTTACTGCCTTTAGGATTTTTTTCTTTAGCTCTATATTTTGCAAAATTTTAAAAGATTTTATTTATTTGACACAGAGAGAGAGAGAGAGAGAGAGAGTACAAGCAGGTAGAGGGAGAGGGAAAAGCAGGTTCCCTGCTGAGCAGACAGCCAGATGTGGGGCTTGGGGCTTGATCCCAGGAGCCTGGGAACATGACCTGAGCTGAAGACAGCCACGTAACTGACTGACTTGAATGTGCAAGCTTAACTATGATATGACTTGCATTTGGCCTGCTTTTGTTGGTTTCTTTTGGAGTTCTCTGTGCCTCCTAGATTTGGATGTGTGTTTCTTTCCCCAGGTTAGGGAAGTTTTCAGCTATAATTTCCTCAAATAAACCCTCTGCAAGAAAAATCTCAAAGATACAACCTAACCTTACACCTAAAGGAGCTAGAAAAAGAAGAGGAAATGAAACCTAAAGCCAGCAGAATAAGGGAAATAAGAAAGAGTAGAGCAGAAATAAGTGATATAGAAACAAACGAACAACAACAAAAAACCCAGTAAGCCAAACCAAATAAACCAGGAGCTAGTTCATTGAAAGAATTAATAAAATTGATAAACATCTAGCCATCCTTATAAAAAAAAACCAGAAAGGACCCAAATGAATAAAATAATGCATGAGAGAGGATAGATTACAACCAAAACCAAAAAATAAAACAAACATAAGAGAATATGATGAAAAATTATATGCCAATAAGTTGGACAAACTACAAGAAATGGATAAATTCCTGGAAACGTATAAACTACAAAAACTGAAACAGGAAGAAATAGAAAATTTTAACAGACCCATATTCAGGAAAGAAATTGAGTCAGTAATCAAAAATCTCCCAACAAACAAAAGTGCAGACCCAGATGTCTTACAGGGAAATTCTACCAAATATTTAAAGAGGAGTTAATACCTATTATTCTCAAACTGTTCCCAAAAAATAGAAATGGAAGGAAAATTCCCAAACTCATTCTGTGAAGCTAACATTACCTTGATTCCAAAACCAAAGACCCTACTGAAACAGAGAACTACAGGCAAAATCTCTAATGAACATGGATGAAAAAATTCTCAACAAAATATCAGCAAATTGAATCCAACAGTACATTAAAGGAATCATTCACCACAATCAAATGGGATTTATTTCTGGGTTGCAAGTGTGGTTTAATATTCACAAAACAATCAATGTGATATGCCACATTAATAAAAGAAAGGATAAGAATCATATGATCCTCTTAATAGATGCAGAAAAAAACATTTGACAGAGCACAGCATACATTCTTGATAAAAAAAACACTCAACAAAGTAGGGATAGAGGGAACATAGCTCATCATCATAAAGGTCATATATGAAAAACCCACATCTAATATCAGCCTCAATGGGGAAAAAGAGAGCTTGTCCTCTATGGTCAGGAACACGACAGGGATATCCACTCTCAACACTGTTATTTAACATAGTACAGTAAGTCCTAACCTCAGGAATCAGACAACAACAACAACAAAAATAAAAGGCATCCAAATTAGCAAGGAAGAAGTCAAGGTTTTGCTATTCACAGATGATATGATACTCTATGTAGAAAATACAAAAGACTCCACCAAAAAAATTGCTAGGACTGATACACGAATTCAGTAAAGTCACAGGATACCAAATCAACATACACAAATCTATATTTTATATATATATATAATATTATTATATAATAATATAATTATTATTATAAATAATATTTATTATACTACATAATAAATGTATTATTTCTATACACCAATAATGAAGCAACAGAAAGAGCAATCAAGGAATTGGTCTCTTGTACCAAAAGCCATAAGATACCTATGAATAGACCTACCAAAGGAAGTAAATCTGTACTCTGAAAGCTGTAGAACACTTAATAAAGAAATTGAAGAGGACACAAAGAAATGGGAAAGTATTCCATGCTCATGGATTGGGAGGACAAATATTGTTAAAATGTCTATGCTACCCAAAGCAATAGACACATTTAATGAAATCCCTATGAAAACACCACCAGCAGTTTTCACAGAGTGAAAAACAGACAATCCTAAAATTTGTCTGGAACCACAAAAGACCCCAAATAGCCAAAGAAATCTTGAAAAAGAAAAGCAAAGCTGGAAGCATCACAATTCCAGGCTTCAAGCTATATGACAAAGCTGTAGTCATCAAGACAGTATGGTACTGGCATAAAAACTGGCACATAGACCAATAGACCAGGATAGAAAATCCAGAAATGGACCTACAACTACATGGTCCACTGATCTTTGACAAACCATGAAAGAATATCCAATGGGAAAAAAGACATTCTCTTCAACAAATGGTGTTAGGAAAACTGGACAACCACATGTGGTAGAATGAAACAGGACTACTTTCTTACACCATATACAAACACAAATTCAAAATGAAGGGCCTAAATGTGATCAGGAAACCATCAAAATCCTAGAGGAGAACATAGATAGTAACCTCTTTGACATTGGCCATAGAAACTTCTTACTAGACGTGTTTCCCAAGAAAAGGGAAACAAAAGTAAAAAAGAGCTATTCAGACTTCATCAAGATAAAAAGCTTCTGCACAGTGAAGGAAACAGTCAATAAAACTAATAGGCAGCCTATGGAATTGGAGAAGATATTTGCAAATGGCATATCTGATAAAAGGTTAGTATCCAAAATATATAAAGAACTTATAAAACTCAACACCCCCCCCAAAGAATCCAGTTAAGAAATGGGCAGAAGACATGAATAGACATTTTCCAAAGAAGATATCCAGATGGCTAACAGACATGAAAAGATACTCAATATCACTCAAGTCATAACTACAATGAGATATCACTTCACACCTGTCAGAATGGCTAAAATTAGCAACACAAGAAACAATAGATGTTGGTAAGGATGTGGAGAAAGGGATGCCCTTTTACACTGTTGGTCAGAATGCAAACTGGTGCAGCCACTCTGGAAAACAGTATGGAGGTTCCTCAAGACATTAAAAATAGAACTACCCTCTGACCCAGCAATTGCACTAGTAGACATTTACCCAAAGGATATAGAAATACTAATTCAAAAGCATATATGCACCCCAATGTTTATAGCAGCATTGTCAACAATAGCCAAGTTATGGAAAGAGCCCAAATGTCCATTGACTAATGAATGGATAAAGAAGAAGTGGTGTATACGCGCGCACACACACACAAACACACACACACACACACACACACACACACACTGGAATATTATGCAGCCATAAAAAATGAAATCTTACCATTTGTAATCATGTGGATGGTGGTAGAGAGTATTATGCTAAGTGAAATAATTCAGAGAAGACAAATACCACATGATTTCACTCATATGTGGAATTTAAGAAACAAAACAAATGAACAAAAAGAGGAAAAAAGAGACAGGCAAGCCATAAAATATACTCTTAACTATAGAGAACAAACTGAGGGTTGTTGGAGGGAAAGTGGGAAGGGGGATGTGTTAAATAGGTGATAGGTATTACGGAGGGCACTTGTGATGGGCACTAGGTGTTGTATGTAAGTGATGAATTACTAAACTCTACACCTGAAACTAATATTACACTGTAAGTTAACCAATTGAAATTTAATAAAAATGTGAAATTAAAAAAATTAAAAAGTAAAAATAAAAAATATGAAAAAAATAGAAGCTATTACTGACAAAAAACATAGTGATAAATCATGTTGATAGTGTGTTCCATTGTTTGATGGATGAGAAGAGCTCTTCACCTCTGTGGTCTTCCTCTCCAACACATTACCCAAGTCTAATTACGAAAAAATCATTGGGGAAATCCCAATTGAGGAGCATTCTATGAAATACCGGACCAGTACCTCAGAACCATCAAGATCATCTAAAACAATGAAAGTCTGAGTAACCAAGTCAAGAGCCTAAGAAGATATGACAACTAAGTGTAATATGGTACTCTGGATGGAATGTTGAAATAGGAAAAGGACATTAGGTAAAAACTAAGGAAATCTGAATAAAGTATGGACTTGAGTTAACAATAACATTTTAGAATTGGCTCATTAATTGTAACAAATGTACTCTACTAATGAAAGATGTTAATATAGGGAAAACTGGGTGAATATATAGGAAACCTTTGTATTATCTAAAATGATTCCAAAATAAAAATATTACTAAAAGGTTAAAAAAAATCAAGATATGGTTCATATACACAATGGAATATTACGCCTCCATCAGAAAGGATGAATACCCAACTTTTGTATCAACATGGACGGGTCTGGAGGAGATTATGCTGAGTGAAATAAGTCAAGCAGAGAAAATAAATTATCATATGGTTTCACTTACGTGTGGAGCATAAGGAATAACATGGAGGACATTAGGAGAAGGAAAGGAAAAGTGAATTGGGGGAAATCAGAGGGGAAGATGAACCATGAGAGACTGTGGACTCTGAGAAACAAACTGAGGGTTTTGGAAGGAAGGGGTGTGGGGGGATGGGTGAGCCTGGTGGTGGGTATTAAGGAGGGCACGTATTGCATGGAGCACTAGGTGTGGTGCATAAACAATGAATCTTGGAACACTGAAAAAATAAAATTAAAAAAAATCAAGAGACAAAAAGTAAAAAAGTACACTTAAATGAAAGGAGATAATTTTTTTAAATTAAAGAAACAGAAAAAAAGGAAAACTTTAAGAGAAAAAATCCTACATTCTAAAAAAAAGTTTATAGGCCCCAAAATATATAGAAAAATATAACAAAACCCAAAACCCAAAGAAAGGGAAAAAAAGCATAGAAAAGAAAAATCAAAAAAATGAGCAAACAACAACAAAAATACAAAACACCCAAGAGAAAAGTTAAAACCCCAAACAAAAAGAAGCAAACAAACGAGAGAAAAAACCCCATACAACAACAAAGCAAACAAAACAAAAACCCCATGAAACAAAAATCTGAAAACACATAAAAGTAAAATAAATGCCCCCAAACAGAGAAAGATATTCCCCAAATCGCAACAAAAAAAGGGAAACCAGTGGGAAAGAGAAGGCAAAGACAGAGAACATCATCAGCAATAGCAGCAACAAAAGCAACAAAGGTCAATAAAATACCCAAGCACTAAAAAGGATAAAAAGAAAAAACCCCAAAGGAAGGACAAAAAGCACAAAAGAAAGAAAAAGAAAACAAAAGGAAAACACTTAAAGGAAAGGGGAAACTCCGAAAACTAAAATCAAGTTTGGGAGAGAAGTGATTTGCTTTCTGTGTGTAGGTGTGTGGAGTGGAAGAAGTACCCACAAAATGCGGCTGTCCACAGCACCCTTTGGGAGCCATTGGAAGGAATGAAAAGGGCATGTTATTGTAACATATGCAGACAGGCATTTAAGTGGCTCATTACCACCATATTAACTTTTTTCCCAAGTGAGTCTGGGAACCTGACTGTTTTTACCCATAGCCCCTGAGCCCTGTTTTATTTTACCAGGGTCTGAGAGATAAACATTTATTGATGGGCCAGGTCTGAGTTCTGTATTGGGAGTGTGCCTGTCCAGATAGAGATACTGGTTTCTCTTTCAAGAGTTATTTATTATGATTGAAGGCATTTACTGGCTGGGCCACAGCTAAGCGAGTACTATGTAGTTCCACTTGATACTCTGCTGAGTCAGGACCCTGGAAGTTGTTAACTACTAACCTAACCAGTAGCCAGAAGGCAGTCTTGTTTTAAAAAATATGTGATTCCAGCCCATGTAAATGGGTGCAGAGATAGGGATTGTCCTAAACTGCTGGAATCCCAAATAGCAGCAATCCCAAACAGTGACCTTGAGTTTGGCTTTGGAGCGTATTATGTGGTAGTTTTGGTTGGTATTATCTGCTCTACCTTTAAAATTCTGTGTGGCTTAAGTTGATGTTAAAATCTGTTTGGATTATCAGATTGGGTCTTGACTGAGTGGTGGAAGGTAATAGCTAGGATGAAATATTGAATTTAGATAATTCATAAGTCAAGTTATTTTAATGAGAATCATTGACAATTTGATAATAATGATAATGATGATGATGCTTGTGTGAGCATTTTGATACACCAGTTCTCTCCTCTGGCCTTTATCTGGCTAGAAGTGGTAGCAACAGGTGGCTACAGTGATAGGGCAAGATCTTGGGCCACCTATATTTCACAAATCATACCAGTGAATAGCCAGAAGCCAGAGGCCTTTATATTCCCAGTAACCTTGTAATCAATCTTTCTGGGTCCTGGAGTCTGGTATTACTTGGGCCTGGCACCTAGAGTGGTGATGTTGGGCACTTTGGGGACAAATCATATAATATATAATCCTATAATATAACAAATTATAGCACAATGTCATTGGCCAGCTGAAGGGTCATATCGAGAAACCGTTAAGATGTGCAGTGAATAGAAACGTGGATAAGAGGAAGGATTATGAAATCTAGAATGAAGTTCTAGGCTTTAGTCCTGGTTCAATCCCATGTGAACCAATTTGTCTTGGGCAAGTCGCTTAACCTCTCTTAGCTTCTTCTCTAAAATATGCCAACCTCATACAAATTGAGTGTCCATGTCTTTATTCGTCATGATGAAAATTTGGATCGAATCACAAATGAAAAATATAAATATGTAGCAAAAAAGCTATTACCTATTAAATCAGGGTAGTATGGTAACTTCAAGTTACCATAACAAAAAACAGGATGATGCATTGATTGCAAACCAGTTTGTTTCTCCATGTTCTGCCATGTGCATTTTTTCCCTCCTTTGACTTCCACTCCACATCTCAGTCAAACCAATCTCTTTCTGACACTTTGTTCAGTATATGACACTTCAGTGGCATATTCAGTGGGTATAAAACCTTTTGAGGTTAGAAGAGACCTTGGATTAAGTGACGATATCCTGCCTGACACCAGGGGATTGGACTAGGCTAGTAGTAGAAGACTTACAGCTTTCACACACCAAATATTTTCCAAAAAATGTTGAAGCTTCACATGAGGCTAACAATTTATTATTTTTGTCAATTAAGGACATTATAAAATAACAAGTATTCTCTGTGTTTATCATCATTCATGAAAGAAGGCATATTTTAACATCAAAAAACAATGGACATAATCTCAAAATTAAAAATAGTCTTAAAATTTTAACTTAATAAAACAATCACTACATAGTTCTTGTATTTCTCATGTTTCCCTTGGACCAGTGATGTTTATTATCAACTGATATTTAGGAACTACCCCCACTGGATCTTGGTTCTAGTTTTGACTAATTTATTGTGTGACATCTGGCCAAGTTTTTTCTCCATTTTCCTCAGTTTCCTCATTCCTAGAATGGAGATCGATTAGATGAGATCCAAGTTCTTTTTAACTGTAATGTTCAGTATACTGTAATTTGTATTTGTAGAGGTTCTTTCTAGTCCTTGGAATATGAGTTTGTGCTGAAAAAAAAAAAAAAGACATAATTACAGAACCCGAAACCAAGTGGCAAGCAATTCATATTCCTAGCATGCACATAACAGAACATTTGTACCAGCCATGATGCAAGACATCAGACCTTTCCCTTTTCTTACTTTTTTTGTTTTTGGGGGTGGGGTAAAGGTTATTTCTTTGAAATCAAACTGTTGCTTCTTTAACATTTCCTACAATCACTACATTCTTCTGTTTTGCTTTACTTTTTCCTCAAAATAATGGAAACTCAAAACCTCTAGGCCCTCTCCTCTGGTATGCATTTCTGTTTGGCATTGGTTGATATATAAAGATTTTTTTTACCTCTTATCTCTTTTTTCTCCCTTCTGCTCCTATCCCCTAATATGTACTTTCCATGAATCCTTCCATATTTATTTTTTTCTTTCTTTTTCCTCTTTAGACAGAAAGCATGACCTCAGCTGTTGGCATGGTCCATAAATGGCATTATCTGAATTTTTGGCCAAATCCCAATTGAAGAATGTTGGGCTACAGTTGGTTCTAGGTAGCTAGAGGAACTATAAAATTAATTAGCAACATAATTTTGAGCTTTACCTGCCTTGTAAAAGTGTACTAGTGTTTGTACTAGAAAGCACTTTCTGGCCTAAATCCTACTCTGCTGTTTTAAGAATACTTGGATTTTAAATGCAACATTTTGAGCAAAGTGGTCATTTTATTGGCAACCTCAACTTCACTAGTCCTGGGCAAGAAATATAAGAGCAAACTCAGGGCTTGAAGGCTACTACTGTCTTGGAGTTTAAGGAGAGCTCAGTCTGCACTTGTCTTAAGAGATCCTAGGTCTCCAAAGATGGAATTCTGTTTTCTTGCCCCCACTCCTGCCTCCAGTGCCTCTCTTCATAGTATGTTTTCTTGGCATTTATTTGTGTGACATCTGAAGGGTGGGTCACTGAAAAAAAAAAAAAAACCATGGCATTCAAGAGGCAGCCCAAATATTAGTGGTTTCTTTTTATCAAATTTATTTAAAAATAAGCCAAAATGATATAATCCAAAATTCAATTTGGATTCAATTTCTTTAGTTGCTCACTACTGAGAGTGATGCATTGTTTTGTCTCTGGGAAGGCCTGAACTGAGGCCATTTCTCTGTGATCCACAACCTGCACCACCCCTGGCCTGTACCCTCCCCCCCCCCCCACCTGCATTCCCACCCCAGCCTTCTTTGCCCTAGAGCTGGGCCTTCACAGCCTGGGGTAGTGGGATTGTGGCACAGTGCACTTCTGGATTCTTCCAGCTGTACTCTCACTGGGGAAAATCAACTTTGAAGTGAAGCTGGGGGCCTGCCAGGAAACTGAAAAGGGGTTATTAAAAATGGTATTTTTCAAACCACAAGTGATGTTTTGCTAACAGAGGGTAACAGGTTACTTGGAATCTGAACTGCTTTGGGTTTTGGATTAAATTGCAAAGTTGGCTGAGATTTCAGACCCCCAGGGTCTTGAGGGCTGAGGACACAATTGAAAGCATATTAAATGCTGGCTGCATCTACACAATACCAACCAACTAGTTAAAAAGGGAGAATTCACTAAAATATGTTTATTTAGTGTCATAAACACAGAAACATAAATTTGAATTTAGCCTTGTTCTTTTTTTAACTTAGTTTTATTTTAGATTTATTACTTAGTTTTATTTTAATAAATTCAGACAAATATTTCGAGTATGGAAATAGCCTGTATTTCTACTATGAGCATCATATTGTTTAGAATTCCACTATATTCTCCTTCACATTCTTACCCCCAACAGCTTTCAGTTGTGACGATTCTGTCTTAAGAACAAAAAGAGAAGTTCTATGGATTCTTTACATCACTAACCCATTCTACTCTCCAAACTCTTTTCCTTAACAAACTATGACAAGATCTGAAATTTTATTATTAGCTTGAAATTTTTGTTCATTTAGGTCCTTAAAGGAGTTTTAGTTTCTAAGAGTCCTCATTTCAGTATTTGTCTGTGGCTTATCCAGGCCTTTGGCATCATCCCTTCTGGCACATAGTTGATAACCACTGCAGCATGAAAGGGCTTTCTGTCCTTTTGTCCTTCTGTTGGATTCTTAGAGGTATTCCCTGCTATAGTTCTGTCCCCCAAAACTTTCCCAGCCTCACGTTCTCTGATTGCCCTTCACTGGACCACTTGTTCTTCCTTTAACATTATTGGGATGTATTAGCTACACCCTCCATGTGAGCCTTGGCTATGGCAGTTTTGAGCCATATTCTCCAGGGTACCCCTCAGTCACCTGACAAGCTTTGCTTGCTAAAATTCTTGGGAAAAGTTGCTATTACCTTATTATCAGCTCATAAACTGGTATTTCTGGCCTGGAAACCTGTAGTTTTGAGCTACTCTTACTTTGAGCATGGCCCCCGGGACTTTTGTTGTGGATCTGGCCTTGCATTGCCTACTCTTGCTCCCCATTCTTAGGCCCAGTAGGCCCCCCAAGAAAAATGGCTTGAAGAACTATGGCCAAAACCCATTGAAGTTGGTGGAGTTTGTGGATGGGGTAGACAATAATTCCCAAGTGTCTAATCCCACTTAGATGTTTTCCAAATTCAGGATCCCAGAAGTAACTTAAACTATTAGGATTGAAGAGACCCTTAGAGATCTTTTAGTGCATCCTCCTCATTTTTATGATGAGGCGACCAGGGTTGGTGTAGGGATTTGGCCAACATCACAGAGCTAATCAGTGGGAGAATTGGGATGGGAGCCTTGGTCTATAAAATAAGTAGTCTAATGTTACAGTTTGTAGGTATCGATGCTGAGATTCAGTCTGTAGCCATTTCAACTCCCAAGCAACTCTTTCTAGTTTTCCTCCCAGTCTACTTAATAAGAGAAAATAGCGGTAACAAACTAGTAAGTACACAGAAATTCCAAATCAAGTGTTCGAACGTTTTAGGCCTTGATGTTCCAGCTATCATCTTAGGTCCTGCCCTGACCCCCACAGCTGCCCCTCTCTATGGAATATCTGAGGTGGAGGTTCTCCTTTTGGTTTCTGACAGTCCATGGAAGGAAGGGAAGGGAAGTTTTCTGCCTCTACAGAAGGCCAGTGCTGGCCTGAGGCCAACTTTCCTGTTTCTCCCAGGCGGATTCCACAGTAAATGGAGGTAGGAGGAGGCACAATTGGCCCAGACTGTTTTTATTTGGTCTGCAGTGTGGGAGATCAGACGTTCTGAAGAGAATTGAAAACACTTCTTTCTTTGGATTCCTGGGGCTGTGTAGGGGGAGATTGGGCCCCACTTGGCACAGAGTTGATTACAACATTCAAAAAAGCTCCAATATTGTTGCCCAAGGCTAAATGGAAAGTTTTCCTTCCAGTCAGGGCCGACTCCTAAACCCCACACCTTCTTAAGCCTTTGATTAAAAGACACCTGCCGCCTAGGAGACCAGCAAACAATAAAGCTGTGAGGGGCTGCTCAGAAAACCCCTGAGGGTGGATCAGCAGTAGTGGAGCCTGGATGGGAGGAGTACAATGATTTGGCACCTCTTCTGGGTCCATAAAGTCCCAAAACCCAGCTTTTTTCCCTGAGATTTTAAAAAACTTTCTTTGAATCTACTGGAAGTAAAGTTTTTCTGTTTTTAACTCACTTATATGTACTGAACATATCAAAAATATCACTTTATTGAATGCCACAGCGTCCAAAGAGTTAGCCTATCTCCTTTATTTTTCATTTAAGGTAAGAATGCCAACTACCTCACCTTTTATCATCTCTTTTTATTCAAAATATTTTAAAAAGAAGAGACTAGAGACTGAAGGTTGATAAATTATTGACCACTTCAGGGGAATTTGTGGCTTAGAAGAAGATGTTAGAAGAAAGTTATAATTAATCCAAAGGAAAAAAAAATAATGTCTCGCAAATAGAACCTCAGACTTACTGGGGGGGAGAGGGCTTTTCTAGATCTGTCGAATGAGCCTGCCTTCATGAGAGACTATTTCTGGAAATAGCTTCCTGTTAATCAGCATAAAGAATTATTTTTAAATGTTAATGGTTATTTATACCCCATGTACTTTCAAAAAATATTTTCAATTGCTAGGGGTAAGGATTTTGATCTGATGGGAAGTCCTTGCAAAGAGACTCCTTCTGCAACTGGCCCTGATGAAGTATTTACTCAGAGCAAAGCACATTGGCCTAGTTGTCTTGGTGATAGACAGCTTGGCAGCAAGAGCTGTCTGCAGAGCTCTGAGGTGGGGTTGAACTGTCTGTAAAGTCTCCATTCAAGTTTGGCTAATTTAAATTAGGAAGAAAATTAATGTAGAAAGAAGGCAAAAATATTATACCTCCAATTAGGTTTTGCATGTCTGTCAATGTACTGGCTAAAAAAAAGGTGTGGGGAGTTCCTGTTCTATTATTTTTACTATGTCATTGTTATGTGTGAACTGGCACATTAGCTTATAAGCCAGGGTTACCAGTATTGGCAACATGCATTTCCTGAGGGCCCCAAGTGAAGCTGAACTTTGTCACTATCCACACATCACAGAGGAAGCAAGGAACATGTCACTGGAAAGTGACCTCAGTAGCATCCAGGTAACAATGATATATCTTTTGCCAGGAAAGGAAACATTGTGCTCAAGGCCAAAAGAAACCAAGAGAGATGCCTTTAACCTCAAGTGTATGAAACTCCAGAAGTTGTATGCAAAAAAATTCATGTTTATATGCATACGTGCATTTTTCTGGAGTCTTTACCTTTGATCAGATTTGCTAAGGACCAGAAATCCTCCAAAAGTTAAGAACTACTGCTACATAGATTCAGATTTATAGGCTTGGTCCATAGTTAGTTTCTTTTCCTAATATTTAGGTATTGGGTGGCAGGGAAATGGTGGAATCTTATGTGTTCACCATGTAGACTCACTAGCTAGACATGCTCTAGTTCAGAATAGTTGGTGTGGAGATCATTTAGCATATTATTTTTTTGGAAAAATAAAAATAAAAGCATAAATATTAATATTAATCTTTCTTTTTCCTTAGATATGCCATAACTCATAATGTAGAGTAAGGTTTACAGAAATACAAACACAAATATACAAATAAAAACTTTCTTATCTATTTTTGTGTCATTTAATTTCATCCTACTTTCATTGCTTTAAATATTTCTCACTTCCATGGAGTATTGAAAAACCCCTACTTCTTCATTTTATAAAGTCACTATACATCTCTCTGTATGATGTTGACCATTAGTAAAGTCTCATTTGGTTACAGTTTTCCTTACTCTGGTAAATGTTCGTAGTTATCTTTAATTATTCTCTTTTATTCTGGTCCTCCATATTTTCCAAATCAGCTACCATCTCTACTGTCAAAAATCCAAAACAGAACATTTTGATATGGTCATTTTGATGAAACTGTTTCAACTAGGAATAGTTATTATTGTTTTAAGCTTATCAGTTGATATTTAGAGCACATGTCTCTACCTAATTCTAATCCTACTTGTCTGGGTCTTTCACATTCTCCTTTATTAATTTTTTTATTTTAAAAAATTTTGATGAATATATTACCCTTATGTTTTAAAAAAAAAGAATTAAAGATATATAATATATATCTGTTAGAGCCAGCCAGGTTAATTTCTAAGGAGGTGCCAGTCATGTTTTCTGAAACTCTTTAATTAAAGGAACATTATGATATTAAATATATGTATATTACTGAGATGTCTGAGATTACTGTTAGAGATTCAACCAAAGATTTCCTGTACAGCCTAGATCTCAGAATGAGAGATCATAATGTGGCTAAAATACTTTCTCTCCCTAATGTCTTTGACTTTTAGGGGAAAATCAGGTTATTTGAAGCGTCTATCAAGATATCATTCTTGGAAAGTGAGAAGATAGTTTATTGAGTATAATTGTTGGCCCTTTATGAGATGACCACAGGTGGTCAACACACCATTCTTCATATATGAAAAACATAAATATGCCAAATTCCCACTCCATTTTGAACCTCATTCTTTCCAGGGGTAGAAGCTGGCATTAGGGTGAGAGTCAGAATGGAGTAAGGTCATTTGTTTTACAGATTACCTGGTAATTTATAAAACGGTTGAAAGTGTAATGGTATGTTGTTTTAGGCCACATCAAAATGGCTGGGTTAAATTAACTGGGTCAAAAAGTTCCTGGTGTCAAAATGGCTGAATAAAAATCTGAATTGATGCTCAGCTGAAGTGCTGCCTCTTTCAGAGGGCTTTCTCACAGTGAAGCTGAAAACTCTTAATCAATATGTCAAGGTGTGAATAATATATCTATTTTCACATTTGTGGAATGGTCTATTAAGGATAAAACTGATAAAAATTCTTTCTCACAGTGACTCAAAACTCTGAACCAATATTTTAAGGTGTAAATAATACATCTAAAAATGTTCCTTCCACTCTATCTTGAGTATATAATATTAACAATAAACTATTACTTGCAATTTTACTTTCCCACACATTATCCCTCAGTTCAGGGTTTCTATGTTTGCTGTGGCTAAGCCCATTTAATACATACCAGGAAAAAGAGCATCCTCTTACTTTGGATGTGGGAATCTTTCAGGAACGCTGTGTCTTCTCTCCCCAACACCTCACTCCTAAGCATTTCTGTCTATTCTTTTCAGCTTATCAAGTGGGAAGTGGGGTGAATAGAATCTGTTAAATCTGGTTGTTTGATATGCTGAATAAATTGATTGACTGACAGAACTGATAAATGGCTATACTGAATTAATTAGTTGTGAGGCAGAACTGACGTATTGTTAGACTGAGTTATCTATTTGTCCGAAGTAATTGCTTAATTTAATTGACTGTCAGAATGTTTCCTTGGCCAAGTTGACAATTATTTTTAAGATTGACTTGTAAAAATGGACTTAACTGTCCGTAGGACTGAATCAACTCTTTCCTTGTTAGAGACAACTAACTAATAATCTCTTAAGACAAAATGATTAATTTGATAGAATCGTGTTGATTATAAGCAAGGTTAGAAATGAGTTACAGAGTTGGACATTTTTGTCTCCTTGGAGTGTAGGAATTCAAAAGGAATAACTCCGAAACTCTGATTGAAAATTTGGGGGCTAGACATCATGTGTCTCCTATTTAGGATTTAGGCCTATTAACTACCCAGAGACAGTCATTGGGCTAATGAATTGGAGTCTCATGCTGCATTTGTCTTTCGGGAGAGTACAGTTTTCCAAGAGCAACACCAGCTCTCTGCTAGGCATTGGCTTATTCTTGGAATCAGATGAAAGTTAAAATTAGTTATTGGGAATTGTGTGTGATCCGCAGAAGCAACTGAAATAGCTCATTTCAAAAGTAACATCAGAAATAAGTACATTGGAGGAGGGTAGAGAAAAACACACATATTAAAACTACACTTAGAATTCATTGCAAGCATCATATATTCAACTTTAACAGAATTATGGAAACCAAAATAATACTACCCTATCTCCTGGTAGACAAGTGGCTGGGATAGAGATGAGGCAATCAGAGTTAGGCCAACATAGTGACTTCCTATTTTTGTATTTCATCTTTAGATCAATTTTTCTAGAGGAAGCCATTTGATGAACTTTTTCCTCTTCCTTCACAAGTCCATTCTACACCTGAAACTAATATTGCGTTATAGAACTCAAATCTCTTTTGTCTTTTCAAAATTACCCCTAGCTTCTACCCTCCATTCAAATTGCATTTTTCAAATTTTGTTTTGTTTTGATAGTAGAAGATCTTCCATCCCTTGGAGTGTGTAGCTTTAGGATCAATAAGGACTGCTTGTTCTACCTACACTGCAAATTCAAATGTCTAAAATCAAACACATTTACTTTCTGTGTGCAATCCTTCTTCCTGATTTCCCTTCCAAATCAAATTCTCTATGCTATCCTTTGAACAGATTTGGGAAACTGTCATAAGATATAATCCTAGCTAAACTGGCTCAAGGCAGTTCAGTTACTTTATTTGCAGCTCTTAGAGGTGATAAACATAAAAACCTCTCCCCAATCTTGGAGAGTTCTTTGGAGTTCTTTTTTTTTTTTTTTTAAAGATTTTATTTATTTGACACAGAGAGAGAGAGAGAGATCACAAGTAGGCAGAGAGGCAGGCAGAGAGAGAAGGGGAAAGCAGGCTCCCTGCTGAGAAGAGAGCCCAATGCGGGGCTTGATCCCAGGACCCTGAAATCATGACCTGGGCCGAAGGCAGAGGCTTTAACCCACTGAGCCACCCAGGCACCTCCATTCTTTGGAGTTCTTGATGACTCAAGGGGACTCTGAAAATTGACTTTCTTATCAAGGCTGAGGGTGGTGGGACAGAGAAGTTTGTAGAGCTTTGTTAGAAAACAGGGCTGGGGAAACCCCTCATATCACACCTACTTTCAGGGAGTTGGTTCTTACATTGGAAATATGTAAACTTGGAGCTGTCTCTGGTTATTGGGGCAAATTCTTGAAGTTTCTAAGTAAATGAAAATATGCTCAATTTTGAGGACCGGATGGCATACCCGAAGTGTTTGGAAAGTTCTCAAGAGCTGGCCATGTATATTACACTTAGGGTAGAATTTAGAGGTGAGTCTATCTCTGAGCATGCTGAAGTTTATCTCTTAGGGCTTGGGCAGCCATCAGATGTGTACAGCTGATGTCTTTACTGGTTGGATAACTCGACATTCACTGCCACAATCAAGTCACAGATAACTGGAAAAAATGGCTGACACTTGTTGAGTATCTACTCCATGCTAGGTAATGTTCTAAGCATTTTACATAAAATTGACTCATTTAACCTTTAACACAACCTTAAGAGTAGGTACAATTACTATCTCTACTTTACAGATAAAGTGATAAACAGAGAACCCTTGATCACAGGTGGCTGAGCCAAGGTTTGAATCCAGGCAATCTGGCTCCAGACTCAGTCAATCCATATAAATTGTTATAACTTCACTACTTTACATTATAATACATTATAATTATAATTATATAATTATAATTACATTATTTGTTTATTATAACATTTGTATATGTGGGTATTTATTTATATTCTATCATATTCCAGAAAGTATGTCAGCTTAGAATATCAAGTAAGGTAAAAAGAATAGGTAGTATTATATTTCTTATTAGAGTGAGGAAACAGGCAGAGATAAATTCAGCTAAATAGCAGGACAGCCAGGAGTTAGAAGCTGAATTAGCTGATTCATAAAGAGGCATATGGCATTATTGTTTATTTGGCAAATTTTATAAGGGCTATGAGGCACAGTTAAATGAAAGAGAATATGAAGATAAATGAATATGTGGTAATATCCCAGTGCCACTGGAAGGATCTGGTACACAGTGAATGTTTAGTAGGTATTAAGACACACTACTTTATGCAGTGGTACTATACAGATGAGACAAGATTCTTATCCTCAAGGAACTTACAGTCTAGTTGGAGAATCAGCCATATACAATAGTATATGACCCATGCTATGGTGAGAGATGAGGCAGGCAGAGGGCACATCTTTGATGGACTTGTACATGACACTTAGAAGGTTCAGCTTTTATCCCTAAGGCAATGCAGACTCATTCAACTATGGTGGTAATCTGATCAAATTTATGGGAAATTTCATACTGATAGAAGTGTAGAGAGTCTATTGGTGAAAGATAAGATTAGAAGCTTTCAACCTTGACCTGTTCCTAATTTTGTATTGTCTAGTTCATACCTGTCTTATTTGCTAATTTCTTGATTCATTCAAACTTTTTTCAGTGGCTGTCCACTATTTTTGCTGGATATAAAACTGAAAAGAACTGCCCTCAAGGACCTCACAGTCCAGCTGGGGCGACATTCATTATGAACATAGAGATGATGAAAGAATTTTAATTGTTCTATGGACACAGTGATAGGGAAGCACAAACTGGAGTGTCTGGGGAGAGTCTACCTGTTAGAGTGTGAGAACTCCTTGAGGACACATGACTGTTTTTTTATTTTGCTGTATCCATTGAAATAGTGCAGATACATAATAAAAGCTCAGTAAAAATACTGCTTTCCTTTTTGTCGTTGTTGTTATTGTTATTTAGTGTTTAGCATTTCTACCGACAATGAACCCCATGATGGCAGCTCAGATCTTAGGTCTGCTCTTGTCTCCTTTTCATCTCAGCTAACCTTTTCATTTCTTGAAAAAGTTAATGTATGAAATCATTGATAAATATACTTTATTCTTTTATGGCTTATTCTTCTCTTCCTAACACAGTATATATATAGTAGTTGGAAAAATTCATGCACTCATTAGACAAGATCCTATAATAGATGCCCAAAGCTGTGATATTATTCCTTTTGGTTTTAAGAACATAGGTAGGATTTTATGCTTCATAAACTCAGAACCATTAAGAATCAAAAGAACAGGCTGTAAGAGTTAAGTTCATTTTTTCTTTCTTTTTTTTTTTCCCCAAATACTTTTATTTTATTTTTTCAGTGTTACATGATTCATTGTTTATGTACCACACCCAGTGCTCCATGCAATATGTGCCCTCCTCAATACCCACCACCAGGCTTG
>CM052901.1:52499144-52519600 GCA_028534135.1 Potos flavus
GTTCTCTCCCCCTCGCGCGGGGCACAGGGCGTGAGCCGACGGCGTTAACGGGGGTGGAGAACACAGCGCTCGACCCGCCCGCCGCTCTTTGTGTCTGGAGGCCCCCGAGGCCGCGCTCTGGCAGCCTCCAGGCCGAGCAGCAGATTTCTAAAAGTTCCGATTTTGTGCTCCGCCGCTCTGCGGCTTGCCGGGAGCCGGCGTCTCCCCCTGCGGTCTGTCTTCCCGTCGCTTTGGATTCACTTTTCCGCACGTCCTACCTTCCGGAAAGTGGTCGATCCTCTGTTCTTAAGAGTTGCTGTTCTTCTTCTCTTCTATCTCCTGCTAAGTTTGTAGTTGTTTAAAGTGGTTTGATAACTATCTAGCTGAACTTCTGGGATCAGTCACTATCTCCGCCTCCTACTTCTCCGCCATCTTGCTCCTCCCTACCAAGTTCATTTTTTTCTAATATCAAGATGATATCCAGTAGAGGAATTGCATCTCGACAGAGAGAAAACTGAGTTCACGGTCTTAGACTTAGCAATAGCCTTTTGGGAAATCTTCGGAAGACTGACTCCTCAAAGAAATTTGCTCAAAATCTGTCCTGGAAGATTTTCTTTCAGGTTCAGTTGTGGAAAAAGAGCATTGGATGTAGACAACTGCTTTCCTTTTGCCCTGATTTTGAGGCTTTCACCACAGGCTACAACTTGTAACTCCAGCTTGTTTCTAATTTATGGCCAAATGGTGATTTCTGACCCCAGATATATATTTTTTTCAAATCTTTAGATATGATTTGTGTTATAACCTTGGTTTTCTTGTAAGAGAATGGGGTTGGTAGAAATGCAGTGAAGGTGAACGTAGATAACACAGACCTGGTTTGTTGTTTTTAAAAAAATTTAAGGCTCATTACTAATGGGGGACTCTCAAGTTGTCAAAGTGTGGTTGGTCTTTTCTGAATTAATTTATGTTCAAGTAGGGGAGAGGTATTCCCCATCTTTCATGTATAATTATAAAAGGAAGTTTGGTTGACTGACCTGAACAGTGGTTATTCTTAAAATTTTAGTTGGGGGGGACAGAGAGACAGAGAGAGAGAAAGGGCAGGGGAGAGGTGATGGGAAAGGGAGGGAAGGAGACATTGGGAAGGAGGGAGCTTTGCACAACTCATTCAAAAGCAAAAGAAGTAAAAACAAAAAGAAATTATGGAGAAGATCTGAATAGGATAATTCAATTAGGTTATGCTAAGCAAACTAAATTCTGTTGTCATTTTAAAAAAGCATTACAAATTCTCATGTTGTCTGAACTAAAGATTTGCTCCTGAAGTTTATCCCAGTTCCAGGTGATAGACCCTAAACTCAGAGGGTGGAAGGGAAAAGAGATGAAACAAGATATTTTTCTTGACAGCTATTCAGGCCTGATTCAAGCTATCTTCCTCCATCTAACTGTCTGAATCAGAAGATCCATTTTATTAAAATTTGTTTGATCATTATATATATAGCTATGAAATTGCAATTTGTCATACAGCCAGGATGGGGACTCAGAGAGGAAATCAGAGGCTCTATCGCCAAAGATATTTCCCATAGATGTTTTCATAACCAGAGTACAATGATTACCATGTGTTGTAAATGTTTATTTTTCTTTGATGGTGCTCAGTGGAACACATTAATAGTGTTAAGTAAACACAACAGCATTATAAGATTTTAATAGCTCCCAAACTTCTGCAGTGACACCCTTGATATCTTTGATTTCACTTCAAGCAATGGAGGTCCGTTTTTTCCTACGGTGTTTCTAAATTACTGCAGTGAGAGACTCGGCTATTTTGTGTACATGCAGGGTACACAACAGACAGCCAATCTGCCTTGCAGTAACTATGACAACCTGAGTTTTGCCAGCAGGGTCAACATTCCTGAGTAGAGGGTCCAATGATTTGTTTAAGAATAAAGGAAGCTTTCTAAAAAACTGACATTTGCCAGTAAGAAAAACTTATGAGTGAAAACTTCAGGAAGTTGAAATGTAAGTTCCAAGGAAGGATACTTTCAGGGGATTTCGCTGGGAAGGAAAAGTCATTTATTGTATAATTAGTGTGTGTATCTGTGTGTGTTTGTATGCATCTATTCTGAAAGTATAAGAGTAAAAAATGTCCTTAAGACATTTGGACAGATCAGAGATTCTCTGAGTTGGAAGGGATTTTTTTTTTAAAGATTTTATTTATTTATTTGTCAGGGAGAGAGAGAGAGAGCACAAGCAAGGGGAGCAGCAGGCAGAGGGAGAACCAGCCTCTCCACTGAGCAAGAAGCCCAATGTGAGACTCGATCCCAGGACCCTGGGATAGTGACCTGAGCCAAAGGCAAGTGCTTAACCGACTGAGCTACCCAGGCGTTCTGGAGGGGATCTTTATTTTTTTCCTTTTCAGATTTTTATTTAAATTCTAGTTAGTTAACATATACTGTAAAATTGGTTTCAGGAGCAGCATTTAGGGATTCATTACTTACATATAACACCCAGTGCTCATCATAACAAGTGCCCTCCTTAATATACATCACCCACTTAACCCATCCCCCACCCACCTCCCTCCATTAAACCTCAGTTTGTTTTCTACCCTTAAGGGTCTCTTATGGTTTGTTTCCCTCTCTCTCTTTTTTTCTCTTTCCCATATGTTCATCTGTTTTTTTCTTAAATTCTACATATGAGTGAAATTATATGGTATTTATCTTTCTCTGATTGACTTATTTTACTTAGGATAATACACTGTACCTCTACATCATTGCAAATAGCTAGATTTCATTCTTTTTGATGGCTGAGTAATATTCCACTGTGTGTATGTGTATGTGTGTCTGTGACACCACATCTTCTTTATCCATTTGTCAGTAAATGGACATTTGGGCTCTCTTCATAGTTTGGCTATTGTTGATAATGGTGCTATAAACATCAAGGTGCATGTATGCCTTTGAATCTGTATTTTTGTATCCTTTGGGTAAATACCTAGTAGTGTAATTGCTGGGTCATAGGGTAGTTATATATTACCTTTTTGAGGAATCTCCATAATGTTTTCTAGAGTGGCTGCACCAGTCTGCATTCCCACCAGCAGTGCGAGAGGCTTCCCCTTTCTCTGCATCCTCGCCAACATCTGTTGTTTCCTGAGTTGTTACTTTTAGCCATTCTCACGGGTGGGAGGTGGTATCTCATCTTGGTTTTGATTCGTATATTCCTGAAGATGAGTGATGATGAACATCTTTTCATGTCTTTTAGCTATCTGTACGTCTTCATTGGAAAAATGTCTATTCATGTCTTCTGCCCATTTCTTAACTGGATTATTTGTTTTTTGGGTGTTGAGTTTGAGAAGTTCTTTATAGATCTTGGATACTAGCCCTTGATCTGATATGTCATTTGCAAATATCTTCTCCCATTCTGTAGGTTGCCTTTTAGTTTTGTTGACTGTTTCCTTTGCTGTGCAAAAACTTTTTATCTTGATGAAGTCCTGATAGTTCATTTTTGCTTTTGTTTCTTTTGCCTCTGGAGATGTGTCTAAGCAAGAAGTTACTGTGGCCGAGGTCAAAGAGGTTGCTGCCTGTGTTCTCTAGGATTTTGATGGATTGCTGTCTCATAATTAGGTCTTTCATCCATTTTGAACTTTGTGTGTGTGTATGGTGTAAGAAAGTGGTCCAGTCTCATTCTTCTGCATGTGATTGTCCAGTTTTCTTAACACCCTTTATTGAAGAGACTGTCTTTTTTCCATTGGATATTCTTTAGTGCCTTGTCAAAGATTAGTTGGCCATACAGCTGTGGGCCCATTTCTGGGATGTCTATTCTGTTCCATTGATGAATGTGTCTGTTTTTGTGCCAGTACCATACTGTGTTGATGACTACAGCTTTGTCATATAGCTTAAAGTCTGGAATCGTGATGCCTCCAGCACTGATTTTTCCTTTTCAGGATTGCCATGGCTATTTGGGGTCTTTTGCAGTTCCATACAAATTTTAGGATTGTTTGTTCTAGCTCTGTGAAAGATGGTGATCATATTTTGATAGGGATTGCATTAAATGTGTTGATTGCTTTGGGTAGCATAGACATTTTAACAATATTTTTTAAAATTTATTTTAATTTATTCTTTAAAAGATTTTATTTATTTGAGAGAGAGAGTGAGAGAGAGATTACGAGCAGGGGGGAGTGGTAGAGAGAGAAGCAGACTCCCCGCTGAGCAGGGAGTCCAATGTGGGACTCAATCCCAGGACCCTAGGATCATGACCTGAGCTGAAGGCAGATGCTTAACCAACTGAGCCACCAAGGCACCCTGTTTTAACAATATTTGTTTTTCCTATCCGTGAGCATGGCATGGTTTTCCATTTCTTTGTGTCCTCTTCAATTTCTTTCATAAGTGTTCTATAGTTTTCAGAGTACAGATCTTTCCCGTCTTTGGTTAAGTTTATTCATAGATATCTTATGGTTTTTGGTGCAATGGGATTGATTCCTTGATTACTTTTTCTGCTGATTCATTATTGGTATATAGAAATGCAACAGATTTCTGTACATTGATTTTATATCCTGTGACTTTGCTGAATTCATGTATTAGTTCCAGCAATTTTAGGGGGAAGTCTTTTGGGTTTTCTACATAGAGTAACATGTCCTCTGCAAATAGTAAGTGTTTGATTTCTTACTTGCCTATTTGGATGACATTTTTTTTTTTTTTTTTTTGTTTTGCTGTCTGATAGCTGGGGCTAAGACTTCTAGTACTGTTAAATATGATGGTGAGAGTGGACATCCCTGTCTTGTTCCTGACCATAGAGGAAAGGCTCTCAGTTTTTCTCCATTGAGGATGATATTAGCTGTGGATCTTTGATATATGGCCTTTATGCTGTTGAGGTATGTTCCCTCTATCCCTCCTTTGTTCAGGGTTTTTATCAGGAAAGGATGCTGTATTTTGTCAAATGCTTTTTCTGCATCTATTGAGAGAATCATATGGTTCTTATCTTTTATTAATGTGGTATGTTACATTGATTGATTTGTGAATATTGAACCAACCCTGCAGCCCAGGAATAAATCCCACTTGATTGTGGTGAAAATTTTTTTAATGTACTGTTGGATCTTTTTGGGTAGTATCTTGGTGAGAATTTTTGCATCCATGTTCATCAGGGATATTGGCTTGTAATTCTCTTTTTAGTGGGGTCTTTGTCTGGTTTTGGAATCAAGGTAATGATGGCCTCGTAGAAGGAGCTTGGAAGTTTTCCTTCCATTTCTAGTTTTTGGAACAGTTTGAGAATAATAGGTATTAAACTCTTCTTTAAATGTCTGGTAGAATTCCTCTCAGTAGCCATCTGGCCCTGGACGGTTGTGTTTTGGGAGATTGTGGATTACTGATTCATTTTCTTTGCTGGTTATGGGTCTGTTCAAATTTTCTATTTTTTCCTGTTTCAGCTTTGGTACTTTGTATTTTTCTAGGAATTTGTCCATTACTTACAGATTGCCGAGTTTTTTGGCATATAATTTTTCATAATATTATATCATAATTGTTTGTATTTCTGTGGTATTTGTCGTGCTCTCTCCTCTTTTATTTGTGGTTTTATTTATTTCGGTCTTTTTTCTTTTTGATAAGTCTGGCTAGGGGTTTATCAATTTTATTCATTCTTTCGAAGAACCAGCTCTTAGTTTCGTTGGTCTGTCCTATTTTTTTTGTTTGTTTTGTTTGTTTGTTTCTATAATTTGTTTTGTTTGTTTGTTTCTATAATTTCTCTATCAACTATTTCTCCTCTAATCTCTATTATTTTCCCTTCTTTTGCTGGCTTTAGGCTTTTTTTTTTCCTGTTCCCTGTCTAGCTCCTTTAGGTGTCAGGTTAGGTTTTGTATTTGAGACTTTTGCTTCTTGAGTTAGGCCTGTATTGCAATACTTCCCTCTTAAGACGGCCTTTGCTATATATCCCAAACGTTTTTGACTGTCATGTTTTCATTTTCATTTGCTTCCACGTATTTTTTTATTTCTTTTTTAATTTTCTGGTTAACTCTTTCATTCTTTAGTAGGATGTTCTTTAACCTTCATGTATTTGTTGTCTTTCCAAATTTTTCTTGTGGTTAATTCAAGTTTCATAGAACTGTGGTCTGAAAATATGCATCATATGATATCTATCTTTTTGTACTTTTTGAGGGATGATTTGTGATCCAGGATATAATCTGTTGTGGAGAATATTCTGTGTGCTCTTGAAAAGAATATGTATTCTGCTGCTTGAGGATGAAATGTTCTGAATATATTAAGCTCATCTGGTCCAGTGTGTCCTTCAAAGCCATTTTTTCTTTGTTGATTTTCTGCTTAGATGATCTGTCCATTGTTGTAAGTGGTATTTTAAAGTCCCCTACTATTATTGTATTGTTATTAATGTTTCATATTAGTTATTTTGGTTTGTTATCAATTGTTTTATGTATTTGAGTGCTCCCTTGTTGGGGGCAAAAGTATTTACAATTGTTAGATCTGCTTGATGGATAGACCCCTTCATTATGATATAGTGCCCCTCTTTTTTTTTTTATGTCCATTAGCATGATAGATGGTTCTTCATCCCCTCACTTTCAATCTGCAGGTGTCTTTAGGTCTAAAATGAGCCTCTTGTGGGCAGCATATAGATGGGTCTTGTTTTGTTTTTTTTTCCCTTTCTGATACCCTATATCTTTTGATTGGAGGCTTTAGTCCATTCACTTTCAGAGTGATTTTTGAAAGATGGATTTAGTGCTATTGCACTAACTTTACCTGTAAAGTTGCTATTTCTAGTGATGTTCTCTCTTCCTTTTTAGTCTTTGTTGCTTTTGGTCTTTTTTCCCCATTCAAAGTGTATCCTTTAATATTTCTTGCAGTGCTGATTTAGCGGTCATGAACTCCTTTAGTTTTTGTTTGGGAAACTCTTTATCTCTCCTTCTATTCTGAATGATAGACTTGCTGAAAAGAGTATTCTTGGCTGCATATTTTTCCCATTCAACACATTGAATATATCATGTGTCTTTCTTTTGGTCCAAGTTTCTTTGGACAGATCTGCTGTTAACCTGATCTGTCTTACCTTGTGGGTTAAGCATTTTTTTCCCTTGTTGCTTTCAGGATTCTTTCCTTGTCTGTGTATTTTGTGTATTTGACTGTGATATGTCTTGGTGGTGGTTGGTTGGCTTTTTTTGAATTTAATGGAAGTTCTCTGTCCTTCTTGGATTTCAATGTTGTGTCCTACCCAGATTAGTGAAGTTTTTAGCTATAATTTTCTCACATAAACCTTCTGCCTCTTTTTTCTCTCTCTTCTTCTTCTGGTACTTCTATAATAAGAATGTTATTACACTTTAAGGAGTCATTGAGTTTCTAAGTCTTCATTCTTTCTTTCTTCTTCTTTTCAGCTTCATTATTTTCCATAACTTTATCTTCTATATCACTGATTAGTTCCTTTGCTTCTTCCAGCCTTGTTGTTATGACATCCAGTTGGATTTGCATCTCAGTTATAGTATTTTTAATTTTCTCTTGGCTGGTTTTTAGTCCTTTTACTTACTAGAGAAGTAAGGGATTCTCTAATGTTCACTATGCTTTTTCCAAGCCCTGTTAGTTTGTTCTATATTTTTTCTATGTTCTATGTTCTGTTTTTCCAAGCCCTGTTAGATTGTTCTATAATCTGTTTCAGACATCTTACTTATATCTGTATTGATTAAATCCCTGGCCATGACTTCTCCCTGTTCTTTCTTTCGGGGTATATTCCTCTATCTTGTCATTTGTTCCAGGTCACTGTTTGTGTGTGTGTGTGTGTGTGTGTATGTGTATGTGTGATTGTTAGGAAAGCCTGTTATATTCCTGTTCCTGAGAGTGATAGCTATATTAAGAAGAGGTTAAAAAAAGGGAAGGGGGTTTCTAAATGTACTCTGCTGTTGTTTTTTGGCTGCTCCTACCCTCAGGTCAGTCCTCTGCAGAGTGTCTTCTTGCCTGCAGTGGGGGGTGTTTGGACCTTGTCCACTGTGTGGAAAATTTTAACTAGGTGTGTTTTGGTCTGCTTGTAAAAGAAGCTAGATCAAAAAAGAGAGAGAGAGATGCTAGATCTTATTTCCCGTAGAGCTGAAGCTTCGCAGCATCTATGATGGGGAGACTTAATGCATATGGGGGGTTTGTGCTGTCTTCTGGGGGAGGGGCCTGTGACACTGATTCTCAGGAGGACTTGCCCTAGTGGAGGTGCACCTGCAGGGGGGTAGGGCTTGTTGTAAATGGCTCCAGCCTCCACTTGGAGGCGCTGTGTATTTCGCTGAATTTGGTCAGTGCTGATGGGCAGAGGGGAAAGTGGCGTTGCTCAGCTCTCTCATCCCTGGATTGGGGAGTTCAAGCACAACACTCTTCAGGAAACCCTCACAGAATAGCAAAGAATCACCCTCTTGTGTACCTGGCTTTTGTCAATTTCCTGCCTTCACCCTTTCTGTGTCCAAGCTGTCTGCCTGTGAGGTGGCCCAGTACTATGTTTTATCTCAGGCGCAGCTGGGTTTCAAAACCAAATTTTAGCGACCAACACAGAACAGACCAGTCCTGATCCTTTGGGTGAAGGTCTCACCATGCTTTTGACACTTGCTGGTTTGTCCCAGAAAAGCAGTCACATGACTGTCCAGTGGTTCAGAGTTTAAAAGTACAGCAAAAAGACACTGAGGTTTGCTGCCCTCAGCTGGTGTCTTTGTTCCTCTTATGCTAGGGAACAGGCAGCATGTTGGCACTGCCTGTACTTTTGTCCCCAGAGAGGCTGTTCCGCCACTCACAAATGCACTCCAAGAAGGGGAACTGTTTCTCAATGTGCGACACAGGAGATCCTCAGACTATGCTGCCCACTCCCAGGTCTCTGCCCTTCTTCCCTGTAGGAGCACTACTAAGACTGCCAGGGATGATCCCAGTGATGGTATGGACTTCTAAAACTTCAGAATTTGTGTCTGCTGCTTATAATAACTTGCAGTAGTCAGCTCCTCTCCTTTTCTCAGTCAGTGGTTTTGAGGAAGAATTTTTCTTGTGCACTCCCCTGCCTACTGCTTCACTCTTTTTCTCTCAGTCTCTCACTCCTCTCTCCGTGGTCAGGACTCCCTCCCCTTCGCAGCACCTGCAATTCTTTTCTCCCTCAAATTCACTCTCCACAGTTCCTATCTTCCACAAGGTGGTTGTTTTTCTACTTGTAGATGTGCAGTTTTGTTCTCTCAGTCTTAAGATTGATTTCTTGGATGTTCCAAATGATTTGACATTTATCTAGCTGTGTTTGAGAGATGAGGAAAGCTTAGGGTCTCCCTACTCCTCTACCATCTTAACTCCTCCCAGATCTCTAATAGTTAATCAGAAAGTACACCCCATTCCTTAATTTCCAAGTTTTTACTACCTCTCTGAAATTCTATTCTGATAGTTATCCAGCCTCTGGTTTCACACTTGGAGTTCAAGGTGTACTCACTTACAAGGCAGCCCATTTCATTTTTGCACTTCTCTTACTTAGACAAAGCACAGTGTTATTTAAACAATACGATCTTTTTAAAGTTAGATCTGGATTTGAATCCTGGCTCTACACCTTACTGGGTGATACTGAAGAAGTTGTTTTATCTCTTTGAACTTCAGTTAGCAAATTCTCCTACATATATGCCTCTACCTAGGCCCACATAGGAACTTGAGATCTTCTAATATCACAAAAAATATTTTAGAGCAGCAATGATTAACCAGTAAGTACTTTGCAATAAGGCTTTGATCATTGCCTATTATTGACTCAGTCAGTATCTTCCAAGCTGGGTATAATTTCTCCATGTAACCATGCTTAATCAACTCTGAAGAATGTTAGTATTTTCAAAACTTTCAAGTCACCCAAGCTATCTCAATAACAGCTCTTCTTAACAGCAGACAGAATATGTCCCTCAGAAGCAGATGTTTTTTCTTATCCTGTCTCTACACTTTTGCTCATGCTGTGCTCAAAATTTGAAATGCCATTTCATTCTCCTCTCAATCAATATAAATCCTATTCATTCTTCAGGGCAAGATTTAATTTCAGCCTCCATCATGAAACCTTTCTTGATCATTCCCAAACATAAGGCTCTCTTCAAACACATGGAATTGATCATACACATTATAACATTTTCCCTAGTCATTAGAAAAAATCTTTTTAAAAAAAATTCCTATTTGTGGCATACCTACTATGTGCCAAAATTTATAGGGAATAGAAGAATATACATAAACAAGGTCTTTGAACTAGTACACAGAAATAGCTAAGTAGTGAACTTGAAAAAAACTAGGAATGGAGCAACACAATTTTTTTATTTGTTTCAGGTATACAATATAATGATGCAACTATTCTATACATTTCTTAGTGCTCATCGAGCTAAGTGTACTCTTAATCCCCTTTATCTATATCACCCATTCCCACCCATCTTCACTCTGGCAACCATCAGTTTATTCTGTATATTGAAGTCTTTTTTTCTTGTTTGTTTGTCTCTTTTTTAATTTGTTCATTTTTTTCTTAAGTTCCCCATATGAGGGTAATTGTATGGCATTTGTCTTTCTTTAACTTATTTCATTTAACATTATACCCTCTAGGTACATCCATGTTGTTGCAAATGTCAAGATTTCATTCTTTTTTATGGCTGAGTAATACATCTTCTTTATTCATTCATCTATCAATGGATACTTGGGTTGATTCCATAATTCGGGTATTGTAAATCATGCTTCAATAAACACAGGGCTGCATATATCTTTTTGAATTAGTGTTCTCATTTTCTTTGGGTAAATGTCCCAGTAGAGCAACAGAAATGTTTTAATTATAGCTTCTAGTAAGAGATAGATATTGATGGTAAAGCCTGGACAGTTTTGATCTGAAAAAAGATGAGATATGGAGTGGAGAGGGTTTGAAACTGAGCAGGATAGGATTGAGGGTTTCCTGGGACTAGGGACTCCAAGAAAAAACTAAAGAGTTCAGAGCTAAAAGTGGCTGGACCTGGAAAAATAAGACTTGTATGTTGAGATGACATGAAACTTCTGGTTTCTCCTCTGGCTTGGAAGTCATCACTCCTGTTCTCATAACCAGAAAAAAGGAACAAACTAAACATCATTAACCCTTCTTACATGCACTGGAGAATTGAGATCTCAGCGAAAACTGCTACCCCCCCCAATTGGATAGTCAGACAGGGGAATACAGGGAAACACAACTTATTAGAGCAGAAGCCCAGGAGCAGAAAGTGCCACTGGAAGTGATACTGAGTTAGGAAAACAAACTGTAGTTGACACATTGTTGGAGGCTCAGTGTGGACAAGCTTGTTAGTTAAAAACTCCAGAGGGGACCAGTTTTAGGGGAGCCCCCACATTTTCAAGAGTTTTATCTCGAGGAGCCCCACTGAATTTTCAGTGAAGATTCAAAAATAAATAAATAAATTAAAAAAATCCCCTTGTGCTTCCAGCAAAGGGGGATAATAACTATTTTGAACTCTGTCCAGAAAATTCTGCTCTTTAACAAGGCCTGCCCTCAAGGGAAACTATTCTAACAGAGCCTAACTGACTGGGATTTTACCAGAGCCAAAGTGACCCAGGGGAAAGGAAATATCAAACTCCAGCCTCCTCTAGGCTTTCTGTCTCACCTAAGGGAGTAAAAACTGAGAAGCACTTGTGAAGATCATGGCCTAGTAATGGAGGTTCACTAAAAGACTGAGCCTTAATCATAGGACTATAGAATGCTTCCCTTCTCCCCACACCTCACCATTACATCAAGAGTGCTTCTCTGTAATAACAGAGAAATGCAGCAGAAAGAACTGTGTGTCTCATATTATTTAAGGAGTCTCAGGGTGCCTGGGTGGCTCAGTCAGTTAAACATCTTCCTTCAGCTCAGGTCATGATCCCAAGGTCCTGGGATTGAGTCCCATGTCGGGCTCTCTGCTCAGTGAGGAGTTTGCTTCTCCCTCTCCCTCTGCCTGCTTCTCCCTCTCCCCCCATCAAATAAATTTTTAAAAATCTTTATAAAAAAAAAAGAAGTCTCAACAGAAGAGAGAAAGGATAAACAAACAGACAAAAAACAACAAACAAGTGCACCAGCAGAAATTTTAGTCTCTGACATCTACAGCTAAAGCAAATGGTAAACACAGTCAAACACCTAGCAGATAAACATAAAGCCTCACAGTAAAGGCCTATTTACCTCAGTTCCTTTTACTAAATAAATAGTGTTTGGCTATTAGTAAAAAAATAAAAGACATACTAAAAGACAAAAAAAATACACAGTTTGAAGTGATAGAGCAAGCACCAGAACCAGACTCAAATACACCAGAGATGTTGGAATTATCAGGCTGAAAATATAAAGCAACTATATTAATACGATAAGGGCTCTAATGGAAAAAATGGACAGCATGCAAGAACAGATGGGTAATTTGAGCAAATATATGGAAACACTTTCTTATAGAATCAAAAGGAAATGCTAGAAATCAAAAACAGAAATAAAGAATAACATTTGATAGACACATCAAAAGCAATAGACTGGACGCAGCTGAAGAAAGAATCAGTGAACTTGAAGGATTGTCAATAGGAACTTCTAAGAATAAAATGCAAACAGAAAAAAGAATGAAAAGGACAGAACAGAATATGCAACATGTGGGACAATTACAAAAGGTGTAACATACACACAACGCAAATATTAGACGAAGAGAGAAAAGAGCAGAAGAAATATTCAAAGTAATAATGATTGCAAATTTTTCTAAAATTAATGAAAGACATCAATCTAGAGATACAGCAATCTCACAGAAGACCAAACAGGGTAAATACCAAAAAATATATTCCTAGGCATATCATAATCAAGCTAGAGAAAATAAAAAACAAAGGAAAATCTTGAAAGAAGGCTGATGAACAAAACACCTTATCTATTGAGGATGAAGCGTAAGAATTACATCAGATTTCTCTTCAAAAACTATGCTACAAGAAGAGTGGAATGAAATATTTCAAGTATTGAAAGATAAAGCCCATGAACCTAGAATTCTGTATTCAGAGAAATTATACTTCAAAACTTAAAGAGAAATAAAACCTTTCTTAGACAAAAGTTGAGAGAATTTATCACCAGTAGATATGCTTAAAAGTTTTTCAGAAATAAAGAAAATGATATCGGTCAAAAACTTGGATCACATTAAGAAAGAGCATTAGAGAAGGAATAAATAGAGGTAAAATAAAATATTATTTTTATTCTTATTTTATGTGATATATATCTATTCAAGATAATAAAGTATCAATGTATTTGATAATTATAGTTTATGCATAAGTGAAATGAATGACACCAATGTTATAAATGATAGGGAGAATGAATTGGAAATGCTCTGTTATAAGGTATTTGTACTATCTGTGAAGTGGTATAGTATTATTGTGGGTTTTTTGAAGGGTGTGTATTTCTAATTTTTTTTTATTTTAGTTGACACACAATGTTTTATTCATTGTACTTGGGTGTACTTAGTGTACTAGGATTAGTTGTAAATGCAAATTGCAAATTCTAGGGCCACTACTAGAAAAAAGTAAAAAGAAGTACAATTGATATGCTAAGAGGAGAGAAAATGAAATCATATAAAATATTTAAGAGCAGAGAAGGCAGAAAGAGAATGACAAGAAAAGAAACAAAGAACAAAGGCAACACACAGAAAAAAGTAACAAATATGGGTAGATATTAATCCAACTGTATCATAATCACTTTATATGTTAGTGGCCTAAATACCCCAATTAAAAGACAGTCTTAATACTAATTCAAAAAGATATAGCCACCCCCTATATTTGTTGCAGCACTATTTACAATAGGCAAGATATGGAAGCAACCTAAGTGTCCACTGATAGATGAATGGATAAAAAAGATGTGGCATATATATAATTGAATATTATGCAGCCATAAAAAGAGATAAGATCTTGCCATTTGCAACAACATGTATGTACCTAGAGGGTATTATGCTACGTGAAATAAATCAGACAGAGAAACACAAATACCGTATGATTTCACTCATATGTGAAATCTAAAAAATAACACAAATGAATAAACAAACAAAAGGCAGAATCAGACCTATAAATATAGAGAATAAACTGATTGTTTTCAGAGGGAAGGGGGGAATGGGCAAAATGGGTGAAAGGGAGTGGGAGATATTCCAGTTATGGCATCACTAAGTCATGAAATAAAAAGCACAGCATAGGGAATATAGTCAATAATATTGTAATAGTATTGTATGGTGACAGATGGTAGCTACACTGGTTATAAGCATAGAAAGAGATATAGGGAAGTTAAATCACTATATTGTACACCTGAAACTAATGTAACATTGTGTGTCAACTTTAGCCAAGTAAAAAAAAAATTAGAGTCTTTTAGAGTGGATTAAAAAAAAGGCTCAACTCTGTTATTTACAGGACACCCATTTTAAATGTAAAGACAAAGATAGATTAAAAGTAAAGGAATAGAGATAGATATACCATGCTAACATAATCAAAAGAATGCTGGAAGAACTATAATAATAAAATATATATTCATTAAAATAATAAAAGACAAAGATGACTTCAAAGTAGTGGAAATTATCAAGGATAAACAAGGGCATTATGTAATGGTAAAAGGGTCAATACTCCAAGAACACATAAAAATCCCTAATATGTATTCATCTAACAACAAAGCATCAAAATACTTAAGGCAAAAACTTATAGAACTGCAAGGTAAAATAGATAAGCCCACTATTATAGTTGGAGATTTCAACTGTTGTCTGTCTTATGAGATAGATCCAACAGGCGGAAAATCAGTAAGGACACAGTTGAATTGAACAGCACCATCTATCAACGGGATTACCAAATTCTATAAGTATTTTATAGAATACTTTATCCAACAACAGCAGAATGTGAATTCTTCTCTAGCTCATGCAGAATATTCACCAAGATAAACCCAAGTTGTGGGTCATAAAACATACCTTAACAAATTTTTCCAAGAATAGAAATAAAAAAGTATGTTCTCAGATCTCAATGGAATTAAACTAAAAATCAATAACAGAAAAATGGTTGGAAAACCCCACAATACTTGACTTTTAACACACTTAACCATAACACATAGACTATGGAAGAAGGTTCATGAGAAATTTTAAAATTTAAAAAAATTTAAAAAGAGAAATTTTAAAATATTTCACATTAAATGAAAAAATATAACATCAAAATTTGTGGGATACAGCTAAAGCAGCACTTAGAGGAAATTTTATAGTAGTGAATTCATATATTAGAAAAGAAGAAAGATCTAAAATCAATAATCTAAGCTTCCACCTTAGAAAACTAAGAAAAGAGCAAATTAAATCCAAAGTAAGCAGAAGAAAGGAAGTAATGAAAATTAGCACAGAAATCAATGAAATTGAAAATAAGAAATCAATAGGGAAAATTAACAAAACTAAAAGCTATTTCTTTGAAAAAATTAATAAATTTGATAAACCTCTACCCAGGATAAGAAAAGACACAAATTACTAACACATGAAATGAAAGAGGGACCATCACTACTAATCACATTAATATTTAAAAGATAATAAAGGAATATTATGAACACAAAACACAAAAACTCTGTGACCACAAATTTGCTAATCTAGATGAGATGAACCTATTCCCTGAAAGATGCAATGTACCAAAACTCAGGGAGAGATAATGTAAATAAAGTCTGTTTCTCATAATGAAATTAAATCAATAATATTCTTCCAAAACGGAAAGTACCAGACACAGATGGGTACATTGGCGAATTCTACCAAATATTTTAAAAAGAATATATATGCAACTAATGAGTCATTGAACACTACATCAAAAATGAATGATGTACTATATGTTGGCTAATTGAACTTAAATAAATAAATATGGAGGACATTGTGAGAGGGAAGGGAGGGATGAATTGGAGGAAATCGGAGGGGTGAAGAACCATGAAAGACTGTGAACTCAGAAGAAGGGACTGAGAGTTTTGGAGGGGAGGGGGTGGGGGGATGGGCGACCCTGGTGGTGGGTATTGAGGAGGGCACGTATTGCATGGAGCACTGGGTGTGGTACATAAACAATGAATCTTGTAACACTGAAAAAATAAAATAAAAGTATTTGGGGAAAAAATAAATAAATAAATAAATAAAACATGTACCAATTCTGTATAACCTCTCCAGAAAATAAAAGCAGAAAGAATATTTCTTAATGAATTCCATAATGTAACATAGTATAGTAGAAAGGACACAAGACTAGAGTTCTAGCCTTGGCTTATATTACTTATAAGTATGTATAAATCACTAAACCCCTTTGAGCCTCAGTTTCTTCTGGACTGAATTGTATCACTCCAAAATTCACATGTTGATGTCCTAACCCCTACCATGTGATTGTACTTGAAGATAGAACCTTTAGGGAGGTGATTAAGATTAAATGAGGCATTATGCCTCCTAATCTACTAGAGGATTGGTGACCTCATAAGAAGAGACACTGTAGACCACTCTTTCTACACAAGCACAGAGGGAAGGCCACACGAGGACATAATGAGAAGACAGCCAGGAAGAGAGATCTCACCAGAAACCATCCCTAGCAACTTCTCCTGGACTTCTATCTTTAACAACTGTGTGGAAATAAATTTGTGTTGTTTAAGCCACCCAGTCTGTGGTATTTTGTTATGGCAGGTCCTGCAGACTAATACAAATATCTACTTCTTAGTGTTGTGAACACTAATTCAAAAAAGTGATCTTTGAAGATGGTAAGAGTTTATATAAATGTTGAATATTCTTATTAATACTCCTCCTTTTCCTACAACTAGAGCACTTAAAACTGTAATAGTTAATAGTTAACTATGCTATATGTCACAACTTATTTACTTTTTTAAAATTTAATTTCATTTTTTCAGTGTTCCAAGATTCATTGTTTATGCACCACACCCAGTTTACTTTTAATCTTCACTGTTTAATTTCTAACACTGTAGTAAATCAATCCTGTTTGACAGATACCGTCTTGATAATACACTACAGAAGATTCAGGATATATAAAAAGAAGAGGGGAAAGGACATAGTCCAGTATTTCAGTCTAAAGAGCGGATATTCTTTTTTTAAGTTTTTATTTTAATTCTGGTTAGTTAACATACAGTGTTATATTAGTTTCAGGTGTCCAATATACTAATTATATACGTCCATATATCACACTACATTCATCACAAGTGCACTCCTTAATCCCCATCACCTATTTAACACATCCCCCCACCCATCTCCCCTCTGGTAACCATCAGATTGTTCTCTATAATTAAGAGTCTGTTTCTTGCTTTGACTCTCTCTCTTATTTTTCCCCTTTGCTTGTTTGTTTTGTTTCTTAAATTCCACATATGAGTGCTATCATATGGTATTTGTCTTTCTCTGACTTATTTGGCTTAGCATTATATTCTCTAGCTCCATCCATGTCATTACAAATGAAAGGATTTCATTGTTTTTATGGCTGAATAATTGTCATATTATTATATATCTATATATCATCTATGTATATCTATATATCTATATCTATTATCTATCTACATATCTACCTATCATCTATCATCTATCTAATCATCTATCTTCTTTTATCCATGCACCAGTCCATTGACACTTGGTCTGCTTCCATATCTTGGCTATTATAAATAATGCTGCTATAAATATAGGGGTGCATATATCCCTTTCAATTGATGTTCTTGTATTATTTGGGTAAATACCCAGTAACACAATTGCTGGATTGTAAGTAGTTTTGTTTTTAACTTTTTGAGGAACTTCCATAGTATTTTCTAGAGTGGCTGCACCCATTTACACTCCCACCAACAGTGCATGAGTGCTCCTTTTTTTCCCCACATTCTCACTACAAGAAACTATTGTTTCTTGTGCTTCTGATATTAGCCATTCTGACAGGTGTGAAGTGATAACTCATTGAGGATTTGATTTTCATTTCCTTGATAAGTGATGATGAGCATCTTTTCATGTGTCTGTTGGCCATCTGGATGTCTTCTTTGGAGAAATGTCTGCTCATGTCTTCTGCCCATTTCTTAATTGGATTATTTGGGTTTGGGGTGTTGAGTTTTAAAAGTTCTTTATACATTTTGGATCTTAGAAATTTATCAGAGATTTCATTTGCAAATATATTTTTCCATTCTGTAGGTTGCATTTTAGTTTTGCTGATTATTTCCTTTGCTGTGCAGAAACTTATTTTGATGTAGTCCCAGTAGTATATTTTGCTTCAGGAGACATATCTATTAAGAAGTTGCTATAGCTGATGTCAAAGAGGTTACCGCCTGTCCTCTCCTCTAGGGATTTTTATAATTTCAGGTTCCATATTTAGGTCTTTCATCCCTTTTGAACTTATTTTTGTATATGGTATATGAAAATGATCCAGTTATATTCTTTTGTATGATGTCCAGTTTTCCCAACACCATTTGCTGAAGAGACTGTCTTTTACCCACTGGATGTTCTTTCCTGTTTTGTCAAAGATTAATTGACCATAAAATTGTGGATTCACTTCTGGCTTTTCTATTCTCTTCTATTGATCAATGTGTCTTTTTGTGCCAGTACCATACTTTCTTGATCACTGCAGCTTTGTAATATAACTTGAAATCCAGAATTATCCCTCCAGCTTTGCTTTTCATTTTCAAGATTGCTTTGGCAATTTGGTGTCTTTTGTTGTTCCATACAAATTTTAGGATTGTTTATTCTAGTTCTATGAAAAATACTATTGGTATTTTGAAAGGGATTGCATTAACTGTGTCAATTGCTTTGTGTAGCATAGACATTTTGACAACATTTGTTCTTCCAATCTATGAGCATGGAATGTCTTTCCATTTATTTGTGTCATCTTCAATTTCTTTCATCAGTGTTAGAGTTTTCAGAATACAGGTCTTTCACCTCTTTGGTAAGGTTTATTCCTAGCTATCTTTTTTTTTTTTTAATTTTTTCAGTGTTCCAAGATTCATTGATTATGCACCACACCCAGTGCTCCGTGCAATACGTGCCCTCCTTAATACCCACCACCAGGCTCACCAAAGAACCTCGCTATCTTATTATTTTTTGTGCAATTGTAAATGGGGTTGTTTTCTTAATTTCTCTTCCTGCTGCTTCATTATTGTGTATAGAAATGCAACATCTTTCTGTACATTGGTTTTGTATTCTAAAGGTTACTAAATTCGTTTATCCGTTCTAGCAGTTTTTTGGTGGAGTCTTTTGGGTTTTCTATAAATAGTATCATGTCATCTGCAGATAGAGTTTTACTTCTTTCTTCTGACTTGGATTCCTTTTCTTTCTTTTTGTTGTCTGATTGTTTGTGACTAGGACTTCCAGTCCTATGCTGAGTAAAAGTGATGAGTGGACGTTCTTGTCTTGTTCCTGACCTTAGGGGTAAAGCTGTCATTTTTCCCCCATTAAGAATAATATTAGCAGTGGATTTTTCATAGATGGTTTTTATTATATTGAGATATATTCCCCCTAAGCCTACTTTGTTGATGGTTTTTGTCATGAATGGGTATTGAACTTTGTAATGCTTTTTTCTACATCTGTTGAAATGATCATATTGTTCTTATCCCTTCTCTTATTGATGTGACATATCACATTGATTGATTTGCAAATATTGAACCACCTTTGCGACCCAGGAATAAATCCCGCTTGATTGTGGTGAATGACTTTTTAAATGTATTGTTGAATTCAGCTTGCTAGTAATTTTTTTTTCTATTTTTAACATCTTTCTTTTCCAGTGTTCCAAGATTCATTGTTCATGCACCACACCCAGTGCTCCATGCAATATGTGCCCTCCTCGATACCCACCACCAGGCTCACCCAACCCCCCAGCCCCCTCCCCTCCAAAACCCTCAGTTTGTTGCTCAGAGTCCATAGTCTCTCATGCTTCATCTCCCTCTCCAATTTCCCCTAATTCACTTTTTCTTTCCTTCTCCCAATATCCTTTTTTGGACATTTTTTCCTTATGCTCCACACATAAGTGAAACCATATGATAATTGACTTTCTCTGCTTGACTTATTTCACTCAGCATAATCTCTTCCAGTCCCGCCCATGTTGATACAAAAGTTGGGTATTCATCTTTTCTGATGGAGGCATAATATTCCATTGTATATATGGACCATATCTTCTTTATCCATTCGTCTGTTGAAGGGCATCTTGGCTCTCTCCACAGTTCGACCAGTGTGTCCATTGCTGCTATGAACATTGGGGTACGTGGGGCCCTTCTTTGTACTGCATCTGTATCTTTGGGGTAAATACCCAGCAGCGCAATTGCAGGGTCATAGGGTAGCTCTATTTTTAATTTCTTCAGGAATCTCCACACTGTTTTCCAAAGTGGCTGCACCAACTTGCATTCCCACCAACAGTGTAAGAGGATTCCCCTTTCTCCACATCCTTTCCAACACTTGTTGTTTACTGTCTTCTTGATTTTGGCCATTCTAACTGGTGTAAGGTGGTATCTCAATGTGGTTTTGTTTTGTTTTGTTTTTTAAAGATTTTATTTATTTATTTGACAGAGAGAGATCACCAGTAGGTAGAGAGGCAGGCGGAGAG
>CM052901.1:52520100-52545615 GCA_028534135.1 Potos flavus
GGTTCCCCTTTCTCCACATCCTCTCCAACATTCGTTGTTTACTGTCTTGTTGATTTTGGTCATTCTAACTGGTGTAAGGTGGTATCTCAGTGTGGTTTTGATTTGAATCTCCCTGATGGCTAATGATGATGAACATTTCTTCATGTGTCTGTTACTGGCCTGTTTTTCTATTTCAATATATTATGCTTACTCTTTCAGTTTAGTTCCATATATGTTTATTTGAGTGTTTGTGATATACTTATTGGCCACATCCTAGGCCCTGTAGACAAACAAACCAATCTATCTACAGTCCCTTCTTCAAGAAGTGCAAAAGCTCATAGTCTCAGAAGGGAAAATTCTAAAGTGTCTTGCATGGTTAATGGGATTATAGGAGCCTGCTCCATGTAAAGAAGTCATGCATGAGGGAGTGTCAGCCATTCTTGCCACTGGTTTTTCTGACAGCCTTAGGAGGCCATAAGGAATAGAGAAGAGAATTTAGATATGTGAAGTGTAAGTCATGGGTTCCAGTTCTGTTGTGTTAATTTTGGGCAAGTCACTTCTCGCAAGATAAACAGAGTAATATTATTTTCCTGCTTAACCATAGAGAAGAGTTGAACAGACTTCAACGAATGAGGTATAACCATCAATGAATTTTTTTCCTTATGGTGAATATTTGTTCCTCAATAGGAGGTTTGACCCTTCCAGCAATTTTGAGAGAAGTTTGGAAAGCATGAAATGTGCTGACATTCCAGCAATCTTGGTGTGTGCAAAATTCTCAACCTGTAATCATCTAGGAATGCAATTCTGGGAATATCAGGTATCCAAATTCCACCTGTGTTTCTCCTTGATGTCCCATTTATCCCTAAGACATCTGCTATAAAAGATGTGTGTGTGTGTGTGTGTGTGTGTGTGTGTGTGTGTTTTAGCTGATAGAGGGAAAGATGTCTGGGTGAGAGAAGAGGGTACTGCTGCTGTAGAGCAAAGGCATTTGAAATAACAGGCATTGGGGGTTCTGCAATGTTAGCAATGGGCTCCATTCCTTCAGGGATTTCCAAGGAAAAAGAGTAGGGATGAGATGTGAAGAAAACAATCTATATAGTGGTATCTGTTATCAATTCAGTACAAATAGTACATAAAGTACATAGGTAGACAAATATTTACTTTAAAAAATCTTGAAAGTCAAAGAGAAAAAATTATTAAAAAAATTAGTTATAGAGTTTTTGTCATCTCATAAATGTGAATAAAGCCATTCTTGAGAATAAAAAAAAAAAAGAGTGGAAAGACTATTGCTCAAATGGAGCCTTGGTATTTGGTAAAAATGATGTTTGGGAGGTCAAGATACTTGGATTCTAGTCCCAGTTCTGTCATTGACTTGATATGTGACCTTGGGAAAGTAATCTCTTAGTTGTGACCCTCAGTTTCTTTATATTAAAAAAGTGGCTGGATTAACTGATTTCCAAAGTACCTTCTCACTCTGACCTTCAATACTTTGGTTCCTCAAATTTCTTTAGAGAGGGAGCAAATACCAAGACTGTCAGATATCATAAACAAAAAGTTAAGGAATATAAGATAATAAAAGAAATAATTTTACAATATAAAAACAGAAAGTATAAATTGATGCATTGTGTTACTAGTATTTTACTCTATTTTTCCAGATTTCCCAGGATAAATATCTTGTCCTATTTTCCCTGGAAACAGTCCAAATATCCTGGTAATTGCAATGTTTCACCATTCCAATTGAATCTCTTAAACTGCATTATTCTATCAGAAAGGATTTCAGAACATTTTTCATTAGAAAATCAGAGAGGGAGACAAAGCATAAGACACTTAATTATACGAAACAAACTGAGAGTTGCTGTAGGGGAGGTTGGGGGGGATGGGGTAACTGGGTGATGGGCATTAAGGAAGGCACATGATATAATGAGCGCTGGGTGTTATATGCAACTGATGAATAACTGAACTCTACCTCTGAAACTAATGATATGCTATATGTTAACTAAACGAATTTCAATAGAATAAAAAAAAGAAACCAATCCCTTATTTTTGCTTCAGAAAACATGGTTGCCATAACTCTGTAGCATTCACCTTATCCTTCCTTTCTAGGTTTTTTCTCATGCATATCAATTTTTTCATTGGTATAAAGAATATTCAAAGCAATTGAAACTTTCTATAAATATAATCTGCATGGATTGCTTATTACTCACAAATGACATGTGTTTGGGAATATAAAAAAACATGCTTAAAACTAGACATTTACAGTGGATGCTTGGACTAGACAAAGAGGCAAACTAGGCTTCTCAGCTGTAATGTTCTGGAGATAATTACAGGGCAGAAGAATCTGGGGAGTGGGGAGGAATAGCAGCAGAAGCAGAGAGAAGGAATTTTCGAGTATCCCCTATGTATGGCCTCTGCTGGTGGGGATTGGGAGCCAGAAGGTTTAGACTTAAGTGAAGTAGAAGGTAAATGATGTCTGCCTGAATTTTTATCTCTACTGCAAACCTCTCCTGAGTCCAAGACTAGAATTTCAAACTGCCTGTTCCATCTCTCAGTATGGCACCTCAAACTCATTCATCTTCCCTTCAAGACACTTTTCTTCTCCTGAACTCATTGTTCCTATAACTGGCACCATCGTTTTTATTTTCCCAATCACTAAGACTAATAACTTTGGCAACATCTCTGATTCTTCCATTGCCTCACTAAATGCAGTCAGTTGCCACATTGTGTGGATATTCCACTGTAATATCTCTCATGAGCAAAAACTCCTATGCGTACTCACTATCACCACCTTCATTTAGGTCTTCATAGCTTCTCATTTCAAATATTTTAATAAACTTTTATCTGGTCCATTCCTTTTAAACCTTATCAACTTCAATCAATAAAAACCTAGAGCAACCTTTAGCTTAGTTTCCTTTCCTATCAATGGTTCCACCAGTAGTGTTAGACCAAGTTTACGGGATAGTGATATTCTCAGGTTTTAGTGGTACATGTGCATTTTTTTATCGAGAGGTGTGAAGAAGGAATAGCATTAGTTTGCTGGACTTCCTGAAATAGAGGAAATTTCAGGAGTTTTAAGTGGACTAAGATGCTTGCATAATTAGATTCATGTCTAACTCTGAAGCAAGTATGCTTTATCTCCTAATTTGGATGTTAAAATAGACCTGACACGTATAGCTTTCCTTTTGGCCACAACATAAAATTTGATCTCTGCTTCTTTTTTTATACACCTATATCAGCTAAATGCTTTTCTGTTGCTTTTAGCTCTCTAGCCTCATCTGATCCATTTCACAGATGTTGGGAATTCAGGGATTCCCCTTAGGTTTTAGTGTCTCCTCCCTCATTACCAGCCTTGGCCTCTTACTACAATCATGTTTCCTTCACTCACATGTACTTGGCCACGTGGCAGCTTTGCTGATGGGCTCTGCAGCCATCTCCCACAAACACAGGCCAAGAGGTGACATTCAATCTATCCAGAGTATACTTCCATCCTGCCAAAGCTGTAAAACTGTCTAGAATTGTAGTCTCTTCCAGTTATGTGCACCAAAGCACCTGCCAATGTCATTAATCAGTTTCCTAATGATTTCACAGTGCATCAGAGAGAGCTCAGGTGGCTTGTAGTAAGAAAATAAGGCCGTAACAGCATTGGGCTAGTTGTTTGGGCTCAGCGATCCTGAAACTCTTAAGCCACAGGCATGAGAAGTTCATTGGGTGTTTCTGGAACCTGTCCCAAAGACAGGAAAATATCCAGGCAGAGGCAAAGGAAAGGTTAAGAGAACATGGATATCCTAGCTATCAGGCAAAGGCTGCCTCCTCATTGGAGGTTGTGGGGTGACACACCCAGTAACCCCATGGCTGCCATTTAGTCAGTGGGCCTGCTTGTCTGGATCTAGGAGCAGCTCTGGAGGGCTTGCCCAGTGTCCCAGGCATGTACAATGCTTCCATCTAACTCAAACCACATGCAGAAGGATCATGTCATACTTGGCATATAACCAATCAAGAAAGGCATGAGAGGGTGTCCAGACCTTCACTTGTTTGAACAAATGTTCAAAAAACATTTCTAAGGGGATATTCCAGAAAAACATACTCAAGGTCTTAAAACAGATGTTCAGTCTCTAGGAGGATTGTGTTGCTTTGCAGCCAGTATTATTGAATGCTATAAGTAGAACCAAATCAGTTCAAAGTTTGAACTATGGTGGCTTTTCAGATTTTTCTTGTAGCTTATTGTGGGCCAGGGGAAGGGTGGGTTAGATAACAGAGGATAATGCTAATGAGGCACAATGTTGTTGTGTTTTAGTGCCTTGGCTTCAGAGTTAGGCAGGCAAAGGCTTAGACTCCTGACTAGCTGAGTGACTTAATCTCTCAGAGCCTCAGTTTCCTCATTTGTAAAATGAGGGCAATAACACTGCTTACTTGATAGGTTTATGAAGTGGACTAAAAGGAAGTATCTATATATAAAGAGTCTGCATAGTGCATATCATGTATTAAGCACTCAATAAGTCCTAGACGATATTATTATTAATATTACCACTAGAAGTACTTTTACCTTTACTGCTTCTTCTGCTACTATTACTATTATAACTACTACACTATACAACAACTACGAAAACTGCTGCTGCTGCTGCTACTACTACTACTACTACTGGTAATGAGGGCTTTTCCCAAATGAGTTCATGATTTCTTAACTTATGTAGAAAGTAGTAATATCAAGGAAGATCGCAGGACTGTAATTCTAGCTTAGAATAGGGTAAATACCAGAGAAGTGCAGGAACCTGTAATTGTATTTCTCTTATCTCAGACTCAAGCTCTTCCACTCTTCATTAGTTTGCTATGCAATATAGCTCAAGCCACTTTAGATCTCTAAGTTTCAGTAACTACCCTTGAAAATAAAATGCCACTGAAACTTATTTGCAAGTCACCTGGCCTGTACCAGAGGCCTAATCTGTGAATGGAATATATAAACGAACTGGCCCACATGGGGCATGATACCAGCCTCTAAAGTCACACCAAGCTAACTAGCTCCTAATCCAGAGACATGCTATAACTACTACCAGGATTTTTGTTAACCACTGCCAGTGATAACTTGAACTTATTGTCATTGTGAGCATGGTCTTAATTTCAATATAGCCATGACCTTATTATTTCACATTTTCCCATCTATGTTTGCTCATCCATAATGATTTTTAAAGGAATTTAATTAATTAATTCATCTATCTATCCATCTATTCAACAAATAATTATTGAGCAACTACAACATGCCATATACTGTTCTCAGCACCGAGGATAAAGCACTGAACAAGACAGACAAAAGTCACTGCCGTTATGAAGCTTATAGTCTAGCTGCCTGGTCTGGCCAAATGTAATATACGAAGAAACATTATTGAGGTAAGTTCAGTCTACCTTTTTGAAACAAATTATGGTCAATACCTTTCAACAGAACATGTCTTCTGGGAGGCACGGTTGGGTGGAGGGGGAGGAGATGGCCTTGAATCTAGCCTGAGAAAAGGCTCAGAGGGTGATTTGGGAAAGGGCTTTAATAATAATATGACTATATTTTGACTTATCAGATGAATCTGGTTTATATAAATTATATACCTAATATATGTTGTATAGCTGATGTATATTGAATGCATCACCTTTTGAAATATGTTAAAAAGTAATGTCACTTTTAATTGTGTAGTTCATAAACTGGCTCTGAAGGCAGCTTCAAAAACAGCATTTCAAAAATATTCTGAACAATAATAGCATAATCATAATAAGTTTATAGATGATAGATAGATCGATCCCCAAGGGGGCTACTTTGAAAAGTACAACATGCATTTGGATGTACAAGTTCTGGTATGTTCTTAAAATAAATATTAAATTAGCAGTTAATTTGTTTAAAAAACAGTGAACTAAGAAAATCAGGTAGATTTTTTATATGTTATTACGTTTGGACTTAGAGTCATACAATTCAGTAAGTAGTTATAAAATTAGCTTACTTTCAAAAACACCGAATCAATTTTTTCTTTGCGCATAGGTTTTTTCAGTTGATTTATACATAGTTTTCTGCATATGGGTCTTAAAATGTACAGTATAGTTATTTGGCCATTACCTATGCTGTGTTACATTTTCAATATGCAAATCAACCTTCTGATTATATGACAGATCTGAAGAAATACTGCCTTCTGATTTGATGCCAGTGTATGATCAAGTTCCTTGTAATTTAACTGGTATTTATGTTACAGGCAGAATGTTAAATCAGGAATTGTAAACAATTCCTAGGCAATGTGTATAATGTTTGTAAGTCATTCCTAGAAATTGTTCACAATGCCTGTAACATATATGCAACTAGCAACATGCCTGAAATACATAAGAAAACTTCAAGATGCAAACTGGCCATCCCTGTGCCATCCTGGATTATAACATTTGTTTTAATAATTTTACTTATTTATCTGTTTGTATATTTAGATATTAATCATAATTCTAGTAATAATAGAGTTTATTTTCATAGCTCTCATGGGTTCCTGGAGTTTTACTAGTTATTGGGTGATACAGGGCTTTGAGCATGCTCATTTTAAGAGGTACTAGGAATAAAAGAAACCAATAAATAAAACTAAGGGGATCTTGTTTGTCAGATACTCTAAGGCCTCATCCAAATATTCTTATTTGTGTTCACAAGCCGTAGCCCAAGCTCCCTCGCCTTTTCCCCCAGCTCATTAGACTTTATCCAAGTAGTTTTTTATACCCTAAAGCCTTCAAACTTTCCTAGGCCACTCAAAAGAAATCTAATAACTTTATAAATCCCACTCTGTCTAAACGTGAAACTTTCTTGCCTGTCCCTGTTCATTTCCCCACTAATGGGCCTCGGTTTATACATGGTGTAATTGTTTAATTCTACATGTTTGATTCCTGCTTAAGTTTATCATATTTTCATATACTATTTTCAAATGATCTACATTTTGGTTTATGTTAACATTGTCTGCTATGTAACTACCCCAAACCAATTTGGAGATGAAGAAAAAAAAGTTGAATTAGTCCAGCCTTTGAATGCTAAGGTCATATCAAATCACTTTTTGGAATTTTAAACTGATTTGGTAAACTTCTGATTGACCAATGGAACTGGAGCCCAGCAAGATGAGGCCAGGAAATGAACTGGCAAGATAGGATGTAGGATCAAGAAGGAAACTTCTGAGTGACATAGAAGGGCCTTCTGACAATTGACCTCAGAATCTAATGTAGGTGCGAAGCAATTGGTTGGTATGGTAAGATGTTGCTAAGTAGGATTTGAAAGCCGTATAAGCGGGCCCTTTAATCTGCTTAGATGATGACCATCACTCCATTTCTATCACCACTGTATCCAGTTATGACCTATCTGTTCTGAACCCCATTCAGTCCTATCTCCTCTGTTGAAACCGTGCTAGCTGCTTCACTGATATATGGTGGTGGCCACGCTGCTATGTTTCTTCCTTAAACTCCTCTAGTTCTTATTTACGTTCGTTTTGACTCTACCACTGAATTGCACTTATCTAAATATTTACTGTGTGATATTTTCATGTATGCCTTATACTTATGGTGACCATATTTTCCAAACCAAAAATTAAAGCACATCATTTTAAAATTTAGGTAGACGATTTGAAATTAATAGTACTCTGAAAAACAGATGCTTATTCCTTTCTGTGTCACTCACTTATTAAATATTGGCTGCTATCGATGATACAAAGATAAAGAACAACAGAAGTTGGCATCTACTAAGTTACAAATAAAGGACACTGATATTTGCAGTGTCCAATACAGAGAGGCATTGCACAAATGCCTTATCACTCTGTGAGGAATGATGTGATAATCCTGAAAAAGAAAAAAACTGTGGGAAAGGAAGAAGGGTAACAAAAAGTACCAGTAGCAAAAGATGTTATATAAGGATCATACCATATAAGACATCATATAAGGGTAGTCTAAAAAGGTGGGAACTTGTTATCCAGAAAGACAGAAATGAAAGAGGTTTCACTGAAGTCTGTAAGGATGTGGATTAGGTGAACTTGGATTTGTTGTTTACCAGATTCTAGAATTCTTCACTGGGCTGCCTATATTCCTACATACCAAAATTTCAAGTAAATTTGGGAAAATAGAAAGGGTGATAAGCACATAGAACTTCCTATTTTAAGAGGTAGTATAGGATAATAACATAGCTTAGAAAGGAGTTTAGGTTCATTTAAGGCTGGCAAATCCATAAAGGATATTAAACTATTTTTATCCATTAATTTTTAGCTCAGTTAGTTAATGAGATAACTAGTTAATCCACTGTGGAGCAGAAAGAAGCCATTCATCTAGAGTCGGACATGCTTACAACAACAAGAAGGGGTAGCTTAGAGTGAGGAGGAGATTAAAGTGGAGAGAATTATTTAAGACTAGTAATCTGGAATCAGTTAGTTTAGGGGTTAATTTACCTACACACCTTTATTTCACCTGAGAGTAACAAAGCATAGTACAGCAATTCATGCCTTTAATGGCAACCTTGAGTCATTAAGACAAACTTAAGTTATATTCCATCTATTAATGTGGATAGGTGATATCTCATTGTAGGTTTGATTTCTGTTTTCCTGATGGTGAGTGATGTTGAACATTCTTTCTGTGTCTGTTAGCCATATGTATGTCTTCTTTCAAAAAATGTCTATTTATGTCTTCTGCCCATTTCTTGACTGGATTTTTTTGGGGTGTTGATATTGATATGTTCTTTATAGATTTTGGAAACTAACTCCTTATCAGATATATCATTTGTAAATATCTTCTCCCATTCCATAGGTTGCCTATTATTTTTGTTGATTATTTCCTTTGCTGTGCAAAAGCTTTTTATCTTGATGAAGTCCCAATAGTTTATTTTTGCTTTTGTTTCCCTCACCTCAGGAGACATATCTAGTAAGAAGTTGCTATAGCTTATGTCAAAGAGATAGCTGCCTATGTTTTCTTCTAGGATTTTGATGGTTTCCTGTCTCCAATTTAGGTCTTTCATCCATTTTGATTTTATTTTTGTGTATGGTGTAAGAAAGTGGTCCAGTTTCATTCTTTTGCATGTTTCTGTCCAGTGTTCCCAACATCATTTGGTAAAGAGACTCTCTTTTCTCCATTGGACATTCTTTCCTGCTTTGGTGAAAATTAACTGACCATATGTTGTGGGTCCATTTCTGGGATTTCTATTCTGTTCCATTGATCTATGTTTCTGTTTTTGTGCCAGTACCATACTGTCTTGATGAATATAGCTTTGTAATATGACTTCGAGTCTGGAATTGTGATACTTCTGGCTTTGCTTTTCTTTTTCAAGATTGTTTTGGCTATTTGGTTTCTTTTTTTTTGTGGTTACACATAAATTTTAGGATTGTTTGTTTTAGTTCTGTGAAAAATGTTGGTGTTATTTTGATAGGGATTGCATTAAATATGTCAATTATTCTGACTGGTATAGATATTTTAACAATATTTGCTCTTCTGATCTATGAACATGGAATGTTTTTCCTTTTCTTTGTGTCCTCTTCAATCTCTTTCATAAGTGTTCTACAGTTTTCAGAGTACAGATCTTTAACCTCTTTGGTCAGGTTTATTCCTAGTTATCTTATTGTTTTTGGTGCAATTGCAAATGGAATCAGTTCCTTGATTTCTCTCTCTGCTGCTTCATTATTGTTATATAGAAATGCAGCAGATTTCTGTACATTGATTTTATATCCTCCAACTTTACTGAATTCATGTATCAGTTCTAGCAATTTTTTGGTGGACTCTTGGGTTTTCTATATAATGTATCATGCTCTCTGCAAATAGTCTAATTTTCATTTCTTCCTTACCAAATTGGATGCTTTTTATTTCTTTTTGTTTTCTGATTGTTAAATCTAGGACTTCCAGTACTATATCAAATAACAGTGGTGAGTGTGGACATCCGTGTCTTGTTTCTGACAGTAGAGGAAATGCTCTCAGTTTTTCCCCAGTGAGGATATTAAGGCTCTTTCATGTATGGATTTTATGATATTGAGTCATGTTCCCTCTGTCCCTACATTGTTGGGGCTTTTAGTCATGAATGTATGCAATATTTTGTCAAATGCTTTTTTCTGCATCTATTAAGAGGATCACATGGTTCTTACCCTTTCTTTTATTAATGTGGTATATCGCATTGATTGATTTGCAGATATCGAACTATGCTTGCAGCCCAGGGGAAAAAAATCCCATTTGATTTTGGCAAATTTCTTTTAATGTACTGTTGGATTCAATCTGCTAGTGTTTTGTTGAGAATTTTTTAAAGATTTATTTATTTGAGAGAGAGAGGGAGAGCAGGGGGAGGGGCAGAGGTAGAGAAATCTTCAAGCAGACTACCCACTGAGTGGGGAGCCTGATGTGGGGCTGGCTCCAGGACTGTGATATCATGGCCTGAGCTGAAACCAAGAGTCAGACACATAACTGACTGAGATACCCAGGTGCCCCTTTTGTTGAGAAGTTTTGCATCCATGTTCATTAAGGATATTGGCCTGTTTTCAGTGGGGTGTTTGTCTGGCTTTTGGAATCAAGATAATCCTGGCCTCATTCATTTCTATTTTGGGGGAATAGCTTGAGAAGAACAGATATTAACCCTTCTTTAAATTTTTGGTAGAATTCCCTTGGAAAGCCATCTGGCCTTGGACTTTTGTTTGTTGGAAGATTTTTGATCACTGATTCAATTTATTTCCACATAATTGGCCTGTTCAAGTATTCGATTTCTTCCTGTTTTAGTTTTGGTAGTTTATATGTTTCTAGCAATTTATCCATTTCTTCCGGGTTGTTCTATTTGTTGGCACATACTTTTTCATAATCTTCTCTTATAATTGTTTGTATTTTTGTGGTGTTGATTGTGATCTCTCCCCTCTCATTTGTGATTTCATTTATTTGGGTCCTTTCTCTCTTCTCTTTGAGAAGTTTAGCTAGGGGTTTATCACTTGTATTCATTCTTTCAAAGAACCAGCTCATGGTTTCCTTGATCCGTTCTACTGGTATTTTTTGTTTGTATATCATTTATTTTTGTTCTAATCTTTATTATTTCCCATCTTCTGCTGATTAGGATTTATTTGTTGTTCTTTCTCTAGCTCCTTTAGGTGTAAGTTTAGGTTGTGTATTTGAGATTTTTCTTGCTTCTTGAGGTAGTCCTGTATTGCTATATGCGTCCTTCTTATGACTGCATTTGTTGCATCCCAAAGGTTTTGGACTATCATGTTTTCATTATTGTTTGTTTCCATTTATTTTTTATTTCTTTAATTTCCTGATTGACCCCTTCGTTCTTTAGTAGGATGCTCTTTAACCTCCATGTGTATGTGGTCTTCCCAAATTTTTCAAGTTTCATAGTATTGTGGTCAGAAAATATGCATTATATGATCTCAGTCTTCCTGTACTTGCTGAGGCCTGATTTGTGACCCAATCGATATGTGATCTATTCTGGAGAAAGTTCAGTGTGTGCTCGAAAAGAATGTGTGTTCTGCTGCTTTAGGATGAAATGTTCTGAATATATTTGTTAAGTACATCTGGTCCAGTGTGTCATCTATATCCATTGTTTCCTTGTTGATTTTCTGCATAGATGATTTGTCCCATTGCTACAAGTGGGGTGTTGATGTCCCCTACTATTATTGTATTAGTATCAATAGGTTTATTTACGTTAGTTATTGATTTATATATTTGGGTGCTCCCAACTTGGGGGTACAATCATTTGCAATTGTTAGTTCTTCTTGTTGGAGAGACCTGTTTATTATGATACAGTGCCCTTCTTCATCTCTTGTTACAGTCTTTCATTTAAAATCTCATTTTTCTGATATAAGTATGGCTACTCGGCTTTTTTTTTTTTTTAATGTCCATTAGCATGATAAATGGTTCTCCATCCCCTTACTTTTAATCTGCAGGTATTTTTAGGTAAAAAATGAGTCTCTTCTAGGCAACATATAGTTTTTTTAAAAATTCATCTTGACACCCTATATCTTTTGTCTGGAGCATTTAGTCCATTTACATTCAGAGTGATTACTGATAGATATAAATGAGGTGCCATTTTATTACTTGTTTTGTTATTGTCTCTGGAGATTTTTGCTATTCTGTTCTAGTCTTTGTCACTTATATTCTTTCTTTCCCACTCAAGGAGTCCCCTTTAATATTTCTTTCAGGGCTGGTTTAGTGTTCACAAACTCCTTTAGTTTTTGTTTGTGTGGGAAACTCCTTGTCTCTTCTTCTATTCTGAATGATAGCCTTGCTTGATAGATTGTCCTTGGCTGCAGATTTTTCCCATTCAGTACTTTGAGTATATCATGCCTCCCCTTTCTGTTCTGCCAAGTTTCTCTGAAGAAATCTTCTGCTATCCTTATTTGTCTTCCTTTGTAAGTTAGGAGCTTCTTTTCTCTTGCTGGTTTTAGGATTTTTAAAATCTCTATATTTGCAAATCTGACTATGATGTGTCTTGTTGTCGGCCTGCTTTTTTTTTTTTTTTTTAATGGGAATTCTCTGTGCCTCCTGGATTTGGATGTCTATTTCCTTCCTCACATTAAGGAAGTTTTCAGCTATAATCTCCTCAAAGAAACCTTCTGCCCACTTTTCCCTCTCTTCTTCTTCTGGGACTCTTATGATACGAATGTTATTACACTTTATGGAGTCATTGAGTTACCTAAGTCTACATTCATAATCTAAAATGTTTCCTTCCCTCTTTTGTTCAGCTTCATTGTTTTCCATAATTCTATTTTTCTATATCACTTATTCATTCTTCTGCTTCTTCCATCTTTGTGGTCATTACATCCAGTTGGTTTCAAATCTTGGCTATTGCATTTTTCATTTCAGCTTGACTAGTTTTTAGATCTTTCATCTCTGTAGTAAGGGATGCCCTGGTGTATTCTGTGCTTTTCTGAATCCCAACTAGTATCCTTGTGATTGCCATTTTAAATTCTGGATCAGGCATATAATTTATATCTATTTTGATCAGATCCTTGGCCTATGACCTTTTCTTATTCTTTCCTTTGGATAATCCCTCCATGTTGGCATTTTATCTAGGTCTCTGCCTTCTTCCCTGTGTTAGTAAATCCTGTTATGTTTCCTGCTCCTGAGCTATGATGTTTCCTATTATGACTTTATAAAGAAGAGGTTATATAATGTCCAGGGCCTGGTGCTTCAGGGTGTGTCTCTGGTATATGCTATGTGCACTACAAGAAATATTAAGGGGGGTTCTATAAAAGAAGAAAGAACCCGAGTGACATAGCACAGAAATTTACAGAGACAATCTATAGAAACAACGACTTCACAGGCAACATAATGCCAATAAAAACTTATCTTTCAATAATTGCTCTCAACATGAATGGCCTAAATGCTCCCATAAAATGGCACAGGGCTGCAGACTGGATAAAACGACAGGACCCATCCATATGCTGTCTACAAGAGACACATTTGGAACCTAAAGATAAATCCAGACTGAAAGTGAAGGGATGGAGAACCATCTTTCATGCGAACGGGCCTCAAAAGAAAGCTGGGGTGGCGATTCTCATATCAGATAAGTTAGATTTTAAGCTAAAGACTGTAATCAGAGATACAGAAGGACACTACATCATTCCTAAAGGTTCTATCCACCAAGAAGATCTGACAATTATAAGTATTTATGCCCCCAATATGGGAGCAGCCAACTACATAAGCCAACTGTTAATCAAAATAAAGAGTCATGGGGTGCCTGGGTGGCTCAGTTGGTTAAGCAACTGCCTTCGGCTCAGGTCATGATCCTGGAGTTCTGGGATAGAGTCCTGCATCGGGCTCCCAGCTCCACGGGGAGTCTGTTTCTCCCTCTGACCTCTCCTCTCATGCTCTCACTTTCTCTCTCTCTCTCTCTCTCTCTCTCTCTCTCTCAAATAAAGAAAGAAAATTTTTTAAAAAGTTTAAAAAAAATAAAGAGTTATATTGATATGAATACATTAATTGTAGGGGATATTAACACACCACTCTCTGTAATAGATCATCTAAGCAGAAAACCAATAAAGAAACAAGAGCTTTGAATGACACATTGGACCAGATGCACTTCATAGATATATACAGAACATTCCATCCTAAAACAACAGAATGAGTATTGAACTTCATTCAGTTGAAACCTGATGTGAATCAGGTTATATCAGGTTTATATTATTATTATTTTTTAAAAGATTATTTATTTATTTATTTGACACAGAGAGAGAGAGAGACCACAAGTAGGCAGAGAGGCAGGCAGAGAGAGAGAGGGGAAGCAGGCTCCCTGCTGAACAGAGAGCCCGATGCGGAGCTCGATCCCAGGACCCTGAGATCATGACCTGAGCTAAAGGCAGAGGCTTTAACCCACTGAGCCACTGAGGCGCCCTTCAGGTTTATATTATAAATCTGATATGAATCAGGTTTCAACTGATAGCAGAAGACTGAGATTATTGCCTGCATATTTTCAGACCACAGTGCTTTGAAACTGGAACTCAACCACGAGAAGAAATTTGGTAGGAACTCAAAGGCATGGAAGTTAAAGAGAATCCTGCTAAAGGATGATTGGGTCGAACAGGAAATTAAAGAACTTAAACAATTCTTTGAAACTAATGAGAATGAAAACACATTGGTCCAAAACCTATGAGATACTGCAAAGTCGGTCCTAAGAGGGAAATACATAGCCATCCAAGGTTTTTTCAAAAAAATTAGAAAAATCCCAGATACACAAGCTAACCTCACACCTAAAGGACCTGGAGAAAGAAGAGCAAATAAAGCCTAAACCAAGCAGGAGAAGAGAAATAATGAGGATTAGAGCAAAATTAATGAAATAGAAACAAGAAAAATAGTAGAACAGATCGATGAAACTAGAAGCTGGTTCTTTGAAAGAATTAATAAGATCGGTAAACCTCTGGCCAGACTTAGCCAAAAGAAAAGGGAAAGAACCAAAATCAATAAAATCATGAATGAAAGGGGAGAGATCATAAATAAAACCAAGAAACAGTTATTAGAACCAATAGAAACAGTTATTAGAACCAATAGAAATAGTTATTAGAAATTATTACCAGCAACTATATACCAACAAGTTAAGCAATCTGGAAGAAATAGATGCATTCCTGGAAATGTACAAATGACCAAGACTGAAACAGGAAGAAATAGACAATCTGAACAGTCCAATAACCAGAAATGAAATTGAAGCAGTAATCAAAACCCTTCCAAAACATAAGAGTCCAGGGACAGATGGGTTACCAGGGGAATTCTACCAAACACTTAAGAAGAAATAATACCTGGGGCGCCTGGGTGGCTCAGTGGGTTAAAGCCTCTGCCTTCGACTCAGGTCATGATCTCAAGGTCCTGGGATCCAGCCCCACATCAGGCTCTCTGCTCAGCAGGGAGTCTGCTTCCCCCCACCCCTGCCTGCCTCTCTGCCTACTTGTGATCTCTCTCTCTGTCAAATAAATAAATAAAATCGTAAAAAAAAAAAAAAGAAAGAATACCTATTCTACTGAAGCTGTTTCAAAAAAAATAGAAATGAAAGGAACACTTCCAAACTTGTTCTATGAAGACAGAATTACCCCGATCCCCAAACCAAAGACCCCATCAAAAATGAGAATTACAGACCAATATCCCTGATGAACCTGGTTGCCAAAATACTCAATAAGGTCCTAGCCAGTAGGATCCAACAGTACAATAAAAGGATTATACACCACAACTAGGTGGGATTTATTCCTGGAATGCAAGGTTGGTTCAACATTTGCAAATCAGTCAGCATGATGGAGTAGATTAACAAAAGAAGAGACAAGAACCATATGTTCCTCTCAATTGACGCAGAAAAAGCATTTGACAAAGCACCACATCCTTTCTTTATTAAAACTCTTCAAAGTACAGGGATAGAGAGAACATACCTCAATATCATAAAAGCCATCTATGAACAGCCCACAGCGAATATCATTCTCAATGGGGAAAAGCTGAGAGCTTTTCCCTTAAGGTCAGGAACATGACAGGGTTGCCCACTCTCACCACTGTTGTTCAACAAAGTACTAAGCATCCTAGCTTCAGCTATCAGACAACAAAAATAAATGAAAGCTATTCAAATTGGCAAAGAAGAAGTCAAACTCTCTCTCTCTTCACAGATGACGTGATATGTTATGTGGAAAACTCACAAGACTCCACTCATAAAGTACTAGGACTCATAAAACAACTCAGCAACGTTGCAGGATACAAAATCAATGCACAGAAATTGGTTGCATTTTTATACATTAACAATGTAACTGAAGAAAGAGAAGTTAAGAAATTAATTCTATTTACAATTGCACAGATATGTAGGAATAAACCTAACCAAATAAGTAAAGGATCTATAGTCTAGAAACTATAGAACACTTATGAAAGAAATTGAGGAAGACCCAAAGAGTTGGAAAAACATCCCATGCTCATGGATTGGAAGAACAAACATTGATAAAATGTCTATGCTGTCCAGCATAATCTACATTTTCAATGCAATCCTGATCAAAATACCATTGACATTTTTCACAGAGCTGGAACAAACAATCCTAAAATTTTTATGGAACCAGGAAAGACTCCGAATAACCAAGGTAATATTGAAAATGAAAACCAAAGCTGGGGGCATCACGATGCCTGGTTTCAAGCTATATTACAATGCTGTGATCATCAAGACAGCATAGTATAGGCACAGAAACAGTCACATAGATCAATGGAACAAAATAGAGTCTCCAAAAATGGACCCTCAACTCTATGGTCGACTAATCTTCAGCTAATCAGGAAAAAATATCCAATGGAAAAAAGACAGTCTCTTCAATAAATGGTGCTGGGAAAAATTGGACAGCTATATACAGAAGAATGAAACTGGACAATTCTCTTACACAAAGATAAACTCAAAATGGATGAAAGACCTAAATGTAAGACAGGAATACATATCGGCCACAGCAACTTCTTTCAAGACACGTCTATAAAGGCAAGGGAAACAAAAGCAGTATGAACTATTGGGACCTCATCAAGATAAAAAGCTTATGCGCAGCAAAGGAAACAGTCAACAAAACTAAGAGGCAGTCCACAGAATGGGAGAAGATATTTGCAAATGGCACTACAGAGAAAGCACTGGTATCCAAGATCTATAAAGTACTTCTCATATTCAACCTCCAAAAAACAAATAATCCAGTCAAGAAATGGGAAAAATGCATGAACAGATACTTCTCCAAAGAAGACATACAAATGGCTAACAGACACATGAAAAAATGTTCAACATCACTAGCCATCAGGGAAATACAAATCAAAACCACAATGAAATACCACCTTACACCAGTTAGAATGACTAAAATTCACAAGACAAGAAACAACAAATGTTGGTGAGGATGTGGAGAAATAGGAACCCTCTTACGCTGTTGGTGGGAGTGCAAGCTGGTACAGCCACTTTGGAAAGCTGTATCGAGGTTCCTCAAAAAGTTAAAAATAGAGATACCCTATGACCCAGCAATTGCACTGTGAAGTATTTACCCCAAAGATACAGATGTGGTGAAAAGAAGGGGCACCTGCACCCCAACGTTCATAGCAGCGGTGTCCACAATAGCCAAACTGTGGAAGGAGCTGAGATGTCCTTCAACAGATTAATGGATAAAGACGATGTGCCTTATATATACAATGGAATATTACTGAACCATCATAAAGGATGAATATCTCCCATTTGCATTGACATGGATGGAACTGGAGGGTATTATGCTAAGTGAAATACATCAAGCAAAGAAAGACCATTATATGGTTTCATTCATATGTGGAACATAAGGAATAGCATAGAGGACTATAGGGGAAGGGAGGGAAAACTGAATGGGAAGAAATCAGAGAAACAGACAAAACATGAGAAATTCTGGACTCTGGGAAACAAACAAGGTTACAGAAGGGAGGTGGGCAGGGGATGGGTTAACCTGGTGATGGGTATTAAGGAGGGCATGTACTGTGATGAGCTGGGTATTATAGGCAACTAATGAATCATTGAACACTACATCACAAAGTAATGATATAGTATATGTTGGCTAATTGAACATAATATTAATAAATAAATAAATAAATAAATAAATAAATAAATAAATAAATAAATATTATAGTGAGCTAACATACAGTGTAATATTGGTTTCAGTAGTGGAATTTTGTGATTCATCACTTAAATGCAATGCCCAGTGCTCATCACAACATGTGCCCTTCTTGATACCCATTACGTATTTAACCCATCCCTCTTCCAACATTCCCTCCTTCAAACCTCAGTATTATGAAGAAGAGAGTTCATATAGTGTTTAGGGCCCAACGCTTCATGAAGTGTCTCTAGTGTGTGCTGCATGAATTCTGATGCTGTTTGGCTGCTTTATCCCACAGATCAGTCATCTGCAGAGGCTCTCTTTCCTGCAATGTGCAGTGTTTGGACCTCACCCAAAGTGTGGCAAGTTTTAACTAGGCATGCTCTGGTCCAGTTGTTAAATGAGACCTGATTCTACTTCCAGTAGAACTGAAGCCTAGCAAAACTCTATGGTTGATAGTCATGGTATGTGCAGACCTTTCTCCTGGTCTTCTGGGGAAGGGGCCTGCCATGCTGGTCCATAGACATACTTGCCTGAGAAAAGCAGTACTAGCAGAGTGAAGAGCATCATGACTTGGTGTAAGCAGTTTAGCCAGGCAGCGTTTGCACTGTGCTGTTTACTGAAGTTGGTTTATGCTGAAGGGTAGGTGAGGGAAATGGCATCAGCCAGCTCCTTTGTCCCAGGATAGGGGACTCAGTGCTTGCTGCTCTCAAGAAGCACTTCCAGAAGACTGAATTAGTTCCCCTCGTGCATCCCAGGCATTTTTTTGGATTGCTGTTTTCACACTGTCTCCAGTTTGCTTGCCTGCCTGGAGCAATGCAGTACATTTTAGGCTCTATCTCAGCCAAGCCTGCTGACTTTTTGAACTCTAAACTTTAGGGACCTGGTGTGGTGGGGATATTCGCTGGTCTTTGGGGGAGGGTCTTGTCACACTGGGACTGATGCATGTTTGACAGAGAAGGGAAGTTGCACCAGAGCACAGGGGCATAGGATTTGGAGCAAAGCAAGCTAAACAGTCAATGTGCAATTTAGCTGCCCTGGATAGGTGTCTCTGCACCTATGCCGAGGGGGTCAGGGAGAGAAATGGCACCTGCCTGCTCTTTTTTACTCTGAGAGGTAAGCCTATGAAATGTCACCTCTCACAGATGCACCCCAAGAAGAGTGAACAGTCTCTCCCTATGCACCTGACTCTATCCTCAGATTGTGCTGTTTGCCACAGGTTGCTTGCCTACATTTTCTCCAGGAGTAGGGCAGTGCCCTCAGGGCTCTATCCCAGCTAAGGCCAGGCACCTCTAAAACTCCAGTGGTTGAGCCCTGCTGGTTACAAAAACTCATGAAAATCAGTCCCTCTCATTTTCCTAGCAATGGGTTTGGGGAAGTGTTTTCCTTGTGCATATCTCTGTACACTTCACTCTCTCTAACTAAGGCTCCCTCCCCTCCATTGCACCTATGATCAGTTTTCTCCCCAAAACACATCTCCACACTTCCTACTTTCCTTGATATGGCCTCTTCTCCCCTTCTAGTTGCAGTTTGTTCTGTCAGTTCTCAGGTAGATTTCCTGGGTATTCAGAATGATTTGATAGTTATCAATGTTCTATGTTCTCTTCAGATAACTATGAACTATCATAGATAGTTATCTGTGTTCAAGGCATGAGGTAAGCTTAGGATCCTCCTATGCCATCATCTTAGCTCCTCCTTTTGATACCATTTGAATGATAAATTTTTCTCAATCCCCTCACTTTCAATCTACATGTGTCTTTAGGTCTAAAATGAGTCTCTTGTAGACAGCATATAGATGGGTCTTGTTTTTTTTATTCATTCTGACATCCTATGGTTTTTATTTGACTGTTTAGTCCATTTACATTCAGAATCATTACTGGTAGATATGTCTTTATTGCCATTTTATTACTTGTTTTGTCATTATTTCTAGAGATTTCCTCTGATCTTTTCTTGTCTTTGTCAATTTTGGTCTTTCCTTTGCCCTCAAAGAGTCCCCTTTAATATTTCTTGCAGGGCTGGTTCAGTGGTCATGAACTTCTTTAGTTTTTGTCTGGGAAACCCTTTCTTTTTTCCCTCTATTCTGAATGACAGCCTTTCCTGGTAGAGTTCTTGGCTGCAGATTTTTCCCCATTCACCCTTTTGAATATATCATGCCATTCCATGCTGGCTTGCCAAGTTTCTGTTGAGAAATCTCCAGCTTGCATTATGAATTTTCCCTTGAAAGTTAAGGACTTATTTTGTCTTGCTGCTTGTAAGGTTTTTTCTTTAACACTATATTTTGCAAATTTAATTTCAATATGTCTTGGTGTTGGCCTGATTTTCTTGATTTTGACAGGAGGTCTCTGTGTCTCCTGGATCTGGGTGTCTGTTTCCTGCCCCAGATTAGAGAAGTTTTCTGCTATTATTTCTTCAACTATATTTTCTGCCCCCTTTTCTGTCTCTTCTTTCGGGATTGCTATAATATGAATATTATTACATTTGTGGAGTCATTGATTTCTGTAAGTCTATTCTCATGTTGCATAATTCTTCTTTCTCTCTTTTGTTCAGCTTTATTGCTTTCCATTACTTTTTTCCCTAGGTCACTAATTCATTCATCTGCTTCTTCCAGTCTGCTGTTCATTGCATCAGGCGTATTTGTAATCTCATTTATTACACTCTTCATCTCTGAATGATTCTTTTTTAACTCTTTTATCTCTGTGGTAAGGGTCTCACCAATGTTTCTATTCTTTTTTAAAGCCCTTGAGTATCACTGGTTTTTGCTTTAAATTAACCATCTGGCATGTTACTTATATCTGTTTTGCTTAGATCTCTGGTTGTGGCCTTACCTTGTTCTTTGATATTGGGTGAATTCCTCTGTCTTCTCTTTTTGTCTAAGTTGCTGCCTTCTCTGTGTTAGAAAATCCAGTTATGTCTACTGCTCTTGAAAGTAATGGCCTTATGAAGAAGATATCATGTAGTGCTCAGGGCTTAGCACTTCAGGGAGTATCTATGGTGTGTGCTGTGTGTGCTCTGCTGTTGTGTTTTTCCTGCTGTATCCTTCAGGTCAGTCATCTGCAGAGGCTCTCCTTGCCTGCAGTGGGAAGTGTTTGGTTCCTGGACTAAATGTACAGAGTTTTAACTAGATGTGCTCTTGTCTTCTTGTGAAATGAGAACTGCCACCACCTCCAGCAGCACTGAGTACCTGCAGAACTCTGTTCAGATGTGGTGTGGGCAGGGGTTTGTGCTGATCTTCTGGGATATGGTCCCACTGCACTGGAACTGAGAAAAATTGACTGTGAAGGGCAGTCCCACCATAGCACAGGAGGTGGAGTTTTGTGTATGCAAGTTAGGCAGCCAGTGTTGGTGCTACACTGCTTCACACAAGTGTCTCTGTCTTCATACGGAGTGTTGGGGGGAAATGGCACTGGTCACCTTTGTTCTGGGATGTATCTCCATGAAGGCTGCTTCTCAGAGACATGTTCTGAGAAGAACAAATAATCTCCCCACTGTGTGCCCCTGGTACTCTTCAGATCACTTTTTTATGCTGTCTGCCCCTAGGTGGTTTGCCTGCCTTCTCTCTAGGAGCAGTGCAGTGCCCTCAGAGCTCTAGCCCAGTCAAGCCCACTGACTTAAAACTCCAGGCTTTATGACCCACTAGTTGCAAGAACTCATGAAATTCAGTGCCTCTCATTTTCCAAGCCAATGGCTTGGGGGAAGTATTCTCTTTGTGCATTCCCCTTTGTGCTCCGTTCTGTTTCACCCTTCTGTGTGACCACAGCTGCCTCCTGTCCACAGCAGTCACAATCCGTTTCTTCCCTAAACCATGTCTCTGCACTTCCTACCTTCTTCGATTTGGCTTCTTTTCTCCCATTAGTTGTGGAAGTTATTCAGTCACATTCACGTCTACTTCTGGGGTATTTAGGATGATATGATAGTTGTGTCCATGGTGTAAGGTGAACCTCAGGTGCTTCCACTCTACCACCATCTTCCTCTCATCCTCTTCTTCCCTCTTTTGTATAAACATCAGTAGTAAAATGGCTGGGCCATAGGTAGGTAAGCTACAAAATAATTTTCCAAAATCGTTGTAGAATTTTTACATTCCCACATTCTTTGGAGAAATGTCTATTCAAATCCTTTGTTGATTTCTATTTTTTGATTAACATATAATGTATTATTAGCTTCAAGGGTATAGGTCTGTGAATCATCAGTCCTACACAATTCACAGCACTGACCATAGCACATAACCTCCCCACTGTCTGTAACCCAGCCACCCTATCACTCCTGTCCCACCCCCCAGCAACCCTAAGTTTATTTCCCGAGATTAAGAGTCTTTTATGGTTTGTCTCTCTCCCTGATACCATCTTGTTTCGTTTTTTCTCTCCCTACTCCCCAGGACGCCCCGCCCTGCCTCTCAAATTCCTCATATCAGACAGATCATATAATTGTCTTTCTCTGATTGACATATTTCACATGGCATAATACCTTCTAGTTCCATCCACGTCATTGCAAATGGCAGGATTTCAGGGGGGTTTTGATGGCTGCATAGTATTCCATTGTGTGTGTGTGTGTATGTATATATATATATATATATATATATATATACCAAATCTTCTTTATGATTCATCTGTTGATGGACATCTAGGTTCTTTCCATCGTTTGGCTATTGTGGACATTGCTGCTATAAACATTCGGGTGCATGTGCCCCTTCAGATCCTTACATTTGTATCTTTAGGATAAATACTCAGTAGTGCGATTGCTGGGTCACAGGGTAGCTCTATTTTCAACTTTTTGAGGAACCTCATCATTGTTTTCCAGAGTGGCTGCACCAGCTTGCATTCCTACCAACAGTGTAGGAGGGTTCCCCTTTCTCTGCATCCTCTCCAACATCTGTCATTTCCTGACTGGTTAATTTTAGCCTTTCTGACTGGTGTGAGGTGGTATGTCACTGTGGTTTTGATTTGTATTTCCCTGATGCCGAGGGATGTTGAGCACTTTTTCATGTGCCTGTTGGCCATTTGGATGTCTTATTGCAGAAATGTCTGTTCATGCCTTCTGCCCATTTCCCGATTGGATTATTTATTCTTTGGATTGGATTTGTTTATTCTTTGGGTGTTGAGTTTGGTAAGTTCTTTATAGATTTTGGATACTAGCCCTTGATCGGATATGTCATTTGCAAATATCTTCTCCCATTCTGTCAGTTGTCTTTTGGTTTTGTTGACTGTTTCCTTTGCTGTGCAAAAGCTTTTGATCTTGATGAAGTCCCAAAAGTTCCTTTCTACTCTTGCTTCTCTTGCCTTTGGTGACATTTCTAGGAAGAATTTGCTGTGGCTGAGGTCGAAGAGGTTGCTGCCTGTGTTCTTCTCAAGATTTTGATGGATTCCTGTATCATATTGAGGTCTTTCATCCATTTTGAGTCTATTTTTGTGTGTGGTGTAAGGAAATGGTCCAGTTTCATGCTTCTGTATGTGGCCGTCCAATTTCCCGAACACCATTTGTTGAAGAGACTGTCTTTTTTCCTTTGGACATTCTTTCCTGCTTTGTTGAAGATTAGTTGACCATAGAGTTGAGGGTCCATTTCTGGGCTCTCTATTCTGTTCCATTGATCTATGTGTCTGTTTTTGTGCCAGTACCATACTGTCTTGATGATTACAGCTTTGTAATAGAGCTTGAAGTCTGGGATTGTGATGCCACCATCTTTGGGTTTTTTTTTTTTTAACATTCATCTGGCTATTTGGGGTCTTTTTTAGTTCCATACAAATTTTAGGATTATTTGTTCCATTTCTTTGAAAAAGTTATTGGTATTTTTTTTAGATTTATTCATTTATTTATTTGACAGAGAGAAAGAGATCACAAGAAGGCAGAGAGGCAGGCAGAGGGAGAGGGGGGATGCAGACTCCCTGCTGAGCAGAGAGCCTGATGCAGAGCTCAATCCCAGGATCCTGAGATCATGACCTGAGCTGAAGGCAGAGGCTTAACCCACTGAGCCACCCATGTGCCCAAAAATTATTGGTATTTTTATAGGGATTGCATTAAACGTGTAGATCACTCTAGGTAGTATAGACATTTCCATAATATTTCTTCTTCCAATCCATGAGCGTGGAACATTTTTCCATTTATTTGTGCCTTCCTCAATTTCTTTCATGAGTACTTTATAGTTTTCTGAGTACAGATTCTTTGACTCTTTCGTTAGATTTATTCTAACCAAAGTTTAGGTGTCTTATGGGTTTTGGTGCAATTGTAAATGGAATGGACTCCTTAATTTCTCTTTCTTCTGTCTTGCTGTTGGTGTATAGAAATGCAACTGATTTCTGTGCATTGATTTTATATCCTGACACTTTACTAAATTCCTGGATGAGTTCTAGCAGTTCTGGGGTGGAGTCATTTGGGTTTTCCACATAAAGTATCATATCATCTGAAAAGAGTGAGAGTTTGACTTCTTTGCTGATTCAGATGCCTTTTATTTCTTTTTATTGTCTGATTGCTGAGACTAGGACTTCTAGTACTATGTTGAATAGCAGTGGTGATACTGGAAATCCCTAACGTATTCCTGACCCTAGCGGAAAAGCTCTAAGTTTTTCCCCATTGAGAATGATATCCACTGTGCGTATTTCATAGATGGCGTTGATGATATTGAGGTATGCCCCTCTATCCCTACACTGTGAAGAGTATTGATTGAGAAACGATGCTGTACTTTGTCAAATGCTTTTTCAGCATCTATTGAGAGCATCATATGGTTCTTGTTCTTTCTTTTATTAATGTATTGTATCACATTGATTGATTTGCAGATGTTAACCCAACCTTGCAGCCCAGGAATAAATCCCACTTGGTGTGGTGAATAATCCTTTTAATGTATTGTTGGATCCTATTGGCTAGTATTTTGGTGAGAATTTTTGGATCTGTGTTCATCAAGGATATTGGCCTGTAATTCTCCTTTTTGATGGAGTCTTTGTCTGGTTTTGGGATTAAGGTAATGCCGGCCTCATACGATGAGTTGGAAGTTTTCCTTCCATTTCTATTTTTTGGAACAGTTTCAGGGGAATAGGTGTTAATTCCTCTTTAAATGTTTGGTAGAATTCCCCTGGGAAGCCGTCTGGCCCTGGGCTCTTATTTGTTGGGAGATTTTTGGTGACCGATGACTGTTTCAATCTCCTTACTGGCTATGGGTCTGTCCAGGTTTTCTATTTCTTCCTGGTTCAGGTTTGGTAGTTTATGTGTCTCTAGGAATGCATCCATTTCTTCCAGATTGTCGAATTTGCTGGTGTATGATTGCTCACAATACGTTCTTATAGTTGTTTGTATTTCTTTGGTGTTGGGTGCGATCTCTCTTCTTTCATTCATGACTTTATTAATTTGGGTCCTTTCTCTTTTCTTTTTGATAAGTCTGGCCATAGGTTTATCCATCTTATTAATTCTTTCAAAGAACAAGATCCTAGTTTTGTTGATTTGTTCTGTTCTTTTGGTTTCTATCTCATTGATTTCTGCTCTGATCTTTATTATTTCTCTTCTCCTGCTGGGTTTAGGCTTTCTTTGCTATTCTTTC
>CM052901.1:52546115-52568556 GCA_028534135.1 Potos flavus
TTTATTAATTTGGGTCCTTTCTCTTTTCTTTTTGATAAGTCTGGCCATAGGTTTATCCATCTTATTAATTCTTTCAAAGAACAAGATCCTAGTTTTGTTGATTTGTTCTGTTCTTTTGGTTTCTATCTCATTGATTTCTGCTCTGATCTTTATTATTTCTCTTCTCCTGCTGGGTTTAGGCTTTCTTTGCTATTCTTTCTTTGCTCCTTTAGGTGGAGGGTTAGGTTATGTACTTGAGACCTTTTTTGTTTCTTGAGAAAGGCTTGTATTGCTATATACTTTCCTCTCAGGACCGCCTTTGCTGTGTCCCAAAGATTCTGAACGGTTGTGTTTTCATTTCCATTTGTTTACATGAATTTTTAAAATTCCTCTTTAGTTTCCTGGCTGACCCATTCATTCTTTAGTAGGATGCTCTTTAGCCTACATGTATTTGAGTTCTTTCCAACTTTCCTCTTTTGGTTGAGTTCTAGTTTCAGAGCATTGTGGTCTGAAAATATGCAGGGAATGATCCCAAACTTTTGGTACTGTTTGAGATCTGATTTGTGACCCAGGATGTGATCTATTCTGGTGAATGTTCCATGTGCACTAGAGAAGAATGTGTATTCTGTTGATTTGGGATGGAATGTTCTAAATATATCAATGATGTCCATCTGGTCCAGTGTGTCATTTAAAGCTTTTATTTCCTTTTTGATCTTTTGCCTAGATGATCTGTCCATTTCAGTGAGGGGGGTGTTAAAGTCCCCTACTATTATTGTATTATTGTCAATGTGTTTCTTGTATTTTGTTCTTAATTAGTTTATGTAATAGGCTGCTCCCATGTTAGGGGCACAGATATTTAAAATATTTAGATCTTCATTTGGACAGTCCATTTAAGTATGATAAAGTGTTCTTCCTCATCTCTTATTATAGTCTTTGGCTTAAAATCTAATTTGTCTAATATAAGGATTGTCACCCCAGCTTTCTTTTGATGTCCGGTATCATAGTAAGTTGTTTTCCACCCCCTCACTTTAAGTCTGGAGGTGTCTTTGTGTCTAAAAGGAGTTTCTTGCAGACAGCATATCGATGGGTCTTTTTTTCCATTCTGATACCCTGTGTCTTTCTTTTGGGGCATTAAGCCCATTTGCATTCAGGGTAACTATTGAAAGATATTAATTTAGTGCCATTGTATTGCCTGTAAGGTGACTGTTACTGTATATTGTCTCTGTTTCTTTCTGGTCTGTTACCTTTAGGCTCTCTCTTTGCTTAGAGGACCCTTTTCAATATTTCCTGTAGGGCAGGTTTGCTGTTTGCAGATCGTTTAGTTTTTGTTTGTCCTGGAAGCTTTTTATCTCTCCTTCTATTTTCAGTGACAGCCTAGCTGGATATAGTATTCTTGGCTTCTTATTTTTCTCATTTAGTGCTCCGAATATATCATGCCAGTCCTTTCTGGCCTGTCAGGTCTCTGGGGATAGGTCTGCTACCAATCTAATATTTCTACCATTGTAGGTTACAGACCTCTCGTCTCGAGCTGCTTTCAGCATTTTCTCTTTGTCACTGAGACTTGTAAGTTTTACTATTAGATGACGGGGTGTGGACCTATTTTTATTGATTTTGAGGGGGTTCTTTGCCTCCTGGATCTTGATCCTTGTTCCCTTTGCCAAATTAGGAAAATTCTCTGCTATAATTTGCTCCAATATATCTTCTGCCCCTCTCTCTTTTTTCTTCTTCTGCGATCCCAGTTATTCTAATATTGTTTCATCTTATGGTATCACTTACCTCGTGAACTCTCCCCTCGTGGTCCAGTAGTTGTTTGTCTCTTTTTCTCAGCTTCTTTATTTTCCATCATTTCGTCTTCTATATCATTAATTCTATCTTCTGCCTCATTTATCCTAGCAGTAAGAGCCTCCATTTTTTATTGCACTTCATTAATGGCTTTTTTAATTTCAACTTGGTTAGATTTTAGTTCTTTCATTTCTCCAGAAAGGGATTTTATTTCTCCAGAAAGCGATTCTCTAATATCTTCCTTCCTTTATTTGAGCCCAGCTAGCACCTTGATAATCATCATTCTAAACTCTCATTCTGACATCTTACTAATGTCTGTATTGATTAGGTCCCTAGCCATCGGTACTGCCTGTTGTCCTTTTTTTTGAGGTGAGTTTTTCCACCTTTTCATTTTATCCAGATAGGAATGGATGAATGAGAGAACGAAATACTAAAAGGGTAGCGATGACCCCAGAAAAATATACACTAACCATATCAGAGGAGACCTGAAACCAGGGGGAGAAGAAAGGAGGAAAAAAAAAAATATATATATATATATATATATGTGTATATATACATATATACACATATATGTATATATATATATGTACAAAATATTTGTATATATATTTATATATATATATATTTGTATATATATACATACATATATTTGTATATATATAATATATACATAAATATAATATATATATAATATAAAAAAGAAACCAAAACTTATATACATACAAAAATAAGGGTAAACATGATGAAGGGATGGAATATGAGTATAAAGATGAAAATTAAAGGTGATTCTAAAAAAGGAATTGATAAGAAGTTAGTTGAAAAAAGAGAAAAAAAAGAGGAAGGAATGCGATCAGACTGGAGACTAGAACAAAGCCATGTGCTAGGTTTAGGATATATTTTGATGTGTTAGAAGAAACTGTATCCCAAAATTTTAAAGAAAGAAAAGTCTATATGTATGCAAAAAATATGGTTAAATACAATGAAGGGATAGAAAATGACTATAACAATGAAAATTTTAAAAGATTTTAAAAAATGTATTGATAAAATAGTTAAAAATGTTAAAATAGGAAAGAGGAAAAATTTAAAAAATAGAATAAGAAAAAAATAAAATTAAAAAAATTTAACTTTGAAAGACTAAACAATCATTGGAAAAAAGCCATTAATTCTATGTGCTGTATTCCCGTGATTCTGAAGTTTTGCAGTTCTCATTGATCAGTGAACTTGGTCCTGGCTGAATGTCCTTGTTGATCTTCTGGGGGAGGGGCATGTTGCATTGATTTGCAAATGTCTTTTCCCGAGGTAGAATTGCACTACCCTTGCCAGAGGCCAGGCTAACTAATCTCCTCAGTTTTGCTCCCGGTAGCTTTTGTTCCCTGAATGCTTTCCGTACAGCTTTGGAGGAGGAGAATGAAGATAGCGGCCTCCCAAACTCCAACCCAGAGGAGCCAAGAGATCAGGGCCCCACTCCTCAATGTGCCCTCAGAGAAAAGTAGCCTATCACTCCTGTCTCCCTGGTCTCCGGCCACCCTCCATGCTCACCCGGCCTGCAACGGAGCATTTCTATGTCTGTGCACGGCCCGTTTGGATTCTCCAAACCCAGCCAATTCCTGCGGCATGCTCCTGCACTGCTCCTCCCAGAGGAAGAAGGAGGGGGTCTCCCTGGATCTGCCACTTGTGGGGTCCCTGCTCGAAGAGCAGTGGCCCGATTTTGCCTCAGATCATGGTTTAAGGTAGCCCATAGCTGGGAACCCCCTCCTTGGCTCTGTCTCTGCAGCCAGCTTCCCCGCTCTGATACATGGGAGCTCTGCCACACTGAGACACCCCTGGTCTTTTTGTGACCCCATGGGTCCTGAGACCACACTGTCCCAGCAAGGGCTCCACTCCCCCACTTAGCCTCTGAAGCAAAGTCTCTCAGTGGAGCAGACTTCTAAAAGTTCTGATTTTGTGCTCTGCTGCTCTACCACTTGCCAGAAGCCGGCCCTTCCCCCCGTGGTCTCTCTTCCCGTATGTCATCTTGGATTCACTTCTCCGCACATCCTTCCTTCCAGAAGGTGGTCACTTTTCTGTTCCTAGAATTGCTGCTCTTTTTCTCTTCAATCTCCTGTTGAGTTTGTAGGTGTTCAGAATGGTTTTATAACTATCTAGCTGAACTCCTGTGACCCGGTGATGTTTAGGTCTCCTCCACCATCTTGCTCCTCCCCTCCTTTGTAGATTTCTGAATTGAATTATTCATATTATTTTTGTATTGTCGAAAATTTTTTATTTGTCATAGATATACTCCTTTGGTCAGATTTAAATGTAAGAAATATGTTTTTGATGAAACCCATTTTACCATTTTTTGCCCTTTATGGTTTGTGATTTTGTGTCTTAAATTTTTGCTTACCCCAATACTGCAAATGCTTTTTTCCTATATTTTTCCTAGAAGTTTCAGAGTGTTTTTTACATCTTGATCAATACTAATGATGAAAATTATATGACTGTACATGTGGGAGTCTATTTATGGATTTTATGGATTATGGATATTTATGGATTTCACTGGTCTATATGTCCATTCATATGACATTATCACACTGTCTTGATAGTTATAGCCTTTTAGTATATCTTAAAATTCAGTAGTGCAATCCTGCAACTTTTATTCTTTTTAAAAAAATTTTCATGTCTTCTTTAGGTTTTTTACACTCCCACATACATTTTACAATTTAGCTTGGAACTTTCCACAAAATAATTCCACAAAATAATTTCCACAAAATTCCACAATTTTGATCAGAATTGTGTTGAATTTTTAGACCAATTCTGAGGAAATTTTATATCTTGAAAATATTGAATCTTCCAATGCATTTATATGTCATGTCTCTTCATTTGTTTTGTCTCCTTTTATTTCTCTGAGCAAGTATTTTTGTTTTCTGTTTACAAGTCTGGCACATATTTTCTTAAATTTATCCTTATGTGTTTTATATTTTTCATGCTATTTTCAATGGTATTATCCACATTTTAATTTACAATATTAAATTACTATCAATGGATGTACAATTGACTTTGTATGACGGCCTCGTATTTTGTGACTTTGCTAACCTCTCTTCTTGTTTTTAGTTGATTTTTCTTGTAGATATCTCAGAATTTTCTATATGAATAATCATGCCACTTACAAAATAAGATTATTATCTCTTCCTTTCCAATATTTATGCTTTCTACTTTTGCCTTAATTGAAATGGCTAGGATCTTCAGTACAATAGTAAATCTGAGTGATGAGAGTGGTCATTGTTGTCTTGTTCTTGATCTTAGTGGAGGGGGATGTTTTGGTTTTTAAGATGAAGCATGGTGTTAATTGTACATTTTTCTGGTCAATAGATGCTTTCTTAGATTGAAGAAGTTCTATTCTTATTCTGGTCAAATGAGAGTTTTTATCATGAATGTGTATTAAATTTTACCAATTAATTTTTCTTCATCCTTTGAGATAATCATGTAAGATTTTTTTCCTTTATTCTCTTAATATGTTTGATGACAGTACTTTTAATGGTAAATCCATCTTGTAGTCCTGACTTAAGCCTCGTTTGGTCATGGTATGTTATCATTTTTATATACTACTGAATTTCCCTTGCTAAAATCTCGTTAAGGTTCTTTGTTTATGAGGGATATTGGTTGGTAGTTTTTTTGTTTGATTTTATCTAGTTTTGGTGAGCACAATAGATTAAAATAAAATATAAAAAATAAGTAAAATAAATATAAATAAATAAATAAATATGAGCACAATATAGATTAAAATAAAATACTAAAATAAAATATTTTGTGTAGAATTGGTATTAATCTGTCTCAAAATGTTCGAATTCACCAGTGAAGTCTCCTCATCTTGGAGTTTTCTTATAATATAGTTTATTTTTTAAATTATGTAAATATATTTTATTTGTCAGAGTAAATGTTAATTTTATTTAGAAATATTCAAGTACAAAACAAGAAAAATTGTATACAACTCAGGGCTGCCAAATGGAAGATATTTAGGGCGATGTATGATGGCAGGGATTGGCATGGAGCTTCTTTGCATTCTTCCAGCATGTAATTCTCAAAGCACCTTGATTTTTTTTATTAACCAGGAAGCTCCTTGTGGTGAGGTTTTAAATTACAAATTCAATTTATTTAGTAGATATAGCACTACCCGTTTTCTATTTCTCTTTTAGTTAGTTTTGGTTAGTCTTGTTTCACAAAAAAACTGTCTATTTCATCTAAGTTGTGGAATTTATTGGCATTACTTTGTTCATATTTCTTTATTATATAATTTTAATGCTGGTAATATATACAGTAATATTACTTTTTTCTTTCCTGATATTGGAAATTTGTGTCCTTGTCATTTTCTTACTTGATCAATTTAATTAGAAGTTCATAAATTTTATTTACCTTATAACTTAAACTTATAGTAACCCAACTTTTGGTTTTACTTTTCTGTTTGTTTGTTTCTTTTTGTTGTTGTTGTTTCTTATTTTTTGTTTTTTTCCACTTTATTTCTGCTCTTATATTTATTTCCTTCCTTCTACTACTTTGAGTTTAATTTGCTCTTGTTTTCCTAGCTTATTAAGGGGATATCTTATAACATTTCATTATAATATAATTAATAAATAGGTCTCTGTCATTTATGATGTAGGCAAGTTTTAATCTGTTGCTTTTGTGTTAGATCTCAGGGTGAGTGGGTTTGTGTGTGAGCCCATCAAGAGTGGGATCTTTGTTTCTCATAGGTTTTTTAGTCTCCTGGTCTTCATCCCCATTGATTTTCAAAACCAGACATTTTGGGACATTGTTTTTTCAGTGCTGGACCCCTTGGTTAGGGTATCTAGTGTGGGGAATAATCCCTTCACTCCTCAAGGGAGTGTTCCATATTTCGGGGATCCCTTCTGCTTATGGGATCACTGAATCCTGGGTGGGATCCTGAATGAGACCATGACTGTGACTTTCCTACTTTAATCAGTGTGTCTTTTTTGTCCTTTATTGTAAGAGGCTGTTTATTTAGTGTTCAGGTCCTTTTCAGAGGAAAATTATTCCCTATATAGCTGTGAATTTGTTGTGTCTATGGGAGGAGGTGAGTTTGGGTTTTTTTTTACATTGCCATCTTGAACCCTTTATTAGTATAGTAATAATTTGTTTTAATTAATCTTTGATTTTTTCTCATCACTATGTTTAGGGTTTTCTTTCAATATTTGAATTTTGTTTATAAATTTATATCACCTGCTAAATTCATCATCTCTTTCATTTCTGGTTTTGCTTCTATTGACTGATGTTTCTCCTGGTTGTTAGCTACATTTTCATGACTTTGAGCTTGTGTAATAAATTTTAATTTGGTGCTGGACACTTACACTTTTGTGTTTTAGAGTGTCTGGGTTTTATTGTTTTCCTTTAAAAAGTGTTGAGCTTCTTTCTGGTAGTCCAGTTAATTGCTTCACTTTTGCTTTTATGTTTTATGTGAGTTTATATTGGCCTTTATTCTGCTGATATTTTAGCTACAATACTAAGGCATAGGCCCTTTGTGGTCCTTCCCAAATTCCCTGAGTGATTAACAAGGATTCTGTACTCTTGCTTGTCATATCTCAAATATCTTCCATCCCTGTATGAACTTTGGGAGATGTTTTAATCAGAATTTTCTGTTTTTTCTTTGTCCAACGTCTTAGAATTTCACTCTATATATGCATTTATTAATATTTAGCATAAACTCAAGGGGATTCTTATGTAAATTTCTGGAACTCTTTTTATGCACGGTTCTTTCTGTAATTCTGACCCACCATTTCCAGCAGCCACAACATCTCCAAACTCTGATATTTAACTCAGCCAGACTTTGGTGTCCTGTTTGGGATTACCCTTCTTGCTCCAAGATACAGAATGCCTGGTCAATTTTAGAATTTATCTTATTTCCTTTTATTCTTGGATTGCACTCCTGTGCTGCCTATTATCTGATGTCTGAAACCTAGTGTACTGTATATTTTCTCAGGTTTTCTATTTATGTATGATGGGAGGATAAATCTGGTCCATGTTAATTAATCATGACTGGAGATGGAAATTTTCAATATTATGTTTTTATCATATTTGTATTATTATATGTAGCTAGTTAATTTTTAACACCATATATTACACCAATATCTGAATATGTATTTTGATTTATTATTTTTTCTTTTATTGTTGAACATCTTCAATTTTTAGGAATTAAAAAAAATTTTACTTCGAACATTTTAATAAATGTATCCTGGTGTACACACACAAGAGATTCCCTAAAGCAGTGGTTCTAAAATTGTGACCTCTGGACCCTTGGGGGTCTCCAAGTTCCTTTTAAGATGTTTGTAGGGTTAGAACTATTTTTATGAAAACATCACTATATTACTTACATTTTTATGTTGACATTTGCATTGGTGTTTTAAAAGCAATGGTGAGTAAAACTGGTGCTATCTTTGCATGAATTAAAACAGTGTCACCAAATTGTATTAGTTTATTCTTCACTTCCATACACTTGCAGTAAAAAAAAAAAGCCTGTTCCATTTAATAATGCCCTTGATGAAACAGTAAAAGTTATTAATTTTATTATATATCAACATGAGGGGTTTTTTTCTTAGTATTCTCTGTGATGAAATGGGAAGTATGTATACTGTATACTGATATATACAGGTTGTCTTGATAAAAAGCTCATGTGATTTGTAAGCTAAACAAGCAACATTTTTTCTATGCATATTTTTTGTAAATTTGAAAAGATGTAGACAAACTATGATTATTCGAACTTGGGTATTTGGCAGAAATTTTCTCACATTTACCAAATGAGTTTGTCACATCAAGAAAATTGTCATTTGTTAAAATTCAAACTGTCAAACAAAATTACAGTGTCTGAAATGTGTCGGCCAACAGATCTTGACACCTTCCCCATATTTAAAAACTTTTTTTGAATTATTTATCATTACTTATTTTAAAAAGCAGTTTTACCAAGTTATTATTTTTGTAACATAAAATTCACTTATTTTAAGTGTGTAATTGAATGAGTTTTTATAAACTTAACGTTTTGTTATCATCACTACAATCTAATTTTGCAAAATTTCTGTTACTACCCAAATATTCCTCATGTCCATTTGCAGTGATTCCCCATTTCCACCCCAGCCCCAGGCAAAATTTAATATATTTTTATCACTGTAGATTTGCTGTTACGTACATTTCATAAAAATGGAATTATATCATATGTGGTTTTTTTGGCTTGACTTTTTTTACTTAGCATAAAGTCTTTGAGATTCATCCACATTGTAGCACTGATCAATACTTCATTTATTTTTATTGGTAAATAGCATTACATTGTTTTTGTTGTATTTTTGTGTTTTTGTTATTGATGTTTTTTGTTCCAATTTTTATTTAAATTCTAGTTAGTCAAAATATAGTGCAATATTGGTTTCAGGAGTAAATTTAGTAATCCATCACTTACATATCATCACAAGTGCCCTCCTTAGTACCCATCACCCATTTAGTCCATCCTCCACCCACCTCCCCTCCAGCAACCTTTAGTTTCTTCTTCATAGTTGAGTCTCTTATAGTTTACCTCCCTCTCTTTTTTTCCCTTCCCCTATGTTCATCTGTTTGGTTCTTAAATTCCACATATGAGTGAAGTCATATGGTATTTGCCTTTCCCTGACTGAGTTATTTTGCTTAGCATAATACACTCTGGCTCCATCCACGTTGTTGCAAATGGCAAGATTTTGTTGTTTTTGATGCCTGAGTAATAGTCCATTTTATATATATATCATGTCTTCTTATCAATTGATTGAATGTAACACCTTTCGTTTAAGTATTTACCAGTAAATGGTCATTTGAGTTTTTTCCATTTTTTGCCACTTTTTGGGTGCTATGCATCATGCTGCTATGAACAAAAAAGTACAAGTCTCTGTGGACACATTGTTTTTTCTTAAGTAGAAACTTAAGGGTTGAATTAGCTTTTTTTGTTAATAGAGAAAACAGAGGCCCAATGAGGACAAGAACCTTGCTCCACGTCACCTCACTTATTTGTAGTAATCAGGACTGGACCCTAACTTTCATGGCCTCAGTATTCTCTTTCCAGACCTAGCGCCACAGTACCACTTTTGGCATGTGCAATGGGACATCTTCCCATGAATCCTCAGGTAAAGGCTTATGTCACTTGTACTCTTTGCGATCAGAAAGATCACCTTCTTGAATCCAGTTTTTACTGGTGACCAAAAAGTTGAGAATCAGAAAGACATTTGAATTACTTCATTTGTGCATCTGCAGTTTAAGGAGAAAAAGATAAAACCAGAAGAACAGTTGGGATGGAAGTAAAGCACATGAGAAGAGTGAGGAAGAGTCATAGCATAATAAAGCACCAGAAAGCATAAATCTCAGAACACAGTGGTGTGGACATATTGAAGAAAATTAAAATCATTCTGAATAGTGGGAATAAGGGTATTTGTGCTGAAGTAGTTTGAGATGAGCCTGGAGGATTTAACCAGAGCTGGATCCTGAAGTGATTATAAGCCATGATAGGGAGTTTGGATTGTATTCTGGAGGGAATGAAGTGCCACTAAAGGATTTTAAGGAATAATGTAGCAAAAATTTTGAAATAGCATTATTGTTTTATGACAAAATAGAATTAAAGCAAAAAATTGATAAAGAAAATAGGGAAAGAATATGTAGCCAAAATAAGCATATATATGCCAAACAATGCAGCCTCAAAAGGGATTAAGCAAGTACCTACAGACTTGAATGAACAAATAGATACGCCAACAATTGTGGTTGGAGATTTTAACATACTCTCAAAATCTAATGATCAGGAAGGTGACATCACCAAGATGGCATCATAGTTGTTTCTGACTTTGCTTCCTTTCACAAAAAGAGCAACAAACAACAATTCATGAACAAAACACCACTGAGAGACTACTAGAATATGGGAGAGAGGCTGAACCACTCTCTGAACCAAGACAGTCTGCATTAGAATGTTAAGAGAATTGACTATACACTGACCACATTTCTTCATCCTTAGGGCAATTCAGCACAATGAGAGGTCTCCCCTGAGCCTATAGTTCCTCCAGTAAGAAAAGAGTGCCCAGGGTTGATGTCCAGCCCCACCAGAATTGTGGGTCATTTCTTGGAAGCTTCTATTCTGGTCATACTCCACAGGGATTGGAGGGGAATCAGTGGGGCTTGACCACCGGGAGTCTAATTGTGATGGAGTAGGGAGTAGGTGCTTGAAACAACCAGCACTTGGAGCTTGGCAAACAATATTCCAAACTGCAGCATCCAAGTAGCATTTTCAAACAGTAGATTTGCTGATTTACAGAGCCAAGATAGTGGCACCCTTTAATGAGGAAACTCAACAGTTATAAGTCTGCCTGATTTGGGTCCTCAAACCAAGAATTTTGCATGCCCTGCAATGGCTTGCCCCTGCCCAGGCAGGGTAGCTGAATAGCCTGGCCTATTGCTGTGTTAGCTTCTGGCCTTGCTTGATAAAAAAGGCTGGCCAGAGCACCTGGAAATGTGAATAACCCAAAAATGCTACAGCAGAGTGTGGCATGTAAAGCTTGTGGCATGGGTCAACTTGAGTTAAGTCCACAAACAAAAAGGTTTGCTGGCTTTGGAGTCATTTCTCACACTATTTCTGAATCCTTACTTTGGTATCTGTACTTTGGAAATGAATTTGGAAATTAATTCATAGCCCTGCCCATTGCTGAGTATAGCCTTCAGCCCACCTAAGCAGGGAACTTAAGCAAAGCACACAGGTAGTACATGTAACAGCCTTCTTTACAGTACCAGTCGAACAACAAGATTTGTCTGTTTTCCTGTACATAGAGCAAGACATGACTCCACCTGACCAGGTAATTCAGGGAAGTCTAGCCTGGTTCAGGTTCTCAAATAATCAGGTTTTCAGCCCCTGGGGCTAGTCCTGTTGCCCTGCTAGGGCAGGCAAGTTAATTAATAGGACCATATACTATTGGGTATAGTACCCAGTCCCAACTATCTAGTAAGTCTGACCAGATAAACCAGGCAAATTTGGAGCCCATTCTACAGCTTCACTTGGGAAGAAACCAAGCCAGCAGTCTTTTCCAACTCCAACTATTCTCATCCAGAAGCAACCCCCTTCCAACCAACCTCAGAGGTTGGTCATGGCTTCACACAAAAATAGACTGATGGCAAGCTTCACCTGCCAAAGGATGATACCAGTAGACATGTCCAGAAACCCAAAATAAGCTGACCACTGAAGAACTCTTTCTGCCAAAGTGAAGCTTTAAATTCTGGGAGAAGAAAATGATTACTCAAAAAGTACAGATACCAAGGTAAGGATTCAAGGATCATGAAAAATCAGGTAAACAAGACACCACCAAAGAAAACTAATAAAGCTCCCAATAATGCACTATAAAAAAGTGAATATGAATTGCCTGACAATTAAGAATAGTCCTCTTAGAGAAGTTTAGTGAACTACAAGAACACATGACAGAAAACTAAACAAAATTAGGAAAACAATGCATGAACAAAATGAGAAGTTCAACAAAGAAATTAAAAAAAAAAACAAAAAACTAAAAACAACCCAAGTAAAAATCCTAGAGCTGAAAAATGTAGTGACTGAACAGAGGGATTCAACAGAGAGCTTTATAAACAGATTCAATCATGCAGAAAACAGAATCAATGCAGAAAACAGAATCAAATCTAGAAGACAAAACATTTGAAATTATCAAAGGAGGAAATGGAGAAAATAATATAAATGACTGAAGAAAGACTATGAGACTTATAGGACATAATCAAAGGAAACAATATTTGCATTATGGAAATTCTAGAGAGAGCAGAGAGATATAAAGAAACAGTAAGTATATTTAAAACAATAATTCCTGAAAACTTCCCAAACCCGAGGAGAGAAATAGACATCTAGATCCATGAAGCCAAAGAAACCCAAATAGGTTAAACTGAAAGGGATATACTGAGACACTTATGATCAATCAAAAGGCAAAGATAAGGAAAGAGTTCTGAAAGCAGCAAGAGAAATGAGAAGTTATATATAAGGGAGCACCCATAAGGCTGTTGGTGGATTTCACAACAGAAAATTTTTGCCCAGGAGAGAATAAAAAGATATACTCAAATATTGAGAGGAAAAAACCCCTGCCAATCGAGAATTCTATAACAGCAAAGCTGTCCTTCAGAAAAGAAAGAAAGATAAATATTTTCCCAACCAAAGGCTGATGGAGTTTACCACCACTAGACCTGCTCTATAAGAAATAATAAAGTGAGTTATTTGAATGGAAATAAATGAATGGTAATTGACATCATAAAAACATTAAAAGGTAGCATAAAACTTATTGTTAATGGTAGATATATAGTAAAAGATTATGTAATATGGTAATGGTAGTGTGCAAGTCACTTACAACTCTAGCTTAAAAGTTAAAAAACCACAGTAAAAATAACCATAACTATAATAATTTGATATTGGTTTCACAGTATAAAAAATAAGTAACTAACATCAATAACCTAAATTGTGAGAAGTGAAAATGTTAAGTTTAGAAATCCTACTGAAATTAAGTTATTACCAGCTTAAAATATGGTGTTATAATTTTAGATATTTTATGCAAGCTTCACGGTAACCACAAAGGAAGAACCTGTGGTAATTACATAAAAGAATATGATAAAGATGTGAAAACATACTGATACAAAAAGACATCAAAAAATGCAAAAAACATCAAGACAGGGATCCACGATTAATGGATTTACAAAACAGTCATAAAACAATTAACAAAATGGCAATAGTAAATCCTTACTTATCAATAATTATTTTAAACATAAACCGATTATATTCTCTAATCAAAATACATAGAATGACTGAATAAATACAAAACAAGATCCGTCAATATTCTGTCTACATGAGACTCAGTTTAGCCTTAAAAACACACATAAACTGGGGCGCCTGGGTGGCTCAGTGGGTTAAAGCCTCTGCCTTCGGCTCAGGTCATAATCTCAGGGTCCTGGGATCAAGCCCCGCATCGGGCTCTCTGCTCAGCAGGCAGCCTGTTTCCCCCTCTCTCTCTGCCTGCCTCTCTGCCTACTTGTGTTCTCTCTCTCTCTCTCTGTCAACTAAATAAATAAAAAAAAAAACTTTAAAAAAAACACATAAACTGAAAGTAAAGTGATGGGAAAATGTATTTTAAGTAAATGGTTATCAACAAAATTAAGTGTAGCTAGTCTTACATCAGAAGAAATATTTTAAACTAAAAATGGTAAAAAGAGACCAAAAAAGTCTAGTAAATAATGAAAAAAGGGGTCAATCAATCAAAAAAATAATAATTACAAATATTTATGTACATAGCATTGGAACACATAAATATATAAAGCCAAAGCTAACAGAACTAAAAGGAGAAATAAAAAAACAATACAATACTACTTAGTACTCCACTCTTAATGGATAAATCGTCCAGACAAAAAATAGCAGGAAAACATCAGATTTGAACAGCACTATAAACCAATGGACCTAACAGATACAAAACATCCTATACGACAAAGCAGAATACACATTCTTTTCAAGCACAGATGAGACATTATCTAAAATAGACAAAATGTTAGGCCACGCAACAAGTTCTTAGCAAATTCAGAGACTGAAATCATATCAAGTATCTTCTCTGACCATAACAATATGAAGCTAGAACTCAATAACAGAATGAAAACTACAAAATTTGTTAACATATGGAAATTAAAAAAAACACTGTCCTCAGAAACCAATGGGTTAAAGAAGAAATTAAAGGAGAAATAAAAAAAAAGTATCTTGAAACAAAAAAAAAAGGAAACAAAACATACAAAACTTATTGGATGAAGCAAAAGCAGATCTCAGAGGGAAGTTCATAGTGGTAATCACCCCATTAAAAAACAAGAAAGATCTCAAACATACAATCTAATCATACAGCTTGAGGAAGTAGAAAAAGGACAAACTGAGTCCAAAATTAGCAGAAGGAAGAAAATAAGGATTAGAGCAGAAATAAAAGAAATAGAGAACAGGAAAAAAATAGAAATTAACAAAATTTAAAGGTGCTTCTTTCAAAAGATAAATAAAATTGGCAAGCCATTAGCTAGACTATCCAACAAAAATAGAGAGTAGACACAAATGAACAAAATTATAAATAGAAAAGGAGACATTACATCTGATACCACAGAAGTACAGAGATCTTAAGAGGATACTATGAAATATTATAGGCCAACAAACTAGACAACCTAGAAGAAATGGAAACATTCTTAAAATCATAGAACCTGCCAAGACTGAGTCAGAAAGAAATAGAACATCTGAACAGACCAATTACTAGTAAGATTGAATCAGTAATCGAAATTCTCCCAATGAAGAAAAACTGAGGAACAGATGGTTTCACTGGTAAATTTAACCAAACATTTAAATTAGAACTATCACCAATACTTTTCAAACTCTTCTAAAAAATTAAGAGGAGTGATCAGTTTTAAACTCATTTTGTGAGGCCTGTATTACCCCAATACAAAGCCAGTAAAGGACACTACAAGAAAGGAAAACTACAGGCCAATATCCCTGATGAACATAGATGCAAAAATTCTCAGTGAAATTCTAGCAAACCAAATTTCATAGCACATTGAAAGGATCACTCACTATGGTCAAGTGGGACTTAACCCTGGGTTGCGAGGATGGTTGAAAATATGCAAAATAATACAATATGATACATTAATAGAATGAAAAAGTTACATAAACACTTCAACAGATGCAGAGAAAGCATCTGATAAAATCCAACATCCGTTCATGAAAAAACTCTTTAACAAGTTAGGTATAGAAGGAATACACTTCAACATAATAGAGGCCACGTATGACAGGCCCACAGCTAACCTTATATGCAACAGTGAGAGGTTGAAATCAAGAGTGCCCACTCACAGCAGAGGAGTTAAGATGGTGAAGGTGTAGGGAAACCCTAAGTTTGTCTCCTCCCTTGAATACAACTAGATAGTTATCAAATCATTCTGAACACCCAAGAAATCAGTCAGAGGTCTGAGAAAACAAATACTGCAAGTCTACAGGTAGAAAAACCACCACCTTTTGGAAAGTAGGAAATGTGAAGACTTGAATCCAGTGTGATATAGCTGAGGATACAACAGCAAGGAAGGAGTCTGCTTAAGGAGGCTACCACAATTATAAGCAGCAGAGCACAAAATCAGAACTTTTAGAAGTCTGCTACAGTGGGGGGGGGGGGGTGTCTGGCTTAAGGGTGCTAAGGTAACGAAGCAGGGCAGAATCCCGGGTGTGATAGCATGGTCCCAGGGTCCCCTGGGTCTCAGGAATGGGTGGCGCATAAGTGCAGCACATATCCCAGGCAAAGGAGTGTGGAGGCTGGCTGAGAACAGCCAGTCTGGGTGCCGGCTTTCTGATCTGTGTTGCCATAAGCTGTGAAACAGTTGTGCAACTGCTTTCCTGGGATGGGTCCAGGAAAAGGCAGAAGTGTGGTGAGACTCTCCTTGGGAGGAACAGCATGGGTCAGTGTGGCGGGAGTCCCTAAAATTTGGTTTTGAAACTCAGTCTCCTGCCTGAGATAAAAAAAAAAAGCTCAGACAAAGGCAGGGTGAACACAGAGTTCTGATGGAAACCAGAGAGACAAGAGTGATTGATTGCTCTTCTGTGAGGGTTCATGAAGAGTAGGGGGCAAAATATTCATCCCACCCATCAGTGCTGAAAGACATCAAGGAGCAAAACAGCACCACCTGGTGGAGTCTGAAGCCACTTACACCAAGCCCTGCCTCCCTGTGCACTGGAAACACGTTTCCACTAGGGCAATGAGAATCAGTGCAAGAGGCCGCTACCCCAGAACAGCACAAAAAACTCACTCTCACTAAGTTTACTGATCATAGAGGGTTGCAAAACTTCATCACTAGGAGAAAATAGTATCTAACATCCTTTGAATTTTTATTCTTTTGTTTTGTATTATTTTTTCAGTTATTTTCTTAGCTTTTTCAATTCTGTTTTAATTCATTTTTAATTTTTATATGAACTTTATATATATTTTTTGTTTCTTTCCATGTATTATACATATATTTTATATATTTATATTTATACACTTTTTCTTATTTTGAGATCTAGTTTCTTTCAACAAGAAGACAAAAACACATCTACTTTTTTTGTTTTGTTTGGTTTTGGTTTTGTTTTTTTGTTGTTGTTGCTGTTGTTATTGTTGTTTTTGTTGTTGTTTTCTTTTTTTTTTCTTCTTTTCTTTCCTGGACAAAATGATGAGACAGAGAAATTCACTCCAAAAGAAAGTACAGCAGGTAGTACTGACAGGGATTTAATCGATGCAGATATAAGTAAGTTGTCTCAATTACAATTTAAAACAAGGATTATGAGGATACTAGCTGGGCTTGAAAAAAGCATAGAAGACAGTAGAGAATCTCTTGTAGAGATAAAAAAAAAAACTAAAATGTAGTCAGGCCAATATTAAAAATGCTATAACTGAGATGCAGTCCCAAGTGGAGGCCATAAAAATGAGGATGAATGAAGGAGAAGAGCAAATCAGTGATATAGAAGATAAAAGTATGGAAAATAATGAAGCTGAAAAGAAAAGGGAAAGAAAACAATTAGATCATGAAGGTAGACCTAGGGAATGAAACCATTCCATAAAGTGAAATACTATCCTTATTATAAGAGATCCAGAAGATGAGCAGGAAGGAGTGCTTGGGTGGCTCAGTCGGTTAAGCATCTGCCTTCAGCTTAGGCCATGATCCAGGGGGCCTGGGATCAAGCCCCATGTTGGGCTCTCTGCTCAGCGGGTAGTCTGTTTCTCCCTCTCCCTCTGCTCATCCCCCTCCTCATGCTCCCTCGCTCACTCACTGTCTCAAATGAATAAGTAAAATCTTAAAAAAAAAAAAAAAGAGCAGGAAAAAAGGGCAGAGGATTTATTTGAACAAATTAGAGCTGAGAACTTCTGTAAACAGGAAAGGAAACAGACATTTAAGTACAAGAGGCACAGAGAACTCCCCTCAAAACCAACAAAACTAGGTCAACACCACAATATTTTATAGGGAAACTTATAAATTACAAAGATAAAGAGAAAATTCTGAAAGCAGCTTGGGACAAGAGGTCCTTAATATACAAGAATAAACACATAAGGCTGGCAGCAGACCTGTCCAAAGAAACCTGGCAGGTCAGAAATGACTGCCATGATACATTCAGTGTACTAAATGGGAAAAATATGCAGCCAAGAATACTTTATCCAACAAGACTATCATTCAGAATAGAAGAAGAGATAGAGTTTCCAAAACTAGTTTCCAAAAACTGAGGGAATTCATGAACACTAAAGCAGCCCTGCAAAAAATATTAAAGGGGACCCTTTGTGCAGAGAGACCAAGAGGAACAAAGACTAGAAAGGAACAGAGACAATCTACAGGAACAGTGACTTTATAGGTAATACGATAGCACTAAATTTATATCTTTCAATAATTACTCTGAATGTAAATGGACTAAATGCTTCAATCAAAAAACAAAGGGTATCAGAATGGCTATATATATAAAAAATCAATATGCTGCTGACAAGAGACTCATTTTAGGCCCAAAGACAAACCAGATTGAAGTTGAGGGGGTGGAGAACCATTTATCATGCTAATGGACATTAAAAGAAAGCTGGAGTAACCATCCTTATATCAGGCAAACTATATATTAAACCAAAAACTGTAATAAGAAATGAAGAAGGGGGGAGGAGCAAGATGGCAGAGGAGTAGGAGACTGCGATATCATCGGGTCCCAGAAGTTCAGCTAGATAGTTATCAAACCATTCTTAACACCTACAAACTCAACAGAAGATAGAAGAGAAGAAGAGCAGCAATTCTAGGAACAGAAAATGAACCACTTTCTGGAAGGTAGGATGTGCGGAGAAGTGAATTCGAAGTAACAGGAAGATAGATGGTGGGGGGAGGGGCCAGCTCCAGGCAAGCAGTAGAGCAGCAGAGCAAAAAATTGGAACTTTTAGAAATATGCTCCACTGAGGGACGTCACTCCAGAGGCTAAACGGGGAGTGGAGCCCTTGCGGGGACAGTGTGGTCTCAGGACCTACGGGGTCACAAAAAGACCAGGGATGTCTTGAGTGCGGCAGAGCTCCCAGGTATCGGAGTGGGGAAGCCAGATACAGAGACGGAGCTGAGAAGTGGGCTCTCAGCTCGGGGTTACCTTAAACCATGATCCACAGCACAGTTGGGCCACTGCTTTTCGAGCAGGGACCCCACAAGTGGCAGCTCTGGAGAGACCCCCTCCTTCCTCCTTCAGGAGGAGCCGTGCAGGAGCATGCTGCAGGAATCTGCTGGGTTTGGAGACTCCAAACGGGGCCGTACACCAGAGATAGAAATGCTCAGTCACAGGCCGGGTGAGCTTGGAGTGCAGCCGGAGACCGGGGAGACGGGAGGGATTGACTGCTTTTCTCTGAGGGCACACTGAGGATTGAGGACCCAAACTCTCAGCTCCTACAGGGCTGCAGATTGGGAGGCTGCCCTCTTTATTCCCGTCCTCCAAAGTGGTACAGAAAGCATTCAGGGAACAAAAGCTCCTGAGAGCGAACCTGAGCAGATTACTTACCTGGCCCCTGGCAAGGGCAGTGCAAATCCTCCTCGGGCAAAGACTTTTGAGAATCACTGCAACAGGCCCCTCCCCCAGAAGATCAGCAAGAACTTCCAGCCAAGACCAAGTTCACCAATCAATGATAAATGTGGAACTTGAGACCTAGGGCAAAGCAACACATAGAATTCATGGCTTTTTCCCCATGATCCTTTAGTCTTTCAAAGTTAAATTATTTAAATTTTATTTTTTTCTTCACCTATTTTTTTTTAATTTTTCCTCTTTCCTATTTTAACATTTTTTTAGCTATTTTATCTTATCAATATCTTTTTAAAAATCTTTTCTAATTTTCATTGTTATAGTCATATTTCATCCCCTCATTGTATTTATCCTTATTTTTTGTATACATATAGGGTTTTTTTTCTCTTTACAATTTTGGGATACAATTTCTTCTAATAGATCAAAATATACCCTAAATCTAGCACATGGCTTTGTTCTAGTCTCCAACCTGAATGCATTCTTTCCTTTTTTTTTTTAACCAACTTCTTATCAATTCTTTTTTTAGAATCTTTTTAAATATTCATCTTTACAATCATATTCCATATGTTCATCATATTTACCCTTATTTTACAAAAATATACAATATCTATGTTTTTCTTTCTTTAAAATTTGGGAGGTAGTTTGTTCTAACAGACCAAAATACACCCTAAACCAAGTGTGTGGCTCTGTTCTATTCATCTTTCAGTAGCTAATATATATATCTTTTTCTTTCTTTTTTTCTTCTTCTCGCCTCCCTTTTTTATTCTCCCCCCAGTTTCTGGTCCCTTCTGATTTGGTTAGCATACATTTTTCCGGGGTTGTTTCTACCCTTTCGTATTTTGTTCTCTCATTCATCTATTCTTATCTGGATAACATGACAAGGTGGAAAAACTCACCAGAAAAAAAAGAACAAGAGGCAGTACCAACAGCTAGAGACCTAATCAATATGCACATTAGTAATATGTCAGTAATATGTCAGAACTAGAGTTAAGAATGACAATTATCAAGGTGCTAGCTGGGCTCGAAAAAAGCATGGAAGATATTAGAGAATCCCTTTCTGGAGAAATAAAATCCCTTTCAGGAGAAATAAAAGAAAAATCTAACCAAGTTGAAATCAATAAGCTACTAATGAGGTACAATCAAAAATGGAAGCTCTTACTGCTAGGATAAATGAGGTAGAAGAGAGAATTAGTGATATAGAGGACCAAATGATGGAGAATAAAGAAGCTGAGGAAAAGAGGACAAACAACTACTGGACCACGAGGGGAGAATTCGAGAGATAAGTGATACCAAAAGATGAAACAATATTAGAATAATTGGGATCCCAGAAGAAGAAGAAAGAGAGAGAGGGGCAGAAGGTATATTGGAGCAAATTATAGTAGAGAATTTCCCTAATTTGGTGAAGGAAACAAGCATCGAAATCCAGGAGACACAGAGAGCTCCCCTCAAAATCAATAAAAATAGGTCCACACCCCATCATCTAATGCTAAAACATCCAAGTCTTAGTGACAAAGAGAAAATCCTGAAAGCAGCTTGGGACAAGAGGTCTGTAACATGCAATGGTAGATATATTAGATTGGCAGCAGACCTATCCACAGAGACCTGGCAGGCCAGAAAGGACTGGCTCGATATATTCAGAGCACTAAATGAGAAAAATAAGAAGCGAAGAATACTATATCCAGCTAGGCTGTCGTTGAAAATAGAAGGAGAGATTAAAAGCTTCCAGGACAAACAAAAATTAAAAGAATTTGCAAACACCAAACCAGCCCTACAGGAAATATTGAAAGGGGTCCTCTAAGCAAAGAGAGAGCCTAAAAGTAACATAGACAAGAAAGGAACAGAGACAATATACAGTAACAGTCACCTTACAGGCAATACAATGGCACTAAATTCATATCTTTCAGTAGTTACCCTGAATGTAAATGGGCTAAATGTCCCAATCAAAAGACATCGGGTATCAGAATGGATTAAAAAACAAGACACATCAATATGCTGTCTACAAGAAACTCCTTTTAGACCCAAAGACACCTCCAGATTTAAAGTCAGGGGGTAGAAAACAATTTAGCATGCTAATGGACATCAAAAGAAAGCTGGGGTGGCAATCCTTATAGCAGATAAATTAGATTTTAAGCCAAAGACTATAATAAAAGATGAGGAAGGACACTATATCATACTTAAAGGGACCATCCAACAAGAAGATCTAACATGTAAATATCTATGCCCCTTACATGGGAGCAGCCAAATATATAAACCAATTAATAACAAAATCAAAGACACATCGACAATAATACAATAATAGTAGGGGACTTTAACACCTCCCTCACTGAAATGGACAGATCATCTAAACAAAAGTACAACAAGGAAATAAAGGCTCTAAATGACACACTGGACCAGATGGACATGACAGGTATATTCAGAACATTCCATTCCAAAGCAACAGAATACACATCTCTAGTGCACATGGAACATTCTCCAGAATAGATCACATCCTGGGTCACAAATCAGGTCTCAAACAGTACCAAAAGATTGGGATCATTCCCTGCATATTTTCAGACCACAATGCCATGAAACTAGAACTGAATCACAAGAGGAAAGTTGGAAAGAACACAAATACATGGAGGCTAAAGAGCATCCTACTAAAGAATGAATGGGTCGACCAGGAAACTAAAGAGGAATTTGAAAAACTCATGTAAACAAATGGAAATGAAAACACAACCGTTCAGAATCTTTGGGACAGAGCAAAGGCGGTCCTGAGAGGAAAGTATATAGCAATACAAGCCTTTCTCAACAAACAAGAAAGGTCTCAAGTACACAGCCTAACCCCCCACCTAAAGGAGCTGGAGAAAAAAACAGCAAAGAAAGCCTAAACCCAGCAGGAGAAGAGAAATAATAAAGATCAGAGCAGAAATCAATGAGATAGAAACCAAAAGAACAGTAGAACAAATCAACAAAACTAGGATCTTGTTCTTTGAAAGAATTAATAAGATGGATAAACCCATGGCCAGACTTATCAAAAAGAAAAGAGAAAGGACCCAAATTAATAAAATCATGAATGAAAGAGGAGAGATCACAACCAACACCAAAGAAATACAATCAATTATCAGAACATAT
>CM052901.1:52569056-52600337 GCA_028534135.1 Potos flavus
ATATATATACACAATGGAACACTATGCAGCCATCGAAAGAAACAAAATCTTGCCATTTGCAATGATGTGGATGGAACTAGAGGGTATCATGCTAAGCGAAATAAGTCAGAGAAAGACAATTATCATATGATCTCTCTGATATGAGGAATTTGAGAGGCAGGGCAGGGGGTCATAGGGGGTAGGGAGGGAAAAAATAAAACAAGATGGGATTGGGAGGGAGACAAACCATAAGAGACTCTTAATCTCACGAAACAAACTGAGGGTTTGTGGGAGATCAGGGAGTAGGGATAGGGTGGCTGGGTTATGGACATTGGGGAGGGTATGTGCTATGGTGAGTGCTATGAAATGTGTAAGCTTGATGATTCACAGACCTGTACCCCTGGGGCAAATAATACATTATATGTTAATTTAAAAAATGAGCAGGGAATCTGAATAGAGATTTTTCTGGTGAAGACACAGATAGCCAAGTGGTGCAAAAAAACAAAAAAACAAAACAAAAAAACAAAACAAAATAGATGCTCAACATAACTAACCATCAGGTAATTGCAATTCAAAACCACAATAAAATATCATCTCGCACCTGTTAAAGTGGCTATTACCAAAAGAAAAAAAGATAGGGAGTTGAAGATAGGGAGAAAAGGAAACCCTTGTGCACTGTGGGAAGGTATGTAAACTGGTGCAGTCAGTATGATAAAAGTTTGGACGTTAACTTTAAAAGTAAAAATTGAACTAAGATATGATCCTGCAATTACACTTTCTGTTATTTATCTGAAGGAAATCAAAACACTAACTTGAAAAGGTATCTGCACCCCTATGTTCATTACAGCATTATTTACAAAAGCGTAGACCTGGAAGCAACCCAAGCATCCATCAACGAATGAATGGATGAAGAAAATGTGGTATGTATATACAATGGAATATTATTCAGCCACAGAAAAGAAGGAAATCCTGTGATTTGTGACAATGTAGATGGACTCTGAGGACACTATGCTAAGTAAAATAAGTCAGACAGAGAAAGAAAAATACCATTTGATCTCACTTACATGTAGAATCTAAAAAAACAAAAACAAAAATCAAACTTGTAGGTACAGAGAACAGATTGGTGGTTTTGAGAGACCAGAAATGAGGGTGAGGGGCAAAATGAATGAATGTGGTCAACAGGTACAACTGTCCTGTTATAAAATAAATAATTCCTGTGGATGTAATGTACAGCATGATGACTATAGTTCATAATGTTGTATTGTATATTTTAAAGTTACTAAGAGAGTAGATCTTAAAATTTTTTATTACAACAAAAATTTTGTAACTATATATGGTGATGAATTAACTAAAATTTTTCTGGTGTTCATTTTGCAGTATATTCATATATCAAATCATTATGTTGTATACCTGAAACTAATATAGTGTTATATGTCAATTATATCTCAATTAAAAATTGAGGGCACCTGGGTGGCTCAGTCAGTTAAAAGTCTGCCTTCAGCTCAGGTCATGATCCCAGAGTCCCGGGATCAAGTCCTGCATCAGACTCCCTGCTCAGTGGGGAGTCTGCTTCTCCCTATACCCTGAACCCTGCTTGTGCTCTCTCTTGTTCACTCTCTCTCAAGTAAGTAAGTAAGTAAGTAAGTAAGTAAGTAAGTAAGTAAGTAAGTAAATAAATAAATAAATAAATAAATAAATAAATAAAATCTTTTAAAAAATTGAGAGGGGAAATTTGCCCTTTTCCTGCCTTTTTTTTTCTATTCAGGCCCTCAACAGATTGGATGATGAGCATCCACATTGGTGAGATCAGGTTTTTTTAGTCAGTCTACTGATTCAAATGCTAACCTCTTCCATAAATACCCTCACAGATGCAAACAAAAATAATGTTTTGTCAGCCATATGGGTATCCTAAAACCCAGTTAAGTGGACATATACAATTAATAATTACAGTTTCCATTTCCATTATCATGGAATGTTCTAAGACAACACTGTTTTAGATCGTCTCTTCAACTATCCAGCCTTGCCACCACCTATCCTTACAACAGGTCAAAAATTAATCTTCCATATATTATTCAGCCATTAGAAAGTATGAATACCCACCATTTGCATCAACGTAGATGGAACTGGAGGGGATTATGCTAAGTGAAGTAAGTCAAGCAGAGAAAGACAATTGTCGTATGGTTTCACTCATATAAGGAACATAAGCAGTAGCATGGAGGACCATAGGGGAAGGAAGGGAAACCTGAAGGGGGAGAAATCAGAGAGGGAGATGAACCATGAGAGACGATGGACCCCAACGAACAAACTGAGGGTTTCAGAGGGGAGGGGAGTAAGGGGAGGGAGTAATTAGGTGATGGGAATTAAGGAGGGCATGTGTTGTGATGAGCACTGGGTGTTGTATGGAACTAATGAATCACTGAACGCTACATCAAAAACTAATGATGTGCTATACAGTAGCTAACTGAATATAATAAAATTAATCTACCATAATTACAGATATTGGCTAGAAATAGTACCCTTCTAATCATTTCAATTTTCTATGGTTCCTACTGACCAATCATACAAGCTATATTTTGATGATATAGGTAGCTTAAAAAATGGTACAATATTCAATTTGAATTCTTTTCTTACCCTAGCTCCTGACCTATTGATTAGATGTTCCATAGGGCCTGGCTTGTACATTTAGGCCATTGTCTGTGTAAGTGGAAAAACAGATTCAGGACCAAAATGTTAATTTTAGTCAAAAATCACAATTATCGGGACACCTGGGTGGCTCAGTTGGTTAAGCGGCTGCCTTCGGCTCAGGTCATGATCCCAGGGTCCTGGGATTGAGTCCCACATCAGGCTCCTTGCTCGGCGGGGAGCCTGCTTCTCCCTCTGCCTCTGCCTGCCTCTCTGCCTACTTGTGATCTCTCTCTCACTCTCTCTCTGAGAAATAAATAAAAATAGAATCTTAAAAAAAAATCACAATTATCATGACATAATTAATAACAACTACTAACTATTTGTAATTTATTTTTAATTGTGGTAAAACATCTTACCACATAAAATCTACTATCATAACCATTTTTAAATATACAGTTAAGTAGGGTTAACTATATTCAAATTGTTGGGCAACAGAACTCCAGAACTTTTTCACCTTGCAAAACTGAAACTCTATATACATTGAGCAACAATTTCCCATTTCTCCCTCCCCCTAGTCCTTGGAAACTAGTGTTATGTTCTGTTTCTATGAATTTTATTCTTTTAGATACCTCATATAAGTGAAATCATGGTTATTATCTTTTTCTTACTGGTTTATTTCACTTAGTATGATGTCCTCAAAGATCATCCATGTTGTAGAGCAACCACTAATTACTGAGCACCTACCATGTGCTAGGAAATTTCTATAAATTGTCTAATTTACTCATCACAGCATCCCTACAAAATTAGTTTCATTTTTCCAATTTACAGTTAAAGTAAATAAGAGTCTTTCTACAGTTACATTTTTAGTGTATAGGAAAGCAACAGATTTCTGTGCATTGATTTTCATCCTGCCACATTACTGAATTGCTGTATGAGTTCTAGTAAATTCGGAGTGGAGTCTTTTGGGTTTCCCACATAAAGTATCATGTAATCTGTGAAGAGAGAGTTTGACTTCTTCTTTGCCAATACGAATATCTTTTATTCCTTTTTGTTGTCTGATTGCTGTTGCTAGGACTTCTAGTACTATGTTGAACAAGAGTGGCGAGAGTGGGCATCATTGTCATGTTACTGATCTTAAGGGAAAGGCTGTCAGCTTTTCCCCATTGAGAATGATATTCACTGTGGGCTTTTCATTGATGGTTTTTATGAAATTAAGGAATGTTCTCTCTATCCCTACACTCTGAAGAGTTTTAATCAGGAAAGAATGTTGTATTTTGTCAAATGTTTTTTTCTTCACCAATTGAGAGGACCATGTGGTTCTTCTCTCTCCTCTTATTAATGTGTTCCATCACATTGATTGATTTGCAAATGTTGAACCACCCTTGCATCTCAGGGATAAATCCCACCTGGTCGTGATGGATAATCCTTTTAATGTACTGTTGGATCTTATTAGCTAGGATCTTGTTGAGAATTTTGGCATCCATATTCATCAGGGATATTGTTCTGAAATTCTCCTTTTTGGTGAGGTCTTTGTCTGGTTTTGGAATCAAGGTAATATTGGCCTCATAGAATTAGTCTGAAAGTTTTCCTTCTGTTTCTATTTTTCAAAACAGCTTCAGGAGAATAGGTATTATTTCTTCTTTGAATGTTTGGAAGAGTTCCCCAGGGAATCTATCAGGTCCTGTACTCTTGTTTTCGTGACGTTTTTGATCACAGCTCCAATCTCGTTAATGGTTATTGGTCTATTCAAGTTGTGAATTTCTTCCTGCTTCCATCTTGGTACTTTATAGACTTCAAGAAAGCATCCATTTCTTCCAGGTTGCTTAATTTTTTGACATATATGTGTTGATAATAATTTCTAGTAATTGTTTCTATTTCTTGGTGTTTGTCATGATCTCTCCCCTTTCATTCATAACTTTATTAATTTTAGTCCTTTCTCTTTTCTTTTGGATAAGTCGGGCCAGTGGTTTATTGATCTTTTTAATTCTTTCAAAGAGAAATTAGGTAATTGATTTACAATAGCACCAAAACCCATAAGATACCTTGGAATAAACCTAACCAAAGAGGTGAATGATCTATACTTTAGAAACTACAGAACATTATGAAAGAAATTGAAGAAGACACAAAAAGATGGAAAAGCATTCTATGCGAATTGATCAGAAGAATAAACACTGTTAAAATATCTATTCTGCCCAGAGCAATCTATACTTTCAACATCATTCTGATCAAAATACCAGTGGCATTTTTCAAAGTGCTGGAACAAATAATCCTAAAATTTGTATGGAACCAGAAAAGACCCCGAATCACCAAGGAAATGTTGAAAAAGAAAAACAAAGCTGGGGGCATCACGTTGCCTGATTCCAAGCTGTATTTAATGCTGTGATCACCAAGACAGCATGGTACTGGCACAAAAACAGACACATAGACCAATGGAACAGAATAGAGAGCCCAGATATGGACCCACAACTGTATGGTCAACTAATCTTCGACAAAGCAGTAAAAAATATCCAGTGGAAAAAAGATATTCTCTTCAATAAATGGTGCTGGGAAAATTGGACAGCTATATACAGAAGAATGAAACTCAACCATTCGCTTACACCATACACAAAGATAAACTCGACATGGGTGAAAGGCCTCAATGTGAGACAGGAATCCATCAAAATCCTAGAGGAGAACCTAGGCAGTAACCTCTTTGACAATGGCCACAGCAACTTCTTTCAAGACACGTTTCCAAAGACAAGGGAAATAAAAGTGAAAATGAACTTTTGGGACTTCATCAAGATAAAAAGTTTCTGCACAGCCAAGGAGACAGCCAACAAGACTAAGAGGCAGCCCACGGAATGGGAGAAGATATTTGCAAATGACATTACAGATAAAGGGATGGTATTCAAGATCTATAAAGAACTTCTCAAACTGAACACCCAAAAAGCAAACAGCCCAGGCAAAAAAATGGGCAGAAGACACGAACACTTCTCCAAAGAAGACATACAAAGGGCTAACAGACACATGAAAAAATGTTCATCATCATTAGCCATCAGGGAAATTCAAATCAAAACCACATTGAGATATCACCTTACACCAGTTAGAATGGCAAAAATTGACAAGGCAAGAAACAACAAATGTTCTAGAGGTTGTGGAGAAAGGGGAACACTCTTACACTGTTGGTGGGAATGCAAGTTGGTACAGCCACTTTGGAAAACAGTGTGGAGGTTTCTCAAAAAGTTAAAAATAGGGCTACCCCATGACCCAGCAATTGCATTACTGGATATTTACCCCAAGGATACAGAGGTAGTGAAAAGAAGGGGCACCTACACCCCAATGTTCATAGCAGCAATGTCCACAATAATCAAACTACGGAAGGAGCCGAGATGCCCTTCAACAGACAAATGAATAAAGAAGATGTGGTCCATATATACAATGGAATATTACTCAGCCATCAGAAAGGATGAATACCCAACTTTTGCATCAACATGGATGGAACTGGAGGATATTATGCCAAGTGAAGTAAGTCAAGCAAAGAAAGTCAATTATCATATGGTTTCACTTATTTGTGGAACATAAGGAATAGCATGGAGGACATTAGGAGAAGGAAGGGGAAAATGAAGCGGGGAGGGAATTGAAGGGGGAGATGAACCATGAGAGAATATGGACTCTGGGAAACAAACTGAGGGTTTTAAAGGGGAGAAGGGTGGGAGGATGTGTTAGCCCAGTGAGGGATTTTAAGGAGGGCACATATTTATTGCATGGAGCACTGGGTGTTATATGCAAACAATGAGTCATGGAACACTACATCAAAAACTAATGAGGTACTGTACGGCGACTAACATAAAATAATAATAATAATAATAATAATAATAATAATAATAATAATAATAAATTCCAGAATAGCTGCTGAGGTGGAGGAAGTAACAGGTCATTAGAAGCAAAGAGCCCAAGGATTTGAGAGATCAAGATGCTGAATCAGTTGTCTATGTGGTTGCTCAAGTTGTTAAGAACAAGGACAGGAGGACAGGATGGGGTGCCTGGGTGGTTCAGTGGGTTAAAGCCTCTGCCTTTGGCTCAGGTCATGATATCAGGGTCCTGGGATCGAGCCCCGCATCTGGCTCTCTGCTCAGCAGAGAGCCTGCTTCCCCCTCTCTCTCTGCCTGCCTCTCTGCCTACTTGTGATCTCTCTCTGTCAAATAAATAAAATAAAAATCTTAAAAAAAAAAAGAACAAGGACAAGAGTAGTGGTGGGGAATTGAAGAAAGCTCAGCTGATAAAGTCATCACTCTCTGAACGAGAGAGAGTGGCGTGGGTTCTACAGATGAGGAGGTTCTACAACAAAGAGGAGCAAGAGGTCATGTGTGATGGTGTGAATTTAAGAGGCGTGTATGATGGAACAACTGGACGGTCTGGACACCAACATCATAGGGATATCAGATGTTCTACTGGCCCCTGTACTCTTTCATTTTCATTTGGATGTTTTGGCATAATGTGGGGAGGGCTACAAATACAGAGCTGAAAAAAAGAAACAAAACACCCTCTTTACTTTCTGAGGAACATTCATTGTTAATTATGTTACAATATGCTTAATGTGCCACCACTGGCAATGGCAAACATTTAGAGAACAAAGAAATCAAGATACTCCAGGGCTGGTAGTGAATGATAAGTAAAAAATACACCAATAACTCAAGTGTCTCAAGTGTCTTCAACAGCTGGGGAAGGAGTTTCACTCCAGGCAGATCAAACAGAGGTTTTGCCTGGATACCACAAAAAGAAAGTCCCAAGATACTAAGAGAAACAGAGTTGTAATTGGACTCGCTTAGCAAAAATAAAATTTAGATAAAGTGAAAAATAAATAAATAAGGGCCCAATCAGTTAATTGACTTTCCCAAGGGTCACTCAATCAAATGTGATCCACAGCACTCAAGTATATTTTTTTCAAATCCCTTATTTTTTCCATTAGGCTACTATGTGGCAGCCATGTTGTGTTAATCAATATCCACAGGGAAAACAACCAAAACTAAAGCTATTGACCAAGTAAATTTTCTGCTCCCCTAATGAATGATTATTCTGTTTTAATTTGGGGAAGTAGGCATGCATGTTTGGATTTTTCTAAGAGATGCTGATAACAAACAGTAATAGGCTCTCAAAACATGTATCCCTGTAATTTTCATGATAAAACTCTAACATTTAAATTTTACATGGGCAAAGTATTTGGGGCATATTTTGGTGTAAGTGTAAATAACGCAAAACTGAGCACTTCAGATATAACAAATAGGTTGTCAAACACTTTGAACTTATGACTTATGAATAACTATCATCAACTTTTCAAAAGCCTAAATAGGAAGCATCAAAGATGGTGGTGGAACAGGAGGACCCTGGGCTCACCTTGTCCCATGAATGCAACTAAATAACCATCAAATCATTCTAAATACTCCAGAAATAGGCCTGAAGACTGACAGAACAAATTCCACAACTAAAGGCAGAGAAGAGGCCACCTTGAAGAAGCTAGGAAGTGCAAAGACATGATTTAATAGAGAAATGGTTCCTGGATGCTGAAGAGAGGAGGGAGCCACACAGAAAGAGAATGTTTCCCCAAAGTCATTGGCTTGGAAAACGAGAGGGGCTTAATTTTGTGATTTCTTGCAATCAGTGGAGATTACAACCTGGAGTTTTAAAGGTCAGTGGGCTTGGCTGGAATAGAGCCTGAAGGGCACTGCTTTGCTCCTGGAGGAAGGTAGACAAACAACTGGGGGACAGACAGTGTGGAAACAGCAAAGTGAGGAACCCCTAGGGCACACAGTGGGGAGATTATTTACTCATCTTGGAGAGTGTCCCTGGGAGGCCATGTTCACAGAAATGCCTCTGTGGGAACTGGGAAGCTGGCTGGCACCATTTCCCTACCCTGCCCCTCAGCAAAAACACAGAACCATCAGTGTGAGGCAGTTCAGTGCTAACACTGGCTGACTAACTTGCTTACACCAAGTTCCAGCCCCCTGTTCTTTGGTGGGACTGTCCTCAGTCAAGCTTGTCTCAGTCCCAAAGTGTCAGGCCCCTCCCTGAGAAGACTGGTGCAGACCCCAGCCCACACCACATCTCTAAAGTCTGGAGTTTTAAGGAGAGCATGTGTTGTATGAGCACTGGGTGTTATATGCAAATAATGAATCATGGAACACTACATCAAAAACTAAAGATGTACTGTATGGTGACTAACATAACATAATAAAATAAATAAATAATAAACAAACAAAAAACAATAAATAAGGGTCAGCACACGTGGCTGAGATAGCCCCAGGAGGGCACTATGCTGCTCCTGCAAGAAGGCAGGCAAACAACGTGGGGGCAGACAGTGTGGAAACAGTGATCTGAAAAACGCCTGGGGCACACAGTGGGGAAATTATCCACTATTCTAGGAGCACTTTTCTGAGAGGAAGCATTCAGGGAGATGCCTCTCAGAGAATAAGGGAGCTGGTTGGTGCCATTTCCCACCCTTACCCCTCAGCATAAAAACAGAGCCACCTGAGGGAAGCAGCCCAGCATGAACACTGGCTGCTCAGCTTCCTTAAACTAAGTCCCATCCCCCCACCTCCCATGGAATTGCCCCTCTCAGTTATGCTTGCCTCAGTCCCAGTGTGCCATGCACGCCCCCTCCCCCCACAGAAGACCAGCACAAACCCCTTCCAAAACCATGTCTCCCAACCAGAGAGCTCTGCAGGGCCACAGTTCTGGTTGAGGTGACATCAGGTCCAGACCAGGGAACGCCTAGTTAAAACTCATCACATTCAGGCCGGGGACCAAACAATGGTCCCACTGCAGGCAAGGAGAGTCTTTGCAGATAACTGGCCTGAAGGATAGAGCAGCCAAATCACAATAGCAGAGTGCACATACCATACACCAGTGACACTCCCTGAGGTGCAGGCCCTGTCAGTAAATGACCTCTTCTTCATAAGGCCATTACTTTCAGGAACAGGAGACATAACTGGCTTTTCTAATACATGGCAGAAGACAGAGACTTAGACAAAATGCCAAGATGGAGGAACTTATCCCAAATGAAAGAACAAGATAAGGTCACAGCCAGAGATCTAAGCAAAACAGATATAGGTAACATTTCTGAATAAGAATTTAAAGCAACAGTAATAAGGATAATCACCGGGCTTGAGAAAAGAATAGAAAATATCAGAGAATCCCTTACAATAGAGATAAAAGATTTAAAAAACCAATCACAGATGAAAAATATAATAAACAAGATCGGAAACCACCATGATGCAAGGAACAGCAGACTGGAAGAAGCAGAGGAATGAATTAGTGACCTCAAAGACAAGATATTGGAAAATAATGAAGCTGAATAATGAAGGGAAAGAAGAATTATGGAACATGAGAATAGACTTAAGGAACTCAGTGACTCCAGCAAACATAACATTTGTGTTATAGGAGTCCCAGAAGAAGAGAGATAAAAGGGGGCAGAAAACTTATTTCAAGAAATAATTGCAGAAAATGTCTCTAATCTGAGGAAGTAAACAGACTTCCAGATCCAGGAGGCACAGGGAACTCCCATCAAAATCAACAAAAGAAGGCCAACACCAAGACATATTGTAATTAAATTTGCAAAATAAAGTGATAAAGGAAAGTTTTAACATCAGCAAGATAAAGAAAGTCCTAAACTTACAAGAGAAAACCCGTAAGGCTAGCTAAAGATTTCTCAACAGAAACTTGGTGAGCCAGAAGAGAGTGACACGATGTATTCAAAATGCTGAATGGGAAAAATTTGCAGCCAAGAATATTGTATCCAGCAAGGCTATCACTCAGAATAGAAAGAGAGATAAAGAGTTTCCCACACAAGCAAAAACTAAAGGAGTTCATGACCAGGAAACTAGCCCTCAAAGAAATATTAAAGGGGAGTATTTGAGTGGGAAGGAAAGATCAAAAGTGACAAAGACTAGAAAGGAGCAGGGAAAATCTCCAGAAACAATTACAAAACAAGTAATAAAATGGTGCTACATACATATCTGTCAATAATTGCTTTGAATGTAAATGGACTAAACACTCCAAGGGTGTCAGAATGGGTAAAAAAAAAAAAGATCCATTGATATGCTGCCTACAGGATACTTACTTTAGACCTAAAATCACTGACAGAATCAAAGTAAGCCTTCCATTACTTTATACTGCTTTGGTATCAGAGTACTACTGGCCTCATGGAATGATTTTGAATGTGTTCCCTCTTTTCCAATATTTGTAAGATTTTGATAAATATTTCCGTTATTTGTTTTTTAAAATGTGCGGTAGAATTCACCAATGAAACCATGGGGCCATGGGCTTTTTTTGTGCCTGGAGATATTTGGTTCCTAATTCAACTTTCATTCTTATTATTGGTCTAAGAAAATTTTCTATTACTTATATTCATGACTCATTATTCAACTGCATTAATTTGTAAATTTTTAGGAATTATCTGTTTTTTTCTAAGTTATCTGATTTTTTTAGTATATAATTGTTTATAGCAATCAATTATCACACTATGCATTTATTTCTTTTTCAAGTTTTATGTAAATTCCTGTTAGTTAAATTACAGTGTAATATTAGTTCCAGGAATAGAATTTAGTGATTAATCACATACATAAAACACCCATTGCTCATCACAAGAAGTGCCCTCCTTAATACCCATCACCCATTTAACCCATTCCCCTGCCCACCTTTCATCCAGCAACCCTCAGTTTGTTCTCTATAGTTAAGAGTGTTTTCTGGTTTGCCTCTCTTTTTCTTTTTCTCCTATGTTCATCTGTTTTGTTTCTTAAATTCCACATATGAGTGAAATCGTATGGTATTTGTCTTTCTCTGACTGACTTATTTTGCTTAGCATAATACTCTAGCTCCATCCAGATCATTGCAAGTGGCAAGATTTCTTTTTTATGGCTGAATAATATTCCATTGTATATATAAACCACATCTTTATGCATTCATCAGTCGATGGACACAGGGACTCTTTCCATAATTTGGTTGTTCTTGATAATACTGCTATAAACATCAGGGTGCATGTATATCTTCAAATCAGTATTTTTGTATCCTTTGGATAAAAACCTGGTTGTTGGGCAGGTGGATAATAAGCAATTGCTGGATAATAGGGTAGTTCTATTTTTAACTTTGTGAGGGACCTCCATACTGTTTTCCAGAGTGGCTCACCTGGTTGCATTCCCACCAACAGTGTACGAGGGTTCCCCTTTCTCTGCATCCTTGCCAACACCTGTTGTTTCCTGTGTTCTTAACTTTAGCCATTCTGAGAGGTATGAGGGGATATCTCATAGTAGTTTTGATTTGTATTTCCCTGATGATGAGTGATGTTGAGCAGCTTTTCATGTGTCTGTTAGCCATCTGGATGTCTTCTTTGGAAAAGTGTCTATCATGTCTTCTGCCCATTTCTTAACTGGATTATTTGCTTTTGGGGTGTTGAATTTGAAAAGTTCTTTATAGATTTTGGATACTAACTCTTTATCAGATATGTCATTTGGAAATATCTTCTCCCATTCTGAAGGTTACCTTTCAGTTTTGTTGGTTGTTTCCCTCATTGTGCAGAAGCTTCTTATCTTGATGAAGTCCGAATAGTTTATTTTGCTTTTGTTTCCCTTGACTCAAAAGACGTATCTAGTAAGAAGTCGTTATAGCCAAGGTCAAAGAGGTTACTGCCTGTGTTCTTCTCTAGGAGTTTCATGGTTTCCTATATCACACTTAGATCTTTCATCTATTTTTTTTAAAGATTTTATTTATTTATTTGACAGAGAAAGATCACAAGTAGGCAGAAAGGCAGGTGGAGAGAGAGAGGGAAGCAGGCTCCCTGCTGAGCAGAGATCCCGATGTGGGTCTCGATCCCAGGACTCTGAGATCATGACCTGAGCTGAAGGCAGAGGCTTTAACCCACTGAGCCACCCAGGCGCCCCAGATCTTTCATCCATTTTGAATTTATTTTTGTGTATGGTGTAAGAAAGTGGTCCAGTTTCATGCTTTTGCATGTTGCTGTCCAGTTTTCCCAAGACCAGTTGTTGAGGAGACTGCCTTTTTTCCATTGGATATGGAAAGTTGTGGGTCCATTTCTGGGTCTTCTATTCTGTCATATTGAACTATGTGTCTGTTTTCATGCTGGTATCATACTGTCTTGATGACTACAGCTTTGTAATATAGCTTGAAGTCCAGAATCATGATGCCTCCAGCTTTGCCTTTCTTTATCAAGATTGCTTTGGCTATTTGGGGTCTTTTGTGGTTTCATACAAATTTTAGGATTATTTCTTCTAGCTCTGTGGAAAATGCTGGTGGTATTTTGATAGACATTACATTAAATGTGTAGATTGCTTTCGTTCTGGGTTGTTTTATTGTTGATCTTTAGTTTTGCACCCTTGTGTTTGGAAAATATACTTGGTATGATTTTGGACTTCTTTTTTTTTTTTTTTTTTAAGATTTTATTTATTTATTTGACAGAGAGAGAGATCACAAGTAGGCAGAGAGGCAGGCAGAGAGAGAGGGGGGAAGCAGGCTCCCTGCTGAGCAGAGAGCCCGATGCGGGGCTCGATCCCAGGACCCTGAGATCATGACCTGAGCCGAAGGCAGAGGCTTTAACCCACTGAGCCACCCAGGCGCCCTGATTTTGGACTTCTTAAATATGATATTTGTTATGTCTTCTTTTATGTAATTTAACCAGGGAATTCTTCTGTGTGTACTTGAGGAAAGTGTGTATTCCATTTTTCTTGGATGAAATATTTTATATATATCTTTTAGAACCATATATTCTGAAGTATGTTTCAAATAAAAAATATTCTTGTAGAAAAAAATTAATATCTTTAACTGAGAGTGCCCATTTAAAATAAAGCATAGCAGAGGGGAGGTCGGTGGGGGTATGGGAGAAATAGGTGAAGGGAATTAAGAGTACACTTATCATAATGAGCACTAAATAATGATATATAAATTATGAATTACTATATTGTACACCTGAAACTAATATAACATTGTATGTTAACTATACTGGAATTAAAATTAAATACTTAATAACAAAAAAGAACCATAAGCCAACTCATCCAAAATCCAAATAAAGACAGAAACTAGTTAAAAAAAAAAAAAACCAAAACCCAAAAGTGTAAATAACACAATAAGCAAAGTCTGCTTCCTAGTAACCAAGATGAAATATCTATGGTTCTAATCTTAGGTCTTTAGCTTATTTCTAGGATTAATATTCAGCTGATTGTGCTGTCTTCCCCTTCATAGAATCTGAAGTCCAGCACAATTCCCATTTTCCTGGGACATTGGCCACTTGATTCCCTCTCTACACAGCTCAGTCAGAGTAAAGGGAGAGAAATTTTTCAGGAGTAGAATTCTTGTTGGCCATAATTTTAGGTATCGATATGTATTGTGTGTTAATAAAACTAACTCCATTTTAACAGAGATAAATGTTAGCCAAACTAAGCCTAATTTAGCCTGCCAATACATGTGAGGACTCATGGGTCTCATGAGCACTGGGTGGGGGGGGGGGTGGCGCATGAAATGTGAAAGCCTTTTAAGTTATTATGTACTAAAACTTCCCAGCCAAAACTTGTGACCTAGAGTACTTTGCAAAAATCTCCTTTCTCTATAGTTTTCTCTTCACAGGCTAAACTTTAACTAAAGAGAAACACTATGCTTTCTTATGGTTAATGGTATCAATTATTATTGTGAATCTAAGGACAAAACTTAACTCAGCACTAAACATTAATTTACACATTTGATTGGTTGAATTACATATCATTGAGTATGAAGTGTATAGTAATATATATCAATGAAAAAAGAGGCAGTTTGATATTTTAGTGTCCAATAACACCTTTTGGTGAGTTCACCAAAGGAATAATCCTTCTAGTTATCAAAAGCAAATTTTTCCAAAGGTGGAGTAGAGGAGAATTCTGGGAATTAAGTCTTTAAGTTGTAGATTATGGCTTGAAATAATTTCTCCTTTGTACTTTTTAAAAAATTCACATAAAAAAACACTGCTTTTCCATTCCACCCAGACCAATTTTGGACACAAAAACATTCCTTTTTCTTTGTTATCTTTCATACAACTGAGAAATACTATGTTTTTCTAGTGTTTCCAAAAACATTATTAAACATTACTAAAAACAAAAGTGGATGAGAGCAAATAAAGTAAAAAACTGAGTATTAAAAAATAATCAAATTGACAAATATCTGTCTTCTCAACCTCTCATAGCTTCTCTGATTCACAAACTCGATTTCACGTGATCTGAGGAATTCAGTAAAAATTTCTTTTTTGTAAATGTTTAGACTCACCTCTTCACTTCCATTTTCTTATTTGTGTCTTCCCTACACTGAAGAGAGACTGTGATAGGCAGCTGTTTTGGAAGAAAACAATGGATGGAAAGTCAGATCATTAGTGTTTTCATAAGTAATCATAAAACTCTCATATTTCTCTTGGAAAAGCAAAATAGAAAGGGGCATTGAAACCTCTAACTTCTTCCTCACTTAGGCTTTCCTAAGGGTTCTTCTTTCACAGAACCAGAAAGAGTGAGGACTCAGGAGGCATTTCTCAAAAATGTATTATGAAATTCCAATGACATAATAAATGTGAAGTAAAAATAAGGGCTAATAGGTTATCCTGGTGATTAGAAAGACCTTCAAAGTATCACATTCACTTATGATGTTTGTCTAATTATGTTACATCTGACATAAAATAATATTCATTCCATTTTTTTGTCTCTGGCCTCATAATGTGGTTTTGTTATATTATGCATACCATGTTTGGTGAATCAAAATGATCAACTCAGTCATAGTTTAGTAATCTGGAGCAATTCATCTATTTCTTTCAAAGTAGTCATCGGATATGTGTTAATTTTCAAAGGAGTCATCTAATATAGAACATATTATACTTGTTAAGCCAAGTAAAATATAGATAGACCATGAATTTGATGTTGAGATTAAACTATGGCCACCAGTTTTCAAAATTGATTAATCTTTTTTTCCTCTATAAGTTTCCATAAATACTGGAATATAATTTGAGCTAATAGAGATTACTCCAAGACACATCTATAATTCATGGAAGTGCTAATAAAATGTCTGAACTCAATGTCACAGAGCTTACAAACTTCCTAAATGGAGCTGAATTCAGTCATCCAAAATATACGAGGACCTTTTAATATCAACAGTTAGAGAGAAGGAAAGGTAAAATATGGGACTTTAAGTATAATCTCAGATAAAATAGCTGATGTAGGACTTTTATCTCTTCCCTTTCTCCCACATTATTTCAATTATTACTCTATTTTTGTTTAGCCTCATATTTAGATTAAACTCTACTTAACATATCCTTGGTGCACAGATTTCTCTGCGTGTAATAAAAATGTGAACTTAAGTCCAGGCTATAACACAGCAGGGTTGCAAAAACTTTTGAATCCCTGCTCCAATAAAAATTTCAGCTCACCTCACTAAAAATAATTATGTTTCTAGGAGTTCAAAGAATTTCACAATCTTTGGATGATAAAAGATATATGGGGTGAAAAGTGCTGAGGCTAAAAATCAGTTAGATTAGAACTAATCAGTTAGATTAGAGCTGATTTCTTGATAAGAAAAAGATAAAGGTAGTGCAAAAGGTATAATGGAAATCATGTGAAACCTACAGTTTTCAGTGTCTTTTTTTATTATTATTTTTATTATGTTATGTTAGTCACCATACAGTACGTCATTAGTTTTTGATGTAGTGTTCCATGATTCATTGTTTACGTGTAACACCCAGTGCTCCATGCAAAATGTGCCCTCCTTAATACCCATCATTGAGCCAACCCATCTCCCCACCCTCCTCTCCTCTAAAACCCTCAGTTTGTTTCTGAGTCCACAGTCTCTCATGGTTCGTTTCCCCCCTCTGAATCCCCCCCTTCATTTTCCCCTTCCTTCTCCTAATGTTTGCAGTGTCTTGAGCAAACATAAAGTCCACCAAAATAAATGGCCTCCTGTGAGAGACTGTATATAAGGGCTAAATATAGGTAAACACTAAAATGAAAAGAAAGGGTTTGTCTTTTTTCAAAATATTCTGCTATCCATTTGCTTCATCATTTAAATGTATTTTGAAATATTTTGTGGTGGAGGAACCCCAATACATAAAACACATGAAAGCAGATCTGGTCTGCTTTGAAAGAAAACCGGGAGACCAAAAGAACTGTTGGTTGGTCTCTTCTTTTTACCTTCTTTATTTTCTCTAGTCCCTAAGATGCTTCTATGGAACCCCAGTGTTCTATAAAACACAGCTTGCAGATCTTTGCATCAATCCAACCTGCTCATTTTGTATATGGATAAACACCTGAGAAGAAACAGGACCAGTAGGGCCGTTATACCAGGTGTTTGGCAAGAGATAATGCTGTAGAGTCAGACTAAGTTTGGACCTAATTCTGCTACTTAATAGCTAGGTGACCTTGAGTATTACTTAACTTAACTTGCTTCAGTTTCTCAATGTGTGAAATGTAGATAAAAACAATGAGTTAGTATACATAAAGTACTTAGATTAACACCTGGCACACACACACAGTGTATGTATATATAATGTATGTGTGTGTCTAGGACTGTAGCCTGAGAATTTTTGTAATATACTATGCTTTTTTTCATGTACTTCGAAATCAAAATTTCAAGTGAATTTTGGGCTATACCTGACATTTCACCATGTGACTAGAGAAGTATTTTGTGAGATTTTTTCATCAGCTGTGCTAAGCCTTGTTTTTGTGAACAGACCATGCTTGCTTTGGAATCAAGCAGACCTAGTTTTGATCTCAGGCCCACTTTTTGTAACTCTTTGTTCTTATGTAAGTTTCTTAATCCCTTTGGATTTCAATTTCCATATTTTAAAAAATGGTGATAATACTGTCTCATGGAGCTGTGACCATGGAACAGAACTTTTTAGGGGCCAAAAGCATTACTCTGTGGGAGTGTGATAAGTACAGTCAAGCCCTAAAATGCAATAAACATGAAGGAAAAAAGCAGAAAAAAGTTTAGGATAATCCTAGATAATCTAACCAGGAGTAGTGGATTAAAGTGAAACAAAAGAAAGAGTAGACCAAGGAGAAGGAAAAATTGAAAGCATGTGGTCTTAAACCATGGAATGATCATTCCCAAGGGAAGATGTGGAAGTCCCCTGGTTTGAGTCATTTCAATTGAACTGAAGTAAAGTAAAGTAGAATCTCTCCGGGGAGCAATCTTTCCCTGGCTGAGAAACCAAGAAGATGAGCTAATAAGGGATTTGTATCATTGTTTGAGCCAGGGGTGGAAATATCTCCTAGATGCACATCTGCATGGATTCTGAGCCAGCTGGGGATGATAAGAAGCAAGAGAAACCCACATATAGGGAAGAAAAGAAAGAAGGCATGTAGAATAGGGATAATGAAAAAGAACTAGGAAAGATAGGTAAGGAAAAGACAAAGAAAATGAAGAGGGAGAGAAATGAAAAGAGAATATATATATAGTGAAGCAGAAAACAAAGAGAAAAAAGAGAGAGCATAACAACTGAGAATGACTTAAATCAGAGTGTTGACAAAAAAAAAAAAGTGTTGAGGTGTTACTAGGCACAGTGATGCTGATATCCACTGTTCATTAATGATGCATCTTCTCATTACATAGGCCGTGTGACCTGGGACTTGGCATCAGAAAACAATTGGTTCCTAGCAGCTGATAAATAAACAAGCCCAAGCCCGGAGATGATTAGATGGAGACATCTTTTTCCCTCCCCACTGAAAGAAATGTCTTTTTTCCCCTCCTCTTCAAAAGCTAAACAATGCTTGTTTCCTAGAAACAGCTGGGAGTATAGGGAAGAATATCAGCTGTTTTTGCCAGCCCCAGAGTTCATTCCAGGGATCCAATTCCCTTTCCCATTATATTAGTTCTTTAGCCAACCCATTTGCTGAGATGAAGTTCCCCACCCAACATACCTGTGCCAAAGAAAGTAGAGGCTTTGTACTCTTTCAAAGTCCCCAGGCTTTGGACAATGATCTCTATTCTGAGGTGGCACCACCTAAACACTCTTGTACAAAAAAAGAACACATTTCTAAAAGTTTTTATTTGGAAAGTACTGACAGTATTTGTATAAGACACTGGTCATCTTATTGGCTTTTATATGTTCTATCTCTGGTTCTGCTGTACCCAGCCCCTTTCCCCCAATTTATTATATAGTTGTTAATTTCTTATAGCTGCTGTTCTATCTGCACTTTCTTACCTTCAACTGCTCATTGCCTTCAACCATCTCTTTCCGTTTTCTTTTCACATGGCTCTCATGGGAAAGGTAGATGATGCTAGAGGTGATTGTAAAGGTTAGCAATCATTAGTCAGAGACCCTAGAAGTAATTACTCAGCAAACTATCTACCTCTTCCTACCTTGGGGAACCTGTCCTTTTTAAAACTCTACCAGAGGCCAAACTGTACTCAGGCCAGTGAACATAACAACACTAACAAATAATAAACTTGTATTTTTCTGTGGCACTGTACAACTTACCACACAGCTTTATTTTCATTATCACATTTAAATCTCGACAACCTTGTGATATTGTGTTTCAAATATTCAATCGGTACTTGTACAATTGGTACTTCTGTGCTTGTACAGAAAAGAATGTATAGACTGAAAGACATAAATTTTGAATCTTGGAAAACAATCACAACATGGCTAGGTTTAAGATGGAGTCTTCGAGCCGGCAATCAGATATTTGTCCAGTGGCCAGTGAACAGGACCAGCCTTGTAAATGGTGGTATACAAGTATTCCCTGACTTGGAATTGTAGACCTCATGATTAAAATTCCTTTCCACTAACTTGACCACTGATATGAATAATTGACTCTCAGAATTTGAAAGGTACTCTGATAATTTTATCCAATTCCTCACCTGATATATGACTCTTTCTACATTATTCCTATCAAAGAGTAATTGGGTCTCTCCTCGAAAACTTTAAACAACAGAAACCCACTAATTTTTGAGACATTCTATGCCTCTAAAACCTAGCTGGAACTTTCTATTAACTTGAAATCTGTCCTTTTATTACATGTAACTACCAAAACCCACTATACCTGTTGATCTGGGTTTGAAGTCATTCTTCTTCCCTGTTAGAGCCCTTCAGACAGCTAAAAACAGGGGCCCTGAACTTCCTGGGATTCTTATGCCAGCTACTCATCCCTGAGCCCTTCTGCTCTTCTTTATGTAGCATAGTTCAGGGTACCCTCATCATCATTATCCTGGTTACAGCCCTAAAACATCTCCAGCCTCTCTGTATCCTCCAACATGTGACACTTAGCTCTGAGCACCACATTCCTGCTTTGCTGTGAAAGGTAAGAAGCATTGTGTGCCTATCACCACCCACTTCCTGGATTTGGAATTCCTGTCCATGCAACCCCATCATAAGGCTGACTCACACAGGCCCAATAACTGGGAAGTGCTTTAAGATATGTACATTTAATTGGGAAAACATTTTATATCTCCTGGAAAAATCACACTTTACTCAGCTTATTCATTTCCCTCCTTAAACTATTATTATCCTGAACAGAACAATTCCCAGTACTGTTAAGCTTTACTGAACTATTGTGTTTGAGCTGGAAGAGATTTTTAGGAAACGGAGGCTCAGGGAGGTGAAATTGTCTCCCCAAGATCACACGGGGAGTTAGTAGCTGAGCATAGTCTAGAACTCAGATTCCCTGAAGCCAGGCCAGAGTTGCTTAGAAGAGTCAGCCTTAGATGACTCTTCAGTTCTTATCTTTTAGGACATGGTGCCTCAGTGGAAAGATCCCCCAAAGCTGCCAAACATTTCTCTCCTGACCCAATACCCTCCCTATACCTTGTACACAATTTCCTGGCTTCCCCCAAACCAAAACATGGGTGAATCTTAGGGTGCATTAATACAGGGCCTAAAGAATCCCAAGAAACATAAGCATGTGCTAGAAATGCTGCCACCAGAAAATTTAAAACTCTGCCGAGTACATGGTACTTGATTGGCCCCATGCTCTTTAGGCTGATGCCAGGCCCAGGACCTAAGTGAACTATTTATTAGGGGAAGTTCAACTAGACAACAGAGTTTGGTAAGTACATTCAAGCCTTAGAACCCTTATGGTAAACACAAAGCCTTATCAGAATAGCTTCCTTGACCCAGATTCAGGCAGTCATGGGTGGTTCTCCCCAACATGTCAAATTGTCGCAAGTGGCAAGAATCCAAAGAAGCTCAGGCAGTAGGTCCAAAAAACAGCATGTCCTTCAATCTTCCTTCGTTTTCTGAATGTTTCAAGTTTCTGTGGAGTGGTGAAATTGAGTAAAAATGGCAAATTGAATACACACATCTAATTTTATTGCCTCTTGAAACCTCATTAAAACTGGAACAAAGGGATCTTTTTAAAAAACATAAATCCACAAGGAGGAGAGAAATAAGACAGAGGTGGAAGCAATTAAGTGCGATCAGCCAGAATACAGATGGACAGGTTAGCATGTTAAAGAAAACATAATCCGATGTTGGCAATAAGGGAACGATAACAATGAATAAGTTTTATGCGGAATCATTCTCAAAAAAGCTCAGAAATAGTGGCCATAGTTAATTTGGCAGCAAGAAATTAGAAACAGGGAAATCCTCAAATTATTTTTTAAAAGATTTTATTTATTTGAGAGAGAGAGAGAGAGATATCACAAATAGGAAGAGAGGCAGGCAGAGGGAGAGGGGGAAGCAGGCTCCCTGCTGAGCAGAGAGCCCAATGCGGGGCTCGATCCCAGGACCTTGAGACCATGACCTGAGCCAAAGGCAGAGGCTTAACCCACTGAGCCACCAAAGTGCCCGAAATCCTCAAATTATTAACAAATTCAAGAAAATACCCCAGGACTGAAAACCATGGGTTTCTAGAAAAGGCCCACAGAGTGCCCAAAACAATGGGAAAAAAATAGATCTACAACAAGTGAAATTGTAAGATTTCAGAGTGCTTGCAGAAAAAAAAATGCAGAGAAGAAAAAATGCTTCCGAGAAATATGAAGAAGCCACATGTAAAAAAAAAAAAATCAAGAATTAGAATGACTAGATTTCTCAATAGGCAACACTAGAAACTATAGAGGCAATGAAGCAAATGAAGAAGCAAAACTTCCAAAATTCTGAAGGAAAATTATTTCCAACCCTGAATTTTATGAACAGTCAAATATTAAGGGAGCATGAAAACACTTTCAGATAAGTGAACTATGGATTGAATTATGTTCACCTCAAGTTCATATGTTGAAGTCCAACCCACCCATACCTCAGAATGTGACTTTATTTAGAAATAAGATTGTTGAAGATAGAACTTTATTTAGTATGAGATCATACTGGAGTAGGGTGGGCCCTTAATACAATACGATTAATATCCTTATAAAAGGGGAAATTTGTGGTTTTTAAAAAATTCTTTAAATTTGAGAATAGTCAACACACGATGTTACATTAGTTTCAGGTATACAACATAGTGATTTGATAAGTTTATACATCATGCTATGCTCAGCACAAGTATACCTATCATTTGTCACCATACAATGCTATTACAGTACCATTGACTATATTTCCAAGCTGTGACTTTTATTCCTGTAACCTATTCATTCCATAACTGGAAGCTTGTATCTTCCACTCCTTCACTCATTTTTCCCATTTCCTTGCACCCTTTCCCTCTGGCAACTATCAATTTGTTCTCTGTATTTACAGATCTGATTCCGCTTTTTGTTTGTTTGTTTATGCATTTTTTAAGATTTCACATGTAAGTGAAATCATATGGTATTTGTCTTTCTCAGTCTGACTTATTTCATTTAGTATATTACCTTGTGACATCTATGTTGTCACAAATGGCACAAATTCATCTTTTTATGGCTGCATAACATTCCTGTGTGTGTGTGTGTGTGTGTGTGTGTGTGTGTGTGTGTGTGTGACATCTTCCTTATCCATTCATTTTACTAATAGATTAAAAAGGGACATTTGGACAGAAATACACACACAGTGAGAATGCCACATGAACATGAAGGCAGAGATTGAGGTAATAGTCTACAAGAAAAAGAATGCCAAAGATTGTCAGCAATCCACAAGAAGTTAAGAAAGCTGTATGGAAGTTTTTCCCTCACAACTTCCAAAGGAAATCTCACTTGCTGACACCCCAATTTTGGAATTCTAACCTCCAAAATTGTGAAATAACACATTTCTGTTGGATAAGCCATACAGTTTATAGTACTTTGTTGAGGCAGGCCTAGCAAACTAATATATGAAGTTTCAAAAAACAAACAAACAAACAAACCTGCCTACCATGCACCATGACTCATACAGCAACTACAAGATATGCTCCCCACCAAAATTAGGAAATAAATGATGAAAAAGAAAAACACAGGGTCAAAGGGAATCCCTAGGATAATAGTGAAGAAGGATATCAGCTTTGCACCAAGTATTGAAAGCAACTGGTCTAGACTAGTGCAGTGGAGTTCAGGACAGACACAGCAAGGGCAGTCATCAAGATTTGTGCTGCTATGAGAACTTTTTTTTTTTTCCCCAGTTTTTAAGTTTTGCTTTATTATTTTTTATTATGTTATGTTAGTCACCATACATACTACATCATTAGTTTTTGATGTAGTGTTCCATGATTCATTGTTTGCATATAACACCCAGTGCTCCATGCAATCCGTGCCCTCCTTAATACCCATCACCATTTACTTTTGTAATCTGAGGGCTGAATTCCTCAGTGGCTTTGGCCAAGATTCTTCAGAGTACTTGACTTTTGTAGGTCAAGTGCTCTTGAAGTTATTTTCCCTTTCATGCTCTCTAGATCAATTGAGAATAACAAAATTCTCACCTGTCTATATATGTATGTATATATCAGCCCATTCCTTGTCAGGTGTCTAATATCACACTTCTGCCCTGCCATTTATCCCCACGTTCGTAAGCCTAAGTTTTTTCTGGGGCTCACTCAAGGCTTTGTCTAGAATGGGTTTATACTCTCAGAGAAAGTAAAGCCACACTATGACACTGGAAGTCTCTTTACAGCTTTCATCTGTGGCAATATTGTCCTTCCCTTACAAATGTGGGCTGTGCTTGCCCTCAGTTTTCATACTGATAACCTTTCACATTTATTTATATTTAAACATTTGTTTAAAAATAACACAATATTTAGGGACGCCTGGGTGGCTCAGTGGGTTAAAGCCTCTGCCTTCGGCTCAGGTCATGATCTCAGGGTACTGGGATCGAGCCCTGCATCGGGCCCTCTGCTCAGCAGGGAGCCTGCTTCCCCCTCTCTCTCTGCCTGCCTCTCTGCCTACTTGTGATCTCTCTCTCTCTCTGTCAAATAAATAAATAAAATCTTTAAAAAAATAACACAGTATTTGATAAAAATATAGAGTAATACAGAACAGGAGAAGCAAATCAAGAAGGCTGAAGAGGTCAGAAGATATGGCTAATGTTGTAAGCAACAGATTTTTTCTTGTATTCTTTTCAAACCTTTTTCATTCTTTAGTAGTCCACTCCACACACCTATACACCCTTTTTGACATTGCAGACTTTCTTGATGACCCCGGTCCACACTGAATGCTGAATTTGCCACACAATCTGAATTTTACAGGAAATGTAAGAGTAATATAGTCTACTCTCTGTGTTTTACAGGTTCAAAAATTAAGATGTATCTTGCACAACACACATGGATATTAAATGACCAAGATGTAATGTTGACTGAGATCAGTCGGCAAACATGCCCTTTAAATTGTTGTGCTCTATTGCTTCCTCAGACCTAAAGTCTAGCAGGGTGAACCTTCGAGAAAAAAGAGTCTACATAATCAAAAGAAAGTGAGTACCTGGATCTGAGTGAGGTTTGCTGTGAAGAACCAAACATACAATGAAGCCTTTAAGATGGCATAAAATAGAAAGGCAAAAAAAAAAAGGCAAAAAAAAAAAAAAAAAAAGAAAGAAAAAAAAAAAGAAAGAAAGAAAGGCATTCAGGAAGACCATACCAGGAACTTAGTAATTTTGTAAAACCTTAAGCTTTTGTCAGTGTTCAAGTTTGCTATTTTTGTTTCCTTTATCCATTTTTAATGGTAAATAGCCTTAAAACAGAAATTACCAGTGAGTTTATTTGAAGAGATAGGAAGGGAGATAGGAGTTGGATAAATGATGTCCTACTTTTATTTTTTTAAGAATTTATTTATTTATTTGAGAGAGAGAGAGCATGAGTCAGAGGGAAAGGCACAGGGAGATGGAGAAGCAGATTCCCTGATGAGCATGGAGCACAACAGAGGGCTGGATCCAGGAACCCTGTGATCATGACCTCGGCTGAAGGCAGACACTTAACTGACTGAGCCACCCAGGCACCCCAATGTCCTACTTTACAGTTAGGTATGGTTTGAAAAAGAGACTTTCCCAAAATATACTTAATAATGATAGCTCTCATTGCATAAATACTATGATCTAGGAGTGGTCAATTCTATATCTAATAAGGACATAAGAAAGACTGAGTTAAAGATAACTTCAACTAAGGAGTGAATCAGGAACTGAAGTGACTTGTTACTTTTTACAATTTGAAATGTTCTGAAAGCATTCTGGCCCACTACATAGGTGATATTTGGAGTACCCTGACCACTCTTCTGGGTTATTTATTTTATTGTACTATGTATTGCAATTGGTTGTGGCAATAGTGGGAATCCTGTAGTTCCTGTACTACTTATTTATTTTCCATATCTGTCTGGGATGGGTTTCTGAGCATGGTATAGTAAGTAGAAATTTGTAAACTAGATATAGAGGAGTGATGGAAGACTAAGACGATTTTTATAAATAGTGGAGATGGAGGCAGGGCACTTGGTAATTTGGACTTTCTATTTTTGTTTTCATTTTTTTTGGCTGTGAGCATTTATTTTTATAGACAAGCACTGCCTGCCACCAGCCAGAGGAGGCAGGCACAAATCTCAGGCCTCCACACGTGACTGTTCGCCCCGCACCCCACTCCAGCCCACATTGCTGGGGTTGTGGGCAGAGCCAGACTATTTGTGGAGACATGCTGGGTGGGTGGCTGCCCCCTCTAGGCCTGTTTCCTCTGCTTCAGAGAGGTCCCTCCAGGGTTGGACTTTGTAAAAATTAAATCAGGGGAAAAAACTAAAATATAAAACAAAAAATCCAGGTTACATGCAATGGATTGAATTTTTTGATTAGCTGTGTCTGCTCCAGGTGCCCCACACCTGATAGCTAATTTCTCATTCTTTAAAGGTGATCCTCGTTTCCAGAAATTCCTGGGTACGAAAGATAGATTTTTGGCTAGAAGAAAATCAGTTTCCATTAAAAACACGTGCAAGGGTAGTAGTTCATGGATTTGAACTCTTTTGGGAGGGCATGCTAATCATAGAACTGAGTACATCAATTTCAATGATTTTATAGCTAGTTTGCTTTAGACAAGACAATAACATATTTTTTAAAAGTATTTTTCTTGTCCTATGAATTTCTTCTCTTCCTTAAATAGGTGAGTTTTAGGGCAAAATGAGAAAATACCTGAAATGTTAGCATTCTCTGATATAAGGCAGAAGCTTTATATTTCCTCAATATTCCAAAATACAGGCCTGTATTTCCTCAAAGATACATTTTATCTATTTGAACAAGGGAGCACACAGTTTATTCATTTATAGAAATATTACACAAAATACAGGTATTATTTTTTTAACCTGAGTATAGTTGACATTCAATGTTACATTGTTTGAGTTGTACAGCATAGTGATTAAACTTCTGTACATATTATGCAATGTTCACCACAATTGTAGCTATTATCTGTGACCATGTAACACTATTACAGTATTGTTGACTATATTTTCTATGTTGTGCCTTTTATTCCTGTGACTTATTCATTCCATAACTCAAGTCTGTATCTCCCACTCCCCTTCACCCATTTTACCTGTTGCCCCATCCACCTCCCCTCTGGCAACTATCAGTTTGTTCTCTGTATTTAAAGATTTGATTCTGCTTTTTGCTTATTCATTTGTTTCATTTTTTAGATTCCACATATGAATTACATCATATGGTACTTGTCTTTCTCGTTCTGACTTATTTCACTTAACATAATACCCTGTAGGTCTATCCATGTAGTCATAAATGGCAAGATCTCATCCTTTTTATGGCTGTGTAATATTTCTACATATGTGTATACACACACTCTCTCTTACACACACACACACACACACACACACACACACACACACACAAATACCACATCTTCCTTATCCATCATCTATCAGTAAACACTTAGGTAGTTTCCATATTTAAAAATTGGTATTTTAGAAGCAACCTGAATGTTTCATTTTAGAGGAAACAATAGTCTGATACATCCATATGATAGATTATTCTAGTCACTAAGAATAATATCTAAAAATGATTTAACTAAGCATGTAAACATGCTTATGATATATAAGTGATAAAAATTAGAGTACTAAATTATATGTACCATACCATCATAATTATGTTAAAGTGGTACAAAAAACACACTGGAGAGACTTGCCTCAAACTATTAGTAGTTCTCTCTTATTTATGAGATTGTAATGGATGATATTTATTTTCTTTAATCTTTTCTATTTTTTCCAACTTTTCTATAATTAGCAGATGTATATTTTATAGCCATGGAAAAATTATTGAAAAGAAAAAAAAATTAAGAAAAAAACCAGGGAGGAGATATACTTGAACTTCCTTTCCTGTATAATCAAGAAAGGCTGGGCAGAGAATTATTAGGGGATGGGTTCCAGGAAATCTCCCTTAGATGCAAATCACAGACCCAGGTACAAGTCACTTTGCTCAAGTAAAATACATTTGTTTCAGTTGTAGGTGTTTTTCAAAAGCAAAGAGTGGGAGGAAGGAATGGTTTCATTTCAGTGTAGCAATACTGCCACCAAAAGAAAAATATTCAAGAAACCGCTATGATAAGATAGAGAAAAAGAGAGGAGAGGAGGAAAAAATAGAGTTTCTATATATACCGATTTCCTGTCTTTGTCAAAATCACTCACCAGGAATCAGAAAGGAGCCAGTCTTATGCTTCCTCCCCACCTCTTAGTAGTCAGTGATTAGCTAGTAATGACAGGCCTACTCGTGAGCCATTTAAGTGGCTGGAATAAAGGGTAGATCTCTGAGGGGCTGTGAGTCTTAACCAGTGAAAATAAGAGACCCTATGACAAAGGGATGGGATGATAGAATATGCTAAATAAGCAGGTCAGAATCAACACCTCTGGGGAGATTACTAAACAGTACTTGTTAAATGTTAGGAGTGCTAGGGGTTCAGTGGAAGTAGTTTAGGAATTCCTCATTTTAACCAGAGAGTCCCAGTTTATATTTTTTGTATTGAATTTCCACAAGTAATTTCATTTGAAGAATAATAAGAATATTAAAACCACTGGCCTAGAGCACCACCAGATTTTGATGCCTTTATGCTTGTAAGGTAATGATGTATATGGGAGGTTCAGTTGGGTTTGTGGGAATAGAATAAAACTTATTCCCCTCACCTGGTTTTCCCAGAATTAGATGAAATCAGTCTATCCTTAGATGCATTCATCTTTTGGAATACAGCATATGTTCTGGGGTGTTTGGGAAGTGAGAGGTGGATTCCCATGATGACATTGAGCTAACCGTGGTATTACTGGGAATTCGAAACTGACTTCTCAATGTACTCCAATCTGTCATCTGGGGTAGCTATGACAAAGCACAGAGGGTGTCCGGAAGAGAAGAGGCCTGAGTGTTTTAAAACAGTGCAATGACATGATAAAGATCATATTTTCATTAGATTAAAGATTTCTAAATCTCATCCTTAAAAAAGAAACACTTAAAAACAATATAGTTTATAATCGAACAATAGTTTGATTCTATAAAAAAAAAGAAAAAGGAAAAGAAAAGAAAAGAAAAGAAAAAAATAATGAGGGACAGCTCTACCAAAGACTAAAGTAAATAAATATACAGTAATTAAAAGAGTCTGATACAAGTACAGAAATAGTCTAACAGAACTGGAACAGACAGAGGTCTAAAAAAGATCTAACTTTATATAATTAAGTATATATAAATATATATTTCAAATCACTAAGTAAAATATGAAGTAAAAAATTATTGATATTGAAACAATGAGCTGATCGCTTAAAATAATTAGTCCTTTAACTTCATTTGTTACACTGAAATAAATCCAGATAGTTAAATATATTTTATTTTTTTAGTTTTATTAAGTTTTTAATTTTAATCCCAGTATAGTTAACGGTGTTATGTTAGTTTCAGGCAAGCAATATAGTGATTCAACAATTCTATACATTATTCAGTGCTCATCATAAGTATACTCTTTAGTCCCCAACACATATTTCAGCCATCCCCCACCCACCTCCCCTTTGGTAACCATCAGTTTGTTCTCTATAGTTAATAGTCTGTTTCTTGGTTTGTCTCTCTCTTTCTCTTTTTTCCCATTGCTTGATTGTTTTGTTTCTTAAAATCCACATATGAGTGAAATCGTATGGTATTTGTCTTTCTCTAACTGACATATTTTGCTTAACATTATACTCTCTACATCCATCCATGTTATTGCAAATGAAAAGATTTCATTCTTTTTTATGGCTGAATAATATTCCATTGTATAATACACCACTTATTTATCCATAATGCTGCAATAAACATATGGGTGCATATATTCTTTCAAATTAGTGTTTTTTGTATTCTTTGGGTAAATACTCAGTAGTATAATTACTGGATTATAGAATAGTTCTATTTTCAAATTTTTGAGGAACCCACATGCTGTTTACCAAAGTGGCTTCAACAGTTTGCATTCCCACCAACACTGCAAGAGGGTTCCTTTCTATCCAATCCTCACGAACACCAGTTGTTTCTTGTGTTTTTTATTTTAGCAATTCTGACAGGTGTATGGTGATATCTTACTGTGGTTTTAATTTGCATTCCCCTGACGACTGATTTGCATTCTCCTGAAGCATCTTTTCACATGTCTATTGGTCATCTGTATGTCTTCTTTGGTGAAATGTCTGTTCATGTCTTCTGCCCATTTATTAAAAAAAATTTTATTTATTTATTTGACAGAGAGAGACACAGAGAGAGGGGAACATGGAAGGGGGACTGAAGAGGGAGAAGCAGGCTCCCCACTGAGCAGGGAGCCTGATTCAGGGCTTGATCCCAGGACCTTAGGATCATGATCTGAGCTGAAGGCAGACGCTTAACGACTGAGCCACCCAGGCGCCCCTCTTCTGCCCATTTTTTAAAAAATTTATTTTATTTTTTCAGTGTTCCAAGATTCATTGTTCATGCACCACACCCAGTGCTCCATGCAATACATGCCCTCCTCAATACCCACCACCAGGCTCACCCAACCCCCCACCCTCTCCCCTCCAAAACCCTCAGTTTGTTTCTCAGAGTCCACAGTCTCTCATGGCTCGTCTCCCTCTCCGATTTCCCCCATTTCACCCTTCCTTTTCTTCTCTCAATGTCCTCCATGTTTTTTCTAAGGCTCCACATGAAGTGAAACCATATGATAATTGACTCTGTCTGCTTGAATTACTTCACTCAGCATAATCTCTTCCAATCCCGTCCATGTTGATACAAAAGTTGGGTACCCATCCTTTCTGATGGAGGCATAATATTCCATTGGATATATGGACCATATCTTCTTTATCCATTCGTCTGTTGAAGGGCATCTTGGCTCTTTCCACAGTTTGGCGATTGTGGCCATTGCTGCTATGAACATTGGGGTACATGTGGCCCTTCTTTGCACTACATCTGTATCTTTGGGGTAAATACCCAGTAGTGCAATTGCAGGTCATAGGGTCGCTCTATTTTTAATTTCTTGAGGAATCTCCACACTGTTATCCAAAGTGGCTGCACCAACTTGCATTCCCGCCAACAGTGTAAGAGGGTTCCCCTTCTCTACGACCTCTCCAACATTTGTTGTTTACTGTCTTGTCGATTTTGGCCATTCTAACTGGTGTGAGGTGGTATCTCAGTGTGGTTTTGATTTGAATCTCCCTGATGGCTAATGATGATGAACATTTTTTCATGTGTCTGTTAGCCATTTGTAGTTTTCTTTGGACAAGTGTCTGTTCCTGTCTTCTGCCCATTTTTCACGTGATTATCTGTTTTTTGAGTGTCAAATTTGAGGAGTTCTTTATAGATTTTAGATATCAGACCTTTGTCTGTAGTATCATTTGCGAATATCTTCTCCCATTCCGCGGGTTGCCTGTTTTTTTGACTGTTTCCTTTGCTGTGCAGAAGCTTTTTATTTTGATGAAGTCCCAGAAGTTCACTTTCACTTTTGTTTCCTTTGCTTTTGGAGACATGTCCTGAAAGAAGTTGCTGTGGCCGATGTTGAAGAGGTTACTGCCTATGTTCTCCTCTAGGATTTTGATAGATTCCTGCCTCACGTTGAGGTCTTTTATATATTTCAAGTTTATCTTTGTGTATGGTGTAAGAGAATGGTCAAGTTTCATTCTTCTATATATAGCTATCCAATTTTCCCAGCACCATTTATTGAAGAGACTGTCTTTTTTCCACTGGCTATATTTTCCTGCTTTGTTGAAGATTATTTGACCATAGAGTTGTGGGTCCATATCTGGGCTCTCTACTCTGTTCCACTGGTCTATGTGTCTGTTTTTGTGCCAGTACCATGCTGTCTTGGTGATCACAGCTTTGTAGTAAAGCTTGAAATCAGGCAACGTGATGCCCACAGCTTTGTTTTTCTTTTTCAACATTTCCTTAGC
>CM052901.1:52600437-52618725 GCA_028534135.1 Potos flavus
TTGTATAAATTATTTACATATTTTGGATAGTAGTCCTTTATCGGATATATCACTTGCAAATGTCCTCTCCCATTCCATAGATTGATTCAGTTTTGTTGATTGCTTCCTTCACTGTGCAGAAGCTGTTTAATTTGATGTAGTCCCAATAGTTTATTTTTGCTCTTATTTCCCTGGCCTCATGAGATGTATCTAGAAAAATGTTGCTACAGCTGATGTCAGAGAAGTTACTGCCTGTGCTCTCTTCTAGAGTATTTATGGTTTTAGGTCTCACATTTAGGTCTTTAATCCCTTTTGAGTTTATTTTTGTGTATGGTGTAGGAAAGTGGTCCATAGTCATTCTTTCTCATGTAGCTGTCACATTTTCACAATATCATTTGTTGAAGAAACTGTTTTTTTCACATTGTATATTCTTTCCTCCTTTGTTGAAGATTAATTTACTATATAACTGTGGGTTCATTTCTGGGTTTTCAATTCCTTTCCATTGATATGGTGACTATTTTTGTGAAATTACCATATAATTACCATATTATATACTTTCCTGCTTTGTCGAAGATTAGTTGACCATAGAGTTGAGGGTTCATTTCTGGAGTCTCTATTCTGTTCCATTGATCTGTGTGTCTGTTTTTGTGCCAATACCATACTGTCTTGATGATTACAGCTTTGTAACACAGTTTGAAGTCTGGAATTGTGATGCCTCCAGCTTTGGTTTTCTTTTTTCAACATTCCTTTAGGTATTCAGGGTCTTTTCCCATTTCACACAAAGTTCAGGATTGTTTGTTCCAGCTCTATTAAAAATGTTGGTGTTATTTTAATAGGGATTGCATGGAATGTGTAGATTGCTTTGGGTAGTATAGACATTTTAACAATATTTGTACTTCCAAATCATGAGCATGGAATGCTTTTCCATTTCTTTGTATCTTCCTTAATTTCCTTCATAAGTGTTCTGTAGTTTTCAGAGTACTGATCTTTACCTCTTTGGTTAGGTTTATTCCTAGGTATCTTATGGTTTTGGTACAATTATAAATGGGATTGATTCCTTGATTTCTCATTTTGCTGCTTCATTGTTAGTATATAGAAATGCAACTGACTTCTGTTCCTTGATGTTATATCCTGCAATTTTGCTGAATTCCCGCATCAGTTCTAGCAATTTTTTGGTGGAGTCTTTTTGGTTTTCTAGATAGACTATCATGTCATCCACAAAGACTGAATGTTTGACTTCTTTGCCAGTTTGGATGCCTTTTATTTCTTTTTGTTGTGTGTTTGCTGAGGCTAGGAATTCCAGTACTATGTTAAACAGCAGTGGTGAGAGTGGATATCCTTGTCATATTCCTGACCTCAGGGGAAAATTCTCATTTTTTTCCTGTTGAGGATGATATTTGCTCTTTTGTCTATAACTTTTATGATGTTGAGGTATGTTCTCTCTATCCCTACATGGTGGGGGGTTTTTATCAAGAAAAGGTGCTGTAGGGACACCTAGGTGGCTCAGTCAGTTAAGCATCTGCCTTCAGCTCAGGTCATGATCCCAGGGTCCTAGGATTGAGTCCTGCATTGGGCTCCTTGTTCAGCGGAGGGCCTGCTTCTCCCTCTGCCTGCTGCTCCCCCTGATTGTACTCTCTCTCTTTCTCTCTCTGACAAATAAAATAAATAAAATCTTAAAAAAAAAGAAAAGATGCTATATTTTGGCAAATGCTTTTTCTGCATCTGTTGAGAGGTTCATATGGTTCTTATCCTTTCTTTTATGAATATAGCATATTGTATAAATTGATTTGCAGATATTGAATCACCCCTGAAGCTGAGGAATAAATCCCACTTGGTCACGGTGAATAATCCTTTCAATGTACTGTTGCATCCTATTAGCTAGTAACTTGGTAAGAATTTTTACATCCATGTACATCGGGGATATTGGCATGTAATTCTCCTTTCTACTGGATCACGTCTGGTTTTGGGATCAAGGTAATGCTAGTCTTATAGAATGAAATTGGAAGTTTTTCTTCCATTTCTGTTTTTTGGAAAATAGGCATTAATTCAGAAAAATAGACATTAATTCTTCTTTAACTGGTGGATTTCTCCTGGGAAGCTATCCAGGCCTGGACTCTAGTTTGTTGGGAGATTTTTGATTACTAATTCAATTTCTCTTCTGGTTATGGGTCTGTTCCAGTTTTTCACTTCTTCCTGTTTCAGTTTTGGTAGTTTATATGTTTCTAGGAATTTAGCTATTTCTTCCAGATTGCCTAAATTGCTGCCATATAATTAATCATAATGTTCTCTTATAATTGTTTGTTTCCTTGGTTTTGGTTGTGGTCTCTCCTCTTTCATTCTTGATTTTATTTACTTGGATCCTTTCTCTTTTCTTTTTGACAAGTCTGGCTAGGGGTTTATCCATCTTACTAATTCTCTCAAAGAACAAGCTCATAGCTTTGTTTATCTGTTCTACTGTTTTGTTTTGTTTTTTCGATATCACGGATTTCTGTTCTAATCTTTATTATTTATTGTCTCCTACTGGATTTAGGCTTTATTTTCTGTTCTTTTACCAGCTCCTATAGACGTAAGGTTAGGTTGTGTTTGAGATTTTTCTTGCTTCTTGAGGTAGGCCTGTATTATTATAAACTTCCCTCATAAAAATGCCTTTGCTACATCCCAAAAGCTTTGAACTGTCATGTTTCATTTTCATTTGCTTCCACATATTTTTAAATTTTTCTTTAATTTTCTGGTCAATCCATTCATTTTTAGTAGCATGTTCTTTAACCTTTAAGTATTTGAGGTCTTTGCAAATTTCTTCTTGTGGTTGACCTTAAGCTTCATAGCATTTTGGTCTGAAAAAAATGAATGGTATGATCTCAATCTTTTTGTACCACTTGAGACCTGATTTGTAACCCAGTATGTGATCTATTCTGGAGGACGTTCCATGTTCATTCTATAAGAGTGTGTATTCTGCTACTTTAGAGTGAAATGCTCTGTATATATCTATGAATTCCATCTGGTCCAGTGCATCATTCAAAGGCCTTGTTTCCTTGTTGATCTTCTGCTTAGATGATCTGTCCATTGCTGTGAGAGGTGTTAAAATCCCCTACTATTATTGTATTATTATCAGTGAGTTTCTCTAATTTTGTTATAAATTGGTTTATATAATTGGCTGCTCCCAAGTTGGGGCATAAATATTTACATTTGTTAAATATTCATGTCGGATATACCCCTTTATAACGACATTGTGTCCTTCTTCATCTCTTATTACAGTCTTTGGTTTAAAATCGAGTGTGTGTGATAAAAGGATGGCTACTCCACCTTTCTTTTGTTGTCCATTAGCATGATAAATAGTTCTCCAACCCCCCACTTTCAGTTGGAGGTTTCTTTGGGTCTAAAATATGTCTCTTGAAGCAGCATATTAATGGGCCTTGTTTTTATATCCATTCTGTTATGTCTTTTGATTGGAGCATTTAGTCTATTTACATTCAGAGTAATTATTGAAAAATATGAATTTAGTGCCATTTTATTACCTGTAATGTCACTGTTTCTGTAGATTGTCTCTGTTCCTTTCTAGTCTTTGTTACTTTTGGTCTCTCCCACTTGATGTGACTCCTTTAATATTTCTTGCAGGGCTGGTTTAGTGTTCACAAATTCCTTTATATTTGGTTTGTCCTGGAAACTCTATCTCTTCTTCTATCCTGAATGACAGCTTTGGTGGATAAAGTATTCTTGGCTGCATATTTTTCCCATTTGGCACATTTATTATATCATTGCAGTCCTTTCTGGCCTGGCAGGTCTCTATGGACAGGTCTGCTGCCAGCCTTATGTGTCTACTCTTGTAGGTTAAGGACCTCTTTTCCTAAGCTGCTTTCAGGATTTTCTCCTTATATTTGTAATTTGCAAGTTTCACTATAATATGTCGTGGTGTTGACCTATTTTTTTTTTTTTTTGAGGGGAGTTCTCTGTGCCTCCTGGACTTGAATGCCTGGTTCCTTCCCCACATTAGGGAAGTTCTCAGCTATAGTTTGTTCAAATAAACCTGCCACTCTCTCTCTCTTTCCTCTTCTTCTGGGACCCTAATTGTTCTAATATTGTTTTCTTTATATCACTGATCTCTTTAATTCTCCCCTCATGATCCAGTAGTTATCTTTTTCTCAGCTTCCTTATTCTTCATCATTTTGTCTTCTATATCACTGACTCTCTTCTGCCTCATTTATCCTAGCAGTTTGAGCCTCTGTTTTTATTGCATCTCACCGATAGCCTTTTTGATTTTGACCTGATTAGATTTTAGCTCTTTTATTTCTCCAGTAAGGGATTCTCTAGTGTCTTCTATGCTTTTTTTAAGCCTAGGTAGTATCTTTATAATCGTTTTTAATTCTAGTTCTGACATCTTACCTATATCCATATTGATTAAATCCCTAGCAGTGAGCACTGCCTCCTCTTATCTCTTTTGATGTGAGTTTTTGTCTTGTCATTATGTCCAGAAAAGGATAGATGAAAAAGAGAGAAAATACAAAAATAGCAAAAACAACACCAGAAAAATATACACTAAACAAATCAGAGGAGAACAGAAACAAAAAGAGAGAGAGAGAGAGAGACAGAGAGAAACCCAATAAGATGTAGAAGAGAACACAACAGTAAGCTAGATCTTGGTGTATCTTGGTCTGTTTGTTAGAAGAAACTAGATCCTGAAATAGGAAAGAAAGAAAAATTTATATATATATATATATATATATATATATATATATATATATATAATACATATACATATATATACACACACACATATACACACATATATATACACACACATATACATATGTACATATATGTATACATACATATATATACACATACATATACATATATATATACACACAAACAAGTAAAATTGAATACAATGAAAGGAAACCAAAAATTATATATACATATATATAATGTAAGTGTAAAAATGAAAAAAAAACACTTAAAAATTGATAAAATAAGAAAATAGTTGAAAAGGAAAAAAATATAAAACTGAAAGGCTAAGGAATAATAAGAAAAAACCATGAATGCTATGTACTGTTTTCCCCAAGCGCTGGAGTTTGCAGTTCTCTATGATCGGTAAACTTGGTGTTAGCTGGATGTTCCTGCTGGTCTTCTAGGGGAAGGGCCTGTTGCACTGATTCTCAGGTGTTTTTCCCAGGGCAGAATTGCACCCCCTTTGCCAGAGGGCCAGGCTCAGTGTGAGTGACTCCAGATTGCACTATGTGGTATTATTTTACTACTTGAAGGCTTTCAGCACCAATGGGGGTGATGAAAATGGTGGTGTCCCGATCTCTAGCCCAGAGCCGAAAGTTTGCACACCCTACTCTTCAGCGAGCCCTCACAGAAAAGCAGTCACTCACTCTTGTCTCCCTGGTTTCCATCCAAATTCTGTGTTCATCCAGCCTGTGACCAACTGTTTTTATCTCAGACAGGCGACCCCATTTGGAGTCTCCAAAGTGACAGACTCCTGCAATGCAGACCTGTTCCATTACTCATGGGATAGAGAGAGGGGTCTCACTGGGCTTGTTTTTTGTTGGGCCCCTGCTTGGAGAGCAATAGCTTGACTGTGTAGTGGTTCATGGTTTATGACAACACTAAGCAGAAAGCCAGTGCCTAGCCTCACTGTTTTCAGCCAGCTTCCCCACTCCAGTGCTTAGGAACTCTGCCACATTCAGGCACCCCCATTCTTTTTGTGACCCCATGGATTCTGAGACCACACTCTTCCACCTGTGATTCTGCCCTGTTTTTCCACCTGAGCAGCTTTCAGGTAGACTTCTAAAAGTTCTGATTTTGTGCTCCACTCCTTATAACACTTTCCAGTACCCAGTTTATGAAGGCTTCTTCCCCCGCAGCTTATCTTCCGATATATTGTTTTGGATTCACTTCTCTGCACCTCCTACCCTGCAGAAAGTGGTTGCTTTTCTATTTGTAGAATTGCAGCAATTCTTTTTTCAGATCTTGTTTAATTTTTCAGGTGTTCAGGAAAATCATTTGGAAATTATCAAATCAGATATGTATCTATCTAGCTGAATTCCAAGGACCAGACAAATTTAGGGTCCCCTACTCCTCTGCCATATTAACTCCTCTTAACATTAAATCTTTCTTACACATGGTCATGTCTGCTTTTGAAGCTCTCTTTTGAATTGTTCAGTTCAGTCATTGTGTTTTTTTAGCTCTAGAATTTCTGATTTTGTTGCTTTTATTGATGGTTCCTACTCTTGTTTTGTTCATGCATTGTTTTACTAATTTTATTTAGATATATGTTTATTTCTTTAGTTTATTAAACTGTGTTTAAGGAATTATTCTGAATTCTTTGTCTAAGAGTTCATAGTCTATTTCTTTAGGAGCAGTTATTAGAGCTTTATTACTTTCCCTGTCTAGTGTCATGTTTACCTCATTTTCATAATCTTTGATCACTTATGTTGGTATCTGCGCATTTGAGTAAGTGTTCATCTCTTCCAGACTTTGCAAGTTCACCTTGGAAGAGACAGTTAGTTGTTCACTAGTCAGCTCAGTGTGGGTTTCTAAAGTGTCTTCTGGGAATGTCCTTTGGCAGGTGGGTCCTGCTATGAGAGTCCGTTTTTGGGCAAAGCAACTGTTCAAACTGTGAATCGGTGGTGGTTGGTGTGCCATTGGCTACGAACAGTTGGATAAGACTATTGGCTTGGTTCCCTGCCCTGGTGAGGTATTAGGATGGGCTTTACAGTTGTTTGGAATTTCTGGTCAGGCTTACTGCACGGTCAGGACTGAGTACTATATATACTCACCAGTAGGTGGGGCTGTGAGTTAACTTTACTGCTGTAATTAGGCATCAAGACTGAAGCCAGGGTCTGCAGGGCTCATTGTCTGGAAAACCAGAATTAGGCAAGAGCTTTCACTGAATTTCTTGATCAGATGAGGTCATTAGTTTTGCTTAGTAGACAAGGAAAGTCACAGGTTGTGCTCTCTGTTTAAGTGTTCCTGTAAGCAGGCTGATGGATAGGCTACACAGTTTCCTGTGTGCACTGGTTAACGTTCCCTAGTGGTGTAGGCTGAAGACTGTATGGAGCAATAAGTGGAGTTATGAATTAGTTTTCTTGCCCAGACATGGGAAAAGCAGCTGTAAGGGCATAAGGCTCTTTGTGCTCCTGACTCAAGACAATCCATGCCTCATTTTCCCTGGCTGAACAGTGCCACTGCCTTTGCTCAGTGGTCAATTAGTCCTGCCCCCCACCTATTGGCTTAAGTGTTCTGGGTTTTTCAGCAGCTTTCAGGTGTTCTCATTAGCCTTTCCTGTCAGATGTGACACTGGGAACCATGCTCCACTACAGGTGGGAGTATGTCTTGGCTCTCTGGCCTGGGCGGGTCTTCAGACTACTCCCAAATTTTCCTGAACAAACTTTTCAGTTGAGAGAGGCTGAGATCTATACTCAGCAACAGGTGAGGCTATGAGTTAACTACCCCCTTGCATAGGCATAGCAGGAGAATCTTCCATGCCCAGTATTGACTTTGCTTTAAGGACAGTCAGCTCCTCCCACCTGCTGCTAAGCCCCATGTTTGCTTGATTATGCAGATTCCAGGTGTTCTCTCTAATCCTTCTTGTCAGATGGGCTTGGGCCAGCTCTTCTCAGTTCTTATCCCTGGGTAGGAATGGGAGGTCCTACTTCAGGCAACTCCCCAAACTTTTTGTATAGGCTTTCTAGTCTGAAGGAGATGGGAGAGAGTCTTCACAGCAGGTGGGACTATAAATTAAATTCCCTACCTGGGTGTAGCAGGGGAATTCTCTATGCCCAGTACTGGCTTTGCTCTGAAGTTTATCAGTTCTGCACACCCTTCTCTTGGCTTTAGTATTGCTGGGTAATGCAACTTACAGGTGTTCTCACCACCTTTTCCTGTAAAATGGGGATGGAGGTCACACTCCACAGTGGTTGGGGCTATGGTTTTGTCTGGCTTCAGTATTGAAGTAATACTGACTTTTTGGAATAACTTAGAAAGTATTTCCTCTGCTTCTATCTTCTGAAAGAGGTTGTAGAAAATTGTACATTTCTTCATTAAATTTTTGGTAGAATTTTTCAGTGAACCCATTTGGGCTTGGTGCTTTCTGTTTTGGAAGGTTGATTCAATTTCTTTAATATATGAAGGCCTGTTCTGATTGTCTATTTCTTCTTGTGTGAATTTTGGCAGATTGTGGCCTTCAAGGAATTGATTCATCTAGGTTATCAAATCTATGGCTATCATGTTGTTCATTAATTATGCTTTTAATGCCCAGGGAATCTGTAGTGATGTCCCCTTTTTCATTTCTGGTATTAGGAATTTGTGTCCTTTCTCCTTTTTCTTAGGTTGGTAGAAGCTTATTGATTTTATTGATGTTTTAGAAGAATCACCTTTTGGTTTGGTTGATTTTCTCCATTGATGGACACTTCTAAATTTCACTGATTTCTGCTCCAATTTTTATTATCTCTTGTTCTGCTTACTTTAGATTTAATTTGGTTTTTATTTTTTACCTTCCTTAGGAGGTAGTTTAGATTATTGATTTTAGATCCTTCTTTTTTCTTAATATATGCATCCAAATAAGTTTTCTTCTAAGCACACATTACACTGCATCTCAAAATTTTGGTAAGGTGTATTTCCTTTTCAAATATCTCAAACCATTTTTAAGTTTCTCTTCAGATTATCTTTTAGACCCACATATTCTTTAGTTATGTGTTGTTTAATATCCATGTACTTTGAGATTTTCCAAACTATCTTTCTGTTATTGATTTCTACTTTAATTCCATTGTGGTATGAGAGCACACATTGTATAATTTCTAATTATTTTAAGTTGGGTAAATTGTTTTTTATGGCTCAGAATGTAGTCTATCTTGATGTTCCTGTGATCTTCAGGGGAACTTACAGTCTACTATGGTTGGATTAAGTAGTGTAAAGATGTTCATTATATCCACTTGATTAATGTGCTGTTGAGGTTAGCCATATCCTTCCTTATTTTCTTCCTGCTGGATCTATTTCTGTTATAAATACGTTGAAGCCTCCCAAAACAGTAATGGATTTAACTATTTTATTTTCTGGTAGTTCTATCAGTTTTTGTCTTATGCACTTGGGACTCTTTGCTATTAGGTACATACACAGTTAAGAATTGCTAATGTCTTCTTGGAGATCTGAAACCTATATTATTATGTATTGCCTTTTTTTTTTAACCCTGATAACTGTCCTTCCTCTGAAATCTGTTTGTCTGAAATTAATATAACAATTCTAGCTTTCCTTTGGTTAGTGTTAACATGATATAACTTTCTCCATCCCTATACTTTTAATGTATATGTGTTTTTATATTTATAATAGGTTGCTTATAGCCAACAATTATCTTTCCTAAGAACATGTTGATCATCTGTTTTTATCTATTTTAGCAATTTATGTCTTATAATTAGTCTATTTAGACCACTTACATTTTTAAAAATTTTTAATTGAATATAGTTGATACACAATGCTACATTAGTTTTAGGTGTACAGCATAATGATTCAACAAGTTTATACATTATTCTGTGCTCACCACAAGTAGAGCTACCATCTGTCACCATACAGTGCTATTACAATATCATTGAATAGACTTCAGAGGAGTTAAGATGGCAGAAAAGTAGGGAGACCCTGGGCTTTCCTCAGCCCTGGAACACAGCTGTATTGAGGTCAGATCACTTGGAACCCCCAGGAAATCGGTCTGAGGATTGAAGTATCTCCATGGTTGGAGGGCAACAGCATGGCAGGTGCAAGGTGGGTGGAAGTGAACTGGGAGAGAAAAGATGCTGTGCTGTGGAGGGGAGGGGACCCTTTCCACAGGGAGAGAAAAGGGAGAAAGGGATGGGGGGGGTTAGAGAATATGGTGTCAGGTTTTCACAAGAAGAAAACGTCTTGGACTACAGACTGGGGAATAAGGGGAACTGAGTGGTACAGTTGTTTTCAGTGAGTGGAGCTCAAGCTCTGAAATTTTGGAAGTGTACAACTTTCACCAGAGCAGAGCTGTAGTGGGCACTCCTGGAAAGAAGGAGGGCTCTGGCCTGGGACTTCATATAAAGTGGTATAGAGATACCTTGGGTTGCACTGGGAGAGATAGCTCCCCTTCCTGAAGTATATTTGGAAGAGGGTATATTGCTTCTCCAAGGACAAAAGACCCTGCAGGTGCCAGCAAATGGCCTCTCATCAGCAGGGGAAAAGGCATGCTCAGAGAATAACCTGTTTCCTGGCTTTTGAGGTGAAATACTATAGATTCTGTGCACCACACAGGTGGGAAACTTTTTTCAGGGGACAAAGGGCACTAGTCAGAGGACGTCAAGGCTCTAATCCTGAGGGGGGAGTGGATCTGAGAGGTGCTGGCACCTTTAAGACTTGGAGTTTTGAATCCCAGCAACACACCAAAAATAAAACACAGGAGAGCTGGGTGCTGGGCATGCTGAAGGCTCTGGCTTTTCTTGAGGGCTTCCTCAACAGCAGGGAGTGTGAGATCCCCTGTTCAGGGATGAGAGAGTGGGGCCGAACCATTTTACCCTCACTACCAATACAGTCGGACTTCAGAAAGCAACACAGCCGCCCCCAGTGGAGGTGGAAGCTGTGTGCATCAAACCCTGTCCCCCTGTGCTTGGCAAATGCTTTTTTTTTTTTTTTTTCTGGGGCAAGATTGACTCTGAGCCATCACGGTGAGCCTGTCCCCCAAAAGTGCAATAAAGACAGCATGCCTCATGTACCAAGTCTACTGATCATACAGTGCTTGAGAGTGTCCCCTTCAATTCTGGTGGAAATAGAACAAGGCTATTTTTTTCTTATTCATTTTTTTACCACCCTCTTTGGAATCAGACTTACAGTTTTTTCTTGGTGTTTTTTTTTTTTTTTTATTTCCTTTTCTCTTTTTTTTTGGATGAGGTTTCTCTTTTTCCTTTCTTTTTTTTTTCCTTTCTTCTTCTTTGGAATCAAGCTTATAGTTTTTTGATTGTTTGGTTTTCTTTGTTCCTTTTCATTTTCTCTTTTTTTGGGGGGGAGGCTTTTTTTCTCTTTTCTTTTTCTTTCTTTTTTTTTTTTTAAGATTTTATTTATTTATTTGATGGAGAGAGAGAGATCACAAGTAGGCAGAGAGAGAGAGAGAGGGGAAAGCAGGCTCCCCACTGAGCAGAGAGCCCGATGTGGGGCTCAATCCCAGGACCCTGAGATCATGACCCGAGCCAAAGGCAGAGGCTTTAACCCACTGAGCCACCCAGGCGCCCTTTTCTCTTTCTTTCTTTCTTTTTTCCCCCAGGCTTTTTTCAACAAACAAATCAAAGCACACCTAGATAAAGATCCAAGCACTCCCCATACAAGCAAGGAGGAACTCTGCAGAGGACAGTATATGACACTTTTTAATATAGAACTACTCTGAAGTGCAAGAAACATAAGATTCTTTCATAATATGCAAAAGATAGAAAGAGCCAAAATGACAAGATGAAGGAATGTTCACCAAAAGAAAGGGTAGGAAGATATCACTGCCAGGGATATACTGAAACAGATATAAACAATATATCTTAATAAGAATTTAGATAATAGTCATAAGACTACTAGCTGTAATTGAAAAAACCATAGAGGACACCAGAGAAACACTCACTGAGAGATAAAAGACCTAAAAATTAGTCAGGCTGAAATAAAAAGTGCTATAACTGAGATACAAAGAGACTGAATATATGCACAATGAGGATTGAAGAAGCAGAAGAAAGAATAGGTGATGTAGAAAACAAAATTATAGAAAATAATGAAGCTGAAAAGAAGAGGGAAAGAAAACAATTGGATCATGAAGGTAGACTTAGGGGAAATTCAGTGATTACATAAAACAAAATAGTATCTATCATAGGAGTCCCAGAAGAAGAGCAGGTAAAAGGGGCAGAAGGCTTATTTGAATAAATTATAGCTGAGAACTTCCCCAACCTGGGGAAGGAAACAGGGATTCAAGCCCAAGAGGCACAGAGAACTCTCCTCAAAAAAACAAAACAAAAACAAAACAAAAAAAAACAGGTCAATAACATGGCATATCCTAGTGAAGATTGCAAAATACCAAGATAGAGAATTCTGAAAGCAACTATGGGGAAAAGGTCCTTAACCTGCAAGGGCAGACATGTAAGACTAGCAGCAGACCTGTCCACAGAGACCAGCAGGCCAGAAAAGAGTGGCATGATATATTCAATATGCTAAGTTGGAAAAATATGCAGCCAAGAATACTTTATCTAGCAAGGCTGTCATTCAGGATAGAAGGAGAGATAAAGAGTTTCCAAGACAAATAAAAACTAAAGGAATTCAGGAGCACTAAGCCAGCTCTGCAAGAAATATTAAAGGGGTCACTTCGAATGGGAAAGAGAGACCAAGAGTAACAAAGACTAGAAAGGAACAGAGACAATCTATAAGAACAATCACATTACCAGTAATACAATGGCACTAAATTCATATCTTTCTGTAATTACTCTGAATGTAAATGGACTAAAAGCCCCAATCAAAAAATACAGGGTATCAGATTGGATAAAGAAAGTAAGACCATGAATATGCTGTCTACAAGAGACTCATTTTAGACCTAAAGACACCTCCAGATTGAAAGTGAGGTGGTGAAGAACAGTTGATCATGCTAATGGACTTCAAAAGAAAGCTGGAGGGGTGCCTGGCTGGCTCAGTCGGTTTGAGTATCTGCCTTTGGCTCAGGTCATGATCCCAGGATCCTGAGATTGAGCCCCACATCAGGCTCCCTGCTCAGCGGGGAAGCTGCTTCTCCCTCTCCCACTTCCCCTGCTTGTTCTCTATCTCTCTCTCTGTCAGATAAATAAATAAAATCATTTTAAAAAGAAAGCTGGAGTACTGGGTATTATACACAAAAAATGAATCATGGAACACTATATTAAAAACTAATGATGTACTGTATGGTGACTAACACAACATAATTTAAAAAAAGCTGGAGTAGCCATCCTTATATCATACAACACAGATTAAAAAAAAAATACTATACTGTCTTAGTGATCACAGCTTTGTAATATAGCTTAAAATCAGGCAACATGATGCCCCCAGCTTTGCTTTTCTTTTTCAACATTTCTTTGGCAATTTGGGGGTCTATAAGAAAATACTATTATAAGAGATGAAGAAGGACACTATATCATAATAAAGGGGTCTGTCCCACAAGAAGATCTAACAACTGTAAATATTTATGCCCTAACTTGGGAGCAGCCAATTATATAAACCAATTAATAACAAAATTAAAAACACATTGATAATAATACAATAATACTAGGGGATTTTAACACCCCTTTCACAACAATGGAAAGATCATCTAAGCAAAAGATCAAGGAAACAAAGACTTTGAATGACACACTGGACCAGATGGCCTTAACAGATATATTCAGAGCATTTTATCCTAAAGCAAAAGAATACACATTCTTCTCCAGTGCACATGGAACATCCTTCAGATAGATCACATACTAGCTTACTAATCATATCTCAACTAGTACAAAAAGATCGAAATTATACCATGCATATTTTCAGAACACAATGCTTTAAAACTTGAACACAATCACAAGAGATAATTTGGAAAGACCTCAAATACATGGAGGTTAAAGAACATGCTACTAAAGAATGAGTGGATTGACCAGGAAATTAAAGAATAATTTTTAAAAAAATACATGGAAACAGATGAAAATGAAAACACAACAGTTCAGAAAGTTTGGAATGCAGCAAAGGAGGTGCTAAGAGGGAAGTATATAGCAGTACAGGATTTTCTCAAGAAACAAGAAAAGTCAAATACACAAGCTAACCTTACACCTAAAGAAACTGGAAGACTATATACAGAAGAATGAAACTCGAGCATTCTCTTTCACCATACACAAAGATAAACTCAAAATGGATGAAAGACCTAAATGTGAGATAGGAATCCATCAAAATCTTAGAGGAGAACATAGGCAGTAACCTCTTCAACATCGGCCACAGCGACTTCTTTCAAGACAGGTCTCCAAAGGCAACGGGGGAAAAAAAAGCATTAATTGATCTGCAAACAACAAAGAGAAAGAAATCCAGGTATATCACTAACGAAAACCAGAAAACCATGATAGACAGAAGAAAGGATCAGAGAAAAACTGCAAAAACTACCACAAAACAAATTACAAAATGGCAATAAATACATATTTATCAATACTTAATTTGAATGCAAATGGATTAAATGCTACAATCAAAAGATATATTTCATAAAATCTATCTGTGAAAAACCCACAGGTAATATATTCTCAATGGGGAAAAACTGGGAGCTTTTCCCTAAGGTCAGGAATGTGACAGGGATGTCTATTCGTACCACTGTTGTTCAACATAGTACTGGAAGTCCTAGCCTCTGCAATCAGACAACAACAAGAAAGAAAATGCATCCAAACTGGCAAAGAAAAAGTCAAGCTTTCACTCTTCACAAATGACATGATGTTCTAAAAGACTCCACCAAAAAACTGCTAGAACTGAAAAAGGAATTCAGCAAAGTTGCAGGATATAAAATCAATGCACAGAAGTCTGTTGCATTTCTATACACCAACAATGAAGCAGCTAAAAGAGAAATCAAAGAATCAATCCCATTTACATTTGACCCAAAATCCGTAAGATATCTAGGAATAAACCTAACCAAAGGGATGAAAGATCTGTATTCTGAACACTATAGAACACTCATGAAAGAAATTGAGGAAGACACAAAAAGATGGAAAAACATTCCATGCTCATGGATAGGAAAAACAAATATTGTTTTTTGGTTTTTTTCTTTTAACTTTTTTTTTAATGTTATTTGAGTCACCATACAGTACATCATTAGTTTTTGATGTAGTGTTCCATGATTCCTTGTTTGCGTATAACACCCAGTGCCCCCATGCAATCCGTGCCCTCCATTAAGGAGGCTCACCCATCCCCCTTTCCTTCTAAAACCCTCAGTTTGTTTCCCAGAGTCCACAGTCTCTCGAATATTGTTAAAATGTCTATTCTACCCAAAGAAATCAGCACATTGATTGCAATCCCTATCAAAATAACACCAGCTTTTTCACAGAACTGGAACAAGCAATTCTCAAATTTGTATGGAAACAAAAAAGAACCTGAATAGCCAAAGGAATGTTGAAAAAGAAAACCAAATCTGGAGGCATCAAAATTCCAGACTTCAAGCTATATGACAAAACTGTAATCATCAAAGCAGTATGGTACTGACACAAAAACAAACACATTGATCAATGGAACAGAATAGAATCTCAGAAACGGACCCATAACCCTATGGTCAACTAATCTTCAAAAAGCAGAAAAGAATATCCCATGGAAAAAGGACAGTCTCTTCAACAGATGCTGGTGGGAAAACTGGACAGCCACATGCAGAAGACTGAAATTGGACCAATTTCTTATACCATACACAAAAATGAATTCAAAATGGATGAAAGACCTAAGTGTGAGACAGGAATTCATCAAAATCCTAGAGGAGAACACAAGCAGCAACCTCTTTGACCTTGAAAGCAGCAAGTTCTTGCTAGACACATCTCCAAAAGAAAGGGAAACAAAATAAAAAATGAACTATTTGGACATCATTAGGATAAAAAGCTTTTGTACAGCAAAGGAAACAATCCACAAAACTAAAAAGCAACCTACAGAATGGAAGAAGATAATCACAAATGACATATCAGATAAAGGGTTAGTATCCAAAATCTATTAAAAAACTCGTCAAACTCTACACCCAACAGACAAAAAATCCAGTCACAAATGGGCAGAGGACATGAATAGACATTTCTCCAAAGACGAATAACACATGGCTAACAGTCACATGTAAAACAAAATGTTCAACAGCACTCATCATCAGGGAAATACAAATCAAAGCCAAATGAGGTATCACATCACACTAGTCAGAATGGCTAAAATTAACAACTCAAGAAACAACAGATGTTGGTGAGGATGCAGAGAGAGGGAAACTCTCTTACACTCTTGGTGGGAATGCAAACTGGTGCAGCCGCTCTGGAAAAGAGTATGAAGTTTCCTTTAAAAGGTAAAAATAGAACTACCCTATGACTCAGCAATTTACTACTAGGTATTTATCCGAAGAATACAAAAGTCATGATTCAAAGGGGCACATGCACCCCAAAGTTTATAGCAGCAATGTCCATAATAGCCAAACTATGGAAAGAGCCCAGATGTCCCTTGACAGATGAATGGATAAAGTGGATGTCCTTTATGTATACATATAGCCATCACTCATTTTGAATTTAAGAAACAGAAGTGATGAAGATAGGGAAAGAGGAGGAAAAATAAAATAAAAATAAAATAAAATAAAAACAGATAGGGAGTCAAAGCCTAATAGTCTTAACTATAGGAAACAAACTGAGAGCTGCTGAAAGGGATGTGGATGGGTGTTTGGGCAATTGTGTGATGGGCATTAAGGAGGGTACTCGATGTAATGAGCACTGGGAGTTATATGCAACTGATAAATCACTAAATTCTAACCCTGAAAATAATAATACAGTATATGTTAACTAACTTAAATTTAAATAAAATCTAAAAAAAAAAAATCATTGACTATTCCTTATACTGTACCTTTTATTCTCATGACTTATTCTTTTCATAACTGCAAGCTTATATCTTTCACTCTCCTTCTCTGTTTTTTTCTCTGTGTTCTGTCTTTATCCGATTTTGGTATCAGGATTATACTGGCCTTATGGAATGAATTTGGAAGTTTTCCTTCTATTTTTTTTATAATATTTTGAGAGGAATAGATATCTTCTTTAAATGGTGAAATTCTCCCATGAAGCCATCTGGTTCTGGACTTTTGTTAATTGGGAGTTTTTGGATTACTAATGCAATCTCCTTGTGGGTATTCTGTCTTTTCAAATTTTCTATTGTTTCCTTCATCAGATTTGATAGGCTTCTAGGAATTTATCCATTTCTTCTAGGAATTTATCCATTTCTTCTAGGTTGTCTAATTTTTTCGCATATAGTATTTCATAATATTCTCTTAAATTTGTTATTATTTCTGTAATGTTGTTATTTCTCCTCTTTCAATTTGATTTTGAGTCCTTTCTCCTTGTTTATTTATTTCTTTCTTTATTTATTTTGATGAGTGTGACTAGAGATTTATCAATTTTGCTGATCTTTTCAAAGAACCAGCCCCTGGTTTCATTAATCTGTTCTACTGTTGTTTTATTTTCTATGTCATTGATTTCTTCTCTAATCTTATTATTTCCTTCCTTCTGCTGCTTTCTGGTTTTGTTCGTTTTTCTTTTTCTAATTCCTTTAGGTGTAAAGTTAGGTTGTTTATTTGAGATTTTTATTACCTCTTGAGATAGGTCTGTGTTACTATAAACATCTCTCTTATAACTGCTTTTGCTGCATCCCAAAAGTTTTGGACAGTTGTGTTTTCATTCATTTGTTTCCATGTACCTTTTTATTTATTCTTTTATTTTCTGGTTGATGCATTCATTGTTTAGTTTCATGCTATTTAGCCTCTGTGTACTTGTCTTTCTAGATCTATTCTTGCAGTTGACTTCTAGTTTCATAGCGTTGTGGTCAAAGAAGATACATGGTATGGTATAACTTCGATCTTCTTAAATGGCTTGTTTTGTGGGCTAATATGTGATGTGTTTTGAAGTGTGTTTCATTGAAAAGAATGTGCATTCTGCCACTTTAGGATGGAATGTTCTAAATATATCTGTTAAATCGATTTAGTCCAATGTGTCATTAAAAGCCTTCTTTCCTTACTGATTTCTGTTTGGATGTTCCATCCATTGGTGTAAGACACCAATTGTGTCTTATTGTATTACTATCAATTAGTTCCTTTATGTTCGTTGTTAACTGTTGTATGTACATACATATGAGTACTCCCATGTTGAGTGCATAAATATCTACCATTGTTATATATACATATTTTTTATTTCCTCCTTTATTATTATGTAATGTCCTTATTTGTCTCTTCCTATACTCTTGTTTTAAAGTCTAGTTGGTCTGATATGAATATTACTACCCTGGCTTTCTGTTGTCATCTATTGCCATAATAAATGTTTCTTCATGCCTTCACTTTCAATCTGCAGAAATCTTTAGGTCTGAAATGAGTCTCTACCCAGCGGCATTTGGATAGGTCTTGGTTTTTTATCCATTCTGTCACCCTATGTCTTTTGATTGTAGCATTTAGTCCATTTACATTCAAAGTAAGTATTGAAATCGGAGGGGTGAAGAACCATGAGAGACTGTGAACTCAGAGCAATGGACTGAGGGTTTTGAAGGGGAGGGGGGTGGGGGGATGGGCGAGCCTGGTGGTGGGTATTGAGGAGGGCACGTATTGCATGG
>CM052901.1:52618825-52630850 GCA_028534135.1 Potos flavus
TTGATAAATATGTATTTATTGCCATTTTGTAATTTGTTTTGTGGTAGTTTTTGCAGTTTTTCCCTGATCCATTCTTCTGTCTTTCCTGGTTTTCTTGTTTTCGTTAGTGATATACCTGGATTTCTTTCTCTTTGTTGTTTGCAGATCAATTAATGCTTTTTTTTCCCCCATTGCCTTTGGAGACCTGTCTTGAAAGAAGTCGCTGTGGCCGATGTTGAAGAGGTTACTGCCTATGTTCTCCTCTAGGATTTTGATGGATTCCTATCTCACATTTAGGTCTTTCATCCATTTTGAGTTTATCTTTGTGTATGGTGAAAGAGAATGCTCGAGTTTCATTCTTCTGTATACAGTAGTCCAATTTTCCCAGCACCATTTATTGAAGAAGCTGTCTTTTTTTCTATTGGCTATTTTTCCCTGCTTTGTCAAAGATTAGTTGGCCATAAAGTTGAGGGTCCATATCTGGGCTCTCTATTCTGTTCCACTGATCAATGTGTTTTTGTGCCAGTACCATGCTTTCTTGGTGATCACACCTTTGTAATATAGCTTGAAATCAGGCAACATGATGCCCCCAGCTTTCTTTTTCTTTTTCAGCATTTCCTTGGCGATTTGGGGGTCTTTCTGGTTCCATACAAGTTTTAGGATTGTTTGTTCCAGCATTTTGAAAAATGCCATTGGTATTCTGATCAGGATAGCATTGAAAGTATAGATTGCTCTGGGCAGTACAGACGTTTTAACAATGTTTATTCTTCTGATCAATGAGCATGGAATGTTTTTCCATCTTTTTGTGTCTTCTTCAATTTCTTTCATAAGTGTTCCGTAGTTTCTAGAGTATAGATCCTTTACCTTTTTGGTGAGGTTTATTCCAAGGTATCTTATGTTTTTTGGTGCTGTTGTAAATGGAATCGATTCCCTAATTTCTCTTCCTACAGTTACATTGTTAGTATATAGGAAACCAACTGATTTCTGTGCATTGATTTTGTATCCTGCCACATTACTGAGTTGCTGTATGAGTTCTACTAATTTGGGGTGGAATCTTTTGGGTTTTCTGCATAAACTATCATGTCATCTGTGAAGAGAGAGTTTGACTTCTTCTTTGCCAATTTAAATACCTTTTATTTATTTTTGTTGTCTGATTGCTATTGCTAGGACTTCTAGTACTATGTTGAACAATAGTGGCGAGAGTGGGTATCCTTGTCATGTTCCTGATCTTAAGGGGAAGGCCCTCAGCTTTTCTCCATTGAGAATGATGTTCACTGTGGGCTTTTCATAGATGGATTTTATGAAACTGAAAATGTTCCATCCATCCCTACACTCTGAAATTTTAATCAGGAATGGATGCTGTATTTTGTCAATTGGTTTTTCTGCATCATTTGAGAGGACCATATGGTTCTTATCTCTTCTCTTATTTATGTGTTCTATCACACTGATTGATTTGTGAATGTTGAACCACCTTGCATCCCAGGGATAAATACCACATGGTCCTGATGGATAATCATTTTTTTCCAATTAATTTTATTTTGTTTTTTCAGTGTGATGGATAATCATTTTAATGCACACTGGGATCCTATTAGCTAGGATATTGTTGAGAATTTTGGCATTCATATTCATCAAGGATATTGGTCTGTAATTCTCCTTTTTGATGGAGTCAATGAAACTGGAAGCTTGTTCTTTGAAAGAACTAATAAGATCGATAAACCACTGGCCAGACTTATGCTAAAGAAAAGAGAAAGGATTCAAATTAATAAAATCATGAATAGAAGGGGAGAGATCACAACTAACACCAAGAAAATAGAAACAATTACTAGCGATTATTATCAACAACTATATGCCAAAAAATTAAGCAACCTGGAAGAAATGGATGCTTTCCTGGAAACCTATAAATTACCAAGACTGAAACAGGAAGAAATTGACAACCTGAATAGACCAATAACCAGTAACGAGATCGAAGCAGTGATCAAAAACCTCCCAAAAAACAAGAGTCCAGGGCCCGATGGTTTCCCTAGGGAATTCTACCAAACATTCAAAGAAGAAATAATACCTATTCTCCTGAAGCTGCTTCAAAAAATAAAAACAGAAGGCTAACTTCCAAACTCATTCTATAAGGCCAGTATTACCTTGATCCCAAAACTAGGCAAATAAAAACTTTTAAAATGAGTCTCTGATTTCATCTTTTTTTTAATTTTTATTTTTTTAAAGATTTTATTTATTTATTTATTTTTTCATGAGAGACAGAGAGAGATGCAGAGGGAAAAGCAGGCTCCCCATGGAGCAGAGAGCCCGATGGGGGACTTGATCCCAGGACCTTGGGATCATGACCTGAGCTGAGGGCAGACGCTTAACAGACTGAGCCACCCAGGTGCCCATCATCTTATTTTATTTTTGCCCCTCTTCCCCTAGGATCCTGTTTTGTTTCTGAAATTTCACATATGAGTGAAATCATGATAATTGTCTCTCTGATTGACTTATTTCACTTAGCATAATACCCTCCTGTATGACCTGAGTTGTTGCAAATGGTAAGATTTCATTCTTTTTGATGGCTGAGTAATATTCCTGCGTGTGTGTGTGTGTGTGTGTGTGTGTGTGTGTGTGTGTACCACATCTTTATCCATTCATCTTTTGATGGATATCTGGCTCTTTCCATAGTTTGGCTATTGTGGACATTGCTACTATAAACATTGGGGTGTAGGTGTCCCTTCAAATCTCTATGTTTGTATCCTCTGAGTAAATATCTAGTAGTGCAATTGCTGGGTCATAGGGTAGCTCTATTTTTACCTTTTTGAGGAAGCTTGCATTCCCACCAGCATTATTTTTTTTATATATTTTTTATTTAGGGGCACCTGGGTGGCTCAGTCAGTTAAGCATCTGCCTTCAGCTCAGGTCATGATCTGAAGGTCCTGGGATCGAGCCCTCAATCAGGCTTCCTGCTCAGTGGGGAGCCTCCTTCTCCCTCTCCCTCTGCTGCTCCCCCTGCTTCTGCTTGTTCTCTCTGTGTGTCGAATAAATAAATAAATCTTTTACATATATGTAATATATATAATACTATATAAAATATATTTTATTTATTATATATTTATTATATTTATATTTATTATATTTATATTATATTTATTGTTTATTTTTAATTTTTATTTATTATATATTTTATATAATATTATATATATTATATATGTTAAGTTTGCTAATATTTTGTTGAGGATTTTTTCATCTATGTTTATCAGAGATATTGGCCTATAAATTTATTTCTTTTTTTCTAGTGTCTTTGGTATATGGGTGATTCTGGTCTTATAGAATAAATTTGGAATTTTTTCTTCCTCTTCTACTTTTTTGAAATAGTTTGAGAAGAAGAGGTATTAACTCTTCTGTAAATGTTTGGTAAGAATTCACCCGTGAAGCCATCTGTTACTGGACTTTTGTTCATTGGGAGTTTTTCGATTCATTACAAATTCAATTTCATTACTAGCCACTGATCTCTTCAATTTTTCTTATTTCTTCCTGATTCATATATAGAAGATTATGTGTTTCTAAAAATTTATTCATTTCCTGTATGTTGTCCAAATTGTTAACATGCAATTTTCTATAGTATTCTCTTATAATTCTTTGTATTTCTGTGGTGTTGTTATTCATCCTCCTTCATTTCTGATTTTATTTATTTAAGATCTTTTTTCTTCATGAGTCTTGATAAAGGCTTACCAATTTATTTTTTTTATGTTTTCAAAGAACCAGCTCTTGGTTTTACTGATCTTTTCTATTTTTTAGTCTCTACTTCGTTTATTTTTTTCTTTAGTATTTATTATTTCAATCCTTCTACTGGATTTGGCTTTTATTCTTCTTTTTCTAGTTCCTTTAGGTGTAATTTTATTTTATTTTATCTTATTTTATTTTTAGGGGGGAGATAATGAGAAAGAGCAGGAGGGAGGGGCAAAGGGAGAGGGAGAGAGAGAACCTTAATCAGGCTCCATGCTCAGCATAAACCTTGACGCTGGGCCCAATCTCACAACCCTAAAATCATGACCTGAGCCAAATGCAAAAGTCAAAACCGAGCTACCCAGTTGCCCCTAGGTGTAATTTTAGATTATTTATTTGAGATTGTTCCTGTTTCTTAAGGTAGGCCTCTATTGCTATAAATTTCCTTCTTAGAACTGTTTTTGTTGCATCCCATATATTTTGAACCACTGTGTTTTCATTGTCATTTGTCCAATGAAGGGACAAAATGTGCATGAAGGGACAAATGTCCCATGTTTTTATTTCTTCTTTGATTTCTTTGTTGATACATTGGTTGTTTAGTAGCATGTTATCTAGCTCTCAAGTGTTTTTGCTCTTTTCCATTTTTTTCTTGCAATTGATTTCTTATTTCATAGCATTTTTGTTTGGAAAAGATGCTTGATGTGATTTCAATCTTCATAACTTCATTAAGACTTGTTTTGTGGCTTAACATGAGATATATCATGGGGAATGTTCTATGTACGCTTGAAAATATTGCGGTCTTACGTTGGATGCAAAGATATTTGCAATTGTTGTAGCCTCTTGTTGGATTGATCCTTTTATCATTATGTAATGATCCTCTTTCTCTCTTGTTACAATCTTTGTTTTAAAATTTGTCTTATATAAGTATTGCTACCTTAGTTTTTTTTCCACATCCATTTGCATGCAATGTCTTTTTCCATTCCTTCACTTTCAGTCTCTGCATTTCTTTAGTTCCAAGTGGAGTCCCTCATATAGATGAGAGGCAGCATATAAATGGGTTATGTTTTTTTTTTTAATCCATTCAGTCACACTATGTCTTTTGATTGGAGGTGGAATACCACTTTTCTAAATTTGTCTGATGCATACCTTATTCTAAGTGGCCTGATTGTGATTGTGTCCTTTGCCAGACTGCAGGGAAGCACTATATCATATTTACCCATTGTTGCATGCCAAAATGTGCATTCAGAACAAGGCAGCTACCTCACCTACAAATACTGCTCACTTAGATTATTTGCCCTCACCTGCTCCCCTTCACCTTCAACTTCTGTTTGCTTACATTGGAATTTGTGACCATGACTTCTGGCCACTTCAAGCCCTTATCACAATTTCCTTTGACACTTTTATGGTTTATTCCATCATGATTCTTCCTGACATTATGATCTCTTCCATGACTCTTCCCATCAATATTATAACTTCTTACAACACACTTCACTTCTCTTTTCCTTGACAATACCAGCAACACACTTCACAAACTGTCAATATTTTTATCCAGTGGGCTAGAGAAGCTACCCACACACTGGGAATCAGAAATTGCTGGATTAGTCGTTTGGTTTTCTAATCACCTGCACCCCGCCTTAAATGTTTAATTGTTGATATATTCAATTTGAGCCAATACAAATTAGCAACGATGTCTTTGTCCCCAGTTTTCCTTCATTTAGATGACCCATGCATTTTTTTTTTATTTTTTTATTTTTATTTATTTATTTTTTTTGCCCCTTGCCTCAAGGACTCATTTGGAGGCACAAACAGCTCTTGGCCTGCAGACCATTTTAACCACATCACCAGGTCTGGTATAACAGAAATATCTAATAAATATGTACAAACTCCTCAGTTTCTTGTTGGAGGTTCTGATGAATGCTTTACATGGGAACCTCTGCATTTACATTTTATTGCAGGCCTAAATTGCAGGGCTTTCACATCATGCATTTTTTTCTCCCCTAGCCCTCTGATTGGGTTCCTCAAGGCCATGTATTACAATGTGCAATTGTCTCCCTTGACCTCAATTGTCCTGCATTTGTCACTGTGACTGGCTACCACTGACCCGACTCAAAAGAGCCATTTTCATTCCCTTAGTCCTGGGCATTTCAGTTTTATCAGGATTTACTGGATTGAGCACGGGCACAATGACCCTAGCCACCCAAACTTGGGTAACTGTGGCTAGTTAACAAGGATCAGTTATCTTAACCTAACATGTGCAAGGACTACATAAAACCCTGTCCCTTGTGCAAAAGTCACAGGAGTCTCTTTCTCAGGACAAGTTCAAATCTACTTACACCAGAGAGCCCAATATGTTAAAATATTCCACAGTGTTACCCAAATCTTTACGTAGATTTATACAGCCATTTAAGATCACTGACCTATTGTCATGATTGGATCCTACAAGTTTGGGACAATGGCTACAGACTGGATTTGAGACTACTGTCTTTTTAATTATTATAGGATTTATTATAACCTAATTAGATGTGTACTTTCTTGGTTAAAATGTGCCATACTCCTGAATTTGGACATGTCTACTATCCGAACTGATAATGTTCTCACCATTAACTCTGAGGCCTCAGCATCACAGGGAGGATTGCAGTGTAAGAACTTGCCAATGAGCTTTTTTGTTTATTATGTAAGTGACTGATATTAAGCTTTTGATTTCTGAAGCAGCCCCTTCAAAGACATTCATGTTGGATAAACACATTGCCAGCTACACAACTAGATAAAAAGCCAGGCTTCTCCACTCATTAAGTTCCCCTTTTTAGAAAGCTCTTGTTGACCTAGATAACTGACCTTGTGACTGACCACTTGCTTTTCCCCTTCTGCACTTTAATTTCTACTGTGTTTTAAATTGTTCCATTAGAACAAGACAGGGATGTCCACTCCCTCCACTGTTATTTAACATATTACTGAAAGTCCTGGCCTAAGCAATCAGACAACAAAAAGAAATAAAAAGCATCTAAGTCAGCAAAGAAGTCAAACTTTCAATGTTTGCAGATGACATAATAATCTACATACAAAACCCAAGAGATTCCACCAAAACATTGCTAGATCATTGATAGACAAATTCAGTAAAGGTGCAGGATACAAAATCAACATGCAGAAATCTGTTGCATTTCTATATACCAATAATAATGCAGCAGAAGGATAAATCAAAGAATCAATCCCACTTACAATTGCACCAAAACCCATAAAATACCTAGTAATAAACCTAACCAAAGAGGTAAAAGACCAGTACTCTGAAAACCATAAAATATTGATGAAAGATATTGAAGATGACACAAAGAAATGGAAAAACATTCCAAGCTTATGGATTGGAACAAGAAATATTGTTAAAATATTTGTACTACCCAAAGCAATCTGCACATTTAACGCAATCCCTATCAAATACCACCAGCATTTTTCTCAGAGCTACAACAAATAGTCCTAAAATGTATATGGAACCACAAAAGACCCCAAATAGCCAAAGCAATCTTGCAAAAGAAAAGCAAAGCTGCAGGCAACACAGTTCTGGACTTCAAGTTATACTACAAAACTGTAGTGATTGAGACAGCATGGTAGTGCACAAAAACAGATATATAAATCAATGGAACAGAATAGAAAACACAGAAATGGACCCACAACTATAAGATCAACTAGTCTGCAACAAAGCAGGAAGTATTATCCAATGGAAAAGAGTCTCTTCAACAAAGGGTGTTGGAAAAACTGGAGAGCAACATGCAAAAGAATGAAACTGGATCAATTTCTTACACCATACACAAAAATAAATTCAAAATGGATAAAAGACCTAAATGGAATACAGGAAACTACCATAATCCTAGAGGATAACACAGACGGCAACCTCTTTGCCCTCAGCTGTAGCAACTTCTTATTAGATATATCTCCTGAGTCAAGGGAAACAAAAGCAAAAATGAACTATTGAGACTTCATCAAGAAAAAAACTTCTGCACAGCAAAGGAAATAATCAACAAAACTAAAAGGCAATCTAAACTAAAAGGAATCTAAAGGAATGGGAGAAGATATTTGCAAATGACATATCTGATAAGGGGCTAGTATCCAAAATCTATAAAGAATTTATCAAACTGAACATGCAAAAACAAATAATCCAGTTAAAAAATGGGTAGAAGACATGAATAGACATATTTCCAAAGAAGACATACATAAAGCTAACAGATACAGGAAAAGGTGCTCACCATCACTCATCATCAGAGAAATACAAATCAAAACCACAATGAGATACCACCTCACACCTGTCAGAATGGCTAACATTAACACCACAGGAAACAAGGTGTTGGTGTTGGTGAGGATGTGGAGAAAGGGGAAACCTCTTACACTATTGGTGGGAATGCAAACTTGTGCAGCCACCATGGAAAACAGTATGGAGGCTCCCCAAAAAGTTAAAAATGGAACTACACTATGATTCAACAATGGCACTAGTCCGTATTTACCCAAAGGATACAAAAATACTGATTCAAAGATTACATGCACCGCGTTTATGTCAGCATTATCAATAGCCAAATTATGAAAAGAGTCCAAATGTCCATCAACTGATGAATAGATGTGATATATATATATATATATATATATATATATATATATATATAGTATATCTATATCTATATATCTGTATCTATCTATATATATAGATAGATAATGGAATGTTACCCAGCCATCAAAAAGAATGAAATCTTGTCATTTGCAAGGATGTGGATGGAACTAGAAAGTATTACACTAAGTGAAATATGTCAGTCAAAGACAAATACCATATGATTTCACTCATATGTGGAATTTAAGAAATAAAACAGATGAACATAGTGGGGGAAAGAGAGGCAAACCAGGAAACAGACTCTTAAGTATAGAGAGCAAACACGGTTGCTGGAAGGGAGGTGGGTGGGAGGACAAGTTGATACCCATCAGGGTATTAAGGAGAGCACTTGTGATGAACACTACGTGTTGTATGTAGGTGAGGAGTTACTGAATTCTACACCCAAAACTAATATTACAATGTATGTTTACTAACTGGAATTTAGATAAAAACTTGAAAAAATTAGATAATAGGGAATATTATATGGATACAAATATAATAATCACCTGAGATTACTTCCCCCCGTGATGACTACTGTAGCCATATTAGTGGCTTTTCCTTAAAATGTCTTGTTATGTGTATATTAATGATAAATTATTTTTTTCTATCCTGGTGGGTTTTTCTCTTTATTTTATTTGTAACTTCCCTCGCTATGATTATATCCCTACTCCCTTCCTAGACGGATCTTTCCAAAACTTTCTCTATGCTCACATAAGTCTCTACATACTAATACATACAAAAATTGTGGGAATGATTCATTACTGTTTTAACAAAATTTTTCCACTAGCTTATATACTTTTCTGCATATTTATCCCTAGGTATGTGAAAACTCATACCGCACAATGGTTCCGTTTAGATAAATATTTATATACTCCTTATTTATTGTATATCTCTGGTTGATATATTCCTTACTTGTTATGTATGTGATTGATAAAGTAGATAGTACAAGAAAGTTGAACTACAGGGACAGAATCTTAAAGACACTATCTTTTAACCGGTGCTAGGTTTTCTGGAATTGTTTCTCTAATCTGTATAGAAGCACTAATTCCTCTATTTTCAGTGATAAAGACCACATTGGAAATCCATGTCAAACAATGGTAAAGAGCTAATCAAATTGTTAACTTTAGATACCTGTAATCAGACAGCTACAGCAGGCATGGCTTTAAGTGACCAAGTATTCGCTACATTGAAATATTGTCACGATGAAGAGTAAATGCCGCTGACTGGTTGCTCCTAACTGCACTGGAGAAAGTGAGGAAAGAGAAAGCTGAGAGCTTCAATTCTAATCTAATCTAATCTGCAAAAGTGACTTCAAAAATTTTATGTCTTCCCTGAAGGAAACCTTTACCTTTTGTAGATGCAAGGTTGTGATTTCTGAAAATGAAACTCAGAGTGTCATTGTGTGAATGGCTGAATTACAATACAAATTGGTTCATAGGTTCTCTTCTATTAAAATTAGGGAATTAATTGGAAAAGAATGGAATCTTGAGATTTAGAACAGGGACTTTTGCACAGATCTCAATGAAGGTGGTGACATTAATGCCCTCAGTCCCTCAATTCTACTGAGCCCTTTTTACTGGTAGAAGTGTTACCCAGTGGTGGGTTGTGGAACTCCTCAGTCTTTTTCTTCTCAAAGGAAAGAATTCAGTGGAGAGACTCTATAGAGAATTAAAGTAGCAAAGGTTTTTATTTAACAAAAAGCAACAGTACACTCCAGAGAGAGGAGTGGGCTGACCCAAGGATAGGTGGCAGCGCGGAGTTTCTCACTGTGTTATTTTTTTTCTTTTTCTTTTTTCTTTTATTTTTTTTCAACTTTTTTATTTTTTATTAACACGTAACGTATTATTTGCCCCAGGGTACATGTCTGTGAATCATCAGGTTTACACATTTCATAGCACTTACCATAGCACATATGCTCCCCAATGTCCATAACCCAGCCACCCTATCCCTACCCCCCCTACCCCCTAGCCACCCTCAGTTTGTTTTGTGAGTTTAGGAGTCTCTTATGGTTTGTCTCCTTCCCGATCCGATCTTTTTTTATTTCCCTCCCCCACCCCCCACGACCCCCCCACCCTGCCTCTCAAATTCTTCATATCAGAGAGATCATATGATAATTGTCTTTCTCTGATTGACTTATTTCACTTAGCCTAATACCCTCTAGTTCCATCCACGTCGTTGCAGTGGTATATATATACAGTGGAATACTATGCAGCCATTAAAAGAAATGAAATCTTATTGTGTTTTTTAAGGGAGTTTATTTGATTTCCTCCCTCCCATCTTGTTATTTTTGCTACATCCTCATATCCTCCTTGGTTTCCTCCCCTCCAACCTTTGTTTGTGTTTGTGTTATTCATTTTCCCATGACCACCTAAGTGCAACCCACAGGGGTCATGGGGGGGGGGGCAAACCACAATGCAAAATACTATAATAACTTAATAGGTTACTAGTGAACAAGCTACATGCCCATGTTCCAAAGTTGGAAAAGTCCCTGTAGCCCTTATCTTCTGTTTATCAGCCTGTGTTAAACTGCAAAAGTGGTTGGTCTAAGGGAGATGGGACAGTCTCTGGGTGGAAACTGGGTGGTCCTTGGCAATTGTCCATCTGTTACCTTCTTTCTCCCCTCCTGTTCATGTCTGTATAACTGCCTACTGTAACAAAAGCAACACATCTATCCCTGCCTGCCTGTGCTATTCCCCTTTTACCTGAAAAACTGATAATGACCTCTGCTAATTCTCTTTAGGACCTACTCCCACCACTTCCTCTTCACTTCTAGATCTGTATAACTAGACTCAAGCTTCAGTAGGCCCCAGTGGATGAAGTACAAAGTGAGACCTGTGAAGATGTGTGATATACACTAAAGGAACTGCATTATATTTTCAATTTATGCAGAAAATTATCTGAGGAATATGTGTGAGAATGAGTCTTAAGGATATGGAATCATGATGGTTGTGATGGTAATATAAAGTTGTATCAAATAAAGTTGAAATGTCAGAACTGCCTTGGTATACAAAAGAGGAAAGAACCCAAAGCATTAGGGAGGTTTGGATGTTAGAGTGGATTTATCATACAAGACCTACTTGCCCACCTCAGGAGTGTCCAAAGGACACACCTTTCATCATGACTGTATGAAATAAATTTGTGAGGGGAGCCTCAGTATCCTTGAAAAGCTCTGTAGTCACTATTTCCTGTAGGTCAGATGTTACACTGGAACCTGTCATCATCAAACAGGGATCCCTAAACTCAATAGGGAAATGAGATTCCTGGATGGCTGGGGCCAAGCTGTAGCACTTAATCACCAAAGACAAGGTGAGCCTGGTTAATATAATGGACAGCACTGCCAAATCAATAATCAGAATAGCCTGACTTACAGGGACCTACAGCACTGGATAATTGATTATGGAGTCCTAAAGCCTGAAATAGATGGGGAGCTTATGAAATTCATATTTGATCTGTCCGAGCAGGAGTGATCTAGGTTTAGTGAACAAAGTCATTAAGTGAGATATAATCCCTTGATAAATGCTCAGACTGGAACCAGTTTACAGACCCAAATCCCCTTTGAAAGAAGGGTGGGAGGATGAAACTTGACCATTCTCTTACACTATACACAAAGATAAACTCGAAATGGATAAAAGACCTCAATGTGAGGCAGGAATCTATCAAAATCCTAGAGGAGAACATAGGCAGTAACCTCTTCGACATCAGCCACAGCAAATT
>CM052901.1:52631350-52663258 GCA_028534135.1 Potos flavus
CGAGCCTGGTGGTGGGTATTGAGGAGGGCACGTATTGCATGGAGCACTGGGTGTGGCACATGAACAATGAATCTTGGAACCCTGAAAAAATAAAAGTAATTGGGAAAAAAATTTAAAAAAAAAAAAAAAGAAAGAAAGAAGGATGGGGCATGTTCCATTGAGGAAAAACCCTATTACACTGTAAACAACTTATACTGTTAATCTTTCTGCCTATCTTCCCCAAAAGGATATGTGATCATTAATCAGGGGTCTGTGCAGTGAGAAAAGAAAAATAATTAGGCTTTTAGGGGATTACTGAACACTGACTCTGAACTGACACTAATTCTTGGAGATTTTAATATGAGTCTATAGCACATAGAGTAGTGGCTTATGGAGGTCAAGTCATCACTAGATATTTGACACAGATCAATCTCTCTCTGGCTTAGTGGGTCCACAAAATTCACCCTGTGGTTATTTCCCCCAGATCCAGAATTCATAACTGCAATAAACATACTCAGCTACTGGCATCATACCTATAATGGTTTCCTGACCTATGTAGCAAGGGAGATTATAAGAGAAAAGGCTAAGTGGAAGCCCCTATTACTGTGTCTACCTACAAACATAGTCAACTAAAAAGAATACAACATTCCTAGATGGACCGCTGACCTTAGCATACCATCAAAGACTTGAAAGATGACAAATAAGTGATTCTTATCACATTCCCATTCAGCTTGCCTACTTGGCCAGTACAGAAGACAGATGAGTCTTGGATAACAGTAGATCTTGTAAGTTCAATCAGGTGGTTACTCCAAGTGCAGCTCCTATTCTAAATGTAGTATTATTATTTGAACAAATTAATACATCTAGAAAATGCTTTTTTTCTCTATACATTTGACCCTTGAACAATGCAATGGTTTGGGCACTGAACCCCCATGCAGTTAAAATTCTTCATGTAACCCTTGACTCCCCCAAAACACAACTACTAATAGTGTGTTTACCATAAGACTTACAGATAACATAAAGAGCTGATTTACACATATTTTGTATATGTATTATATACTTTATTCTTACAGTAAAATAAACTAAAGAAAAGAAAATGTTATTAAGATTATAATAAGAAAGAGAAAATACATTTACTTTACTGTATTGTATTTGTTTTTTTCTTAATCCATATATAAGTGAACCCATGCTGTTCGAACCTTTGTTGTTCAAGGATGAACTGTAGCTGTTAGTAAAGACTGCCAGAAGTAGTTGTTTTGAACTCGTAAATCCAGCAATTACTTTCACTGTCCTAACTCAGGAATATATCAAATCTCCATACCTATGTCATAATTTAGTCACAGGGACCTTGACTGTCTTTCTCTTCTAATAGACATCATGCTGGTCCATTAAATTGATAGTATTATGCTGATTGGACCTTGTAACAGGCAGTAATACCTACAATAGACACTTTGGTAAGACACATGTACCAGAGGGGGACAGGAAATCTCACAAAAATTCAGCCACCTTCCACCTCAGTGAAACGGACAATAGTCACTAGAAATCCTCCCAATGTACAAGACTGTGAGCAGTACATCTGCTGTTCGCAGATGTAAAGGAGAAATGGCCAGAGGTAGTAGTCTATAACAGTTGGTAAATTGTGGCCAATAGTGTGACAGGATGGTCTGGAACTTGGAAGAAACACAATTGGAAAATCAGAGATGAGGAGGTCTGGGGATGAGAAATGTGGATGCAACTCTCCAAATTAGCACAGAATATGAAGATATTAGTGTGCTGTGTGAATGCTTTGGGTAAGTTTAACAGAGAAGGATTTTACTATTCAGGTGGATAAGTTGCCCCATTCTGTAGATATCAGTTAGGCTCCTTTACCAGTCATGCTTCCCATTTCCAATGGACTTATGGGCAAAATGGCCATGGTGGCAGGGATGGAGGTTATTGATAGATTTTATAATGTGTCAACTTTGCTAGGCTGAACTACATTTCCCAGAATTCCACATGTTGTATGTTTCTAGTTAGGATGGGATACAAGGAAGATTCTACCAAGATTTTGGAGATGGAATGAAGGCTGCAGGCATGTTGTAACACAAACATGTTATTGCTTCTCTGTTGACTTAATTCAGGATGAAGCAGCAGCTGAGGTAGTTATATGTGTATAACTCCAGGACAAGGGGGTCTGGCTTCTACAGGATACTATTGCCACCAAACTCAGAGGCATTAAAAATGGACATTGGTTTCAGTCCATTCTGTTGGCTTCCAGTTTGTTCATGAGATTCCAAATTTCTCATGATCTTCCCTTTCTGCCTGCCCTGCAGGTTTCAAACACCTGCATCAAATACAGAGAAGACATTACAAGGAATGTTAGCCCCAATAATTATGTAAGCCAAATTCCCGTAATTATCTATCTATCTATGTCTACCTATTATCTATCTATATATCTATCTATCCATTATATATATATCTATATCTATCTATCATCTATCTATACATTATCTATATATCTATTTCTATCTCTCTTGATCATCATCTATATTGCTACTAGTTATACTTTTCATGTTGAAACCTGACTTATATAGGAGTTGTTTGGAAACCAGGTCCTTTCCTCTGTGCAGTGTCTTTGATTTGTTCTGGGCCTACCTGTACATTTTTTCCCCAGGGACTATGTCCAGTGAGTATATTACTCACATTTTTAAAAAATCATCGGTGTTTTATAGTGTTTTGGCATCTTGGAGCTTTGCTGGCCAGGGAGAAACTGCCCCTCCCAGGGCAAGCTAATTTCTCTAGATAGCATATGACTCCTCTGTGAGAAAACTTCTCACACAAAAACCAACCAGCCTAGAGCCCACACCAGCCAACTACCTCCTTAATGGAGCTCTCAGTTTGACCCATTATCCCCTTGCCCTAATACCACTTCAGGGACAGGTACCAGGCAATTAGGGAAAGTCCCTACAGCCAGGAGCCTGCTGACATTATTCAAATTAGCCAACCTTAGTCAGCTTGCTTTATTCTGCTTTGTCTTTTCACAGTAATCCCAATAAAGACTTGCACCCATGTGTTTCTCTCACTCCTGCCTTCTGACCAACTCTAGTGCATCCTCATGTAGCCCTGTGCGGCACACCATGCCACTTTTTCTTGGGGATTGTAAGTTAAAAACTCTTCATTCAAAATTAGTTATCTCCATATGTCTGTCATCTCATCATACCTGGCTCAAACTAACTCTTGTGCTTTATTAAAACAGTGGGGCAAAATTGTGGTCAAAATGGAAGGGAATCCACCCAGACAGATTTTTATGACACTCAAAGTGGTGCTATCTATTAAGCATATTTCATTCACTAACTTTCCATTTACATGTGAATATAGCGATTACTGGCTAGAGAAATGTCAATGTTTGGGAGAAATGTTGTCTTTATCATAAATTCTTAGAACTACATTTTGAGAGAAAAAAATCCATTTATATGAGACTTCCCAATGATTGCAATTAAGTTGCAAAAATCATATTGAAAATACTGATCTTCAGACAAGCATTCAGCCCTTACATCTTTTGGTCGTCATGGCTACCATGACAGAACATACATCCAATTGTTGTATTGATGATGTCATTCATGACAAAGTAAAGACATTGGAAGAGTCATACCTCTAGGTTCAGTTTCTATGTAAAACAGTGTGGAGGAAAGATGTTTTTCAGTAAACTGTGCTTATTTCCTTTTCTCCCACCATTGGAAGTTAAAACTAAGTTTTATAATTCAGAGAAGAGTGACTTATTTCTTGAAGTCCAAATTCAGAATATTTCATCTTCAACTGTCTTTATACAAAAGGTTTCATTAATCCCACCTGAAATGTACACTGGGGCAGAGTTAAATACCGTCAATCAGGCTGGTAAAGATGAGTGTACCTTCGGAACAAGAACATTTTTGCAGTCAATGGAAGAACGCCAGTATTTGTACTACCTTAAGCTTAAACAGGAATTTTCAGAGAAAGCTGGTATCATTAGGGGACTAACAGAAATGGGAAAATTGGATATACTGTGGAAGAGAAATCTAGGTGAAATGGCGATGTTACAGACAATCCAGCTTGAAAGAGAAGCTCCAGGATATGGAAACATGAAGCTGTCTTTGGAAAAAATCCCAGATACTGTAACTATAGAAGAGCCTTTCCATATTATCTGTAAGATAATAAACTGCAGTGGTAGGAAAATGAAATTGGTTTTGAAGACGTATGATACAGATTCTATTCGTTGGTGTGGAAATTCAGGAAAGTATCTTGGAAAGCTGCCCCCAAATTCATCTCTCTGCTTCACCCTGACACTACTGTGCTTGAAACTGGGCCTGCAAGTTGTCTCTAGCATAAAGATAACAGACAAAGTATTAAAAAAAACATATGTCTGTCATGACCTTGCAAAGGTCTGTGTAATACCATCCATGGTTAAAATGAAAAACTGAAGAAAATTTCTAGTGTTATGCTTTCCCTAGAGAAGTTTTACATACAATTGTCAGCATCAAAATGATAAACTAATAGCAAACATGCAGATTAATTTCATTTAATTCCTTTGAGACTGTGAATGCCTGTGATAATTAACCATTTCTTGATTTCAAAAAGAGCAATCTATTGATTTTCATCTTAAGTACTCTCTAACATTTCTTGTTTTAGTAAAGCTGGCATTGGAAATATAAAATCTTAGTGGTGTGTTGATAATTTAAATAGTTATTATGGCTTATTTGTCAAGATTTCAAGCTACCCTATTTTATTTTTTTCCTCTCTCCTTTTCAGTCAATAGAGAAGTAATTATCAATGACAGTGCTTAGTATAATTCAAGATGACTCTCAATATTTAAACATGTTGACATTTGCTACTTGATGGGTATTGAGGAGGGCATGTGCTGTGATGAGCACTGGGTGTTATACGTAACTAATGAATCATTGAACACTACATCAAAAACTAATGATATACTAGACAGTGGCTAACTGAACACAATTTAAAAAAACAAATTAAAAAAAGATAATCTTTTAAAATTGTATTCCAAATTATCAGAGCTTGCATTTATGTGACATGCTGAACTGACTCTTTTTCATTTACTTGTCTTGGTAAAATTTTATGAACTGTTATCAGTTGTTATCCCTGCAGGGGCCCTTGTGAATACTACTTGGATTAGTCAGTTTGCTCTTACACTTAAAATGTGCCACTTCCTTTTTTAAGTAGATTTAGTTGGTTTGCAAATTTAGGGATGATGGCTGGAACTCTGAACCAAAACAGCCACTTCAGTAAGCACAAGAACAAGGGTTTGCTCCCCCTCATCTCCCACAAAACACGATGTAAGTAATTAGATCTGGTCAAGGCTGGTAAGATAAAGAGGTGTGTAATAAAAAAAATTATTGCTATCTTTTAAAAAATATCCTATCTTTTACTCACATATCAGTTTTTTCTTTAGAAAGATAAAATAATCTCAGACATTAGCTAATCATTAACTTTTCAAAATATAAAATCCATACGTCAATGATGATATTTTTCTTGAGTCACTCATCCCCACGTTGTCGTTTTTTTTTTTAATGCTTAAACACTAATTTCTTAATGTGGAAAAAATTCATGAGTGCAGTATGCATAGAAGTGACAGAAATTATAAGCTCCCTGTATTTGCTCCTTTAGGCTCAAGGATAGTAATGGACTTTCTGGTGTTATTAGCTTTTGGTCACTGTTTTATCTACCTCCAGGTTTTCTGACTCTCTGGCCACACCTAAGTAAATAATGCCTTTATTGACTTTGACCCCATTCTCTTTTCTGTTGAATATCTGGCTGATCAACATAAGCAGAAATACATAAACATATGTATGCACACTACATACATACCACACACAAGTACATTCCCCATGAGCTCCTTGAACACACTTTTACATTAAAATTAGTAGCACAAAATCATAAAAAACTTGTTTTACCCATTGGGTACAAACATTTCTGGAATCCCTGAGTGAAAAATGTTAAGAAATCAAAAGCAAGTGATGAATTAAAAGGCAAGATACTGATTATTGGTCTGTTCAGGTTGTCAATTTCTTCCTGTTTCAGTCTTGGTAGTTTATAGGTTTCCAGGAAGGCATCCATTTCTTCCAGGTTGCTTAATTTACTGGCATATAGTTGTTGATAAAAACTTCTAATAATTTTTTCTATTTCCTTGGTGTTAGTCATGATCTCTCCCCTTTCATTCATAATTTTATTAATTTGGGTCCTTTCTCTTTTTCTTTTGGATAAGTCTGGCCAGTGGTTTATCGATCTTATTAATTCTTTCAAAGAACCAGCTTCTAGTTTTGTTGATCTGCTCTACTGTATTTCTGGTTTCTAATTCATTGATCTCTGCTCTAATCTTAATTACTTCTCTTCTCCTACATGGCTTAGGCTTTATTTGTAGTTCTTTCTTCAGTTCTTTAAGGTGTAAATTTACTTTGTATATTCAGGATTTTTCTATTTTTTTGAGTGAGGCTTGGATGGCTATGTATTTCCCCCTTAGGACCACCTTTGCTGTATCCCATAGGCTTTGGACTGATGTGTTTTCATTCTCATTGGTTTCCATGAATTGTTTGAGTTCTTCTTTGATTTCCTATTGACCCGAACATTTAAAAAAAAAAAAAAAGATTTTATTTATTTATTTGACAGAGAGAGACACAGCGAGAGAAGGAACACAAGCAGCAGGAGTGGGAGAGGGAGAAGCAGGCTCCCTATGCAGTAGGGAGCTTGATCCCACGGCCCTGGGATCATGACCTGAGCCAAAGGCAGATGCTTAACTGACTGAACCACCCAGGCACCCCAGACTCAAACATTCTTAAGCAGGATGGTCTTTACCTTCCAAGTGTTTGAATTTCTTCCAATTTTTTTCTTGTGATTGAATTCCAGTTTTAAAGCATTATGGTCTGAGTTAGAATGGCAAAAATTGACAAGGCAAGAAATAAATGTTGGAGAGGATATGGAGAAAGGGGAACCCTCTTACACTGTTGGTGAGAATGTAAGTTGGTAAGGCCACTTTGGAACACATTATGGAGGTTCCTCAAAAAGTTAAAAATAGAGCTACCCTCTGACCCAGAAATTGCACTACTGGGTATTCACCCCAAGGATACAGATGTAGTGAAAAGAAGGGCCACATGCACCCCAATGTTCATAGCAGCAATGTCCACAATAGCCAAACTGTGGAAGGAGCCGAGATGCCCTTCAACAGACAAATGGATAAAGAAGATGTAGTCCATTTATACAATGGAATATTACTCAGCCATCAGAAAGGATGAATACCCACCATTTGCATTGACATGGATGGAACTGGAGGGGATTATGCTAAGTGAAATAAGTCAAACAGAGAAAGACAATTATCATATGCTTTCACTTATATGTGGAACATAAGGAATAGCATGGAGGACACTGGGAGAAGGAAGGGAAAAATGAAGGGGGGAAATCTGAGGGGGAGAGGAACCATGAGAGACTATGGACACTGGGAAACAAACTGAGGGTTTCAGAAGGGAGGGGGGAGGGGGATAGGTTAGCCCGGTGATGGTTATTAAGGAGGACATGTATTGCATGGAGCACTGGGTGTTATACGCAAACAATGAATCATGAAACACTACATCAAAAACTAACAATGTACTTACTGTATGGTGATGAACATAACATAATAAAATAAAAATAAATAAAAGGCAAGATAAAAACATGGTCTAAGTGGAAATATTAAAGATGGAGGTGGAGTAGGAGGACCCTAGGCTCACCTCACCCCATGAACACAGCTAGATAACTATCAAATCATCCTAAATACCCCAGAAATTGACCTGAAGACTGACACAAGAAACTACATAAATAAAGATAGAGAAAAGGCCACCTTGAAGAAGGTAGGAAGTGTGGAGACTCAGTTTGGGAGAGGAACAGATCATGCCACTGTGGTGGGGAGAGAGCCATGGTTGTGGAGAAGGGTGAGAGACAGACGAGCATACAGAGGAGCACATGGGGAAAACAAATCTCCATAGCAATTGGCTTGGAAAGTGAGAGGGGATGAATTTTGTGAGTTCTTGCAAGCCGTGGGGCTTAAACCTGGAGTTTTAAAGGTCAGTGGTCTTGGGTGTGATAGAACCCACAGGAAATTGTGTTGCTCTTGGAGAGAAAGCAGGCAAACTGTGAACACACAGCATGAAAATAGTGATCTGAAGAGCAGCTGGAGCACACAGTGGCAAGGTTATTCACTCTTCTGGGAACACATCTCAGAGAGATAACATTCATGGAACAAAGAAACTGACAGGTACAATTTCCCTCTCCTGACCCTCAGCATCAACACAAGGCCACCTGCAGGAACAGCACAGCACCAACACTTGCTACCTAACTTGCTTACATCAAGCCCTGCCCCCCATGCTCTGGTGGAATTGCCCCTCTTATTAATGCTTGCCTCAGTCCCAGTGCAGCAGGCCTTCTGTCCCAGAATACCATCTGCTCACACCACATCTCCCAAGACAGGAGTAATGCAGAGCCTCAGTTCCCACATCAGTGTTGCCAGGTCTCATTTCACAAGCAGACCAGAACACACCTAGTTAAAACGTGTCACATTCAGGCCAGGGACCAAACATTGCTCACAGTAGGCAAAGAGAGCCTGTTGCAGACAACTGGCCTGAAGGATAAGGCAGCCAGAACAAAAGAGTAGAGCACATGCAACACACATTGGTAACACTTCCAGAAGTGTCAGTCCCTGGGGAATGGGACATTATACAGGAGGACATTGCAGAACCTCTCCTTCATAAGGCCATTACCATCAAGAACCAGAGATATAGATGACTTTGCTAACAAACAGAAATATGCACAGAGGCTTAGAAAAATGAGAACACAGAAATTTACCCCAAATGAAAGAATAGGACAAGGCCACAGAGACCCAAGAAGAAAAGATATAAATAACATGCTTAATAGAGAATTTAAAGTAATGATCATAAGAATACTCACTGGACTTGAGAAAAGAGTGGAAAACATGAGAGAGAACCTTAACACAGAAGTAAGGAATAACATGGCAGAAATGAAGGACTCAATAAATGAAATGGGAAACGCACTTGATGGAATGAACATCAGGCTGGAATAAGTAGAGAAATGAATTAATGACCTGGAAGAGAGAGTAAAGGAAAGTAATCAAACTGAACAAAAGAGAGAAAAAATAATTATGCAAAACAAGAATAGACAGAGAACTCAGTGACTGCATTAAATGTAATAGCATTTGTATTACAGAAGTCCCAGAAGAAGAAGAGAGAAAAGAGGCAGAGAATTTATTTGAACAAGTAATAGCTGAGAACTTCCCTAATCTGGGGAAGGAAACTGACATACAGATCCAGGAGGTAAAGAACTCTCATCAAAATATATAAAAGCAGGCCAACACTGAGACATATTGTAATTAAATTTGCAAAATATAGTGATAAAGAAAAAGTCTTAAAAGCAGCAAGAAAAAAGAAATCATTAACTTACAAAGGAAAATCCATAAGACTAGCTGGACATTTTTAGACAGAAACGTTGCAAGCCAGAAGGCAGTGGCATGATATATTCAAAGTGTTGAATGGGAAAAATCTGCAGCCAAGAATATTCTATCCAGCAAAGCTCTCATTCAGAATATAAAGGATAGATAAAGAGTTTCCCAGACAAAAAAATCTAAGGGAGATCATGACCACTAAACTAGCCCTGTAAAAAATATTAGAGGGGAAACTTTGGGTCGCAAGGAGAGACCAAAAGAGACAAAGACAGGAAAGGATCAGAGAAAATCTCCATAAATGACAAAACAAGTAATAAAATGACAATATCTATCAATAATTATATTGAATGTAAGAGAACTAAATGCTTCAATCAAAAGACATAGGGTATCAGAATGGATTAAAAAAACAAGCCCCATGTATATGCAGCCTACAACAGTCTCATTTTAGACCCCAAGACAACTATAGACCAAAAGTGAGGAGTGGAGAAACATTTATCATGCAAATGGATGTTAAAAGAAAGCTGGAGACCAATACTTATATCAGACAAACTAGACTTTAAAACAAAGATTGTAAAAAAGAGACAAAGAAGGGAACGTATAATCATAAAGGGGACAATCCAACAAGAAGTGTAACAATTATAAATATTTATGTGCCCAACATGGAATCATCTCAATAGATGCAAAAAAATGACAATGTCCTTTTGTGATAATAACCCTCAACAAATTGAGAGGCACGAATAAATGAAAGCTATCCCATGTTTACAGATCAGAAGAATTAATATTGCTAAAATGTCATATCCTGTGGCATTTTTCATGGAAATAGAAAAAATAACAATCTTAAAATTTGTATGAAATCACGAAAGACTCCATATAGCTAAAATAATCTTGAAAAACAAGAAAAAATCTTGATTGTGGCATAAAAATATATACATAATACAATAAAAAAATGAGAAACCTGAAATAAATTCACACAGATACAGTAAAATATTTGACAAGTGTCCCAAGAATACTTAATGAGAAAAGATAATCTCTTTCAAAACTGTTACTAAAAAGCCTGGGTAACCAGATGTAGAAAATGAAATTGGACTCATATATTACACAACTTACAAAAATAGACTGTAAATAGATTGAAGACTTAAATGTAACACCCAAGACTAAAACTAGTATAAAAATAAAAAAGGGAATAAACTCCCTGACATTAGTCCTGGCAATGATTTTTGGATATGAAAAAAAATAAGAGAAGCAAACATTAACAGATGGGATAACATCAAAATCAAAAGATTCTGTACAGCTAAGGAAAATATCAATAAAATTTAAGGCAACATACAGAATGGGGGAAAATATTCGCAAACCACTTATCAGGATTAATATTCAAAATATATAAGGAAATCATACAACTCAATGTCAAGAAAACAAACATTCCTGCTAAAAAGATGTAAGTTCTAGGAATCTAATATACAACATGGTAACTATAATTAACATTGTACTATATACTTCAAAGTTATTCATAGAGTAAATCTTAGAAAGTTTTTCTCCACAAAAATAAACGGTAATTATCCGAGATGCTGGAACTCTGAACTAATCTCATTGTGATAATCATTTCACAATGTATGCACGTATCATAACATCAGATTATATACCTTAAATTTACATGTGGTATTGTCAATTTCTCAAAAAAAAAGCTAAAACAATATCTCAATGATTTCTTCCAAGATAGATATTTAAGTACAGTGGAGATAGAGTTCTTGAGTATGAGGCAGCATAAAATAGATTTTAAGTCCCACATTTCTGCCATGCTCCAGAGGTTAGAATTTTTGCTCTGTTACTTAGTAGACATGTTAAACTGGTCTTGTTATATAGCTGTGTATTCCTCTGTTTGCTTTTAATGGACATAATAACTACCAAATGCACAGAATTTTTATAATTATTAAATAATATTACAAAGTGCTTATAATTTTTTGCACATTTACCTGTTTGTGCTATTTACCAAGGAAAATGAACACACTAATTTGAAAATATATATGCACCCTTATGTTGACTGTAGCATTATTAGTAATAGCCAAGATAGAAGCAACCTAGGTGTCCATTAATAGACAAATGGTTAACAAAAAAGTTATACACACACATACACATACACACACACACACACACACACACACACACACACACATATATATATATATATATATATATATATATATATATATACTGAAATATTACACAGCCATAAAAAAGGATGGGACCTTGCCTTTTGCAACAACGTAGATGGACCTACAGGGTATTATGCTAAGTGTATAAACAATGAATTTTGGAACACTAAAAAAATAAAATTTAAAAAAACAAGTGAAATAAGTCTAAGAAAGACAAATACCATAGGATTTCACTCATATGAGGAATCTAAAAAAACAAAACAAATGAACAAGGAAATAAAAAGCAGAATGAGGCCAAAAATTGGGAGAACAAGCATGGTTTCCAAAGGGAAGAGGGTGGGCGGATGGCAAAATGGGTGAAGGGGAGTGGAAGATACAGGCTTTCGGTTATAGAATGAATAAGTCACAGGAATAAAAGGCACAGCCTAAGAAATATAGTCAATAATACTGTAATAGTGTTATATGGTGACAGATGTTAGCTACACTTGTGGGGAGCATAGCATAACATATAGAGAACTTAAATCACTATGTTGTTCAACTGAAAGTAATGTAACATTGTGCTAACTATAATCAAATAAAAATAAATACATAAGTAAATAAATAAATATAAACATTTTATTTATGAAAACATGTACTCATAATTTTCATAAACCACTGAACTCACTTTAATTGTTGCAATAGAATATTTGAATTGCTTAAGTAGTTTTATTCATACTTGTTTTTTGTTTGATTTCTTACAGCATACCATGATGCTTAGTCTATGTTTCTAGTTTGATACCATCCTGTCCTTGTTATAATATATATGACATTTCTTTTAAGAAAAGCTTCTTCGCCACTTCACTACCAGCTGTGCCACCAGGATGTACTGTTGCGTGAAATGTTCAGAGAACTCCTGCCTGTTCCACTTTACTTTCAGCTATCCTGCAAAGGCACCATTTATGTAGAGTGCCCCCAAGACCCCCTAGCCTATGTCTACTTCAGCATCAGCTACCCTGCCAGGGCAGTTTCAGGGCAGAGTGCCCCAGGAAACCCACCCTGCACCCAATACACACCCAGCCAAACAGCCAAAGCCACCAGACTTGAATAGTCTACACAGGAGATATTCCTACACAAGGCTGTTCCTTTAATACTAGAAGTTGCTGTTCCATCTAATTACAGAAACAAACACAGGAATTCAAACAAATTGAAGAAACACAGGAATATGGTACAAATGAAAGAATAAGAGAAAACCTCAGAAATAAAACTGAATGAACCAGAGATAAGCGATCTACATGACAAAGACTTCAAGGTAATGGTCATAAAGATGCTCATCAGGCTTGAAAGAAAAGAGGATGAACTCAATGAGAGTTCCGACAAAGATAAATATCTATATCTATCTATCTATCTATCTATCTATCTATCTATCTATCTATATCTATATCTATATCTATATCTATATATATATAAAAGAACCAACCAGAGTGGAGGAATATAATCAATCCAATGAAAAATATGTTAGATGTCATCAACAGCAGATTAGTGGAAGCAGAACTGATCAGTGACCTGGAAGACATGGTATCACAAATCACCAAAGCTGAACAGCAAAAGGAAAAATAGAAGGTTTCAAAAGAATAGGTTCTCATGGAACACTCTCCAGGGTAGATCATATGGTAAAATACAAAACAAGACTCAATAAATCCGACAAGATTAAAATCATACCAAGTATCTTTTCTAACCACAACTCTATGAGACTAGAAATGAATTACAAGAAATAAACTGGAAAAAACCCACAAACACGTGGAGGCTAAACAACGTATTACTAAACAAGAATGGGTTAAATAATAAATCAAAAAGAAAATAAAAAAAACACATGGAAATAAATGAAAATGAAAGCACAATGATCTAAATTGTTTTTGAGGCAGGAAAAGCAGTTTTAAGAGGGAAGTTTACAGTGATACAGGCCTACCTCAAGAGACAAGAAAAATCTCAAATAAGCAATCTTGCATTACACCAAAGATGATACAGAAAGAACAAACAAAACCTGAAGCTAGTAGGAAGAAAAAAATAATAAAAATCAGGGCACGTATTGCATGGAGCACTGGATGTGGTGCATAATCAATGAATCTTGAACACTGAAAAAATTAAATTAAAAAAAGAGAGAGAAAGCCATTCCCCCTGAATGGACTTATATTTGTAAAATAAAGGACATTGGTTTAAATGAAAAAAAATCAGGGCAGAAATAAATAAAATAGAAACTAAAATATATATATAAAAGGTCAATGAAACCAAAGCTAGTTTTTTTGAAAATTGATAAACTTTAAGTTTATCATTAAGAAAAAAGGAGACGTCTTGAAATCAGAAACAAAAGAGAACTAACACATGATGCCACAGAGATATAAAGGATTACAAGGGACTACTGTGAAAAATATTATGCCGACCAATTAGACAACCTGGAAGAAATGGATTAATGCCTAGAAACATGCAATCTTCCAAAACTGAATCAGGAAGAAATAGAAAATTTAAACAGACTGATTAGTAGTAACAAAATTGAATTGGTGATCCAAAACCTCCCAACAAACAAAAGTCCAACACCAGATAGTTTCACAGACGAATTCTGCCAAACATTTAAAGAAGAGTTAATGCCATAAAATAGAGGAGAAAGAAAAGTTTCCAAGTTGATTCTATGAGACCAACATTAACCTGATACCAAAAACCAACAAAGATACTACAAAAAAGAAAACTGCAGGATAATATCCCTGATGAACATAGATGCGAATATCTCCCCCAAAATAATATCAAACTGAATTCAACAATACAATAAAAGGATCACTTACAATGATCAAGTGGGATTTATTTCAGCAATGCAAGAATAGCTCAACATCCACAAATCACATTAACAAAGTGAAGGATGAAAATCATATTATCTCAATAGACATAGGAAAAGCATTCGATAAAATTCAACATTTGTTCATGATAAAAACTCAGCAAAGTGAGTTTAGAGGAAACATAAATAATAAATAAAACGTACATACATAATAAAGGCCAGGTATGACACACACACACGACTAACATACTCAATGATGAAAAACTGATAGGTTTTCCTCTAAGATAAGGAATAAGACAAGAATCCACTCTCACCACTTTTATTCAATATAGTATTGGAAGTCCTAAGCACAGTAATCAGACAATAAAAAGAATGGAAGGCACTCAGATTGGTAGGGAAGAAGTGAACTGTCATTATTTGCAGATGACATGATACTATATACACAAAGCTCTAATGATTCTACCAAAAAACTATTAGAACTAATGTATGAATTTAGTAAAATTTCAGGATACAAAATTAATATATAAAATCTGTTGTGGTTCTATACATTAGTAACAAAGTAGCAGAAAGACAAATTAAGAAAATAATCCCAGTTACGGTTGCACCAAAAATAATAAAATACCTAAGGATAAATTTAAACAAGGATGTGAAAGACCTATACTCTGAAAACTATAAGACACTGATGAATAAAACTGAAAGCAACACAAATGAAAAGATATACCATGCTCATGAATAGGAAAAATTAACATTGTTAAAATGTCCATACTACCCAAAGCAATCTACAGATTTAATTCCAACCTTATAAAAACACCAGCAGTTTTTTTTTCACAGAACTAGAATAAATAATCCTAAAATTTGCATGGAACTACAAAAGATCCTGAATAACAAAAGCAATCTTGAGAATAAAGAACGAAGCCGGAGGTATCACGATTATAGATTTCAATATAAACTACAAAGCTGCAGTAATCAAAACAGTATGGTTTGAGGACAGAAAAAGACACAGAGCTCAATGAAACATCATAGAGGGCCCAGAAGCAAACCCACACTTACATGGTCAATTAACCTACAATAAAGGAGCAAGAATATAAAATGGGGAAAAGACAATGTCTTCAATAAATGGTGTTGGGAAAAACGGGCAGCTACATACAGAAGAATCGAACCAGACCACTTTCTTACACCATACACAAAAATAAACTCAAAATATATTAAATACATATACATGAGGCCTGCAATGATAAACTCCTAAAAAACATGGCAGTAATCTCTTGAATTAGCCTTAGAAACGTATGTATAGATATGTCTCCTGAGACAAGGGATACAAAAGCAAAAATAAACTATTGATTCTACTCCCAAATAAAAATCTTTTAGATCAGTGTGCCTCTCCTGTGGATCCTTTTTATTTCCAGCCACACCATCAGCCTTTGTGCTTGCTATTTCAGGTTGGTGAGGCTCTGGTGGTTGAACAAGAGTGAGGAGAGGAAATCAGAGAGGAAACAGGCTAGGTGAGGAAGGCCACTTGAATGTCTCTTCTCTTAATAAGATAGGAAGACAAGAGAGCATCTCAAGAAGGAGAACAGCATTGTTTGGCTTGGGTTAAAGTATCATTCCAATTGCCTTGTTGAGAATAGTTGCAGGGAGGCTGGAGCAAAAATATGGAGAAAAGTGAGGAGTCAACTTCAAAACTTCAGATGGAAAAGATGTTATTGGCTTGGTCTAGGGAGCAGAGCTGGTGTACTACACAACTCTAGAGGTACAATTGTGCAATATTGTGGCCCAGGGAGGTAAAGGCAAAAGTGACCTAATGTAGTAGGATTCTGGGTAGTGTAAGGCAAAGCAAACAGTATATGCTAAATAAATGGATCTGGGGTGTGTGAAAAGGGAATTTATTTCAAAGCTTTTGACCTAAAAAACTAGGAGGATGGAATTGCTATTTACTAAGATAGAGAAGATTCCAGGAAGAGTGGGTTGTAGAAGTCTTATCCCATGCTGAATCATAAAGAAAATCTTCTAAAATATTTAGGTTTTTTTTTCATATTTGTCTTTAATCCACCTGGATTTGATTTCTGTTTTTAGTGTGACACAGGGATTCTTATTTAATTACTCCTTTATTTGGATTACCAATTGTCTCAATATCTTTTACTGAACAGTCAGTCCCACCTTTATCCCCAGTGACCTGCAGTGGTAACAGTAGTATCTACCAACCTTCCATATGTGCACAGATCAGTTTCAAGGGTCTCTATTGTGCCCATTAGTCTAATATTATGCTTTTAATTACCAAGTATTGTAAGTAGTTTAATATCTGGTTGGACAATCCATACTTTCCAGCCCTCAACCACCATCATCATCAGCTAAAGGCTTGACTATTAAAAGTCCTTGACTCTGCCATATAAATTTTAGAATCAGTTTGTCAATTTCCACCAAAAAAAATCCTATTGAGACTTTCACTGGAAGCATGTTGAATCTACAGTTCAATATAGGGGCTGATATCAGCCTTAGAACAATTAATTTTCAAATCCATGAATATGATATGCAGGTCCATTAATTTAAATCTGCCTTCAGCATCTGTAAATAACATTTTATAATTTTTTCTATAAGGGTTATTTAGTGTTTTTGTCAGCCTTCCTTAGAAGAATTTTTTCTTAACATTTTTATTTAAATTCCAGTTATATAACATACAGTGTAATATTAGTTTCAGGTGTACAGTTTAGTGATTCAGCACTTACATACAAAACCCAGTGCTCATCACAAGTGCACTCCCTAAACCCCATCACCTGTTTCTTATTTTTGCTGCTTATTACAAATAATATCTTTTTTTAAAACTACATTTTGTAACTTTGCTGCTTGTATATACACATACGATTTTTATTTTTGAATATGAATCTTTTATCCAGAAGTCTTGCTCAGCTTGCCTACACTTATGCACAACATGTAACATGTGCTGGACATGGCTCTAGGTACTTTTTATACATTTTAAATTTCATAATATCCTTATGCAACAGGTACTATAATTCCAATATTTTTAAGTAGAAAAACTGATGCTTGGAAAGGTTAAATAACTTGCTTAAGGCCACAAAGCTAGGAACAGTCAGAGGGTATTTGAATTTTAGCCACCTGGTGCTCAGTTCACATCAGTAACCACAAGGGTTTTCCTGCCATTATACCATCTGTCCCAGCTGACATGTCCAGGACAATAGTGCATGTAAGCAAGGAAAACAGGTATCTTTCATTATTCTAACATTTTACCCTTAAATATATATTTTAGAAAGATTTTTTAAGATACCTTTTATCAGATTAAGGAGGGTCCCCTTTGTTCTTAGTTTGCACATTAAATTTTTTAAAAATTATGAACAGGTGTTGAGTTGTATTAACTATTTATGCAGCAGTTATTAGATGATCGTGTCATTTATTTTCCCTTGATCTCTTTATGTGGTAAATTGGCTTGTTTTCTAATATCAAACTAAATTTTTATTCCTGCTTTTAAACCAGTGTAGATGAATTCTTTTTGTAAATTGTGAAAACTACCATCAACGTAAGAGAGTTTATAAAACTTAAGTACGAAATTTAAAACATAATAATAATAGCCTTGTGCCACCACCCAGGTTCAAATACAGTTTTACAGGAACCTTGGGGACACTGGCTTTTCCTGGCTTTTTTACTGGGAGCCATTGTAGGATTTTACACAGAGTAATGATTTACATTTCAAAAGATCAATGTGACTTGACTGCTGTGTGGGGGCTGGACAGAACAAAGTGAAGCAAAAGTAGAAACAGGGAGACCACTGAGAAGGACCAGATCAGGGTAGGATTTAAAATGGTTCCAGGGGAACCTGGGTGGCTCAGTTTGTTGAGCATCCAACTGTTAATTTCAGCTGAGGTCATGATCTTAGGGTCATGAGACTGAGCCCCATGCCAGACTCCATGCTCAGCAAGGAGTCTGCTTGAGATCCTCTCTTTCCTTATTCCCTCTCAAATAAATAAACAGAAGATGGTAGAGGAGTAGGGAGACCCTAAGTTTGTCTCATCCATCAAATACAAGTAGATAGTTACCAAATCATTCTGAACACCCAAGACATCAATTGGAGGTCTGAGAAAACAAATGCTGCAAGTCAGCAAATAGAAAAGTGACCACCGTTTGGAAGGTAGAAGGTGTGGAGACCTGAATCTGATGTGATATAGGTGAGGATAAGGCAGAAGGAAGGGAGCCAGCTTAAGGAGGCTAGTGCAAAGTATTATAAGCAGAAGAGTGCAAAATCAGAACTTTTAGAAGTCTGCTATGGTGGGAGATGTTCCTGGATTAAAGGTGCTCAGGTGGTAAAGCAGGAGGGAATTCCAGGTGTGACAGCATGTTCTGAGGGGATTCCTGGGGTAGCAAGAAGAATGGGTGGTCCTAAGTGTGGAAGAGTAACCTTGCATAGGACTGTGGAAGTGTAGGACTGTGGAAGTGGCTGAGAACAGTAAGTCTAGGTACCAGAGTTCTCCTTTGTGTTGCCATAAATTGCAAACAGTAGCAGGTTGTGAGATTCATTTCTTCGGATGGGACCAGCAAAAAGCAAAAGCATGGCAAGATCACCCTCCCAGAGGAAGAGTGTGGGTCCAGGACATGGGAGTTCCTAAAATTCAGAGTTTTGAGAACTTCCTTAATATGAGGAAGAAAACAGGCATTCAAGTCCAAGAGGCACAGAGAATTCCCCTCAAAATCAACAAAAATAGGTCACACAACAACATATTATAGTAAAACTTACAAATTACAAAGATAGAAAATCCTGAAAGCAGCTTGGGACAAGAGGTCCTTAACCTACAAGAGTGAAAACATGAGGCTGACAGCAGACCTGTCTACAGAGACCTGGCAGGCCAGAAAGACTACCATGATATATTCAACATGATAAATGGGGAAAATATTCAACCAAAGATACTTTAACCAGCAAGGCTGTCATTCAAAATGGAAGGAGAGATAAAGAATTTCACAAACAAAAACTAAAGGAATTTGTAAACACAAAACCAGCCCTGCAAGAAATATTGAAGGGGACATTTTGACTGGGAAAGAGAGATCAAAGTAACAAGAACTAGAAAGGAACAGAGACAATCTATAGGAACAGCGACATTACAGGTAATTCAATGGCACTAAATTCATATCTTTCATTAATTACTCTGAATGTAAATGAACTAAATGCTCCAATCAAAAGACATAAGGTAACAGAATGAATTAAAAAAAAAAGACCCATCGATATGCTGCTTACAAGAGACTCATTAAAGACCCAAAGACACGTCCAGATTGAAAGTGAGGGTGTGGAAAGCCATTTATAATGCTAATGGACATCAAAAGAAAGCTAGAGTAGCCTCCAGTAGCTGGAGCAATCAGACAAAGTAGAGGTTAAACCAAAGATTGTAATAAGAGATGAAGAAGGACACTACATCATAATAAATGGGTCTATAAAACAAGAAGAGCTAACAATCGTAAATATTAATGCCCCTAACTTGGGAGCAGGAAAATACATAAATCAATGAATAATAAAATTAAGAAATTCATTGATAATAGTACAATAATAGTAGGGGACTTTAACACCTGACTCACAGCAATGGACAGATCATCTAAGCAGAAGATCAACAAGGAAACAATGCCTTTGAATGACAAACTGCACCAAATGGACTTAATAGAGGTACTCAGAACACGTCATCTTAAAGCAGCAGAATACACATTCTTTTCAAGTGCACATGGAACATTCTCCAGAAGATCACATACTGGATAACAAATAAGGTCTCAACTGGAACAAAAACATTCAGATCATACCACGCATATTTTCAGACCAGAATGCTACAAAACAGTCAACCACAAGAAAAAATATGGAAGAACCGCAAATACATGGAGGTCAAAGAACATCATACTAAAGTATGAATGGGTTATCCAGGAAATTAAAGAGGAATTTTAAAAACACTGGAAGCAAATAAAAATGAAAACACGACAGTTCAAAACCTTTGGGACCCAGCAAAGACAGTCCTAAGGGAAGTATATAGCAATATAGGCCTATCTCAAAATGCAAAAAAAGTCTCAAATACACAACCTAATGTTATACCTAAAGGAAGTGGAAAAAGAATAGAAAATAAAGCCTTAATCCAGCAGAAGAAGAGAAATAATAAAGATAAGAGCAGAAATCAATGATATAGAAATTAAAAAAAAATAGAACAGATCAATAAAATTAGGAGCTTCTTCTTTGAAAGGATTAACAAGATTGATAAATGCCTAGCCAGATTTATCAAGAAAAAAAGAGAAAGGACCCCAAAAATAAAAATCATGAGTAAAACAGGAGAGATCACAAACAACACCACAGAAATAAAATTATAAGAGAATATTTTGAGCCAATTTCATATATGAGCAAATTAGGCAATGTGGAAGAAATGGCTAAATTCCTAGAAACATATAAACTCCAAAATTGAAAAAGGAAGAAATAGAAAACCTGAACAGACCATTAACCAGCAAAGGAATTGAATCAGTAATCAAAAATCTAAATGTAAACGGTAGATATTCATCCTTTCTGATGGTTGAGTAACATTCCATTGTGTGTGTGTGTGTATATATACATATATATATATACATATGTATATATGTATATATGTGTGTGTATATATATATATATATATATATATATATATATATATATACACCATGTCTTCCTTATCCATTCATCTGTTGGTGGACATTTGGCTCTTCCCACAGTTTGGCTACTGTGAATATTGTAGCTATAAACATTTGGGTGCAGGTGCCCTTTGGGATCAATACATTTGTTTCTTTGGGATACTTAGTAGTGCAATTGCTGGGTCATAGGGTACCTCTATTTTTAACTTTTTGAGGGATGTCCATACTGTTTTCAAGAGTGCCTACACGAGCTTGCATTCCCACCAACAGTGTAACAGTGTAATAAGGTTCACCTTTCTCCACATCCTCGCCAACATTTGTTGTTTCCTGTCTTGTTAATTTTAGCCATTCTGACTGGTGTGAGGTGGTATCTCAGTGTGGTTTTGATTTGTATTTCCCTGAGGCCAAGTGATATGGAGCATTTTTTCACTTGTCTATTGGCCATTTGTGTGTCTTCTTTGGAGAAATGTCTGTACATGTCTTCGTGACTGGATTCTTTGTTTTTTGGATATTGAGTTCGATAACATCTTTATAGATTTTGGATACTAGCCCTTTATCTGATATGTCATATGCAAATATCTTGTCCCATTCCGTAGGTAGTCCTTTAGTTTTGTTGACTCTTTCCTTTGTTGTACAGAAGCTTTTTATCTTGATGAAGTCCCAGGAGTTCACTTTTGCTTTTGTTTCCCTTGCCTTCAGAGACGCATCTTTTTTTTTATTAACATATAATGTGTTATTTGTTTCAGGGGTACAGATTTGTAAATCATCAGTCTTACACAATTCACAGCATAGAGATGTATCCTGAAATAAGTTGCTTTGTCCAAGGTTGAGGAGGTTGATGCCTCTGTTCTCCTCTAGGATTTTAATAAATTTCTATCTCACATTTAGATCTTTCATTCATTTTTAGTTCATATTTGTATATCATGTAAGAGAATGGTCCAGTTTCATTCTTCTGCATGTGGCTGTCCAATTTTCCCAGCACAATTTATTGAAGAGACTGTCTTTTTTCCACTGGATTGACCTTAGCAAAGTATAGCTGGTCTATGCACTTTCTCTGCCCTGACAACTCAGCCCAATGCCTTTTGCTCCAAGCCTTGGTATCCCCCAAACTATCCAGCTATATATTAAGCTCTCCAAGTGACCCCACTGAAGCCCCTCTAATTAGATTGATGTGAAAGGGAAGCACCACCTTCACTTTGGGGAGTGGCAACTCAGTATGTAAAAGCCAAATAAACTCTCTCAAAACATCCTAGCCAGTTTCCCAAATCTGACCATTTTATACCTCAATATTGGTAAGTTTTTTTGACAGATTATTAGATACCTTCTTTAAATTTCCATCCAGAGGAGTCTATTTCACAGCTCACATTGATATCTGATCTCTGTCATCTTTGGGGCTTTAGTCTAAATTTCTAACTTAACATTCTGTTATGTAAGCATTTAAAGCCATAAATACCAAATACAATAAAAAATGCTTTTAAAATTTTGCCATTTCTACAACGTATTTGGAGCTAGAGAGTATAATGTTAAGTGATGTAAGTTAATCAGAAAAAGAAAAACACTATATGGTTTCACTCATATGTGTAATTTAGAAACCACAATAAATGAACAAAGGAAAAAGAGAGAGAGAGAAACCAAGAAAATAGATTCTTAACTATAAAGAACAAACTGGTGGTTGCCAGAGGCGAGTCAGGTGTAGGCTGAGTGAAATAGGTGATGGAGTTTAAAGAGTACATTTACCATGCTGAGCACTGAGTAATGTATACGATTATTGAATCACTATATTGTACACCTGAAACTGATATGACACTGTATGTTAACTATACTGGAATTGAAAGGAAAAGTGAATTGGGAGAAATTGGAGGGGGAGATGAAGCATGAGAGACTGTGGACTCCGAGAAACAAACTGAGAGTTTTGGAGGGGAGGGGGATGGGGAGATAAGTGTGCCTGGTGGTGAGTATTAAGGAGGGCATGCATTGCATGGACCACTGGGTGTGGTGCATAAACAACGAATCTTGGAACACTGAAAAAATAAAATAAAATTTTAAAAAAGATTTAAAAATAATAACAATGAAAAAACTATACTGGAATTAAAATTTTTTTAAATTTAATAAAATTAAAGGAAAAATATTTAAAAAAACAGAAGAAAAAAGCAAAAAAGTAGATTTCTAGCTTGATAGCATTGTCATTAGTGAAGATGGCTTGTAATGGTTTCAGTCCTTTGAAATTTTTAAGACTTGCTTTAAAGCCCAGCGGACTGTCAATTTTTGCAGATGATCAATGTGTACTTGAAAATAATCTCTTGGGTACAGGATTCTGAGTTTGTTTAATAAAACTGTTTTATTCATTATTTCTATACAAGTCTTCTAATTTCTTGTTATTCTTTGCTTAATCCATTAATTTCTAAAAGATGAGTTTTTAAGTCTTTTAATTTGTCGATTTCTCCTTGTAGCTCTGGCAATTGTGCTTTATCTATTTCAAGGTTATTTGTATGCAGCAAACTTATAACTATTATATCACCTGAATGAATTGCAATTATTTTTATTTTCCATAGTGCCTTTGCCTTAGAAACTATCTGTCTAATATCCATATAGCATGCTCGGGTTGCTTTTTGTTAGTATTTGCTTGGTATATATTTTTCTATATTTCCACATTTCTCTTCTCTCTATGATCTATTGTTTTAAGTATGATTTTAATAATTACATATGGAAAATATTTTCAGTAGTCCGGTCATCCATTTTTTAATCAATGGGGTTTAATCCATTTATTTTAATTTTAATAGCAAATTATTTTGTATATTTGAATTTATTTGGTATATTTGAATTTAATTTGAATTTGAATATATTTGAATTTATTTGGTATATTTGAATTTAATCTTATGACCTTATTTTGTGTTTTCTGCTGGTGCTGCTTTTCCTATGCTGATTCACGTCCCCCCTTTCTTTTTTTTTTTTTTTTGAGATTTTATTCATTTAATTGAGAGAGAGAGAAAGCAATCACAGAGGCAGAGGGAGAACAAGACTTGCCGCTGAGCAGAGAGCCCGATGTGGGGCTCGATACCAGGACCCGGAGATCATGACCTGAGCTGAAGGCAGATGCTTAACTGACTGAGCTTCCCAGGCACCCCAAACCCCTTCCTCTCTTATTTTGGATTTGAAAGAGCCTATTTTTTTCCAGTTTTTGTCTTTGATGTTCCTATTTTTTAGTGGTTGCCTTTGGCATTTTTACATGCAGTTAACGAACTTCAGTTATTCAAGATATTTAGGCTTTCCTAAACAATATAAGGATATTAACAGGCTTCAGATTATTCTACTCGTCCCAATCCCAGCTTGTGTGTTATTATTTTATGGAATGTTAATGCTACAGAAGCAAAGTAGTGTAAGCTACAGATTCTGGAGATAGATTGTCTGGTTTTGGGTCCTAGATCTTTCACTTACCAGCTGTGAGACTTTAAACAAGGAACCTAACCTTTCTGTGTTTCAATGGCTTCAACAGGAAAATAGGGATAATAATCATACTTATTTCATAGTGTTGCTGAGAACATTCAGTGAGTAAGTTCTGTAAAGCCCTGAGAACTCTGCGCTTGGCACATAATAAATCTTCAAAAATGGATAGAGATCATCATCATTATTTTAGCCTATAAATTATAATTTAGGTATATTATATATACTTTATGTATATGTATGGATGTAAATATACATCAATTTATGGTTACTTCTAAAGAATAAAAGATTTTGCACAGCAAAGGAAACTAAACAAAATTAAAAGGCAACCTGGTAAGTAGGAGAACATATTTGTAAATGATATATCCAGTAGGAGGTTAATATCCAAAATATCTATATAACTTATATATATCAATATCCAAAATATCTATATAACTTATATATATCAACACCCAAATAATAACAGTAATGATAATTTGACTAAAAAATTGGCAGAGAACCTGAATAACTATTTTTTCAAAGAAGACACACAGATGGCAAATGGACACATGAAAAGATGCTTAGCATCACTACTAATCAGGGAAATGCTAATCAAAATCACAATAAGATATCACCTCACACCAGTAAGAATGGCTGGTATTAAAAAGAAAGCACATAACAAGTGTTGGCAAGGATTTGGAGTAAAGGGTACCCTATGCATGGTTGGTGAGAAGGCAAATTGGTGCCTTCACTAGGAAAAATAGTATAGAAGTTCCTCAAAAAAGTAAAATAAAAATACCATATGATTCAGTTATCCCACCACTCAGTATTCACCCAAAGAAAATAAAAACATTAATTCAAAAAGATATATACACCCCTATGTTCATTGGAGAATTATTTACAATAGCCAAAACATGAAAGCAACCTGTTTATCTATAGAGGAATGGATAAAGAAGATATGGCATATATGTATGTATGTGTATATTATTTATATATATTAAATATATATTTATAAAATATACAGTGGGACACTACTCATCCATAAAAAAGAATGAGATCTCATTGTTTGTGGCAACGTGGATGGGCCTGAAGAATATGATGCTAAGTGAAATAAATCATACAGAGAAAGGCAAATACCATATGCTTTCATTTATATGTGGAATCTAAAAAACAAAAACAAAACAAACAAAAAACAGAAACAGATTCATAAATACAGAGAACAAACTGGCAGCTCCCTGAAGGGAGGAAAGTGTGAGGATGGGTGAAATATGTAACAGAAATTAAAAGTACAGACTTACAGTTGTAAAATGAATAGGTTATGGAAATTAAAAGTGCAGCATAGGAAATATAGTCAATAATATCATAATAACATTGTATGGTGACAAATAATAACTATACTTATCATGGGGAGCATTGCATAATATATAGAATCGTTGAATCACTATGTTGTGAACTTGATACTAATATAACATGGTATGACAATTGTACATCAATAATATTTTTTTTTAAAAGAAAGGCTGCCAAGCTGTGTACTAAGTAAATAAAAATGAGCACACAATAGAGGTGTTGAGCATTGGAGAGCCCTCGTTTTTCCAGGCTCTCAGCTTGGGGTGCCTCCATTCCCCAAGGTAGGACACCTGGCTTCTGACTTGCCCTTCTTGCCCCCACCAGGTGGTGGAGAGAATGGGCCAGGAGGCCCAGAGCCAGCTGGGTTGACCCTTGAACCTGGATGAGCTTCCAAGACCATTTCAGTAGGTCAGGAATTGGGCAAGGGGTTGGGCCAGGCACCGAGGTGTGAAGGATTCCCCTGTGCCCACCCCTCCATATGAGTTCTTCAGGGGGATGGCATATTGTGGACCTCAGGTTGGATCTCAAGACAGCCTGGAGACCTCTCAGCCAGAGGGCAAGTTGGGGGCCAGGGTGGAGAGCAACTCTGAGGGGGCCTCCCCGATCCTGTGCTTCTCCACCTGGGATTGTGCAGCCCAACCAGGAGAAGATGGAGGAAAACCTGAGGAGTCCCAGGACATCAAACCACTGCAGAAAGACCTGGAACAATTCACAAAGCTCCTGAAGCAGAAGAGGAACGTTCTAGGATATACTCAGGCAAATGTGGGGCTCACCCTGGAGGTTCTCTTTGGAAAGTTGGTCAGCCAAAGAACCATCTGTTGTTTTGAGGCTCTGCAGCTCAGTTTTAAGAACATGTATAAGCTGCAGCCCCTGCTGCAGAAGGGGGTGGAGGAAGGTGACAACAATGAAAATCTACAGGAGATATGCAAAGCAGAAACCCTTGTGCCAGCCTCAAAGAGAAAGTGAGCAAGTATGGAGAACCAAGTGAGAGACAACCTGGAGAACACATTCCTGCAGTGCCTGAAGCCCACCCTGCAGCAGATCAGCCACATTCTCCAGCAGCTCAGGTTGAGAAGGATGTGGTCTTTTGTGATTCCATACAAATTTTAGGATTATTTCTTCTAGCTCTGTGAAAAATGCTCGTGATATTTTGATTGGGATTGCATTGAAGTGTAGATTGCCTTGGGTCGTATAAACATTTTAACAATATTTGTTCCTCCTATCCATAAACATGGTATGTTTTTCCATTTCTTTGTGTCCTTTTCAATTTATTTCATAAGTCTTCTCTAGTTTTCAGAGTACAGATCTGTCACCTCTTTGGTTAGGTTTATTCCTAGGTATCTTATGTTTTGGTGCAATTGCAAATGGGATCGCTTCCTTGTTTTTGTTTTTGTTTTTGTTTTCCTGATGCTACATTACTGGTGTATAGAAATGGAACAGATTTCTGTACATTGATTTTATATCCTATGACTTCACTAAATTCATGAATCTGTGTTCTAGTAATTTTTTGGTGGTCTTTTGGATTTTCTACATAGAATATCATGTCTGTGAAGAGTGAAAGTTTGAATTCTTCCTTGCTGATTTGGATGCCTTTTCTTTCTTTTTGTTGTCTGATTGCTGAGGCCAAGACTTCCAGTGCTATGCTGAACGGTGGTGGTGAGAGCAGACATTCCTGTCATGTTCCTGACCTTAAAGGAAAAGCTCTCAGGTTTTCCCTATCGAGGATGATATTACCTGTGGGTCTTTCATATATGGCCTTTATGATGTTGAGGTATGTTCCTTCTATACTAACTTTGTTGAGGGTTTTTATCAGGAATGGATGCTGTATTCTGTCAAATTCTTTTCATGCATCTATTGAGAGGATCATGTGGTCCTTATCCTTTCTTTTATTAATGTGATGTATCACATTGATTGTTTTGCAAATATTAAAACACCCTTAGAACTGAGGAATAAATCCCACTTGGTCATGATAAATAATCCTTTTAATGTACTATGGAATCCAGTTAGCTAGTATCTTGGTGAAAATATCTGCATCCATGGTCATCAGGGATATTGGTTTATAATTCTCCTTTTTAGTAGGGTCTTTATCTGGTTTTGGGATCAAGGTAATGCCGGCCTCATAGAATGAGTTTGGAAGTTTAACTTCTATTTGTATTTTTTGGAGCAGCTTCAGAGGAATAGATATTAATTCTTCCTTAAATGTCTGATAGAATTCCACTGGGAAGCCATCCAGCCCTGGACTCCTGTTTGTTGGGAGATTTTTGATTATTGATTCAATTTCTTTACTGGTTATGGGTCTGTTCAGGTTTTCTCTTTCTTCCGGTTTCAATTTTGGTAGTTTATATGTTTCTAGAAATTTAGCCATTTCTTTCAGATTACCAATTTGTTGGCATATAACCGCTCATAATATTCTCTTATAATTGTATTTATGCAGTGTCGGTTGCGATCTCCCCCCTCCCATTCATGATTTTATTTATTTGGGTCCTTTCTCTTTTCTTTTTGATAAATCTGGTAAAGGGTTTATCAATTTCATTAATTCTTTCAAAAAACTGTTTCCTAGATCTTTCATCTGTTCTGTTTTTTTAATTTCTATATCACTGATTCTGTCCTAATCTTTATAATTTCTCTTCTCCTGCTGGCTTTAGGCTTGACTTGCTTTTCTTTTTCCAGCTCCTTTAAGTGTAAGGTTAGGCTGTGTATTTGAGACTTTTCTTGCTTTTTGAGGAAGGCTTATATTGCTATATACTTCCCTCTTAGGACTGCTTTTGCTGTGTCCCAAAAATTTCAGACTGGTGTTTTCATTTTCATTGGTTCCATGTATTTTTTTATTTCTTCTTTAATTTCCTAATCAACCCATTCATTTTTTAGTAGGATGCTCTTTAACTTCCATGTATTTGTGGCCTTTTCAAATATTTTCTTGTGGTTGACTTCAAGTTTCATAGCGTTGTGATCTTGGCAAGCAAAAAGGCAGTGGCATGATATATTCAACATGCTTAAAGGGAAAAATCTGCAGCCAAAAATACTCTATCCAGCAAGGTTATCATTCAGACTAGAAAGAGAGATAACATTTCCCAAGCCAAACCAAAACAAACAAACAAACAAAAAACCTTAAGGAATATATGAGTACTAAACCAGCTCTGCAAGAAATAGTAAGGGGACTCTTTGAGTGAGAAGGAAAGACCAAAAGTGACAAAGATGAGAAAGGAACACAGAAAATCTCCAGAAACAATGACCAAAAAGGTAATAAAATGGCACTAAATACATATCAATCAATAATTACTCTGAATGTGGGATGCCTGGGTGGCTCAGTCGGTTGACCGTCTGCCTTCGGCTCAGGTCATGATCCCAGGGTCCTGGGATCGAGTCCCGCATCGGGCTCCTTGCTCGGCGGGGAGCCTGCTTCTCCCTCTGTGTCTGCCTGCCTCTCTGTCTGCCTGCTTGTGCTCTCTCTCTCTGACAAGTAAATAAATAAAATCTTTAAAAAATAATAATAATAATAATTACTCTGAATGTAAATGGACTAAATGTTCCAAACAAAAGACATACAATGCCAGAATGGATTAAAAAAAAACAAGACCCATCTATATGCCAGCTACAAGAGACTTATTTTAGACTTAAAGACATCTGCAGATTGAAAGTGAGGAGATGGAAAAACATTTAGCACACATGGATGTCAAAAGAAAGTCAGAGTAGCAATACTTTATCAGCAAACTAGAATGTAATGAGAGATGAAAAAGAGCACTATATCATAATGAAGGGAAAAATACTATCCAACAGGAAAATCTAACAGTTGTAAATATTTATGCCTCCAATGTGGGAGTACCCAATATATAAAAGAATTAGTAAACATAAAGGAACTCGTTAATAATAATACAATATATTAGGGGACTTTAATACCCCACTTACAGCAATGGACAGATCACCTAAGCAGAAAATCAAAGGGAAGCAATGGCTTTGAATGACACACTGGACCAAATGGGCTTAAAAGATATATTCAGAGCATTCCATCTTAAAACAACAGAATACACATTCTTTTCAAGTGCACATGACACATTATCCAGAATAGAGCACACATTAGGTTGACATTCAAGTACAAAAAGACTGAAATGATAACACACATCTTTTCTGACCACAATGCTATGAAACTTGAAGTTAACCACAAGAAAAAATTTGGAAAGACCACAAATACATGGAGGTTAAACAACACGTTACTAAAGAACTAATGGGTCAACAAGGAAATAAATTAGAAATTAAAAAAATACATGGAAACAAGTGAAAATGAAAACACAACAGTCCAACATCTTTGGAATCCAGCAAAAGTGGTCATAAGAGGAGAAATATATATCAATACAGGACTACCTCGAGAAGCAAGAAAAATCTCAAATAGGCGACCTAGTCTTAGACCTAAAGAACTAAGTAAAGAACAACAAGAGAAAGTGAAAGACTACAGAAGAAGGGAAATAATAAATATTAGAGCACAAATAAATGATATAGAAACAACAACAACAAAAAAGAGTAGAACAGATCAATGAAACCAAGAACTGGTTACTTGAAAAAATTAATAAAAGTTATAAACCCCTAGCCAGACTCATCAAAAAGAGAAAGGAACCAAATAAAATCACAAATAAGAGAACAAGAATCACAACTAACACCACAGAAATACAAACAATTATGGGGCACCTGGGTGGCTCAGTTGGTTAAGCATCCAACTCTTGATTTCAGCTCAGGTCATGATCTCATGGTTGTGAGATCAAGCCCAGTGTCAGGCTCCATGGTGGACATAGAGCCTTCTTAAGATTCTCTGCCCCTCCCCCTTCTCTAAAAAATTTTTAAAAAGATACACGGACAATTTAAAAAGAATATTATGAAAAATTATATACCAACAAATTGGGCAATCTGGAAGAAATGGATAAATTCCTAGAAACATAAACTACCAAAACCGAAACAAGAAGTAATGGAAAATTTGAATAGACCCATAACCAGCAAAGAAATTGAATCAGTAATCAAAAATCTCCCAACAAATAAAAGTCCAGGGCTCAATGGATTCAGAGGGGAATTCTACCAAATATTTAAGGAAGACTTGATACCATACTTCTCAAATTTTTCCAAAAAATAGAAATGGAAGGAAAACTTCCAAACTCATTCTATGAGGCCAGCATTACCCTGACTCAAAAACCAGATAAAAACTCCACCAAAAAAAAAGAACTACAGGCCAATATCCCTGATGAACATGGATGCAAAAATTCTTAATAAAATACTAGCAAATTGATTCCAAAAGTATATTAAAAGAATTATTCACCGGGGTACCTGGGTGGCTCAGTTGGTTAAATATCTGCCTTAGGCTCAGGTCATGCTCCCAGGGTCCTGGGATCGAGCCCCGCATCAGGCTCCCTATTCAGCAGGGAGTCTGCTTCTCCCTCTGCCTCTCTCCCTACCTCCCAGCTTGTGCTCTCTGTCTCTTTCACTCACTCTCTCTTTCAAATAAATAAAAACTAAAAAAAAAAAAAAAAGAATTATTCACCATAATCAAGTGGGATTGATTATTGGCTGCAAGCGTGGTTCAATATTCACAAATCAATCAACATGATAGACCATATTAATAAAAGAAAGGATAAGAAACATATCATCCTCTCAATGGATGCAGAAAAATGATTTGACAAAGTATAGCATACATTCTTGATAAAAACGTTCAACAAAGTAGGGGTAGAGGGAACATCACTCAACATAATCAAGGCCATGTACAAAAAACCCACACCTTATTTCATCCTCAATGGTAAATAACTGAGGGCTTTTCCCCCATGGTCAGGATTAAGACAGGGATGTCCACTCTTATCAATGTCATTTAACATATTACTGGAAGTCCCAGCTTCAGAAATTGTGGGAATTCATAGTGACTGGCTAGATAAAATTTAATAAACACATGCCTCCCTGGATGAGACTAGTTGAAAAGTAAAGAAGGACTGTCCAGAAAACTGGGCCCCCTTTAAGATTTCTGGGCTGAAAACAGCCAGATTTTGTTGCAGCTCAATGCACTCATCCAGGGAGTAAACGCTTGACTTTGGAGAAACATTTATCTTTGGAGGTCACACACTCCACGTACTCCCTGCCTATCACAATCACAGCTT